>JAJTUV010000056.1:0-1200000 GCA_021653895.1 Mastomys natalensis | reverse complement strand
AAGACAAGAGTCCAGTTTAGACTCTTCAGTCTTTTAGTTATAGGTCCTTGCAGATGGGGTGGCATTCTGTAGAACACAAATGGCATAGGAAAAATCTAGACTCTGAAACTGCATAGATGAGGATTTGCTTCTTTTAATAATTATGGGATTCAGGCCTTTCATTTGGTTTTGTCTAGCATAGGTATTCATCTGTAAAATGGACCAGTGTCTACCTTGAAAAATTAGATGCCAAGGGCCTAGCCATGCTTTCTAAAAACATTATCTGAAGACTGGAGCAGAGGAAAGGATGAATCCCAGTGCCCACTATGTGTGGATATCTGTGGCCCTTAAGGGATGGCTGGTCAGTAGAGCCTGGCTTTCAGTTCAGTTCTAGTTGGACATGGAAGCAAGAATGATAAAACAGTAATGGATGCAGAGGCCCACTATGCACTCTGTTCATATTTAGTGATGGATGCAGAGGTATCCATTGTGGGCTCTGCTCACACTCAGTGATGGATACAGAGCTACTTACTATGTACCCCTACTGTGTGCTGTACTAACACTCAGCAATGGATGCTGACCCCACCCCCCACTGTGGGCTCTGCTCACACTCAGCAATGGATGAAAAGGCCCCCACTGTGTGTACTCTGTTCATACTCAGCAATGAATGTAGAGGCACACACAGTGGGCTGAGGCACCCACCATGAGTTCTTCTCAAGAGCTTATTTCAATGTTTCTGGCAATCCTATGAAGCAATTCCTGTTATCTGAACTTATGTGCAAAGAAACAGTATCAGAACTAAATAACCAGCTTAAGGCCACCACACAGTCAACATCAAAAGCAGATGGTTACCACCAGAAACCAGGTTCAGAATGAACGAGCTGAGTTGTGCTCTTTCTCCAAATTTTCGCCCAAACAACATCAAGCTCTCATTTTCATCATCAAATACATCCAAGGGTGAGATCCAGCTTCTTACAGTCAGGTCTTGACTGCTCAGCCAGCTGCTCAGAACATGAGTACACCCTGACTTCTGGCCTCTGTTTTGCCATGTAGTCTAGGAATGTATACCTTGCTTCTGAAGACACAGGTGTCCCTGTACTCCCTTAGGACAGGTTCTGAAGTGTGGGGATAGGAAACAAGTGGTGGATAAATTGGATTGACAAATGGTTTTGCTCCTCCCATCCCCTGCCATGCAATGCAAAAGTTTCATCTCCACTTATTGCACAGAGTGGTAATTATAAGATCAGATGTGAAATAAAGAGTAAGGGAAGCCCCGCCTGCAAATGTCAAATCTCGAACGTAAAGAAGCACATTGAAGCTACTTAACCGTCTGCCTGGTGTCCTCTCTACTGCACACAGTTTTAAGATGGATGGTTGAATGTCTTCTGTGATGAAATTCTTGTCAAGTTTAGGAGTTAAAGGGCAAATAGTATAAATTGTACCCAAATTGACTTTCTGCTTCCATCTTTCACCAGATCCTTGCTTCTGAATTTAGTCCTTAGCTGAGTCATTAGAGCTCTAAGACTGTAATTGTGCTTGTGTGTGTGTGTGTGTGTGTGTGTGTGTGTGTAAATGTGTGTATGTGCATGGACTAGTGTGTGGTTTAAAGAGGAGCCAGACATCACTATGAACCTTTTCTACATGCAGTGTAGCCTTGACTTTGGATCCTACCTGACCTCGGCTGGGGGTTTTCTGAAGTCTTGTTTTCTTACACCCTAGATCCTGCTCTGCATTTGGTGTCCAAAGGCTTCCCCGGCTTAACCAGAAATGTACAGGAGGGAAGGCATGTTCACTAGAGAGCAAAGGGACATGTCTTGTCCTCTAGCAGGAGGAAAGGGTGTGTGTTATCTTTCTGCAGAGAGAATGCTCTCCCGGACCAAAAGTTCACAGACTCTTTATGTATAGTTCTAAGACCCAGAAAATCTTTGAAAATGGAAAGGTTCCTTGTAACTCATACCTGATCTGAACACACTTGGCAGCAGATCCTGAGATAAACTTCAGCTGTTTTTATTACTTCTGTTTGCTACATAAAGATTAGGGTACACTTTGAGGCTTCAGTCTTGGACTCTTATGGACCTGTTATATAATGTATGTCATATGTACTATGTTATCCTTTATTTAAAAAAAAAAATCTGAAACTATCATGGATTTTTGCAGTATGCCTTTATGAAAATACTTTGAATAAGGGATCAAGGACCTAAGACTGTATTTAATCCTAGCCAAGTTTCCTGTAAAATCACCAGATATCAATGTGAAGATGGGAAACAAAATTGGAAATGTATGTTGCATTTATGCTCTAGAAATTACTTTAAAACCCCAGCCTGGGGTTCCAATCCTGCCTTAGACCATTTATGTTTCCAAATAAAAGATACACTCACAGCCTTTATATTTACAACAAGCCTTAAGCATCACAATAGCTCGGCAGCTGCCCACCTTCCATGCTGTTAGAATCTATTTTCCTATTGATAACCCTGAGTTATTACTTACTATTTACTATGATCCATCTGGGCTGCTCTTAACTCCAATTGGACAGCCTTCAGTGCCACACTTTCTTGACTCTTAACCTGTGGCAGCTTCTCTCTTCTCCTCCTGCACCTTCTTCTATGCGCTCCTTCTCTCTCCAATGCCCCTGAAACCTAAACCTCAACTCTGTCTCTTCTGCTCAGCTATTGACTGTTGGCATCTTTATTTACCAATTAGAAATAACTTGGGGGCTAAGTCACTCAGTATCTTAGGTGGACTCTATCACCTCTGGCCAATCAGTCTTGGAGACCTCAAATTAACATTAGAATTAGCGTTGGGCCAACCCACTATACGTGTAGGTTAATTTGTTAAGGATCACAAAAGCATTGTCAAGAAGATTTAAGAATAAATAGAATAAATAGTGCTTTTTACATTTCTAAGTATTTCTTGTATGCCACTCAACAGGAGTTTCCTAGCCATTTTAGGTAAGCCTCCATCTGAATACAGGTACTCAATAACATCTTCATAAACCACACAATAAGTTGAAGATCCATAATGGCTTAATTTATAGAAAGCCAGTAGTGGCTTGTGTTCTCATGCTAATTATGTTACCCAAAAATCTGTTTGCAGTGTCCTACATGTAGGACTAAATGAAGTCTGTCCACAGTTGGCTTTTGATTGGTCAATAAAGTTACTGGCTGCCAACAGCTGGGCAGGGAGACAGAGGTGGAACTCTTAGGTTTCCTGAGAAAGGATTGGGAAAGGAGGAAGAGGGATTCCACCATATAGAGGGTGTAGGAATTGAACCACATTGGAAAGACACAGAGAGGAGAGAGCTGACATATAGGTACAGGGAGAAAGCAGCTCCAGGAAGGCTACCCAGCAGGGTCCAGGAAAGCAAAAATGAAATAGAGATTTAGTAAATATTAACTCAGGAATGGAGGGGAATGTGTTTTAGCCACATGGAGTTAGAGAGTAGCCTAGCCTTTGAGCTGTTTAAGGTATTTTAAATATAAGACTGTGTATGTGCATCTTTCTTTTGTGAATCTAAAGCATTGGGCAGTAGTGAGAGGCCTGTGGCCACCACTGGCAGGGAGTTCAGAGCAGTTTAACCAATTACCACTTCAAATGCCCAAGCTTAGTCTAGCCCATGTTAGCCACATACAGAATCCTATGGTAGCCCAACATTGGGGATATCAAAGCCTATTCTATAATAAAGTCCTGGTTGTCTTATGTTGCTGAGCAGAAGCTGTAACTTACTGCTGCCATCCAGCCTTGTGAGAACGCAGCATACCATATATCACTAGCCCAGGAAAAGATCCTTACTCAACATCAAGGTTCAGCACTGTTTTAACATTATTTTAGTTTTGTTGAGTATTGGCTTTTGTAGTAGGATCTGATTACTTTTTGAATTTCCTCGGTTTCTGTTGTTATGTCTCCCTTTTCAGTTCTGATTTTATTAATTTGGATACTGTCTCTGTGCCCTCTGGTTAGTCTGGCTAAAGGTTTATCTATCTTGTTGATTTTCTCAAAGAACCAGCTCCTGGTTTTGTTGATACTTTATATAGTTCTTTTTGTTTCTACTTGGTTGATTTCAGTCCTGAGTTTATTTCCTGCCATCTACTCCTCTTGGAAGTATTTGCTTCTTTTTGTTCTAGAGCTTTCAGGTGTGCTGTCAAGTTGTTAGTGTATGTTCTCTCCAGTTTCTTTTTGTAGGCACTTAGAGCTATGAGTTTTTCTCTTAGCACTGTTTTCATGGAGACCCACAAGTTTTGCTATGATATGTCCTCATTTTCATTAAATTCTAAAAAGTCTTTAATTTCTTTCTTTATTTCTTCCTTGACCAAATCATCATTGAGTAGAGTGTTGTTAAGTTTCCACATGTATGTGGGATTTCCATTATTTTTGTTATTATTGAAGAACAGCCTTAGTCTGTGGTGATCTGATAAGATGCAAAGGATTATTTCAATCTTTTTGTATCTATTGAAGCCTGTTTTGTGACCAATTATATGGTCTATTTTGGAGAAGGTACCATGAGGTGCTAAGAAAAAGGTATATTCTTTTGTTTTAGGATGAAATGTTCTATAGATATCTGTTAAATCCATTTGGTTCATAACTTCTGTTAGTTTCACTGTTTCTCTGTTTAGTTTCTGTTTCCATGATCTGTCCATTGCTGAGAGTGGATAAAGGACCTTCAGATAAGACCAGATACACTGAAACTAATAGAAGAGAAGGTAGGGAAGACCCTCGAAGACCTGGGCACAGGGGAAAAGTTCCTGAACCAACGGCTTATGCTCTAAGATCAAGAATTGACAAATGGGACCTCATAAAATTGCAAAGCTTCTGTTAGGCAAAGGACATTGTCAATAGGACAAAACAGCACCCAACAGATTGGGAAAAGCTCTTTACCAATCTTACATCCAATAGAGGGCTAATATCCCATTATATACAAAGAACTCAAGTAATTAGACTCCAGACAACCAAATAACTCTATTAAAAATGAGGTACAGAGCTAAACAAAGAATTCTCAACTGAGGAAACTCAAATGGCTGAGAAGCACCTAAAGAAATGTTCAGTATCCTTAGTCATCAGGGAAATGCAAATCAAAACAACCCTGAGATTCCACTTCACACCAGTCAGAATGGCTAAGATCAAAAACTAAGGTGATAGCAGATGCTGGCGAGGATGTGGAAAAAGAGGAACACTCCTCCATTGTTAGTGGGATTGTAAGATGGTGCAACCACTCTGGAAATCAGTCTGGCAGTTCCTCAGACTTGGACATAGGATTACCTGAGGACCCAGCTATACCACTCCTGAGCATATATCCAGAAGATGCTCCAACATATAACAAGGACACATGCTCCACTATGTTCATAGCAGCCTTATTTATAATAGCCAGAATCTGGAAAGAACTCAGATATCCTTCAACAGAGGAATGGATACAGAAAATGTAGTACATTTACACAATAGAGTATTACTCAGCTATTAAAAACAATGAATTCGAGAAATTTTTAGGCAAATGGATGGAACTAGAAAATATCATCCTGAGTGAGGTAACCCAATCACAAAAGAAACACACATGGTATGCAATCACTGATAATTGGATATTAGCCCAAGAGCTTGCAATACCCAATATGCAACTCATATATCACATGAAGCTCATGAAGAAGGAAGACCAAAGTGTGGGTGCTTTGGTCCTTCTTAGAAGGAGTAACAAAATACTCATGGGAGCAAATATGGAGACAAAGTGTGGGACAGAAACTGAAGGAGGGGTTGTCTGGAGACTGTTCCACCTTGGTATCTATCCCATGTGCAGTCACCAAAGGTAGATGCTGATGTGGATGACAGGAAGTACATGCTGACAGGAGCCTGATATAGCTGTCTCCTTAGAGGTCTGCCAGAGCTTGACATATACAGAGGCAGATGCTCACAGCTAACCATTGAACTGATCATGTGGTTCCCAATGGAGGAGTGAGAGAGAAGATTGAAGGAGCTGAAAGGGTTTCCGGATTCATTGGGAGAGCAACAATACCAAACAACCAGAGCTCCTAGGGTCTAAACCATCAGCCTGGGAGCACATAGGGAGGGACCCATGGCCCCAGCTGTATATGTATAGGAGGATGGCATTGTTGAGAGAGGTGGGAGAGGAAGTCCTTGGTCCAGTGAAAGCTGGATGCCCTAGTGTGAGGGAATTCATGAGTGTGGAGGTGAGAGTAGGTGGGTGGGTGGGGATACATCCACATAGAAGTAAGAAGAGGGGGGATGGAATAGGGGGTTGCTAGGTGGGGGGGGGGCGGAAATGGGATCACATCTGAAATGTAAATAAAATATCCAATAAAAAATTTAAAAAAACATTATTTTAAAGTCAAAGGAAGTTCAGGATAAGTCAAAAGCACAATGCAATGGAGAAAAGACTGGCCAGGATCTTAGTTATTTCCTATTGCTGCAAAACGATTATGACCAAGTCAGTATGGAAGAGTCTTATTAGAGTTTTATGATTTCAGAGAGTGAGCCCATGGCCATCAAGGCAAGAGGAGCATGCCAGCAGGCAGGTATAGTCCTGGAGCAGTAGCTGAGAGATTCTGTCTTTATTTGGAAGTATGAGGCAGAGAGAACTAGCTGGGAATGGCATTGGCTTTTGAAACCTCAAAACCCATCTTGAGTGACATACCTCCTTTAACAAGGCCATACCTCCTAATTCTTCCCAAACAATTGCATCAATGGAAGATAAAACATTCTAGAAATATATGAAGGTCATTGTCATTTACACCAACTCAACCAACTTCTTTAAAGACAGGAGGAGAGTGAGCTAGAATTTTTGCTACTTGAAGTGTAGTAGCTGGTCCAATACCTTGTGCCAGCAGTGTTGGCATTTCTGAGAGCTTGTTAGATATGCTTGGGACACACTTTGAACCTGTTGAAGCAGATTGTACGCTTTTCCAAAGCCACTATCCTTTAATGACAATAGCACGCCAAGTTTGAAGAGCTAGATATTGGAATGAGAGAGACCATGTACCCACCTTAACCAGGAAACTAGAACTGCTATTTTTTCACCAGGATCACACTGGAGGGTGAAGTCTCTGTTAGGACGAGAGAACACAAGGATGAGGAGTGTAAGGCTGAGGAGAGCAGGGGGGTGACGAGCAGGAGAAAGAGGAGGAGGAATACAGTGGGCCCCAGTCCACCACTGATTACCAATAACCCATTCTCTCTAAGAAGGGACTGCATTGACCCAGCTACTGAATTTTCAGCTTAATGCTAGTTTATCACAGTAAATCCTACAATTGTATTTTACTTCTGCCACCAATTCAGATGCATTTAGGAAATAAATACACTCAGTCAATCTATGTTATGGGATGACGTGGCGAGAGAGCTCAGGTACTCAAGTTTGCACTGCTGGTACTGTGGACTAGATAAACCTTCCCATTAGGGAGCGGTTCTGTGCAGTTTGGGCTGTTTAGCGGCCTGTGTCATGCCAAGTGTCAGTAGAACCACCCAGGAAAATAAAAAAATGTTCTCAGCCATTTTGTAATATCTGGAGATTTGAGAAGAGCAGGAAAAATACCACTCTCGTTATGAAACATTGCCATATAAGTGTGTTCTATTAATCCTGTGCTACCTCATAGTTCAGCAGGCTCAAGATGCCACTTCCTGGTGAGTTGACAAGTGACCCATGTGCCTGGAGGTGGGGCTTTTCAGGGAGGATTACAGATGAGTAGACAGTAGAGACAATGTCCAGATGTGGGGAGTGTCTGCATTGAGAATGGTCCCTCTGAGAAGGGCAATATCACTACTCTTTACAAATTTTTTTCTTTTTTTTCCTTTTATTTATTTTTTTATTGGATATTTTATTTACATTTCAGATGTTCTCCCCTAACCCCATTTTTCCCCCTCCCTCCCTCCCAGGAACCCCTTATCCCATCCCCTCTCCTCCTGCTTCTATGTGAGTGTGCCCCCACCTACCTCCCACACCTCACTTCCCTACCCTTGAATTCCCCCCCCCCCCGAGGATGTCCAGCCTTCATGGGACCAAGGATTTCTTCTCCCACCTATACCTCTCTTGCATATATAGCTGGAGCCATGGGTCCCTCCCTAAGCGCTCTCAGGCTGGTGGTTTAGACCCTGGGGGCTCTGGTTGGTTGGTATTGTTGCTTTCCTCATGGGGTTCGAACTCCTTCAGTCTTCACTCTAACTCCTCCATTGGGAACCCATTGATCAGTTTAATGGTTAGCTGTGAGCATCTGCCTCTGAATATGTCAAATTTCATTCAGGAAATTTTTATTGCTGTAAAAAAATGTTTCCACTGACTTTGGAATTCCTTACTATCTGGAGAAGTATACAGAGTTATTTTAAAACTTACTTTTATTCTATTCTATTGTTTGGGTGTTGGGTATGCTTATAATATCTATGTACCATGTATGTGTCTGATACTGTCAGAGGTGAGAAAGGGTATCACATCCCTTACAACTGAAGTTACAGACAGCTGTGAGCTATCATGCGAGTGCTGAGAAGCAAAATAGATCTTCTGGATAAGCACTCAGAGCTCTTGCTAGCTGAGCTGTCTCAACAGCTCCAGAGTTCTTTTTTTTTTTTTTTCCCAAGGAGAGGTTCTTTGTTTGTTGAAACATACAATAGAGAATATCTGAGAACAAAATCTATACTCTTTGGATAAAACTTCCTATGAAGGGCAGGAGACGTGGATGCTTGTAAATGAGATTGTTGGGTTTTGCCTTCTGAATCAGTGTGGCTAGTAAAGGTCATGTATTTTAGACCACTCTCAAATGTCAGCTAGTGGGGTACCTGGGAATAGATATTCTTTATCATCCTGCAAGTTAAATTATAACATGAAAAACATGGATCTCTAAGGAGTCCTCAAAGCTATCATTACTTGGAGAAAGCATGTTTTTGGTACTTTAATAGTTCTTGTAAAACTTTGGGGCCTGGATAGATGTGGATGAAGAGTGCTGTGCTTTGAACATGAAATGTCCCTTACAAGATAGTGGCACTGTTTTGGAAGGTTGTAGAGCCTTTACAGCAGTTCTCAACCTGTAGGTCACAACCCTCTTTGAGATAGAATGACTATTTCATTGGGGTCGCATGTCAGATATCCTGCGTATCAGATATGTGCATTATGATTCATAACAATAAGAAATTTACAGTTATGAGGTAGCATCAAAATAATTTTATGGTTGGGAGTCACCACAGCATGAACAACTGTATTGAATAGTCACAGCATTAGAAAGGTCGAGAACCACTACCCTAGGAGATGGAGCTTCCTGAGAAAAATGGATTACTAAAGAGTGGGTCTAAGGAGATAGGAACTGCACAGGAAGATCAACAGAGTAAACCAACCTGAACCCTTGATTCAGAGACTGAATCACCAACCGTGGAGCATACCTAGTCTACACAGATCTACCTCCATGGGCTGGACCTAGGCCTCCCTGCACATATGTTGTAAATGTGCAGCTTGGTTTTCATGCAGGTCTCAAACATCAGGAGTGGGGGCTATCCCAAAACATGCAGCCTGTATATGGAGTATGGTCTTCTAGCTGGGTGCCTCATCTGGTCTAAATGGGAGAGGAAGCACCTAGCCTCTCAGAGACTTAAAGTGGCAGGGTGGGGGATACAGGAGGAGGGGGTACTCAGAAAACAAGAGATGGGGAAGGATTGTGGGAGGGGGTGACTGGGACGGGTTATAAAGTGAATAAGCAAAAAAAAAAAAAAAATTAAATTAAAAGAAAAAAAAAAGAAAAAAATCTTTCCCTGAAATGTTTAAATAAAATGAAACTGTGACTCCCAAAAAAAAAAAAAAAAAGAGTGGGTCTTAAACTTTGGTAACACAGCCTCACATCCTGTCCCTTTACTTCTTATTTCATCAAGATTTGAGTAGTGAGTCCCAAATGCATAATCCTGACATCATATTACTGTGTCTTTTCTGAATGGTGGACAACGTCCTCTCGAACTGTAAGTCAAAGCAAAACCAACAAAACAACAATAACAAAACCCGCCTACCATCACAACAGCAGCAACAACAATAGTGGCAACAGCAACAGCGGCAGCAGCAACAGCAGCAACAACGACTATGGCGACAATGACAAACCTGAAACAAAAGAAGGCAAACTACCAAATAACCAAAACCCCAAACCCTTCCTCTCAAGTTGCTTCTTTTCATGTATTTGGATAAACCAATGAGAGAAGTAACAAATATGGAGAAATTATAACAGAAACGACACATGAGCACTGGAACATCAGAAGTGAATGTACTTTTAGCACCAACAACTAGAGGGTAAAGAGATTTCATGGCAAAAATCACAAGGAGCCATCATGAATGTAGACCTGAAGAAATCAAGTCAAATATAAGTCTGATCATCCTCTCTGACATTGGTGTTCCACTCTCCTGGGTTTCTCTGCAGATAAGGCTGGATTAACTAAGTTGTATGTTCAAGAGTATATAACCAGGAGGAGCCTAGAGGAGATTAGGAAGAAATTCATACTATGACTTCCATTGGAACTGACAGTCAAATGAAAAAAAAAAAAAAAAGAACTACTTTTTACCTGTATAAGAAGCACACGGCTCACACCACCAATTACCTGATTGGAGCTAAAATAGTGGGCATGTGTTTGGGGGATTCTGTGAGCCTCTCACCAGTTCTAACCCTTCTGTTTCCTTGGCACTGTGAGGTGTGTATTGCTCTGCATGGCAGGATCTTGCTTCTTGCTTGCTGAGGCCACTGGGCTGCACTGTCTACTGTGTACTGTTTCTCCTGGGTCTTCAGGTTCTCTTCATGCCATCATCCTTTTCCCTATGGCCACCAAGGCCGGATCCCATGCTACCCACTCTGTCAGTGCTGTCCCTTCAAAGTGTGGCCTGTAGGTGGCCTATGGTAACACTGAGCAAATGAAATATTTGGGGTAGTTTTGTTTAGATTCTCTGAATGTATGGAAGTGTGGGGAGCCACTTATTGATAAAAAAAAAGCAAAGATTCCCCACCCCTTTAAAAATTGTGATCCATCCCCAGCCAGCAGAGGAGCTGTCTAATTAATCTTACTATGTGAGAGTGTGAGCCTCATGGATCTTGACCCCTTTCAAGGTCTTACTTACTATGGGGTGCTGGCAGCTGCTCTTGGCAAGTTATTCCAGAGACCCATAGACCTCTCTACATGGAAACAGATAAGATAATAGATAAGCAGAAAGAAGATAAGTATGCAGTCGTGAGCACCAAGCATTAGATAACATTTCAAAGTGAGGATTCTGCATAACTGTCAAGGCCTTATGAAAATTAAACACATAGAAACGTTGATAATATGAAACTTTAAAATGCTAACTATTTCCAGGAGTTTTCAGTGCAAGACTCACCAAGATTCTGTTGGAAGGAAGTCTTTAGGAGATCCAGATTGGAAGCTCTGGCAGGAGAAGGGACAGTTTGACACATTTTGCTATGTGAACTTGGGAAAGTTTTCTGTTCCTCATCTGAGAATTTGAGTTTCTCTGTTTCATGACTAATGTGATCATCAAAGAAGTCACAAATATTAAGGTCATGTTTTATGGCCTCATATTTACTGAGGACATTTTCATCAAATTCTGCCATCTTCAGTTGCTCAGTGGATAAATAGTAAAATTGATAGTTTTGGACTCCTTCTGAGTTATCTTCTAAGTTATAATTCAGTTGACTACCATTCTCATTTTTGTCCAAACAATTTGAGTAGTCTACAGTGTGCTCTGGATTTGTCTGATACCTAAGAATTCTGTATGAGCCACTCTTCAGGTTGTCTGAGGTCATAACCAACTGCTATCATTTTCCAGAATAAGTTAAAAATCAATGGAACGTTGTAATTAGCCCATTCATTCTATCATTTATTAACAGATACTTCTGGCAATCAGTGTGTGTCAGGTAGTGTTTTACACAACCAGGATCTATCAGTGAAGAAAAGAAAAGATTTGCTCTTGGTAACTCGGAATAACATGTGCAATTGACTTATATGGTGAATGTATCATATCAGGAAGAAGATGTAGACCTAGGTGAGGCAGAACACGAATGGGTTGTGAATGGTGAGAGGAAGAGGTAGGATGCTATGGGAGTTGAATATCATGCTTCGGGGAGTATGAGAGGTCCACTTTAAATGCTCATGAAGCATCAGAACATCATGAACACTCAAGAAAACATTGCCTGTAGAACAGCAGAGCAAAGGCCTTGGAAAAGGAGCATGTCTATCATGGTTGGGTGGCAACAAGAACCCTCATGTTGTTATAGCAGGATAACTGAAGGGCAGTATCTCAAACCCTAGAAGATAGATATTCTCTTCTGAGGTTTTCCTGAGCCCTTGGCCTCATGGAGTCCAGCAAATGTAAAGAGCAGAATTCAGTTGTGTGGCATATTTATGGCAATCTTTATGTATTAACCCATTTTCTGTCACAGTAATTAAATATTTTTACTGTATAAAGAAAATTAGTTGATTTTTCTCACCTTTTTGGATGCTAAGAGTTGAAGAGCAGACAACCAGTCTGTTTGACTGTTGGAAAGGGGTCTTCTGGTTACATGAGAGCATGGCACATGGCTATGATAGAAGTGACTATGAAAGAGAAATCACATGATGAGACAGGAAGCCAGAACCCTGGCAGGGGCCAGGCTTTCACTTTTTATAACAACCTGTTCTTGGTAGAACTAACCAGATTCCCATGAGAGCTGCATTAGTCACTTGTGAGGGCAGTGTGCCCAGTGACTTAACTGCCTTTCACCAGATCCCATCTCTTAAAATTTCCATCCTCTCTCAACATCCTTGCACTGGGTCAGAGCTCCAAACCCACAAGCCCTTGGGACACTAGCCACACCTCCAAATAAACACTTTTCTTTGTGTCACCTTTAAAAAACGAGTGGCTTTTGTAGCCTCATTTCTCTGAAAAGCTCTGTTCCCTCATTGAACTAATTTATAGCCACTATGACTCGCCAAGGTTTTTTTTTCCTCTTTGTTTAGGAAGAATATTATAGCAAACATATTAGTCAAAGGATGAAATTTCAGTTAAGAATAGTAAGTTCGAGGAATCTTTTGTAGAACCCACTGTCTGTAGTTAAAAACAATGTATTGTTATTAAGAAACCTCAAAAATTACTTGAGACAGTAGACTTCAAATGTTCTCACCATAAGAAAAGTATGTGCAGTAATTATGTCACAAGTAGCTTGATTTGGCCATTTGTCAATGTGGCCATGTTTCAAAACATTGTTGTGCACAATAAATACATGTAATTTTTATTTGTCGGCTAAAAGCATCTTTAAGTAATTACAGTAAAGATGGATTGCCTGTGTTTCAGTGGATGTTCATCCCTTCCTCTAGGCTAGGCGAGCCTCCATGATTCATTCTTTGCATCTGTTCACAACCACTGGCAATTTTGTAATTGGAACTGAAAGAGGGTTGCCTTCCTTCACCATTAGGGATGCCTCATCTCACCTCATAAGATTCAAATTCATCTCTCCTACTAAATGAAATAAATTAAGTGAAATATATATAGAAGGTAGTTTTTCAACAAACAATGCCACATGAGCATTATGGGTCATGGGAGATCTGAAGAAGGCATCTCCTCCATCTATCTAGGGATGAAGACTCTGAAACAGCTGGCTTGCCCAGTCATCTTGTAACTAAACTGAAATCAGAGTCCAAGCCTCTTGCCTCCTAGTCCAGAACTTAATTCAAGATGCTCTAACTGAAGACTCACATTGTCCTCCAGGATTCCACTGTTCTTCCCATAAGTCTTTCTCTTTTAGTTTTCCTTTAAATCAGGCTAGCTAATTTCTTCTACTTTCAAAATCAAGACATAATTAGCTAATATATGAAGGATGCTCTACACCAGCTTGTGGGAAACTCAGGTAAATGAGAAAGAGTCTCTATCTTCAAGATATGGATTTTAGGAGGGGGAAAAAGTGCTCGTCATAAATATTAACAGAGTGTGGTGTGGTGAGGATGATGCTAGGAGCTGTTTCATTTTGCAGATTCAGGATGGTCGTGTTTTGCTGAAAGAGAAGGCAAGGAACAAGTAAGCTAGTCACAGTCCAAGCCAGGCTTCCATCTACCAGTCCCATCAAGGAAGAGAGAGATTTGTTTACAAGCTCACCTTGTCATTGAGAATTATCAGTGCTCTGGGCTGCCACGTTGGTGGGAAATGCTCTGCCTGTCACTAGGATGAAGTGTGGGTATTTTAAGTTGACAGCGTGAAGAAAGCCCCTCTGTTTTCTGTGCAATCAGCATTTTGAGGTCTGAACAAGAGCCCCACATTACTGTAAGTTGATCTTTCTCCTTGAAATCACTCTTCATAAATTTTCTCAGAGTCCATGGTCACCTCTTTTAAATATAAGAGTTGAATATATGAGGTGTCTGCCTGGCTGGCACAACAGCACCACTTAAATATGTAAGGCAGAACAGAACAAATGAGAGAATTTATCCAATGGAGCATTTACACCTCATATAAAACATAATACTATAACGTACATGTCCCTGGATTGAACATTAAGTAACATGTTCCTTGGCTAAATTAAATATTATTTCCTCTGAGTTCCCATAGTGTCTGTAACTGCCTCCTGTATTAAGTAATAACTCATTCAGATTTTATTTAGAACTTACTATGTTAGTAAGTAACGTGGCAGATCCCGAGGATACCCAGGTTTAATGAGAAATTGAGATGATCCTTTTACTGGCATTATATATTATAATCTTAACTATAACTTACCATAGAAAGTATAATAATCCCCAAGAATGTAAACAGTTAAACACAATGGAAGTTTTTTTCTTGCATACATTATGCCTAAAGTGTGTCACTGACAGGAGACTCTCCCCAGTCAGCAGTTCAGAGACCCAGTGACAAGACTGCAACTCCATCATATTTGTAATAACAACTAGCTTAATCCAGGAGGTTAGTGAACAGTTAAAAGGTGAATGGAGGAGGATGTATCTATGTTGGAATTACCTTGGCCTGGAAGTACTCACTTCATCTTTGCTCATATACAGTAATTATTTTTGGCTGCAAGAGAGTATGACAAATTTGGTCCTTAGCTAGGGGACAGAGTTCAGTAGCCACTCTGCCTTAGGGAAAGGCAGAGCAAGGTGTTTCATGGCCAGGCTCCTTCTCTGGTGCTGTGTTGAGTTGGGTCTGGGTGAAGGTTGTAATCCAAGCTTCTAGTAAGTCTGAGTACAGCCATGTGACTAATGAAATGAAGGGGAATGAGTTATTGTTTGGCCAATGTCCAGAAACACTTTCTGATCAGCTGTGGCTCTCTTTCCCTTTCTTCTTCATCCCTTCTCTGCTCTGCTGGGAGTGGCTCATCCACCATCTTGAACCCTGAGGTTAAGGGTCACATTCAAGACAGCAGAGTAAATGCTTCTGATCCTGAAAGAGATTATTAGTCTAGCTAGGACTAGTAATATAATGACGATCTACCTCAGGCTTTATATGGGGACAAAATGGTTTTAGCCTTCCTCCAGCTTATGTTGATAGGGTATTTGTTCATTGTAACAATTCTATCTGCAGCTGTTCAGTGGGTGTTGACTGAACAAGGCTTTGAGTAGCATGGAGCTTTATAATTGGAATTTTGAAAGTGTCTATTTTTCCTGCTGTCTACATGAACATGTTATAATGTCAGGGAGGGGGATACAAGCTCTACTGACATCTGTACCTAGTAATCAGGTTTGTGCCCTGCCCTCTAGCTAGACTTGTATATCTGAGCTTTGAGGATACTTCCTAAGTTATTTCTAAGTACAGACTCCAGGCCTGACCTCAGGTAGGAGTTCTCAGAGCTCTAAAGTGGAGGCTCAAGCCACAGTGTGTGTAAAAGCAATGTTTGACATATTTAGCATTAGACTATTGAGCCTTTTGGCATCTCTCCACTAATAAACCTGCCTCTGATCAGAGCTCGCTCTAGCTTGTGCTTTCTCTCTGTCTCCCTGTCTCCCTCCCTCCCCCTCTTCCTCCCTTTCTCTCCCCTTTCTTCCTCATTCCCTCCCTCTCTTCCTCCCTCTCTCCCTTCCATTCTCTCCCCTCTCTTCCTCATTCCATCCCTCCCTTCCTACCTCTCTCCCTCCCCATTCTCTCCATTCTCTTCCTCATTCCCTCCCTCTCTCCCTCCCATTCTTTCCATTCTCTCCATTCTCTTCCTCCCTCTTTCCCTCCCTCTCTCCTTCCCATTCTCTCCATTCTCTTCCTCATTCCCTCTCTCTCTCCTTCCCTCTCTCCCTGTCTTACTCTCTCTCTCCCAGAGAATGGTTACATTGAAGAGTTTTTTTTACTTTATGAGGCATAAAGTAGAAACTGTGCTTTGAAGTTTGAATGCTGATCCCACCCTGCCTAGACTGGTGTAAGTGGCACCATGCTTTCATGACGGTGGGCCATATTGCCCTCTCAACAGCATGATCAGGAGGGGAAGCAAGTGATGCTGTAAGTGCACTGAGTCCCCAAGTCATTGTGCCATGCTTTGCCAATGTGTGATATTTTCAATTTAGAATGGGTTTCTCAGACTGTAAATCCATCAGCAGTTAAGGAGCAACGACACAGAGACTTATGATTTGGCCTTAATATAAAATTGTTAAATGAATTAACACATGTATTTTGTTCAAACTAGTGAAATACATTTACTTAACAAACATGTATTAAATTCTTGACTTACAACAGATGATACAATATGACTTGAGTTCATTCCAAATGTAAGAATATAATATAAATTTTTGTATTTCATGGGGCCTTTCATAAGCAGTGTAGAGTGATGTGGAGATATAATGTTTATATGATCTGGTAGGTCTTTAGGTCATAAGCTACTGCCATTGTGTCAATATAAGAAGACACAGGGCTTGGGATATAGAGTAGTGGTAGAGTGCTTACCTGATGTGTATGAAGCTCAGGGTTCAATTCTTAACACTACAAAGATAAAGAAAGCAAATAAAAAGGAAGTATTACAGAAAGAAAGAAAGAAAGAAAGAAAGAAAGAAAGAAAGAAAGAAAAGGAGGGAACATTAGCTTTGTCAACGTGGCAAACCTAGAATCATTTGGGAAGAGTCTCCTGAAGATTTGTTTACTGAGTTGGCCTGTGGGCATATCTATGCAAAATTATTGTCTTACCTGATATGAGAAGACTAAGCTCATAGAGAACAGCACTCCTTGGGCAAGAAGTCTTGTGCTGTATAAGAATGGGGAAACCAAGCTGAGCACAAGCTTCTTGCTCATGTGCAGACATCTCTTTCTGCATCCAACTGTGATTGGAATATGAGTAGCTACCTCATTGCTTCAGCCACTGAAACTGAAGTTTCAGTGTCTGTCCACCATTATGGACTGTGACTTGGAATTGCAAGATGATATAAACCCTTGCTCTTCTAAGTTGCTTGTTGCCAGGGTATTTTAACACAACAACAGAAGAAACTAGGGCAGACAGAAAGAAATTCTAAAAGAAGGAAAGCACATGTTGAATTTTTAAATCAAGGGATAATATGCCTAACATATAAGAGAATTCAAATCACTGATCTGCAGTTGGGATCTACCTAGATAGTAAACAATAATGTCAGGATTATAAAAGCTTAAGGTTGGATCTAAACACACACACACACACACACACACACACACACACACACACACGTTTCTACAGTGGATCTAGAAGGCTTCCTATCTGGTTTTGAACAGATACTCAAGGAGCTGGCAAAATTGGAGCTTCTGCTGATGGTCTTCATATACATGGTATGTATTAAATAGCCATGTAAACCCAGAATTCAGGAAACATTAAGGCATATAGAGAAACTGTTAGACAGAAATAAAAACTCTGTCTTTTTCCTGAAACTGTCCCTCTTGTACAATTAATTCCATGCCATCAAAATGACCCATATAGGTCTTCGAACCATATCACTCAGAAACCAAGGAAGGTCTCAGTGTTGAAACTATTAACTATGTTTTATCATTAATTGTTAGGCTTCCTTTTAAATTCCCCTTCTAAGTCTTTATTGGGAAAATTCCCCCAAAGCTATAATTATGCTGAACAATGACAGAACTTATTTAATGAAGCAAAGAGCAGAAACTTTTGAGACTGCAAAATTTGCAACCAATTAAAATTAATGAAAAATCGTCCATCTCAGTCTTGGTATTTTGTTTTCACATTCTTTTTATCTCAGACTTGCATTTAATCTGCAGAAAGTTCAATCATCACTTACAGTAGAATTAGTGAAATAAAATTAATGGATAATTTCATAATTTTCCCAAGAGCAGTTTGTCTGTACCAATTAAGAATATTAATGAAAAAGAGACAAAATCACTCTGAAGAACCACTTGGATTCCAGGTTATCAAATTCATTATCAGTCAGTCATCTCAATGAAGTAGGAGCTGTGCACTTATGTGTTTTGGGTTGCTGATTTCTCTGAGGAAAGTTTCGATCTAGTCAATCAGTTTAGATATTTCACTGGATGAACAACTCAATTCACATCATATTTCACAAGCTACCTAGGTATTTCATTACATGGCCTGTGTCAGACTGCAAATTTGCTTTTACCTTATGAATTTTGTGCTGAGGAGTGAACTTGGGGCTTTGTGCTTGGTAAACTATTGCTCTCTAACCTCATGATGGTTATTTTGGTGGCGGCGGCGGCGGCGGTGGTGGTGGTGGTGGTGTGTGTGTATGCCAGTCTTTGTGGAGGTCAGAAGAGGATGTTATATCTACTGAACATAGAGCTACAGGCAATTTTGAGCTGCTGAAAATTGCTTCTGGGAACCAAACTGGGGTCGTCTGTGAGAGCCAGAAGTGCTTTTAATCACTGAGCTATCTTTCTTGACTGTTGGCTTGACACAATGTAGAATTGACCAGGAAGGGGTCTTAATGAAGAGTTGTCTAGATTAGGTTGCTAGTGAGCATTTCTGTGGTGGATTGCTTAATTGAGGTGAGAAGAACTTTGCACTGTGGTGGGACATTCTCTCTAGCTAGTCTGTATGAGCAAAAGTGAGCTGAGTGCAAGCATGCATGTATTAACTTACTGCTCTCTACTCTTGACTGGGGATATAATGGGACAAACTGCTTCACATCCCACCACCTTGGCTTCTCTGGAATAAGACCTGGGGTCAAATAAACCCTTTCTCCATTAAGTTGCTTTATTCAGGTAACTTTTACTACAGCAAAGAAAATGAACTTAAGACACCAACCTTTCTCATTCTTTTTAGTTCTACAAGTTCTACACACAAAGGCCAACATTTGTACCTTGTTGATGTGGAGAATTTGAAAAAACAGACAGAACAATATCAAGTGAATAGGCTGTGCAGAGAATGTAAGAACTAATGACAAAAGGCACTAAAGGACCTTGTGGGTCCTTGTTGATGGACACTCAATTCTATCAGTCTTGTTTACTTGTGTTCATGGAAGAGTGCTGGGCATGAAACATACAAATGGTATAATGGCTTTATATAATATAATCGTCTAATTAGACCAGTTCATCAGATTTGATTTTAGGACTGGCCTTTTAATCACTTCCATGGATCAACTACCCTAATCACCTATCACTGGATGTCCATCTATTGTTATTTGTGTTGTATTTGGGAGTATTCACTGGAAACAGTCATTCTAACTGTACCAAATCCTCATAAAGCAGTGGTATTTCGGTTTCACTATCTCTTGTCCATCAGAAAAGTATCTTGCACCACACAGAGTTGGCTACTGCTACCTTGAATTAAATGGATCAAAATGAAAAGGGTGAATAATAGCAGCCAACTGGAGATCACTCATCAGCTGGGGACTGGAGGACAGCAATGAAAGAATAGCTTGGAAATTTTTCTGATTCATCTTTAGAGACAAACAACAAGACTTGGTCATTTTGCTTATTTTATTAGAGACACATATATAGAAACATTCCTCTAAAATCACCAATCAATTGCATGAACCAGTTATATCTAACAAGGTACTTTGCTTTGAAAAACCTTACGATTATTGCCATGATCTTCTGTGACACATCTGATGTTTAGATCTTACTATTTTCCTTGCTCATTGTATTAAAATCTCTAATACGATCAGGAATTCAGAATGTATTTGGACCAAATCAGATCCTGATTTATACCTCTTTAATTGTCATTATTTTTTCCACCTGGTCTAAAACCATTTGTGCTCCATTCTCTTACATTTTCTTCCAGTCTCTGTTAGCGATCCTTTGGATATTTTCTTTAAGACCCTTGTGAAATCATTCCCTTTAATTTAGCATAATGCATTGATGCAATATCACCCACTTGGGCATGCTGAAGTAACTTCCTTAAGCCAGCTGCTTTTGTTTCCTGCCTCAGTCACTTCTTAGGAAGGCTTCCCTAGGCAGGAGCAGAGGCTTCACCGGTGTCCTGTCCCCAAAGAAGGAGTTTCCCCCACGCGCCCAGAGTACTTGCTTATTTATTTATTTATTTATTTATTTATTTATTTATTTATTTATTCTCTGCCTTCTCTGGGTGCTGCATGTGCTGGGTATGTAGCATCCCTTCAACCACTGATGGATTGTATGTTGGCAAAGAACATAGTCAATTAGTTCTGTTTGACTTATGACTCAAGTGTCTAAAGGAAAAAACCACAAACAGATAGACAACAGATGATGGACAAATATGGAACAAAGAAGGGTTAGAATCACTCATGCAAGATGTGGTTCTTCACTAGGAAGGGATGTGAGACCCCTTTGTCTTTTCTAGTCAGGAACACCCTGTGCAGAGCCAAGTGGTCTAGCTCTGGGTCCAGAGGCCTAGCTTTGGGCAAAACACATTGTGCATCTGTAAGTTTCTGAAAGTTTTCCTGCCTCAATATGGAGAAAATACCTTGTAGCAACAAACCAATGGGACCAATGGAAGTGATTTGAAATCTGCAAGTTAGTGCTGCCATTTAATATCCCAGATTGTCTGGTTTTCAAGGGAGATAAGACACAATGACAAAGTGCTGACTAACTTAAAATAATTGAAAGTGACAGCTAGTTGGGGCTGGAAGCAAACTCTTGGCAAACTATTCCCATATTTAGAAACAATTCTCATGAGTGAATTTATATATGTATGTGTTTATGTATATATGCATGAATATAGGTATCTATCATCTATCTATCTATCTATCTATCTATCTATCTACCTACCTATCTATTAATCTGTACACTTGCATATATATGTATATATGAGTGATTGGGAAACCTCAGGACACCTCCCATTTGTCCCATTCTTGCTCAGCTCAGTTGGTGCTCAGCAGTTATCACTCCAAGGCACTGTAAGGACACATTCATCCTCATAGAGAGATGTGCACAGAGGTTCATAGATATTACTTTTATAGCTATAGATCTGAGGAGAGATATCACTGCACTTGTAACAAGTCTCTGGATGTATGGAATACTGCCCCCCCCCACTCAATCATGTAGCCTTTCAGAGCTGAGCTGAAACACAATCCTGTCAGTAAGAGTTCAGAGAGCAGTGTAGACAAAAGACCGTTGGACCATGCAGGGGTCCTGATGTTGTGGAACGTTAGTCATGACATTTATGACATTTGCTGCTGTCTGCCCTCTTCCACAATAAATCATTACTATAATTAATTAATTTTCTATTGTTTTAACCAGCAGAGTGGTTTAAATGTTTTAGCACAAGCTCATCAGTGTCTTGATGGGCATAATCCTTTAAAAAATATTGGTAACACAGTTTGTATGAGAATTTCTCTCATTGTGTGCAAGGTGCACAATACAGTGTTACTAACTCTGAGTGCAACCATGATAGGAAATCTGTTTTTTTATAACTGAGTCTTTACATCTTTTTCCCCCCTGTCTCTGGAAACCACCATCCTGTTCTCTCTTTTGTGAATTTGACTATTTTAGGGTCCTACTTAAGGGGAGTCATGTTAATTCATCCTCATGGCTTGCCTTGTTCTGCCAAGCATGATGTCCTTAGGGTTCACCCCTGTTCTCTTCAGACTGTTCTCTTACTGAGGCAGAATGATAGTTTATTCATTCTTCCACTGATGGACATGATACAATATCATATCTGCTAAGACAAGTATTATCAGAAAACACAGAATAAGTCATTGGTACAGTTTGGAGTTGAATGTCCCTCAACCTATTGGGAGATGAGAGAAACTTGAAGAAGTGAGGCCAAGTGGGAGGGCCTTGACTCACTGGACCTTTGGAGGAAACAAAGGTTCTGATCCCAGGCAACTTTTCCTTTCTTCCTGGCTGATGAGGTATACAGTTCTGCCATGTATTTCTTTTATTATATGTTGCCAAGAATCAAAGCATTAGGGATATCTGGTCATAGGCTGGAACCTTAAGGCCATGAGTCAAATAAAACCTTTCCTCTTAAATCAATTGCTTTGGGAATTTCATTATAGTGTTGGAAAACTGACAATTGGAAAAGATATGGGAATCTTGGTAAGCTTGTGCATTGTTGGTAGGAATATAAAATGATGAAGCCCTCATAGAAAGGACTATGGAGAATATCAGTATCTAGCAGCCCCATTTCAGGATATACATCCAGGAAAAATGGAATACAGATCATGAAGAGATATTTGCATGACGTTTGCATTCCATTGGTCATTACAGTGTTACTCATAACAGTGAAGATGATGATGGTCTTTAAACTAACCCTGAACACTCATTTAATCTTTCTTTTTAAGATCTGAAGTATCTCCAACCTTACATCAAGGGCCTGCACCTGCCTTGTATAACAGAGTGCTCCAACCTGTCTTTTCAGCCTTGTAGGTTTTCCTCTCTCTGTTATGACTTCTTTAGTGAGAGACATTACAGCTACAGATGGACGCTCATTATAATTCCCTTCCTTCACAATAGAATTCCCTTCTTCAGCCTCCCACTGGCTGGACCAGATGTTGAGGGATAATGTGTGACCTTCCCTCCTTTAGAAGTGGAATTCTCTCACTGCCACTGTTGATTTGTGGTGTCCTTGTGTGGGGGCAGAACAACTTTTATTCAGAACAAATTTTGGTTCTGTTGGCTTAAAAAAGAGGGACATTCTCACATGGAATGTGATAGTATCATGTTAGGGAGAAAACCTCCATGCAGTGATGACCTACCTGACCTGCAGGAATATTTACACTTGAGAACACCGACAGATCAAATTCCTTTCTGTCACAGTGACACAGATTTACCTACTGTCTGTTCTCTGAGACTCCCAAGAGCCAAGGGCCATGAGCACAGTATTAAGAAGTCATATGGTATGGAGCATGTCCACTGAGCAATCCATCTCATTACATATATTGCTTGTAGTATGAGAATCTGTGAGTTGGGAACATGCCTGGTTTTCATGTTCTTTGGACAAATTGAAAGTCATATAAGATAATATTAGCAAACAAAAACTTAGTAGAAATCTTAAATTTTCCTTAAGTCTAGATATTGTATAATTTCACTAAAGTGTCATAAACTGGGAGGCTGGAGAGATGGTTAAGAGCACTGGCTGCTCTTCTAGAGGACTCAGGCACTGTAACCATGAAATTCAGACATGTTCAAAAAAAGTACTTATATTATAAAATAGTAAAACATGTTAATGAGCCACTCAATATAAGGACATTTATAGATACTGAACACTACAATTAGTATTATCATTGTTATTGTGAGACAGGATATCATGTTGCCCTGGCTGTCCTTGTACTCACTAGGTAGCCTAGGATGCCCTTGAAATTCTTATTTTTTACTTCCTAAGTGCCAGGAGTAAAGGTGTTAGTTATCATATCCAATGTAGGAGGTGCTGAGAAATCAAACCTCGGGCTTTGTGCATGCTAGGCAAGCAAGCTACGTCTCTAGATGTAAACATTTTTATTTTTGATTTTTTTACCCTTGAAGAGCTCAACATACCTTGAAGTTGGGAGATGTCCTTAGAAACAAGACAGCATTTATCTTTTGCCTTCCTAGTATGTGATATTGGAAAGTGAGACGTAAGGTCAATAATTAGGTGAACACTATAAACAGGCTATTCACACAAAACTCCCACCACAAAGGTTGGGGGAGGGTATATCTCTTATCTCCAGGGAAGTCAGGCAAAGGACATTTGGGGAATACTGAAATGAGAGTTTACCTCCCCATTAATTCTTGTGGCACAACAGTAGCCGTGGAACAGCTGGTGTAGTTGAGAAGTCTGTGCATGAGTTCTGAGAAAAGGGCAGGAAGTTATGAGCTGAATACTTGCTAAAATTATAATGCTGGTGAGATGACCTAGAACATACAGAGAACAGACCTGCTGCTTGTGAGAAGTGTCACTCAGGGGAAGACCAGTGATGACTAGACATAGTTCTGTATATTAATGAAGTTTTAAAATTATTTTTCCCCACTGTAAGACTTTTCTGAAACTTCAAGAAAAAGTCTCAATGTACCGATCCACATTCATTTTCTCAATTCTATGACAAAATAGTTAAACGAGAGAAGGCTAGATGGTGATGGAGCAACTCAAAGCTCCCATGTTTGTTCAAATCCTTGTAGACTGATCAACTGAGAGTCAAAGTGTCTTTCTGAGTATCTGCCAGAGGTCTCCATCATTTCATAGTACTCTATAGGACAACACATACCAGTCATCTTTCTTCCACATCAAGAGGAGAGAGTGGAATTCACTATACTCTTAGGTAACACTGAAGGAATAAAATCTTGTCATTGATGCTGTGGTCTATTGGTTGGTCCAACATGTCCCATCCACAGTCAAATTGAGTGAGTTATGTGAAGCTGTGTCTATCAGGAGGAACAGGTCATAGAGCCAATTTCAGGTCTGTGTATCCAAACTGTATGTTAAGAATATTATAGACACTGAGTAATTAGTATCTTTAATCTTACTATCAGGTTCAGACTACTGATATTTTATAGATGAGAAAACTGCACTTCTCAATGTGAAGTGCTTCACAAACACAAGCAAGCAGAAATATGCCTGAGGTTCATATCTAGACTGCAGCAGGCGATATTTCTTCTACAGCATCCTGAGATCTTGAGAAGATGAGCAATGACCCGAGAGCCTGGCACAAGAGTGGGTAACTCGCTTATTTTGGCCCCTGCTCTCACAGTATAGGCATTTTTGTTCCTCAGTTGTCTCTTTAAAAAGCTGATGCAAGTTCACTAGCCTTAAGTTTGGACCACGATGTGACAGAGGATGAGTCTAACTCCCACAAAAATAATCTTCAGGACTCAGAGCTAGAGTCCGTACAATAACCATCTTACAAATCATCCAGACATGCTGTGACTTCAACATGGGGGAACATCGTCCAGTTTTCTTGGTGAATAGGACCAGTTGCTAGTTGGTCTGTAAATATCACAACAAAGCACTGAAAAGCAACTCCAGCATCTCACCAAATCTCTCATTTTCAAATAGAGATTTGAGAGCGGAACAGATGGCTCTCAGCAAAAGTGCTTGCAGTGCAAGCATCAGTTCATGGGCTCAATTCCATGAACCCAGCAAGGCGTAGTGGCACTCATTTGTAATACCATCTCTAGAGAGGCAGTGACAAGAAGATTCCTGGGCTTGTGGCCACTTACCTTAGCTTACTTAGTAAGTTCCAGCATAGTGAGAGACACTGATTAAAAACCAAGCTGTACAGTTCCTGGGAATCAACACTTGAAGTTACTTCTGTCACACACACACACACACACATGCACACACACAAGCTCAAATATATGCATGCAAGCATACATGTATGCATGCATACACCCACAAAACATACCCTGTAGCTTTGAGAAGAACTTTAATTATAAAATAGGTTCCAATTATAAAGGTGCTCATGTGTTTAAAAATAGTCAAATAACTAAGAGCAACATGTAGAGAGGAAACAGAAGCATTCGTTGGGGCAATAAAGTCCTTGGTCCCGCTTATCAGCTGGAAGTAGCGGGCTTACCCAGCAACACTTGTTAAGATGTCAAGTTTAGTAGATGCTGATTACTCAGTATTAACTTTGTGTGGTACATTTGAGTAAGACCTGTGCATCTTCAAGACCTTTGCGACTAGACTTGAATTACTCTGAGGAGGCTAAGGAGGAGTATGTTCTCTTCCTTTAAATTTGAAAATAATATTCCTGGGTTGGGAAGATGACTTAGTATGTCAGATGCCTGGGATGCAAGCATGAGGACTTGAATTTATTCCAAAAAGCCATGAAAAAGCCAGGTATAGTCTCATGTACCGTAATCACAGCACTGGTGAGCTGAAACAGGTGAGACCAGGAGACTTACTGGGCAGCCAGTCTAAGCAAAATGGTGAGGGTTAGTGGGACACCCAGACTTTGGAAATAGAATAAAGAGGGAACTGAAGAAGATGTTCTGAGGTCAAGAACTGGCTTCCATTTATACCCACACTGGCAAGTAGACTCACATACACATAAGCACACATATGTAGCATACATACATAGCATACACATAAAAGAGCACGCTCACACATGCGTGTGTGTGCACATACACACATATGTATAAGCATACATGCATCACACACACACATATATGCACACATGCATCACACACACACACACACACACACACACACACACACACACACACACACACAAATGTAATATTTTCTATCACTGAGGTTGAATTCTGTTAGTATAGAGCTGAAAAGCCAAGCTGGACCAAGAGATCATGTAGGCTTTTAGACTGCATCTCCTTTTAAAGTACTGTTTACCTCTAGATTCTGCAGTAGATCTGTGAAATAGCCAGAAGTCTTGAGCCTGCCTTCCTGCTGGCTTGTGCACATCACACAAAGTCCCTGTATAACATATGTTATACAGTTTCCAAAACTGATCTTAGGGGACAGAGGTGTGACATTCTGAGCTACAGTGAAAGGGACTTTCTGCAAACTGGATTTCAGGGGATGTTACTTTTCTACAGGGATTAAAGTGTATATCTTTATCATCCTGTCTTTGTCATCTCTCTGCCAAGGCCTGTGTGCCTGACAACCAGGAGAATGAAGGTGCCTGGGGCCACTTACAGGCAGGCAAGGAAGCAGCTGTGCAGATACATTGCCTGTTCCCTTCACCACAGTCTTTTTGTCTTTCCTTTCCTCCCTCCTCTAGACCCTAGGCTTGCATTTCCCAAATAAAGTCTATGTTTTACTTTCCAGTATGTTAGGTTAAAACAGAGGCCAACTACACAGGCTAGTCATGTTCCATCTTTGCTGCATCGTGGAGTGGAGCTGAATTCCAAAACTGAGATGCAATCCATTTAGCTCAGTGAGGACTGAGAAGGACTACTTCGGGAACACCATGCTTATGGCCATACTCAGGGGTAGGATTCAACAGCTGTGATTTGAAGCCAAATGCTTTTTGTGTCATAATCAAGATGGTTAGCTGTGAGAGTTACTGGGTGGATAAATAAATAAATAAACAAACAAACTGACTCATAAAGCATGGATTAATGTTGCCTTTGGGAGAAGCAAAAGGCAGCGTGTATACAGGGACACACACAAAAAGACATTCTACTGAGCATCAGTCTTTACAGTTCTGGAAGAAGAAAGATGATGGAGATCACTCTTTGTGGACACAATGGACATGTTTTTGTCAGCATAACAGATGAGGACTAGACAAATTGGAACTGGAGAGTGCCCCTATGAATGTGTGGCTGATGGACCCTGAGAGAGGCAGCAACCACATCTTTAGGATATGCTTCGGAATCCCTGGATCTTAGTATAGTTCAGGCCATGGCACTGACCTGGGAAGCTGGTCTCCCTATAGGCAAGATGTTCCTATGACACAGCCTCATCTAACCTATAGGTCAGATAGAACATGAGTGTGCTACCCCTGAGTATGGCCATGAGCATGGCATTCCCAAAGTGGTCCTTCTCGGTCCTTACTGAGTTGAATGTTTGTATCTCAGGGACATGGGCTTGCTTTGAAGCCATTTGTTCATTCACTCACTCACCAATGTCAGTAGATCATCCTGCAGCAACAGAAGTGTTCTGTGACTGCAGAGCACCATAGATGGTGTAGCCACTAGTCACTTGCGCCCATTGAGCTCCTGCAACAGGACAAGAGCTGAATAATTTGTTTTATTTCCCATCAACTGATTTAATCTGGATAGCTACAAGTGACTAGTGGCTGTCTTCTGTAGCACAATGCTCACTGATAATAAAAATATTGGCTTTGAAGGTACTTTTGGGAAATTGCTGGAAAATATTTTTGAGGGAGAATGGGTACTCGGCACATGTTCTTAAATAACATGAAAGAAATGAACTGGTTTGCAAAGGATTATAGTAAATTAAGAACTAGATATTGTAAACTATACATGGTGAGGTTGGAGAAATGGGTTACCAGTTAAGAGCATAAACTGCTCTTCAGAGTACCAGAGCAATTCCAGCATCCATATCAGGTAACTCATAACTACTCATAACTCCAGAAATATGACGTCCCTTCTGGCTCATGGGTACTACACTCATGTGGACATACCTACCCCTACATCCCACATAATTAAAATAGTAAAAATAAAATATCAATAGGATATTCATATAATTTCATGGGAATAGGTATATATGTTTCCAGTGGAAGAATAATTTCATTTATTTATTTATAACTCTAATAGTTGAAAATAATGTAAAATTTTCCAAGGCTAATTCAAGCATCTCTTCACAGCAAATAGGTATTTGTGTTGGTGCTGGAAGATGATCCTGACAGAGAGATGGCAGAAGGATTAGCACGGTATTACAGAAACAACTTTGTGAAGCATAATGGATCAGACAAGATGAGTCTGGAGATGACACAGGAAGTAAAGGAACTGTGTATTATCTCCATCCAAACATGAAAAGGCACATATTGTACACTTTTGGATAATAAAATATATTGTAGAAGCAGCAGCAGCATCAGAAACCCATAGGGTTTCTACTCAGAATATCTAAGCCATTTTCTCAGTTGTTATTTTATCCTCTTCCATTCCCCAGAAGAGCAATGGTGGGTTTTTCCAACAGGAGACGGCTGCCTGCTACCCTAGGTGGGAACAAAGGTAAACAAGTGGAACCAGGGAAGTTCATGGAGGTATTCACATTGGAGATGGACTTGAAATATCCGTAAAAGGTTTAAATAGTGGTGTGGGGCTGGGATATAGGAATTCTTATCTAAGAATCTGTGCTCCTTTTGACTAGAGATCCAGAGAGAAAACGGATCTGTGAATTATGTATAACAATGCTCAGTAGCAAAAAAAAAAAAAAAAAAAAAAAAAAAAACAGAAGAAAAATGGATTCATATACGTACTTAGTAAAGGGGAACACTTGTCATATTACAGTTTAAGATTGGTATTTTCTATTTTAAAAAGATTTATGTGTCTAGGAATGTCTTTTGAAGGCCATGTGTTAAATGTTTGGTTGTCAGCCTGTGGCACTATTGGGCAGTGGTAGAACCCTTAAGGCTTGAGACCTAAGGGAGGTCATCAAGGATAAAGGGATGTCAGACCCAAGCTCCTTCCCCTTCCTCCTCTTCTTTGATTCTCAGAAGCCTTGAAGTGGGAGCAGCTTTGTAGCATCCTGGCCCCCTGCTATAATGCCTGTCCTTTTCACGGGTCCCTCATCAATGGACCCAAATATCCACAAACTTAAACTGTGAGCCAAAATAAACTTTTTCCTCTTGATCAATTATTGGCTCCAGGTATTTGTGTCAGAGGTAGAAAGTGACTAATAACAGAACATGGTGGACAACTATCGGAAGGTAGAGGTGCTTGAAAATCAGATCTTGCAAGGTTTAATGTGTGTGCACGTACATGTACATGGTGTGTGTGTGTGTTGGCATGGGAATGTGTATCAGAGAGAACAACAGCACACATGGAGGCCCTTCAATTATGGATTACCTAGCTTCTTCACTGTCTTCAAGGATGGAAAGAAAATCCATGTACTTGAAGTCTTGGAGTAGCCAAGCAATAAGTACCTGCAGGGGAAGCGGAATATCCAAAGGCCAATAGTGCTCAGTCTTGTTGCTGGCACTGAGGCCAGGTGTTCTGATCACCAGAGTCTTGTCTTTTCCACAAAGGTGAAATAGTGAAGCACTTACCACCATGTCCTTGGAAAACTAAGTCGTGGTGACCTTCAACAACCATTGTTAGGTAGCTAGTTATTGAGTAACAGGCCTGGGGGACATGGGAGTAGATGTTTCCTACAGAATCAACAACTTGGAGACCAATGGCTAGAACCATGGGACCTGAATTACTGATCAGAAGGATGGAGCCTGAGTCATATCTCTGGCTCCTGGAGGGGATGTGACATCCTCAGCTGCCTGGAAGACCAGCAGTGGATACTTATCTAAACTGGCTCCAGGAACCCCAAAGCTCACAAGATTACTGGCTGCTGGTGGTTTTCTGATAAAGTAAAACCAAAAACAAACAACATACCAAAAAAACCACACATACCATTGCTCCCACCTGTATGAGCTAATCAAAACAGGACTGTCAATCACCTAGACAAGAAAATGCTCCCTCAGGAAAACTGCCTGCTCTAGAGATGATAAAAATGGTATAAATTCTACCTTAAACAGAGGAGATAGCTGTCTCTTTAGCCACTGTCCATGTTCACCCCTTCCCCTCCAAGAATGTATTTCGCTGTTCTACAGTGACTCTGTCTGTCTCTTATGGTGTGTCCTGTGTGTCTTATCTGAATTCGCCATGGAGATGACAAGGATTCAGGAGCCGATAGGAGTCCAGAGAGACATCCCAGTGACAACATAGAAGATGAGATTTTCTAAAACCTGTGACAAAGTGTGAAAAGGGCTCTTTAAAAACACAAATAATTTGCAAGTGGAAGAAGCCAGCGACTCCAGGCATACACAGTGGGATCTAGGTCAACTAAGGTTTGTTCTTGCAGAAAGCAAGCCTCTGCATTCTGAGCTCATGTGACTTCTCATTGAGACATCTGATCTCAGGCTTCATGGCCAAAGGCACAGCACGCATGGTTGCTCTCTATTAATTCTAGCTGGAAACCCCTGCAAGGGTACAGATCTGATTTTCTCCTGCTCCACTATTGAAGTCGTGTTTGAGTATACTCATCTGACGTTTTCTTTCCTTCTTTATTTCTTTTTTCCTTCCTCCTCCCCTCCCTTCATTGTTGTCCTTCTTCCTTTTGGGAGGTGGGGTGTTAATTTAAGACCAGCATCTCCTAGGTGACAATGGGAGTGTCTCAAAGGAGAAGTGACTATCCTAACTATTAATCACCCTAAAATGAAGCTAATTAGGGGATAAGAAGTTAGGGTAGGAGAGGCTGATGTTAGAACTGAGAAGGATGAGTTCTTTCCTATTTGATTCTGAAAGGTGGGTGCTGAGACCTTCCATGGGAGGCAAAGCAAAGTGCTTCCTGTTATATAGAGGTAAGCTAGGATTTCAGAGAGCAGGGAATGCAGGTCAAGCTCTCAGAAAGCCTTCTTATTTCTAAAAGACATGGTGGGCCAGAGTCTGTAAATTCTATAAGCTGTCAAGTCTTTAAAAGCCCAGAACTTAATTTCTCTGATGTTTCTTTGTTCTTGTATCCACTTAGGATGTTGATGCTGTGTGGAAGGTGCCTGGAAGTACAGCCCCATAGGAAAATCACAAAGTACTGACGCTGGAACCTTCGTAAAACAGAAAAGTGACAGGGGCCATGGGGGCTCTTTCTTCTTAGTGGCCTTTCACCATTGCCCTAGGCTGGAGAGAGCTAGCCAAAGTAGTATGAGAGTGAAGATAAAAAGGATATGGAAGGTTCCAAAGAGGGTAATGAAAGGACAGGGTGTTAAGCCTCCAGAGAGGGTTTGGAGCACCAAACAGGCTGTCATTGCAGATGGCTCAGTCTGAGGTGGACTGGGAGATGAGCTTGAGATGTAAATAGGCCATGTCTCAGAGAGTCTTGAATGCTACATGGAGAAGTTTGCATATGGAACAATGAACTAATTTTAAACAGAGGAAAGACACAGTCAGCTTTGGGTTTCCACAGATTGCCCTAGTTTCATAGAAAGAATAGAGCAAAGGCACATTTTTGGGCAACTGAAGAGAAAGCAAGTTCTAGGTCAACTATAGTAAACTGAAGAAGAAAAGGTGATGCTTGTTATGTAGGGTGTAGAGACACAGAAATGGGCAATTGGTAAATGAGTAGGAGGTCCCGTTCGATGAGGTGTGTCCGAATGGCAAATGTCCTAAAAGGGAGGTAGGTCACTAAAGGGGTGACCATATTTTTGGTCAATATTGTGTAATGTCTGTTAATATAAGGTTATGCTGGGTTGTTCAAATTCCGCAATGCCATGCTTAATATGGGTTAAGATTTTTTTTCAACTATTCCAAGGCAAACTTAACATTGAAGCAGACCTGCAGTATATAACGGGATGTCACGAAGGGAGACTGGAATTTCTCAGTAAATCTGAAAGGAGGTCAGATGGCTAATGGTCAAGAGGTGAACAATTCAAATTTAACTGGTACACAACTGAAATGTTAGTGAATTAATCATGAAATCACGGGAAACAATCTTTTGAAATTAGTAATATTTGGGAAGGACACTGTCACATTGGTTTTCAGGAAATTCAGGTTGCCTGGTGTCATACCGATCATGTTTTGATTAGTAAACAGAAGGAGCCTGTTGCCTGACTTCCTGAGGTTACCAGGAGATCAGTTTGAGAAGACCTCTGGACTGTTCAAATCACCCCCATCCACAGACTTTCCCATTGGACTTCAAAAGTACTGCACCTTAGAGAGACCTGGAGCTTTCATGATGTTCAAATATCCCTGGAAATGCGCATCCTTTGTGTGGATCCTTGAGTATGCTGAAATGAAATGGAAGCATCTCCATGTGAAATCTAATGGGATCTGTTGTCAAGAAAATTTCACTATTGTAAGACATTGGGCCTTTTGGAAAGATTTACATATTTGATCAATGCCTTTTAATGAGATGTAGAATATAAACTTATGACATTATATTTAGATCTACTGATGTATAACTTATAATTAGCTGAGATAATGTGATATACAAGTTGATTGATGTCTTATGGAAATCTGAAGGTTTGGTAAGCTGCAGAACACGGCTGCCAAGCAAGTCATTTCTCTCAAGCAAGCTCAATTTATAAAACAAATCTAAATATAGTATCGACATATCAACAGCCATCTCTTTGTGGTCCCAAAAGTGCCTACTTCCTGTATGTTTCTAAGATGTTTTGTCTACCTATGTTCCATCCGTCATCATTGTAGTGAATACTACAATGGTTATTGCATGGCTTTGGAGAGGCTCCTAGGTCTTTCCCAATAAAAGATCCTGAGTTCAGGGGTACTACATATCCTTTTGACCCTTTCAACATTACTACCTTGTGCTTTACAATGTGTAAATTAGTATTCAAACATCACATGATGAATATAAAAATAATTTATTCCCAAAATATGAATGATCAATAATGAACAGCAGTAATTAGTCATTGGATCTACCAAGGCCAAAATAAGACAACTAGCTTTACAAGGAAGTGCCTCAAACTCAGATGGTATGGGGGATGTGAATTTGGAGGGGGCAGAGTGAAAAACAAGGAGTGAACTTGTAGCTCTGCTTGGGAAGACATACCTTCTTCAACTAACAAAAAAGTGTGAAGAGGCTGGGACATAGCCCCACAGTGGAACACTTGCCAAAGGTGCAGAGCCAAGCACTGAGAAGGGAGAAAGGAGAACTCTTAGGGTATGTGGTCTTCAGATGACACAGAAAGATGGATGTTGACTCCCTGGGAGCTGCCTTTCTGTTTGTGTCATTCACTGCTGTGTCCCTGGCACTTAGAATTGCATCAGCCAACAACATACACTAAATGCCTCTTGCTTCTTGCATGAATTATTGAAACTGTCAAGTAAAACACTTTCATGGGTTTAATTCATCTTCTAGAAGAACCATTTACAGCCAGTATTTTAGAAAGCATTATTTAATTCCTTTTCTCCTAACCTGAACTTCTTTCTCTGGCCATTCCTAACTCCTTTAAAATCTTGAAAGTATCCTATCCCAACTGGTGTGACTTCTTCCTATTGGTATTGGCTCTATATGTTCTGATGCTATCTTCTTTCTTAAAACAATCAACAAACCCAAAACAAAAAACAACCCAAAACACAAAAAAAGTAGAAAAAACCTCACATATAGACTCTCTACATGGATTAATCGTGGAACCCCGCACACACTACTGTTTTTGGAATGATGAAGCTTTTGGTTTGTAACAGTGAGACTTTGAAATACTGATGATTCCAGTGGCCAGCAAGATGGCCCAGTAAGCAAAGGTGATTCTTGCCAGTTGTCTTCTGACCTCCACAGACTTACCAGGGACCATGTGAGCCAACATACCTACAAGCAAACATGTACACACAAAACAAGCAAATGTAATAAGAATAATTTAAAAAGGTCATACTTGAAATATGATCTAATTACATAAATTACCTGAATTTGTAAGTGCAGTGTAGATTTGGCTTCCATGTGTTAGCATATTATTATTATTATTATTATTATTATTATTATTTGTTATTATTAGCACATCAGGCATTCCTTCAAGGTGTACTTTCCTAAGAGAGTCTGGCCAATAGTACATCACTGACAACATCAAGGGGTTTATTTAGATTTGATAGTGGTTCTATATTCTTTTTTTAAATCTTTGGTTTTAGATAGATATAGCATTACACTTAGATGACATGTCCTGATGTGCCAAATTTTCCTTTCAGATAATCAATAAGGGATATTAGAGTTAGATTTATTAACTGTCCTTTCTACTACAGCACATGTTTAAAATTTTCTGTTTTCATAAAGTTGGTGTAAATGCTGTTAAACACAGCACTGATGGTGACATCGTGAATTCATCTGTAGTCTAATCTAATTTAGCTATTGATTCCTAAGAAAAATCCTACTGATAGAACAAGAATACACAGGTATCTGCCTCTTGCCTTTCTAAGGGAGTGAGATCAGAAAGTTAGTGTTTGTACAAGCTTATGTCAGTTTCTGGTAGGTTATGAACATGGGACAAGGAAGCAGACACAGGTCATAGTTGATGCACCAAGTTGAAGGAGTTGGATTTGGATTAAGCAGCAAAGGAAGAGCAGGACATTTCAAAAGAGGGAAGGAGATAATGGAACTGTCCCCTGGGGAGATGATCTAACACACAGAGCAGGCATCAACTGGGGAAGTCTGCCTCTGGCTTTTCAATTCTTCAGATTTGAGGCATGCTGACTTCTGATACTGGATGAGGCTGTGGATGTTTAGATAGGAAGAACCCAGAAAAGGGTATGGAGGCTTAACAAGCATGCTGTGATCCTGTGAGGCACAGAAGCCAGGGGTGGGGGTGGGGGGCTGGGGAGTGGAGAAGGAAATAGGAATGTGGTTCAAGTACCTTTGGCTTCCACAGAAGATAGATAGCAATTATATCTCCCCAGTGCTTGTCAGATGAGACAGGCAGCTGAGGCTAAGGGAAAAAAAAAACCCTGAAATTATTCTCATACCACAGAGACATTTAATAATACCAAGTCTGTGTACATACTATCAAACTTTTACTTGCTTAAAAATAAATAGATGCTACTTATCAACAACATAAGATTAAATCTTACATGTACATATGTTAGCTGAGCCACAGCTGTACTTTGTTACCTTAGACCAGAACACAGCTGGCATTTTCCCACACTATTTCAATTCTAAAGGAACAAAACAAAGCAAAACACAGAGACAAAGCAGGAAAAGTGGACAGTAAACACATGCTCGCATTGACTTTACACAAGGCCAGCTTATAAAGAGCCAAAGAAATGGACTGAAATAGACTGAGGCCTGGCTGTATCTTCCCATTGTGCTTGCCCCTTACTACTTATGAAAGTATTCAGAATTATGTTTCCTGATACTCATCAAGACTTTAAATATGGCCAATCTATATTTTCAAGGATGATTTTGTAATTCAAGAATAACTCTGGGTGTCCATGAGGGTAGACTGAATTCTATGCTGGGTGGCCAGGATGAATTATTCAAAGCTTTTATTTCCTCACTCTACTGAGAGGCTGTATCAGCTCCTTGAAGGCGCTACAAACACAACAGAGTCCTTGCTTTACATGCCAAGGCACTGAGTAGTTATAATTCTGGAGCTCAAGAAGGCTTACTTCTGAATGATGAGGAATATAGATGTAGAAGTTCTATATAACAAAATAGTCTTGGGAGTTCATGCCAGACTCAGGGCCCCCATACAAGAAGGTTATCCAGTAAGTGTTAGGTGAGTGTATGGTTAAAAGAAGAAATTATGTGTGTACTTGGTCAGCAGTTGCTGAACTTGTTTGCTTTTTTGATTACATTTCAGTCATCTGATCCTTGAGAACCTATCCTTGTGTGTCTTTCTCCCACCACCACAAGAAGAGACTAATATCAACTGCTAAAAGAAATCTAGGTCCCAGGCTAACTCTATTCCCTACATGAAGGAATGATGTGATTGGAAGTAACGTTTCCTTTCAAATGAAAGTAGAAGGTCGATTTGTTTCACTCTTTTCTTAAACAAAAGTACCCCCCTCTCCCAATGCCAGGGACCCAATTGGTGTCTAGCAGCTCCTGTGGGGCCAGCCTGCAGAGCCATGCTGCAGAGGGAGAGGACCAGCAGGCAGCTATGTTCTAATGGTGTCAGAGAGGCTATAAGTCATGGATATTATGTGTGGCAGACAGAATGGCTCCCTAAGGAGGTACCCATGCTTAGTCTTTGGAACAGTAAACACGTTTCATTGCATGGAAGGGGAAGCTGACAGATGGGAGAAGTTTATAGACCTGAAGATAGGAGGATTTCCCTGGATTACTGGGGTGGGCCTCCTCTAATCACATAGACCCTTAACAGCTAAACATTCTCAGCAGAGGAGATAAGATAGAAGGAGGAATTGGAAAGTCCAAACATGAGGAGAGCTCCATCTCCTGCTGTTGGTTTGAAGACCACCAGAAGGGGCACCCGGAGTGCACAGCTGCTAGGTAGGGATTGCCTACTGGAGCAGGAGAAGCTCCCAGCTGAGAGACAGGAGAAGAAGGGGCCTCAGCCCTGCCTACAAAGACTTAATCTTGCAACATCTGAACAGCCTGGACTTCTCCCCAGGAGCCTGAAGATAAGAACCAGCCAGTGGGACCTTGGGTTTAGCCTTGTGAGACAAGGGAAGAGGAATCAGTATCCATTATCTGGACTTCTGACCTATAGAATTGGGCATGCTGTACTGACACTGCCTCTAATTATGTGTTAATTTGTTAAAGGGCCAGTAAAATAGAAACAAGTAGAGTATGCAATCCTGAAAACAAAAACAGTAAACAGGATCTAGCGGGTGGGATCTATGAAGTAGAGACTCCTTTCTGAGATGAAAGAGCATAGGGGGGAAACATCAGAGACACAGAAAGTACTCAAAACACTTTGGAAGCACTTGTAGAAAATGGAAGTTGTGGTGGCGGTGATGGCTCTGTGGCTTTAAGTGTGAGTGTGTGCACAGGAACGTCTGAAGCAAAGACTAAAAGATAGAGCATCAGGGACAGTCAAGATGGCTCAGAGGATAAGACCAAAGACCTGAGTTTGGTTCTCATGGAACCTATAAGGTAGAAGGAGAGAACTGATTTCTTTAGGTTGTCCTCTGATCTCCACTGCACACATGCACACACACACACATATGCATACATACACACATATACACACATATATGCATACATATACACATATATGCACAACACACACACACACACACACACACACACACACACACACACACACGTACCAAACACCAAACAAACAACCAAATAAGAAAAGATACTTGAGTTTTAAGGAGTCATCCTCTTTAATTTCGCTAAAGTTTAATTTTAGGTTTTGTCAGGTTGTGTCTAGTGGTTCCTCTAATCTAGAGTGTGTACAGTCTTGACTTAAAAGAAGCCTTGTTTTTATTTTATTTGTATGAGTGTTTTGCCTTCCTGTATGTCTCTGTACTATGTGCATGTGTGCTTTCTTCCAGCAGAGACCAGAAAAAGAGCTTCAGAGAACTGGAGTTACAGGGTGGTTGTCAACTGCCCATGGGGTGCTGGGAATCAAACCTGGGTCCTCTGCAAGAGCAGAAAGTGCTCCTAACCTCTAACATCCCTCCAGCCCCTGGTCCTGACTTTGAAGATGAGAATTCCTTAGTTGTTCTTCTGAATGCCTGTTCAGTTACTTACATTTAGGCTGGAACTTCAACCTTCTCCTTAGAGGGTCACCATACCAGCCACCCAGAGTATTTATATCTCAGCCTTTGGACATAGATCTTCAGGGAAGCTTGCAACAGAAAGGCAGGGGCCTCCATCTGACAGTCTGCCACTTCCCTAGGACCAGCCCAGCAATTTTTCCCAGGGTCAGCAGTTTCCCACTCTGCTCTTTGACTCCCCATGGTTACCATGACTGAGATGCACACTCAGCTCTGCCTCTTGGGGACAGGGAAAAGCTGTCCCTCAGCTGCCTTCATGAATATCCACTCTTTCACAGAGTAGAGCCACACAGTGACCGATGTTTGGACACACCTCAGAAGTACTGTATCATTTTTCTGCTGAGGGTCTAGCCTGGCACCCGTCAACCTGCCAAGGTCAGAAACTGATGTCAAATGTTTCTGAGTAGGATGATGGAATGATAACAGTTATATTTGAAAAAATAAGTAGTAATGTACATAAAAAAAGAGAAAGAATGAGTAGAGGGCTTACTGGAAAAATGTCTGGGTACTGAATCCCCTGACTGCCCTAATGGGTAGGGTATATAGCCAGGGTAAGCCATGACAGCTACTCCAGACTGCCTCTCTATCTTTCTTTACTCTTTCCTCTTCACTCTGGGTACATTGTTCTGAGCATGACTAAACATCTACGATGTTACAAAGGTAAACATTTTGACTAAACTTATCCAACTCTACAACAAAATCATTCACTTTTCATTAAAACGGCATATTCCAGAACAAATTCCATTAAGTCACTTTAATTCTTAATCTGTGCTCTCTGCACACCATCTGACCTGTTCCCAATATTTTCCACTTTAATTTTCATTAGAATCCATTATGTTTCTTGTAAGTTTTTTGCAATAAATATTTTATTTATTGATTGCTTTGGTTTCTAAAAAGTCCTGCTGGGTTACAACTTTTGCTACATGCATCTTTGTGTGTGGGCTGGGCTGATATTTCTATTAAGTTCAGTATTTCCGGTAACAAAGGCTGAGCTCTGCCAATGCTTTACTCTCTTTGTTGAAATGACTCATAGATTTTATCACTTGGGCTTTTTTTTCAGGACATTTTCACTTTTATTTATTTATTTATTTATTGCAGCTAATGTTATTATATAATGAACGAAAGACTGATAATTTATATTCCTGTCACAGTTACTCTATAAAAAACAGTAGAGAGTAATTTGGGATTGCAATGTTGTCAAAACTCTTTGTCTGTATCAGGATGCCTTCTTTATCTCACAGGCAGCTCCCTCATCCCGGTGTGGTTTTCTCTTTAGGAGATGCTGCCCATCCTCTAGTCTTCAGGGACAGTCTCTGGATTTCACTAATTGATTTCCAGCTTGTAGGAAATTCCACTTTAGGTGCCATTTGCATTAATAACCTGCAGCTTTGACAAGTTTTTTATTCAATTACTTTTGGTTGATCTTTCACACAAGGACTAGTTCCAAGATTCCACGGGAGTTATAAATAGGTATATTTGGAACAACATAAGATTAGTCAAGGCCATCTGGCGTGATGACTGCCGGCTCTTAACGAGCACAGCAGGTCAAAATGTATTCAGAGTTGAAACTGGTGGAGCCAAAACATCCTGCTCACTCAGAAACTATGGCTAGATTCTGAAAAGCAATTAAGAAAGAAAGTGAAAAGTGGGGCTTACTTGAGCTGTGAAGATGCTAGAACAGTGTTCCAAAAGGAGAATCTCGTTAGCACACTCTACAGCCATGATGCATTACCCCTGATATTTAATGGACATAGCTTTGCAGATTTTCCTAATGTCTACTTTGTTTAAATAGGTGGTGTTTTCTAAGAATTTACTTTTGATAATGACCAGTGTGCCAGTTTGAGTCTTTGTCTTTTGCCAGAAAAGATTTTCTGGACTTGAGGCTAACTCTTTGAGTATGTCAGTTAGTTCTTGACCCATTTCTAAAATGGATGAACTCCATTCACCTGATATAAAACTCAGGGAAGGAACTGAAGAGACATCTGTTGGAGGTCACAGCTGTGTGGCCAAAGCCTTTGCTATGTTTAAGGCAAAACACAAGTGGGATGGGGCCAGATGGGACTGGGAGGAATCCAAGCCACACTTAGAAAACACATTTTATGTTCTTCTTCTGTGTTTCCAAAACTCAGAGTGCTGCTGGTTATACAGGTCTAGAAAATTCTGCTGTACCTTTGCCTTTTAATCTTCATAACCAGGATATTTGTACTGCAAATAATGAGAGCACACACTGCCCATTCTCTACACATAGTCAACCTCCACATCCATGGGCTCTCTGTGGACAGACTCAATCAGCCTCACATGGACACTATCTGGAAAAGAAAACCACAACCATAGTGGGCACATATAGATATGTTCTTAGTCACCAATCCCCAAACATTACAGCATACACACTATCTGCATTTACACTGCATTGGGATCTCTGGTATTGTGACATGATTTAAGGTTTATTGGAGGGTGTGTATGAGTCCCATGAAAATACTATGCAGATTTATGTAAGGGTCCTAGCCATATGCGAATTGTTCCCACTGTAGATACTGAAGACTTTAAACTTTGTTCTTAAGGTCATGCCTCTTTTAATCATAACTACAAAAGTTGTTTGTAAGCTATTGAGATTTCTGCTTAGTTAAGTATGAGAGGCAAAATAACTTGTACAAAAACTGCATATCCACCTTTATCTTTTTTCAACACCTTTTCTTTTCAAAAAGTTCTATCTGGCTTGGATCTCTGTCCCAGTTGGTCCCTGACCTAATATTATTGTGACTCTGAATCTTTATGCACTAACATTGTTCCTTGTATTAAGCAATGAATTCTCTAAACTTAATGTGGATGTCTCCCACCTGACTTGTGTGGAATCCAATGTAATAATATTCAGAGGTCTGGTATTTGGGATATAATAGGTCATGAGAGTGGAGCTATCATGTTTTGAAATGAGCACTTGAAATGTTGGGGTTAATAAACCATGATAATTGCTCTCAATAAAAGCTGCTCCAGGTCCATGGATATGTACCATCAAGAAGTCCCACTCTGAGACAGTCTGATGAACATCAGTATCAACAGTCCTCACTGCACATCCTCTTCACGTGGCCAGTTGATTCTTTAAAAAAAAGTTTTACTGTTACAAAGAATAAACATATAATGTTGTTATCTCCAAGTGAATTCACTCTTAAAAAGGCAAAAATAACTCTCTTTAACTCTCTTTTCTTTCTCCTTTCCAACAACTTTGTCCTGAAACTGTGAAGGGAAATGCCCTCCTTTCTGCCCACATCATCAACTGGCTCATGCCAACTGCTTGCGTAGTGAAAAGTCATATGTTTAGTTGGACTGGAGGCAGCAATCCTTGGCACATTAGTCACAGCAGGCTAACTGCTGTAAAAAATAGCCTCACTATCTAACATTTAGCATTGTCAAAGTCTCTGTGCTTCCCATGCCACAATGGCAAAAGGCAAAAGGCACTGGGACATGAGATCTTAAACTGAGCAGTGGAGAAAAAGAGGTAAGAAGGAGGAAGATGGATGGGGTGGAGATGGGATCTCAGGAGAGGGATTTAATGAGCCCTGATAAAAATGGAATACATATCATGTCTACTCATACTTCGTGACTAGAAAGTATCCGAAAGTGTCAAAGAGGAAGTCTGCAAGACCTTGTATTTAAGTCACTGTGAAATAAGATTCTGAGAAAAGAAAAGACCTCCCAATAAAACCATAGTTTCCCGAATCCTTCATATCCTTTTGCTCCATGAAAAGGTTGTTTGGCAGTATTATGGTAATCCTTTGATTCTAGTGTAGTTTTATGTAATTTTCTGGTAGATTTGGTATCATATATGGGGTACATCAGCCACTGGAATCTGCTAGAGTGGAGAAATGCCTTCTCAGAAGCGGAGCCATTCAGGCTTAACCAATGAGGCAAAGTATGGGTCCATTGAATGTAGCCTCTGGGCAAGATCATGCTCCAGTGATTGCCCTGGTTGTCAAGAAGTTCTGTCTCTAGCAGAGCAGAAAAGATCACTGGTGGACTTGTGACTACTCACCTAGAAGAAGTAGATGAAGAGATTTTCACCACTCCCCACCTCTACTTAGTAGACTAGTTAAAAGCTCTAAACACAAAGGGGTATTTTTAGCATCAGATCTGTAAAGCACATTGTACCCACGATGGGATTTGAGTGAACTCCAACATAGAAAAGTCATTTTACAATCTGGAGCCGTGTCACATGGGGAAATGTGTTAAATAATACTTTCCTTTCCAAAAGGATTGTATCTTGTATAATGAGCTTCTTACCTCATTTTTTTTTCTTTTTGTTAAAAAATTATCTTCTGCTAAACTGCACATTTCAACTATGGATAGGCCAAAAGAGATCCCATTCCTGTGGCAGAGTCCTTTGTCTTTTGATCTTTTCTCTAACATGAGTCTGTAATGAGTAGTTTTGGCCAAGGTGTCTATATCAAGGCCATATTCACAAGAGTTTAGTTACATAAAAAGGACAAGCAATACAGACTGACCTGAGATGGTCACTTTTTGTTTGGTTCCTTTGTTCTCACAGGTCTTCTGTTAATGGGCCCGTGGAGCCTAATAGGCTTGCTTGAATGTCCAGTTCAAATAATCTGTCTAAAAGCAGGCCCTGGAATGTAATAGAAAGTCAATCAAGGGCAGCAGTCTTGTTGTCAGCCCCTGCACATCTGACCTGAGTCCAGCTTTTTCTGGCTTCATGTTTCATCCTTCTGTAACCACCATGAAATCAACCCAGATGAACGAACAGTTTAAGGATGAATGAATCTTTTTTTTCATGGTACTTTTTTTCCTAAATAAGTGTTTATTGTTTTGAGATTCCAGGCTTCTGTATTCAATATACAGTTGAAAGACACTAAAAATAAAATACAAGCCTGAGGGAGGAGAGGTTGTCAGTGTATTCTGGAAACTAAATCCATTCAAGGTGAAAGGTACTTGTTACTTGGGTCTCTTGACACCCAATAACTGCTCCTAAAAGTGAATAGGATATCTTGGTAGTGTGGCTTCAGATAGGATTAGTATAATAAGAAGAGACAAAGTGGAAGCCACATCTCTTCACCCTGTTTAAAAAACTGTGCATTGTCAAACTACTTCGAGGTAAGTACAATTATTTAATTAATCTTTTTGGTTTACTCTATAGAGCTGCACAGTAGAATTCTATTGTCTAGAGGAAGCCTAGGGCTGGGTCCCAGTCTGGCTTGATAACTCACCTGCTTTTCTTTCATTGAACAATGCCCTTCTCACCCCTGTAAATCTTGAATTCTGAATACAATCATGTATGCTGTATGTCTGGGAGATCGATGGCATGACCTCATCATGGAAGCAATTTACAGGCACAATACAAATTCATGTCTGTATTCAGAAGTGTTTTTCTTATCACCATTGTAAACTAGTTCATTTTGTAAGGGGCCATTTTAAGACAAGGGCCTGCTCATTCTGTCAGTCACAGTTGCTCTGGATGCAAAAGATGGTTCCAGTTTGTGGAGTCACCGTGAGGGTGACTCTAACTCAGTTGGAGAGATTTGGTGTCTTTGAATAAGGCCTTTGCTGGCCAGTGTGGGCTTCTTCAGGTTTTGGAAATCAGCAAATCAGACAGACTTGGATTCTGCAGCCAGGTGTGATGTAACTGCTTTTTTGAACTTGCTCCTATGAGTCACATCCATGGGTACCTTTATACCTTTGGCAACACTACTTTTCCACTTTATGGAAGTGATAAAGACACTCCTTAAAAGTTAGGAAACATCTCTTGCAGTCATCCACCTTCTGTCTCATGCTGTATCGTTATAACAAAACTGTTCTCTGAATGAGGTAGGACAGTTGCACATATATGGTCATAGCTGTTGTGACAGCACACATAAAACTCTGCAGGCTCAGACCAGACAAAATCCCAGCATGGAGAGAGGAAGCAAGCATACCTTACCAGACCTATTTGGCAGTTGATAGCTAATGGGAAAGGGAGGGTCAGGTTTCTCTAAGGGTAAAGTCCCTGGTGGATTGAACACACCCGCTGAAGGCTATGCATGTAAGACTATATGGTCAGCACATACTATACTTGATTGGTTTAAAAAGAGGACAGGAGGTTGGGTGGGTAGGGAGGGGGAGAGGGGATGAACATGGGAGGAGTGGAAATAGGAAATGAATGTGATCAAAATACACTGTAAAGAACTGTCAGAGAAGTAACAAAACCTGAGAAAACATTAAAGGAGTTCAGTCTAGAGAGGTTAAGGGCACATAGGGCTCTTGAGAGTACTTGGGCTTTGTTTCCAGCACCCATGTCAACTAGTTCATGACTACCTATAACTCCAGCTGTAGGGGATTTGATAAGTCTCCTCTGGCTTTCAATGGCACCTACACTCATGTGTACAACCTGCATAATTTTACAATTTAAAAATAATAGAAATAAGTCTTGAAAGGGAACAAAAAATTTATATAGATTTTGTGAAAACTCAAAAATAAATGACTTATAAAATCGATGAACAGGCCATTCATGGAGATCCTGTAAGCTGACATGAGGTAGACTGATAGGAAATACACATTACTTTTTAAACATATAAAAGAACACACAAAAGACAGTAAACAAATGTGGTGCTATCCATTCTTTCTAGTAGATGAATACAGATTAAAGAAACAATGTAGTATTCTGTAACCTTTGGACTGAAGAAAGTGTTGAAAAATATGTGTCAGGATCAGGAGCAGTTGCATCAATGAGCATGCCCACTATTCAACCTCTTTAAAAATGTGCCTACTAAAGCTAGACACAGAACATAGTTTCAATAACCCTAATCTGAGAGTTGGACACGATGCACGGGAAGCTGAGCACTAAGTTAGTACATTTATTCAGTCATGTTTGATAGACCAGGCAACTGGTACCTATGTGACTTCAATGTTTATGTGGGTATGGGCATCTAATCAGAGTGAGCATGTCAGAGTGGGTGTGTCATTCGAGTCTCAGGGCAAACCTATTCCAGGAGAGTGTTAGAATAGGTAAAGACAGTCTTCTCCATTCCCTGCGGACACACTGCACAGTTTACTTACATGTAGATATTTAGATATTCATCATCTGAAGAGCTTTCATGAAGAGAACATGGAGTGATAAGAGTGATAAGCTATGGTTAGGATATAAAGAGGTCATGACCCCAGAAACCTACTTCCTTTCTTCCCTTGAGTCCAAGCCAGCATAGGTCTTACTGATGCTCACCTGACTCATCAAATCCACAGATTACCTGTTAACTAATCTGAGCTTTGGATGACTCTGCTCAGGACTCCCATTTCTTTTTCGTTGACAGAGCTTCATTTATACTTAAGTCCTCCTGAGTTTGTGCTTACAGCTTACAAGATCTCCACGAATGGCTTTTTCATCTACCAAACAAACATTTGCCCTGTCACTGATTTTTGAATTTCTTGAATTTTCACAAAATCTATACAAATGTTTGTTCCCTTTTCAAGACTTATTTTTTTATTATTATTATTTTTACATTGAAAAGACATGTGTGGGCTGTACATGAGTGCAGGAGCCCTTGGAAGCCAGAGGAGGGTGTCAAATCCCCTGCAGCTGAAGTTACAGGGGGTTGGACCTTTCACCCCCAGTTTCATGTATCAGACAAAGGCTGTCTCTAGTCGAGCATTTTCAGTGGTTGCCTCCAGATTTGCCACTCTTCAGTTTCCAGCATACTCCACTGAATTGGTCCTAGACAAGTTGGAAGTTTCAGTTATGGTGTACCGTCTCTTGTTCCCTTCAAACCCCAACCCCAGAGAGTCCCCAAATATCATCACAAAGAACCAGAGTTGTGATTTTGTATTTAGACTTACAGAATGATCACTCTTCCTCAAGTAGATGTGACATGTGACCAACAACATTCAAGACTCAAAGTCCTGTGCTGGCTTCTAAGAGCAGGTCTCAAAATGGCTCAAGGCGTACTTTCTTTCTCTTCCTCTGTGGGCTGGTATGTAGAGTATAGGTAGCAATGGTCGCTGGAGCTGCTGTTTCATGTGTAGAATGACTCCTGTGGGAGGGAAACAAAATCAAATAAACCTAGGCGAGTATGAACTGCCAAGCAGATATGATCTGTCTGCTCTGGACTGCTTTTCCCTCTTTGACAAACCATGGCTATTTAGGGCCTCTGCCATGTGTAAATAGGTCTGATTTTAACAACTATGTTGGATAAGGTTAGTAACTTAAGTTCCTGTCATCCACTCTTGCCTATTTAGGTTCCTCTAGAGTTTTACCTCTAGAGATTATTCTCTTGATTTTTAGTAGAAGCATCTTAGTTTTTATTTAATTTCAAGCTTATAAGAATATACACTTCACTTAGAGAGTAAGCACCAATTGTAATGGAATTTTGATGAGAAAAATATAGTATTTGTGATATGATAAGAAAAGGCCAAGAAAGACATTTCTTTTTCTAATGAAAGGAGTTCTTTCTGCAGTGAACTTAGAACAATGCCAAGTTTTAGCTTACTTCCTATCTGGGCTATGTTGTTGTTATAGTGGATACTTTGTTTTCCCTAGACTATTTGATTGGCTTGTCTTTCTCTTGATGGGAGAAGAAATATGTGCTTTCTCTCTGTGAGGCCCAATCAGTGGTCATCCAGCCTCTGAGTCACTCTATTTATCCCTTGGATTTTATTTCACTCCATCTTGAAGACATTCTCCTTGGAGCCCGCTAGCTTCCTGTTCTTACTTTGGTTGCCATCCAAGCTTACAGTGCGATCAACTTCCTGGTATTTGATTTAGCAGAATTCCCAAGTTATCTTACCATTTCTCCCCTTCTACAGTTCACTCGGGTTTCATCTCTGTCTTGGTGGTCTATGAGCCAAGTAGTTTCCTCAGAAACGGCACCTAGAATAGACTGTCTTGGTGCTATGTGGCTGAAGAGAATCCTTCCATTCATACTGCTTTGTTGATTACAGTTGAACTTAAAAAGTGGCAATGGAAACAGTCATGAGAGCTTTTGAAGCCATTTCCTCTTTGGTGACAGATCTGCTGTGAGGATTTGAACATGATGTCATCTTCTGAGTAAACCCTATTCCTCATGCAATGCAAGGTGGGTTGTATCAAATTCCATTTCTCTACTCCATCCTCATCCTGATTTGTTTATGTTATAAAGTGATGACCTCCATTAACTAAAAGGTATGAGGATCCTACGTATCTAACTATTTGAGGCCAGAATTCATTTGACTGCTTTGGAAATCCAGCATATAGCTGACATAATCAGATATGCTTTGACCTGAGACATAGACTCTTAGTCTTTGGAACCATATCTTCCAATCCTCACAATTCTGAGACCGTCAGTGTGTATTGTGTATTGGATTGCCATTGTCTTAGACCACAGACACCATTGATATTATGCTCTTTTACATTTTCAATAGTATGTGTGCATGTTCATGTGTATATACATGTGTGCATATTGACACTCAGTATATCTAGCTTGTATTTTGAGACAGGGTCTTTCACCGAAAGTTGACTCATTCAACAAGAATATCTGGCCAACAAGCTCTAAAATTCTTTCTGAGCAGAAGTTCCTATGGACTAAGATTATAGGTAGCCGATACCATGTTTAGCCTTTCTTACATGGCTGTCGGGGTTCAAACTCAAGTCCCCATGTTGATGGGACTTGAGATTTAGCTACTGAACCATCTCCCCAGACAAAATTATTTTATTATTATTATTATAGTTAGTATACAAAGTAACTGACATTTTAAAACACACACACCACATCAATACCTTTTGTTCTTTCCCTATCAGGTCAATTTATATAGTAGCTATTGGGTCCTGATATTTCCTTTTACATTTCTAATTACTGAGCTTCACTTAGTTCCTTGACTATAAATCTCACTCACACTTATGTTACTGAAGTTCAGGTTTACTTTCTTCCTCACTGCAAGATGCTGTTGCAATGCTACTTATATCTGTCTTGACAGGCTTCCCTTAAAAGCCTTCCTGACTACCTTTAAAAGGTGTTGGGCACTTTTGTTCCTTTGTAAAAATAATGCAGTCCTTCTACATGAAAGGAAGCATCTAGCATGGGGTATTTTATGATTATTATAGAGATTGTGTTCTCTGGGTCTCAGTTCACAATGGGACTAAATTTAGAACATTCTACAAAGACTTAACAATGTAGATTTGTGATCTGCTCAAATGCAGGAAATCAGAGAGAAAATCCTTCACTCTTCTTGCATACATAGACATACATTAAAGCACTAAGGATGGTAATGGGAAAGAGACACAAGGGCTCAATGTATCTTATCACCCATTATTAGAAAACAATAAAAAATGCCATAGATCAATAAGAAACGACTAAGACAATTATTTTAAACTACAGTAAGATAAACTGAATGATAGTAAATAATGTATCTAATGCAATGTGACCAAATAGAAAAATAAAACAAAGCAAAACAAAGTGCTGGTTTCCAGTTTAATGAAAAATGGTGATTGTTTTGGGTGATTTTTAAAAAAAATTTAAATTTGTATTCAAAAGTTAACACTCACATTTTTCTTTTTCTAAGCCAAAATAATTTACAAGTTAAAATTTTGAGTGTCTCTATGAGACCCCTCCCAGAGCTCCTAGGGACTAAACTACCAACCGAAGAGTACACATGGAGGGACCCATGGGTCCAGCTGCATATATGGCAGAGGATGGCCTTATCTGGCATCAATGGGAGGGGAGGCCCTTGGCCTGTGGAGGCTTGATGCCCCAGCTTAGGGGAAAGCTAGGGAGATGAAGTGGGGGTGGGCAGGGAGCACTCTCATAGAAGTAAGGGAAGGGGGATAGGATAAGGGATTTGCAGTGGGGAAACCGGGAAGGGGGGTAATATTTTAAATGTAAATAAATAAAATAACCAGTAAAAATAGTGATAAAAATAATAGCGTTAATTGAAAACGTTTTACCTGTGTACTAACTTACCAACTCAGAAACTAATATTAATGTCGGTTTTCATGCTTAAAAGCTTAATAAGAAAACAAAATTGTCTTCATAATATATGATAGATCAAATTATAATGCATTTTAAAATAGGTTAAAATTAGTAATAATTATAATGTATTCAATTAGTGTCTTTTATACAGCAATGATTAAATGAGTTTTTTTTTTAAAGGAAGATATATATAGTTTTTAAAAAATCTCTTATTCACTAGAAGGAGCATAAAGGCAAGTCTCTGTGGTAGTGGGTGCCATTCCCAGACATTTGAAAGATGACTGTAATGTAGAAGTGAGGGAGACAATATTCAGGCTTCTTTTAGGGACACCATTAATCAAACACTCTTTCTTTGCCTTGTTCGTCCATGAGAAACTGCCCACATGGATATGGGTGGCCGACAGACTTACAGAAATACTAGGGCATTGACTGCCACCAACAGTGTCAGAATTTCTCCTTGGAGACATGGATGTTGAGTTCCTTGAGTTAGATTCTTACCCAAGTCAAGCCCTGTCACTCCTTAGGCCTCTGGATCTGGGTGAACGTACAGCAGCTGAGGCAAGCACTTCTAACCTGGCTCCTCTTTGTCCTTCCTTCTGACAACTGAGTCATCACCAAAGGTAACTTAGGAGTCTTTTTCTTGTATTCTAGAATAGCGTCCCACAGGCATGATGCTGAAGATAGCAAACACGTGTACCATTTTTCTTGGACGATCCTTTGAGCAACTTTTTACACCTACTTTTTTTTTTTAAATGGTTTTCTTGGCAAGCAATGTTTCATATGATAGTACTGTTCTCTCTGAATGGGCTCTGCTTCAAGGGCCTCGTCACACCACTGTGTTTTATAGGTGACATCAGAATCAAAGTTACCAACTTTCAGAGTTCAAAATAAGACCCACAAGGCTTATCCTTATCTCTCTCTGAATCTCCATTTTCATATGTGCTGGTGGGAAACTCATTACTGTTTTCTGTCTTTCTCTTCTCGCCCTTTCCCCCTGTCCAGAAATTGACATTGGATCTTCTTCTCTAGGAGTCTTCTGCTGTCCTCTAAAAAATCACGATCAATATCTTCCCCAGTTTTCCCAGGTCTCAGATATTCTAATTACCTGCAATGTTGAGCGACTCATTTCCAAAGTAAGGGTTTGTTTAATTCAGCTATTGAGATATTCACATTTTAATTTCATTACAGGGATGATTCCTATCATATGAAAATATGCAAAAAACACGTTCAGGTACCAGCTTAGGAAATAGTTTAATTAAAATCTCTGTTACCTTTGTTTTTTCAACCCAGGCTGACCAAAATCATTTGCCAGGGGTAGATCCTACTTATTTTTGGTGAATTTCATTAACTTTTGGAGCTGTGTATGCATGGATAGCTTTACCAGTGGGTTTTTTCTTTTTCATTACTCTTTTCTTTTTCCTTCCTTCCTTCCTTCCTTCCTTCCTTCCTTCCTTCCTTCCTTCTCTCCTTCCTTCCTCCTTCCTTCCTTCCTTCCTCCTTCCTTCCTTCCTTCTCTCCTTCCTTCCTTCCTTCCTTCCTTCCTTCCTTCCTTCCTTCCTTCCTTCCTTCCTTCCTTCCTTCCTTCCTTCCTTCCTTATCTTCACAGGAAGTCAAAGTGCTCCACATGCCTGTTTATTTTTCTTTAGTTTTTTTTCATATATTTCTCTTTAGTTCTGAAGGATAATCTTACAAACATTTTCACTGATAGTCTTTGAAGAGCATTTATACAATCAGCGGACTGTTTTCTGACTTCTCAAATTTCTGATGAGCTATCAGCTGGGTATCTCCTCTGGGAGTCTGATAATGTTATTAATCAAAACTGTCATTGATACTCTAGAACTTCTCTGTTTGTCTGTTTGTAGTTTGATTACAATGTGCTTGGGAGTGACTGTTTTGAATTTCTTCATCTAGACGTCATGGAGTTCCTCCAAAAATGTAGAATCATGATTCTGTGCATGAAGTTTGGAAATTTTTGGCTATTATATGCAGAAACTTTCCATGTTGACTCGTCCTGTGTGTGAGGAACCTTGATGGTGAGGTGCAAGTCTCTGAGACAGTGCATTTTTCTGCATTCTGTTTGGTCTTTACTATTTGGACAGAATAATTAACTCAACTACAGTCTGTTGATTTTTAATTTGGACGACTTTATACTAGTTTCATGATAATACATTTTTAACTTCAGATTTGATTATTTTCTATAATTTCTGGGTTTTGGTGATGATCTACCTTTTGAGAGCCATTCTCATGCTTTTCTTTAATTCAGGCTTTTGACTAGTTCTCTAAACTTATTAATAAGAGAGAATGTAAAGAGTTTGCATGTTTAACTTACCATTTCACCTTCCTCAAGGACAATATCTGACTTTAAAAAGAGAATGTGTATGGGTCATATATTTCTGTTTCTTTGCATATACTCTAATTATTATTAAAATAGGATATTTAAATTGCACATATACACATGTGCACACACGTACACATACACACATATATGTACATATACATACATGCATACACACATCCATATATGCACACTCTCATTACACACATACATACATTCACACATGCACACACACATATACACATGCACATAGACACATATGCACACACACATACACACATGTACACACATGTACACACAGACATGTGCACATATACACACCTATACATGTGCACACGCATGTATACGTATACACAAATGTACACACATAGATACACATGTACATATGCATATGTGTCTGTGCATGTATATCTGTATCTGTATATATCTGAAAATCAAATGTCTCCCTCCCAGGATTTGTTGATACTGCTGCTCTGGTTACTCTGATTTTCCAGGAGTAATTCTACAAAGTCTCTATTATTATGTTTGACCACTGAAATTTCTCTAGGTTAGCTTCATGGTCAGCTAATGATTATACAAGGATTTTGTTAAATGCGTTCAACTGAGTTCTGATCCCAGCTTTCTCTGAGAAGCTGCATGTGTTGCAGCATGCATCCAGCATGTCAGCAGCTAGTTTATAGATTAGAATGAGTCATCATTTCCTGCTTGCACAAGACCTCAGGGCCCACCGATGTAAAAAAAACAAGTCTTCTCATTTTCTTTCCTGAGTTCACACCACATACCATGATTGTCATCTATTTACAGGGATTCCTAAGAACGTTTGAAAGCCTATTACAAATCTCATTCTTTAGTTTTTCTTTCAAAGTTGTTTTTTCCCCTCTTTTTTTATTAGCTCCAATTAAATCTCTTCTTTGAACAACTATATTTTGAAAAACAATTGCTATTGATTTTTAAAATAATATATGACTGATGACTGTTTACAGAGCTAAAAGTTGCCAATCAGGCAGTAAAGGCAAGTCCGAAGAGCAAGGCTTTTTAGAAGGGTCAGATAGTGAATGCTCTCTGTAAATGATTCACTTAGAAAGCTCCAAATTCATCCTGACCCCCCCAGGGCCTTCTAGGTCACTGGCTTTCCCAGACACATCTTCAAGAAAATCTTCCCAGGTGTTTATAATCCATTGGTGTTCTCAGAGTTCTGAAGAAGTTTGATATCCCCCACCACCTCCTAACCCTTACATGTGTTCTTTTGCATAATTTACAGTCATTTAGAGGTCTTTTCTGAACTATATGGGTGTGGATTCCTTCTCTGACATGGTTAGCAATGTAAATACTTTGCTTTTCAGGTTTAGACCTGAAATGAACTCAAAACATTTCCTTTGTGTATGTGAGGTGGAAAGCAGACTCCTGCTTTTCCTTCCCAGTTTTCCCAGGCTATCTCCCTTCCTCTCTTCCCACCTCAATCTTTAAAGTCACTCCGCTGTCTGTCTTTCCTCGAGTGCATCTGGTTGAGTGCATTGCTGTCAAGAGTCTACCATTTCTGCTGCTGAGTAAGCTTGGCTCTCTCCTCGAACTGTCCACTTGTTGCTAACCAAAATATTTTTTTCTGCTTTCTCTTTGGGTAGTCAATGAATCTTCTCATTTCATCAGTGGGACTTTTGTGCTCCCTGTATAGAGTTTAACTAGCTGCTCCTGCAGTTGTATTGAGTTCAGCAAAAAAATCTTAGCACTATACATTCCACCTTCCTTTTCAGCTTTGGTCTTTTGAGAATCTTTCACAAAATTTGCTCTCTGTTAAAAAATATTATTTAAAACATTTTTCATTCTTAGTGCCTTAATTGAGAGATTTTTTTTTCCCTCTCAGTGAAGTTTTTTCCCCCCTCACATTGCCAGGAATGAAGTCTTGTATTCACATTTGATTCTTTGACTTCTGTTCCATTTCCCCATCACTTCATTATGATAGCTTGAGAGCAAAGTCTGCCAGGGTGATAATTTATGCAAGCTAATGGTGAGCAGGAGAAGCAATTTAAAACCTGCCTTGTACATGCTGAAATGCCACATCAACCTTTCAGTTCATTTACCAAGCCTTCCCTGCCTGTCATACACCTTGCTGTGTCCTTTGCCTGTGTTGCCTTTACCTTTTAAACATGTTACCTTTACCTTTTACACACCAGTCCTTCAATAGTATGTGTACCAGGGAAGAGGGGAGGGGTGGGTATTCCCACCACTGCCTGGCCTCTTGGAGTTGGGAGTGAATGCAAATCTACCTGACTCCAAACCATGCCCTTTCCTCAGAGTACCCATCTTCAAAAGATCTGCAATAAGCTTTGAGACATCTGGGAAGGATGCTCTATTAGTCCAGACACAGCTCCCTGACATGTACTCCACTGGAGAACAACCCTGTCTGAGTGTCAGGGAGAAAGGCATAGGAATCAAAGTGGCCACAAGTTTTTGGGGAAATAATTATTTCCTGTTTTTGTTTAGTCTTCCACTTAAGGCACCAGACTTAACCATCTGCTAATGTTATGTGGAGGCATGCTATATAATTCAGAGCCATGCATTTTAATTTTTATATAGTAGACACGCAGCCCACATGTGAACAAATAATTGGAAAAAGGAGAGAAATTTTAAAATATATGTATCAAAGATTAACAATGGTACCTACTTCAGTGACTTTTATGATGACAGGTTTTTCCAGTCATACCTAGAGACGCCTGAGGTGCTTCTGGAACATTTCCTAAAATAAACAACTTTCTGTTTGTATAATAATCATAATCATAATCATAATCATAATCATAATCATAATAATAGAAGAAGGAGGAGGAAAAGGAGGAGAGGAAGAGGAAGAGGAAGAAGAAGAAGCAGAAGCAGAAGCAGCAGCAGCAGCAGCAGCAGCAGCAGCAGCAAGCAGCGCAGGACTGGTGAGACTTATCAGTGGATGAAGCTTGCTTGCTACCAAGCTTGATGGTCTGAGTTCAGTCTCTGGGACCAATGTGGTAGAGGGAAAGAACTGAGTTCTACAAGTTGTCTTCTGATCTCCACATGTGTACTGTGGCATATGTATGCACCCACAGGCACACTCAGACATATATAGACACACAAATAAATACATTAATTACTTTTGAAAAGAAAGGTTAAGTTCCTCATGGACCTTAGCTTCATAGTGACTGAAGCTAATGCTAAGGTAGTTAATACTGGAAAACTACCAGGAGAATAAACCTTAGGTGTTTTCATACAAACACCTAAATAACTATGCAAAGGAATGAATATGCTAATTAGTTTGATTATAGTAATTACTTCATAAAATATACATATATCAAAACATTGTACCATAAATATATGATTTTCAATTATGCTTTAATAAAGCTGGGAAAATGGAACTCCAATGAATTTATCTTGCATTATCCTCTTGTACAAGCTAATTTGATAAGCCAATGTGGAACCAAAAATAAGGAGAAGGTCAAAGGGAGAAATGCTGCTTCTATTAACAGCTACATGGAAAGATCCGTTGAGGAGACCAGATAGGTAATGTCTCAGTTGGACCCATCTGATCAGATGGATGAAAATAATGGAAATGTTATTGTCACGGTTCTATGTAGACATCACTTTCTGTTTCAAAGAGCAGCTTATTTTTTTTTAAATACAGTATTAGTGTATAAAATTAGTCCTACAAATTGATGGTATGAAATAGCGGTTTTCTGCTCAAATGTTCATTCTCCTGCACTTGGCAGCACTGCTCTGTGTGCCTCCCTACCTCTTCCACCCCGTGACACTCACCTTCTCTCCTCTTGTGTCCACACTGTTGCTAAAATAAAGGATGAATCATCCTTGTGGTGCCAGAATGGAAAACTCATGTGGATTTTCCAAGTATTAAAAAAACATGCTAAGTAAATGGTCAGCACACAGTGGAGCTTAATGGAATGATTTCTGATGAGTTGGAGGCCTTGCTTAATCATCTCTAATGGAAAGATGAAGGCTCTGCTTTACGCCACTGCCAATGATTGCATCTGCCGGGAGTTTGGCAGCATACCACTTGTTTGCCATCCTCAGCTTGTCTTTATTCAAAAACAGAAACACCAAAACAAAGTGCTTACCAACCACCGCTCAGTTACACTTGCATATTGCATCTGAAGAACTGCTTGTTATATGTTGGTCAGGGTGAGGACGAATGAGCTGCCCTCAGTCTCCATGGACACAAAGCCTTCTGCAGATGGTAGCCAGGACCAGCATCTCTCTTATCTAATGATCCTTCCTGCAAATTGCATGATATTTTGCGATTATTTTATGAGTTTCTTGGGCTAGGGGAATATGAAAATGGTGAGCAGGAGAGTGGAAACGGATTTTAATTACTTTAATGGAGAAATGGGTTAATTACGGCTCAAGAAACCACAACTTAGAGCCATAGGCGCATCCTATCTGATGAGAATATATCCTCTGTACAGCTCTGAATTTCATTTATCTGATTCATGGTGTGGCAGACAAACCCAGTTAGGTTTTCCTGGGTATTAAATCACATATGTAGGAAATTGAAAAGCTAAAATGGCTGTGTAGAGCATGTCAGATGGTACAGGCTTGCAAGCCGATTGTTTAGTAGCAATCTTATTACTCAGTGAGTTTAGGGTCAACCTGTTGCATGACAACATCCTGTCTCACAAAACTGAGACAGAAAGAAAAAGACTAAGGTACATAGTTTTATGTCAACTTGACATGATCTAGAATCATTTGGAAGAAAGAGCCTCAATTGAGAAAAAAAAATACCCCTACCACATTGGCCTATGGGCATGCTTGAGGGGCATTTTCTTGATTGATGTGACTGGGTTCTGCTTCACTGTGGGTAATGGCGTCCTGAATAGGTTAGTCCTGGGTGGTGTAAGGAAGGCTTAGCAAGCCATGAGAAGCAAGCCATCAAGCAGCATTTCTCTGTGGCCTCTGCTTCAGTTCCTGCCTCTAGGATTCTGTCTGGAACTCCTGGCCTGACTTCCATGGAAGATAGAGTACAACTGTAAGTGCTGAAATAAACCTTTTTCTTCTCCAGTTGATTTTGTTCATGATTTTTTATTACATCAATAGAAAGACAGAGAGGGAGGAAGGAAGAGGAGAGGGTGGGAGAAAGGAAGGAGAAGAGGGAAGATAGGAAGGTAAAGGAAGAAGAAAAGGAGGGAGCCGGAACAAATGTCTCCTGGAAATTAGTCATTCAATGCAATAGGATTCAGAGATAAAGACATTTGGATACAGGACACGATGCCTGTGCTCTCTAATTGGGTTAGTGCCTTTGTTTAAATGCTTTATGAAGCTCCTTTGGTTGTGCTACCCTGACTAATTACTCACCAACAAGGCATCATCTTTAGAACAAGAAGAAAGTCCTTTCCAGATACCAAACCTACTGACAAGTGATCTTGGATTTTTCAATGTCTTGATCTAGAACTTTAGTCAACATTTGCCTCAGCCCTAGGGAGTTTATCTTCTCAGCCAGCATAGACTAAGCAGTATGGGGTCTATCTAGGAAAAGACCACAAGACAAATTCTCATGAATTTTACTTGGTTCTTTTGTGATAAACTCATATTTCAGAAGATACAAATCTTCAATTTATATTATAACTACCACAGGTGACTTCTTACTCATTTAAACATATCTTCAAATAGTTGTTTGCATTTCATCAATACCTTCTTCAATGCTCAAAAATATCTCAGAATATTGACTTACACAGGTCATTCCATAGGCACATCCCTCAGGAGCATGAGATGCCCTTGCTAGTCCTTCAGAGATATTGCCCTTGCATTTGTGATGGCCAGAAGCCTGCTTTGCAGTTCAGGCTAAATCCCTGGCATCCTCTTATTGTATTGATTTGAGTCAATGACATCATGCTTGCCATTTTCAGGCACTGCTGTTTCCCAAATCTTCCATGGGATGTATTCTAACATGGTTTGAACGTCTAACCTTTGTATGGATAACTACTTTTAAACCTTAAAACAATTCACTGTGGCAAACTTTCCAAGCGTCGCTGTTCATACTTCTATTATTTTTTCAATGTTGTTCCCTTAAGTTCAAATAGAATTGAATGATTATATTATTTGCTGAATTTGGCATATTAGTAGTCTCTAGGACATTAACTATCCCGCTGACCTCTTTTTTATTTATCTGTTTCATTTGAGACAGATGGACATGAGTTAAAGTTATTCTTTTATCAGTTATAAACTATGTGGTCTTGAATGAGGTATATCATCTCCCAGTGTCTGCTTTCTCATTATCAAACAAACAAAATACCTCTAAAGGTCAAGACAACGTCTGTTCACTGCAGTGCCTGCATCCTTCCTGCTTGGCCCACAGCTTGGCTCAGTCCCTTGGCCTTCCTTTCTGGTGATTAGCACTGACCATAAGGCTGACTCTCAGAGAACAAATAAGATGAAACGTAACACTCAATCGCATCTGTTACTTGTCTGCTGCTGTGATAAAGCACCATTACCAAACGCAACTTGGGAAAGAAGGAATTTATTGTGGGTCGTGGTTCCAGAGGGATATGAGTACATTATGGTGGGGAGACATGACAACAAGCAGCAGACATTTGCTCCAGTGGGACTCTGAGCATTCAGCTCTTCAATCATGAATACAAGCAGAGAGAGTGAGCTGGAAGGAGAGTGAAACTAGGAACTCTCAAAGCCCAACCCGTGACACACTTCCTCTCCCAAGGCCATATCACCTCTCCAAAGAGCACTACCAACTGGTGATCAAGTGTTCAAGTACCTGCGGCTATGGGGAACACTCACATTTAAACCACCACAGTGGCATCTGCATAAATATCCTAAAGAGGCAATGGTGTATTTTCCATAATTATTTCTTTAGGCCAGCTGGGTGCAAAGAGTCACGGGTCTCAGACTTGTGGAGCCTGAGCATAGAGGAGATCCAGACCTTTGCATTACAACATAAAACAAATCAAAACAAAGCACACAAACCCCAGGGCACCTTATGTTTTCTATATGTGAAGAAAACCACTCAGCCTCTCCTCTATTATAACACATAAAGGCTAAAGTGAATCAACTGTAGGCTGATACAGGAATGAAGGCCTGCTGCTTCATATATCTCCCTGACATCAGCTACTAGGTGTAGAGGAACTAGGGATTAGAAATCAGGGAAGGAGAGCAAGTGATCAGAGTGTCAGGGAAAGAACTTTAAGACTAGCATATCACACTGGCCAGTAGTACTGATGAGAAACTTTGAAGGAATCATCTGCGTTTTCTTGGGCTTTCATAACAGAGCAACAGTCAAGAGTCTTCTCAAACTGCTGGAGGCTACCAGTGCAGCATCAAGAGGGTGGCAGGCTTGACTCCTGCGGAGTGCAACAAGGTTTGTTTCCAGTCTTTCCTCTTAGCTAGGGGATACCATATTTATCAGATTAGGTGACAGGTGGCAGTCCCCTCCCCCTTATACAAGTGTGTCTCCAAATTCCTCCTTTTTATAAGGACACCTAGCCATATTGTGATAGAGCTTACCTAGTAACCTCTATTTAACTTTATAAAGATCTTGTCTCCAAATAAGGTCATATTCTGGTAGATAGGATGTCAATATATTAATTTTGAGTGACAGAATTCAATCCATAAAGGGAACTTTTAGGAGAGATTACATCGTCAAAGAAACAATAACCCCCTAGATATTTAAAAAGTAGAAAAAAAAAAGTTCATTTAATATAAAACAGCTCTCAGATACTAATATTCAAGGAAAAGAAGGAAAGCCCTCTACTCCCTAACACTCCCGTGACCTTCGTTGATAGTGGGACAATGATCCACTTACCAAAAACCAGGGTCACCAAGTAAAAACGCAAAGGATACTGTGCCTGGAGGACACATCCAGTTCTAATCCAGGGTAACTTCCTCAGTGGCCAGACTGAGAGAACCTGCCCTGCCCAGGAGATGTCCATCATATCTGCTGACCAGCAAGCACTCTACATTGCCTGGTTTCCCCTTCCTAAATAGAATGTGATTTAGCTTGTACTGGGCCTGCTACACTCTCGTGTTGTGTGGCAGGTGACTGATCCCACGCTGTCCATCCTCAAGAATCATGGAATTTGCAGCAGCAGCTCTGAGGTGGAAGCACGGTACATCACTGATCTGGTGGTTAGAAAGGCATGCAGAAAGAGTTTATCTGCCGTTCTAGCTTCCTTGTCAGCAAAGACAACTGCAGGAGTGTTTTAGCCAGTGCAACGTGGTGAGTGGAAGCAAAACCAAAGGTTTAAGAGATGGGAACATCTTTTTTTCCCCTTTCATAGGCAAAAGTACGCCTACGTAGGCCATGAAGGCGAAGAACAATGGATCCTTGAATTGACATGTGCAGGGAATGTTGTCTGTGAATGCCAGTTGTGAAGAGTTTTATATTTTTATAGATTTATTTATTTTTATTTGTGTCTATGGGTGTTTTGCATGTATGCATTCCTATGCACCATATAATGCAGTTCCCGTAAACGCCAGAAGAGGGCATCGTATACCTTGGAACTAGAGTTATAGGTGACTGAGTTGCTGTGTGGGTGCTGGGAATCAAACGGAAGGAATCAAACTGTTTAGCATAAGCAGTGGAGAAGCCAGGATAGTCAATCCGCAGACCCTTTTTCTTCAACAGAAGGAAATGAATGTTGCCTAGTCACCTGGAATGCCAGAGTGAAAAGTGGTCAGTCAGCCTGGTGATTTTTGCTATTTGATTAGGAGCCAGCCTCCACCTGAATCCCTCTAATATCCCAAGCAGTGTTCAGGCCCTAGTCATGCAATGAATAGAACACACCCCTAGGAAAGAGACCCCATGTACTTTGCGTTTTCCACCAATTCAATCTTCCTTTCGCTTAGCACAGACCTTTCTCTGGCCTTAGCCTGAGCTCTGTTTATCAGCCAATAGAATTCATTCTTACTGTAAAGGTCAGAGATCACAAGTTGTACTATGTTGAAATGTGTAAGAAAAGTAAGCCAGGAAGCCAGATTCAGGAATGTTATGACCCAGTGCTTGCAAAGATGTCCTGTCTCGTGTTTTATTTTTTACTTCTCATGGATTGGGTCCTCCACCCCGACCCCAACACTTGAGACTTGCAGGGGGGTGAGTTGCTGGGGTGGGTGGGTGGGGAGAGGGATTGTCAGGGTCTGGTCCTAGACACAAACACAGGTTCTTTGGAAAAACAGCAGATGCTCTTACCACGCGACCATCTCTCTCTGGCCTCAAATTTTGAGGTATAATTTTACTAATTCTCATTCACACTCACCCCCACGCCCTCTTTCCAATATTGAAAACTGAACCAGAGCCTAGAACATTCTAGGTAAGCACTCTCCCACTAATCTAAATCCCTAGCACTTTGAATTGTGATTTGGAAGAAAAATAAAGGGGTATTGTGGTTGGTGGCTGAAGTGTGGGATTTGCTACAGATGCTACCAGTTTCCTAGTTTTTAGTTTCATGTATTGCCAAGGCTTGTTTAAGACTTAAGATGGTGCAAAGAGTCCATTGGGCTGAGACACACTTGAAAACAAAAACTGCGGGCCAGTCGTTTGTTGTACCAGAAACAACCAGCTGCTTTGCATATTATTTATCCTTAAATATGAATAAATTACAGTGGGGCTCAGGGTTCTAATAACTGCTTTCATCTGCTACTGATATTTTTCCTAGTGTTGAAAATTCAACATGGCCCAAAGAAACACAGAATTGTGGGGTTTTCGGATCAAACAGCTGGCAGACCTTGTATCCCCATTATACAGCAAAGGGATGCAGATCTGAGGTGACTGGATACATTTCCTAACTTCAAAGTATCAATCAACGTGCTTTAACACATCCTTTATTCCAAAAACCATATCTGCAACTGTCTAAAATGAAACTTGTAAAGGCCCAGATATTTGTCTTGCATTGCTGATCTTAGTCTAGTCTTGAAGTTACTGGAAATCATAACCACATACGTGGCCATCTACCTGTTGTGTGATCCTGACGAAATCACACAGTGAATATGAGCCCGAGGCATCTGGTTTGTTAGTTTGATGTAAAAAGAGGAGGTAAAAAAGTTTAGCAGGTGATGAACAAAGTCATGGAGCGGGTTCAAATCTGATCATCTACCCCAAATGCAAAAACACATCCCTAAGAAATGCATTTCTTCCAGACGGAGGTTTTCTGTGCTAACTACATAATGGAGATCATTTAGGCTCTGCCAGAGCCTGACAAATACAGATGCAGATGCTCTCAGACAACCATTGGATTGAGCATGGTGACCCCAATGGAGGAGTTGGGAATGGACTGAAGGAGCTGAAGGGGTTTGCAACCCATAGGAAGAGCAAAAATATCAACCAACCAAACCCACCACCACCACCACCACCACCACCACCACCACCACCACCAGAGCTCCCATTGACTAAACCACCAACCAAAGACTGACCCATGGCTCCAGCTGCATATGTAGCAGAGGTTGACCTTCTCAGAGGAGAGGCTACTGGTCCTGTGAAGGCTTGATGCCCCAGTGTAGCGGAATGCCAGGGTGGTAAGGTGGGAGTAGGGAGTGGGGGGAGCACCTTCATAGAAGTAGGAGGAGTGGGGATAGTTAGGGGTCTGCAGAGGGGAAACCAGGAAAGGGAATAACATTTGAAATGTAAATAAATAAAATATCCAATAAAAAGAAAATATAAGAAAAGAAAAGGAGAGTTTGTGCTGTATGGGCCCTGCTTTGTGTGGAGTATGTAGCAGAGACTCAAAAGATTATTAGAAGTCTTTATAATGGAAAACTGGTATGCTGGTAAAGGAATATACTCTGGGTGTTTGACCTTGGTTGTAACTGAAGGGCTAATCTTAGACATTTTTCATAACTAATTGTTAAGAACTCCCCACCAAAATAGAAGCAGCAGAATTTACATCTTTGGAAATAGGAAAGTTGTGAGCATGATATGACTCTGAATTACCAGGAATTCAGCAACTCGGTTCCAGCAATTTTCAGTTAGTAAAGCTCAAACTAATTTGAGCAACCCCACCAACACAATGGAATGCAAATTTTCCTTGCCAGCTAGGGTGAGCAATGAGGTCGCAAAACCATAGGAACTCCAGTCTACAGTTCACAAAAACTCATTTTTCAAATTCACAGTCTTGTTTAGATCTTGGAAAAGTCCATAAAATAAAAATTGATTCTTGCTCTAATTTTACACGTGGTGATTATTTTGACCTCATGGGTGACAAATGAGTAGTCCAAAGATATCTATCTACCTAGTGAGTTCTGGAGTTCTGACAGAGCTCAGAACCAATTCCAAGCAAATATTTTCACATCATCTCTCTCTCTCAGTATAAGACTGATTTCAAAGGGCTGGAGAAGTGACTCAGTGGTTAAGAGTACTTGCTAGAGTTCTGTTCCTAGCACCTGCATGGGACAGCTCACACCTTCCCATCACTCCTGGTCCAGAGGATCTGAAGCACTCATTTTACCTCCACTGACACAGTGTTCACATGAAAACTCTACCTTCCACACATATCTCTCATTAAAAATACTTAAAATGTAAACACAGTCTATTTCAATAAGCAGGAAAACTCTAGGAAGATTCAGATATGAGCGGCAGAGGAAACACTCAATTGTAGGTAAACCTCTATTTAGGAAATGATCCAGGAACAGGAATGAACGAAGATACAAGAAGCATAAGAGAAGTATTGGCTTATTAGGAGGAGAACTTGATGAAGAGTATGTATTGTTCACAAAGGAATTATGGACCAAATGCATCACGTGTAACTCTACTGACTGGACCAGAATAACAACCAGGATGCTTTTACCACTATCTGCAGCCTCCATTTTCATTACCATCACATTTGAATTTAGAACCAGATATTTTTAAGACAATTTCTCTTCCCTGGTCTGCTCTCCCTTACGAACCTCATCTCAGAGTCACCGTGCTCAGTGGAAACCTCTCAGTAATGTTCAATTTTACAAGAAAAACTGATTATTGAATCAAAAGGGATATCTGATTTTTCTTTTTGATATAATGATTTTCATTTCTGTTTTTTGAGATCCGATCTTCAAAATTTCCCTTAATGAGTAATATGCTTAAACTGCCACCAACAGTCTTTAACAGTGTATGTTGCTCACATACTCAATAACATAATGTATTATAAAATATTTTTAATCTTTACCATATCATAATGCCTATTTGCATTTTTTCTCACCACTGACATGAAACAAATGAGAAGACTGGAAATGTTGCTACAGTTATTTTAATCTGTCTCCTTAAGGACCCAAGTATTGAATGAAGGCTTAGTGTCCAGCAGTGGTCTAATGGGAGGTGGTGGACCTTTACAATGTGGGGACTACTGGAAGGCAGTTAGACAACTGGAGGTGAGCCCTTGCAGGGGATATTGGCCCTAGCCCAGCTGCTGTCCTTTTTGCTCCTGGCACCCATGACTGAGGAATTCCCATGCTCCATGTTCCCACCTTCTTGTGCTGACTCCCCACAGGCTTGACTGCAGTGAAATCAACTGACCATGGCTGAAACTCACACCAGGAGCCAAAAAAAACCTTTCACCATTTGTAAAGTTTTACTTAGGGTATTTTGTTCCGACTATGGGAAATGGATGCAGACAAAGGTGCTGGCTGTAGCCTTCAACTTGACACAGCTGGAGAATTCCAGTGGGCCCTGAATTCTATGTCAGCAGATTCCAAGGAATCAGGTCAGAGGTGCTGTTGGCTTTACCCTGAACACATACTCTATGCCAAGGTCACATTGGCACCAGATCCCTTGCAAGAACATGTGTGTATGCCTAAGATTTTAATGAATCTATATTCCTTTTTATTCTGCCTCCTCACAGCTCTTTGGAGAGCTCAGTCTCTGGCTCTTTCTGGCATGCTCATTCTCTAGGAGTCCATAGACTGCAGCACTCTTTGTCCTTTAGGATCACACTAAAAGAGCAGACCACCACCCACATCATCCTGAAGCTACTCATGCAATGCAAATAAGTCCCCTTCCCCTGCTCATTCTGTTTCTCCATCCCTTTCAGTTCTCAGTCCACAGAAGTTCCATCTGGAATGAATGCACTGAAAGGGTCTTGGAATGATCTTTATCTCGGGGAGTTCTTGCCCTATCTGTTTTAAGATCTCCCACATGCCTACCATGGATAATGACCGAGGTAAATCCTCCAAAGCAAGTGCAACTAAAGAGCTGCCAGTAAATGCTAAAGCAATTACTCCTCTCCAATATTGTAATAGTTCATTATTAAATAAACAGAAGAACATAAGTATACATTGGAATAACTAAAATAATTCAATGAGAATTCCCACAGCAGTAGAGACAAAATTCAATAAAAACTTTGCCCATGTGTGGTACTTTGAATTGGAATAGCCCTGTAGGGTCAAATATTTGAATGTTTGGTCACCAGGGAATGATACTTGAGAGAGATTAGGAGATGTGGTCTTGTTGGAGTAGGTGCAGCCTTGGATTAAGTATGTCAGTGGAGGTGGGCTTTGGGTTTTGAAAGTCCATGCTATGCCCAGTGTCCTTTATTCTTCCTGCTGCTTGCAGATCCAGATATAGAACTGTCAGCTTCTTCTCCAGCACCATGTCATCCTGTGTGCCACCGCGCCTCCTGCCATGATGATAATGGACTAAACCTCTGAAACTGTAAGCAGGCCCCAATGAAATGTTTTTCGTTATAAAAGTTGTCATGGTCATGGTCTCTCTTCACAGTAACACTAAGTAAGACAGCATGCAAGGCTGACCTCAAAACAATCCTGCCAACAGTCAGAAGAAAGGCAACCAAAGACGTAGAGAATTGAATTCCAAGTCAACTGCCGTGACCATGAGACCTGTGACCACAGAACTACATAGTGGAGGGACAAGTAGGTAACCACCTAGAAAAGTAATGATAGTTCACAACTACAACAAAATAAGTTGTAGGTGGATCTAATATAGTCATATAAAGGGAAAAACATACACTAGGCAAAAACAGAATTAAAGCTAAAATTGAAGTGGAAAGGGCTTCACAAGTAAAATGATTATATAAATCACTAATTTCCCTGCATAAAAGGCAAAACAATGAAAATATTTTTCACTTACATCATTACAAGGTGTCCTTAATATAAAGAATTTACACATTGGTAAAAGTTACAAAGCCTATAGATTATTGAGAAGCTTAAATGATAGATTGATTTATAGAGTAAATATATGTGTGAATGGCCCTCAAAATAGAAACATACTTATCTTTCTTGACTAGAGAAATGCAAATGTACATTTTGATATGGGGCTAGAAGTCAAGACCAGGCTATGGCCTCATCCAGGTTAAGATCAAATATGGCAAAGATCAAAATATTGGGTAATACATCATGTTAATGAGTATGGAAGCAAAATCAAAGGAAAATCATAATATCAAAGTGAAAAGTGGATACATATTTCAACTTGATATCCATTTTTCTTAGGGAATTTTATCTTACTAAGAGATTTCCACAGAACACAGTCTCATGCACAGCTCTTAATTGCAGCATTGTTATTTTGGAACTACAAAAGATTAAAAATAAGTTAAATGTCCATCAACAGAGAATGAGTTACTACTAGCCACCAGCCAAATGTCATTAATATGCAAATGCAATAAATAATAAAGCCCTTCACATTACAGTTTTGGAAACATTGTTAAGTTGAATTATGAGTAATTTTTGAGAGAAAGAAGCCCAGAGGAAGCTAACAGGTTTCATGGTTTCATTCTTGTAAAACCAAGAGGACATATAAATTCATGCTGGACTAGATCATTTCTCATCAGTATGACACAATCCCTGACAAATGCCATATAAGGAAAGAAAAGTTCATCTTGCTTCATGGTGTGAGAAGACAGTCTATCATGGTAGAGAAATCATGGCAACAAAGTAGCTCCAGCTGCAGAGGCAGGAGCATGCCAGGCCTGGTCATGTTGCATCCACAGTCAGGAAACAGTGTGAGATAAATGCTTGTACTCAGCTCATTTCTCTTATCCATCAAGGATCCTTACTCCTGGGAGGGTACCACTCACATTTAAGGTAGGTCTTCTTTACTTGAGTAAACCTTTCAGGGAACATTTGCCTAGACACACCCAAAGGTGTGTTTCCATGGTGATTCTAAATCCAATATAATTAAATGTTGACAATTAAGACTAATCATCACACATACAGAAGGGAAAAAAAAATGATTCAAAAGAAAGCCCTGCCTTTTAATGGGAAAGGAAGTAGAAGATCAAAAATGTTCTGAATTCTTGTCAAACTTAACTATTAATGGAGAGAGAATTTTACATCCAAGTTAACTGACAGTAACTTTTCCTCTCTCCAAGGATGCCAGGTTTTTAAGTGAGTGATGGGAATTCACAAGTTAGATGTGGTCCTCACCCTGGATGAACTCACAGCAAATGAACAGGACAGAATATTACAGGTACAAGGAAGCAGAATGACAGGTCTAAAGTCAGGGATTTGGAGGATCACCCATGAGTCAGAATTCTGGAAAGAGGTACAGAGACTGATGATTTAGTTGTATGGTAGAAGAAGGCAGGAACCTGCCACTTTGAAGAGAGGATAAAGATACGCTCTTGAGAGAAGAATTGGTGTTGCCAATGGCTCAAAACGAAAAAGTAAATGACTATATAAGGAGGTAGTATTGTCCTCTGAGGCCATAGTGATGTCCATGACAGACAAGGTCTGCCACTTTGTTGTCCTAGGGGAGAGCATCAGATCACTTCACATTAGCAAGTGCCGTGCTGTAGTAGGAAGAAGTAAGGAGAGGGCTGTGGGTCAGTTAACGGATTGAACAGTACAACATTATCAGTCAGGACATGATTCTCTGAGGTGAGGGCATTTTGTTAGAGATCTGATCTGAAAAATTCTGTCCATAAAGACTATAAGTTACTTTCCTTTTGCTGTGATAAAACATCAATATCAAGGCAACTTGTAGATGATGATTTTGGGGCTTATGGCTCCAACAGGTTGAAGTCTGCAATGGCAGAGTAGTAAGTGGCTCAATTAGAAGCTGAGGGCTCACACTTTGAACCTCAAGCACAGAGTTAGTAAACAGGGAATAGTGCATGGCTTTTGAAAGCTCAAAACCCTTCCTCCAGTGACATAAAACCACCAGCAGAGCCAAATTTTTAAGCATTCCCAAACAGAGCCACCAACTATGTGCCAAGTATTCAAATGCCCAATAATATAGGGGCATCTCATTTAAGCCACCACATTGCATTTGCTGGTTCCTGTTGTCTCATGGCCATATCATAACACAAAACACATTTAATCTAACTTCAAAAGTCCCCGTAGTCTTTCATAGTCACAATAGTTTTAAGGTCTGACATCCAAAGTCTCTTTTGAGACTTGAAGCAATTTCTTTACTGGAGCCCCCAATAAATCAAAAGAGCAAATTTGAAACTTTCAACATATAATGGGGCCTAATATGCATTGCCATTCCAAAAGGGAGGAATTGAGCAGAGTGGAGAAATATTGAACCAAAGCAAGATCTGAGATCCAGCAAGGCTTAGGCTAAACCCTGTAGTTCCCTGTCATGACAAGGATGTAATGAGTCGATCGCACCCCAACCCCACCTTTGCTTCCTGCAGTGTGTATTATGTATGTATATGTGTATGTAGTATATGTGTATGTGTATGTGTATGTGTGATTATATATATATATATATATATATATATATATATATATATATATATATGCTCCTTTCTGCACTGTGTACATCTTATTGGCAGATATCCCAGGGCTCTGGCATCTTAAGCTCCTTGGGTCTTCGCTACACCTCTGGCTTCATTTCCATAGCTTCATGTTATGGCCTCTCAGGGTCTCCACACAAGGACTCTGCTGCCATACTTCTGGCCTCAGTGGCTCTCTGAAAACACAGAGGAAGATTCACTGCTGTATTATTCATGTATCCTTCAGGACTCTACACCCAGCACCACACAGATAACATTGACAAGCTCTGCTGGAGATGGAGCCTGCCCATCTTGAATCACATTGTAGCATCTTCGGTTTGCTGTTCCTTTCTGGGAGTAGACAATTCTTTGGGCCTTTTTCTTCACAAGTTGGAAACTTAGCTAGATGGGTTCTTGCTCTCAGAATACTCTTCCTTTTATTATCTGGATCAGATTTCTGTTTACTCCCCTATCTCCTTCAGAAGCATTGGCTGACGCGTTACGTTTTCTAGTATTCTTTTTCTCTTCAAACTGTAGATTTTATACTTATTTCTGTCTCATTTGCTCATTTTTATTATAAAATGATTACTAACAACTATGTGACAAATTATGTTGTCTTAAAAATCTCCTTTACCAAAGAAATTAGTTCATTACTTTTCAACTTAGCCCCAGGCAAGTTCTTAAGACATGGGCAGAAAACAGTCACATTCTTTGCCAAAATATCACAAGAATGGTTTCTAGCCTAGATGTTACTATTGTTCTCTTCTAAAGCTTCTTCAGCTGGGCCTCCACAGTCCACATAGCTTTCATCACTAATGTCTTCAGAGCTCATACTAGGAGGGTCCATTAAGTTTTGTGTTTTAGTTAAGGGTTTATCTCTATGAAGAGACACTATGATCAGGGCAATTCTTATAAAGAGAAAACATTTAATTAGGGTTAGCTTGCAGTTTAGAGGTTCAGTTCATTATTATTATGGCAGAAAGCATGCAGGCAGACATGGATACTGAGAGATCTACATCTTTATCTATAAGCAACAGGGAAAAAGACTGCAAGCCACAGAGGGCATAAGTTGGGCATATATAACTTCAAAGCCCACCCCCCAGTGTCACACTTCCTCCAACACGGCACACCTACTCCAACAAGGCCATACCTCCTAATAATGGCACTCCTTATTGCCAAGCATTCAAATTCATGAGTCTATGGGGGCTATACCTATCAAACCACCACACTGCTTACAGAACTCAACCTCTTTTATAAAGTCCCAAAGTCTATTATGTTCATCAAAAAAAAAATTAGACCTGTGATAGAGTTAACTTATTCATAGTACCAATATTGGTATTGGTTACTTTTCTGTTGCTGTGATAAAACATCATGATCAAAACAATGGAGAGAAGGAAGAGTTTATTTGGACTTATGGTTCCAGAGGATTAGAATTCATGATGGGAAAAGAGCAGGTGGCAGGCATTTGGCTGAATTACAAGCAGGGGTTTCACATTGTAACTACAAGCATAAACAATAGAGCAAATTGGAAATAACATATGGCATTGAAAACCTAAAAGCACACCCCCCAGTGACATACATCCTCCAGCAAGGCCACATCTAATCCTTCTGAAACAGTTCCACCACCGGAGACCAAGTATTCAAATGCCAGTATATAGGAGTATATAGGAGCATCCCATTTGAACCATCACAGAGGGTGGCAATAAATCAGAAAGGGCAAAAATGGGCTTAAATCTGGTTAATTTAGGGTAGGTAGGAGACACTAGCTTATCTTCAAGGGACAAAGAACATTTTTCTCAGATGAGACTTTTTAAAGTAGTATTATGGTATGACAGTGAATTGTCCCCTGTGTTATTCACAAGATGAAGGTGCTATCTTGGAGGTTGTGGAAACTTCAGGAAGTGGTATCTAGATGGAGGAAGTGGATAGTTAGAGGTGGGCCATGATGTTCATAGCCTGGTCCTGCCTTCCAATCACCAACTCTGCATTCTGGTGAACTGCTGTCATATAACCAGCTGTCTCGTGCTCTCATGAGTACCAGCTGAGGTGTTGGAGTCAACATAACTTCCATGCCACAGTGGAACATTACTCAAAATACATCTTCCCCTCAAGTCATTTCTGGTATGTGTTCTGCCTCAGCCATGAGAAAAGGAACAAATATAATCGACTGAAGCCAAATTGTACAATACAATAATAAGGGGCATGAGTTTGGTTTTCAGAGTCATGAAAAGCCATTGAGAAGAGAGGAAAGATGGGGTCTAGATTTGTGTTTTTGGAATATCATCCATGCAAGTGGCTGACTAGAACAGGGCTTGGGACAGGGGTGCACTAAAGAAACTATTCAGTAACCCAAGGAATTGGTGGTGGTAGGTTACCCAGGTATAGCAAGGATGAAGAAAAGAACAAACTTCATGATTAGAATCTGCAGCCCTTGGTTGAACCATGGGAAACCCTAGACAGCTCTTAGGCTCTTGTTGAGCAACTGGCTATGTAGTATCTTCTGTAGTGGGAAGGAGTTTAGAAAATGGTTTGGGACAAAGGCAGGAGGCTGGATCGTTATGTTAATCTTTGATTAACTCCATAGGATTAAAAATTTATCTGAATGGAGAATAAATAAAAGCATAAATAAAAGAATGGAGAAAGAGTATATAGTTGTGGCAATAATAAGACAAAAAACAGAAAAGAAGGAAATTTGACCTTTATTTTGTAATAAAACATAATAAACATTTGCTTTGGATGCTTAATCTTCATTGTAATTCTGAAGTGACGTTTATGTTTTTGTCCTTATAGATAAAGGAACGAGGCACAGTGAATTATTAATATGGTCTAGGGGTTCATGACTAAGTAATATGGTGCACATCACTCATGCTCTCTTTTTCTAGTTCTTTCCTCCTCTCTTCCTTGTCCATTTCATCTTTTGCCATCTATAATTGATCTAACTTACATCCACATGTTTGTAACATAAGCCACATATGTAATTAAACAACCACATTTAAGGAGTGAAACGTAGCAAGGAATGGTGATACAAAGTATAATGACAAAACACTCTAGAGGTTGAGATATATCCTGAGGTCAACCTTTTTCTGTTGCTATGTACCGTAAAGCTAAATATTGGCCCTGGTTGCCTCAGGGCAAGGAGATCCTCATATATACCAAATATTGCTTTGCAACCTTGGTCCTTAATTTAAAACTATTGGTTGAATAAAGATGCCTACAGCCTGTAGCTGGGCAAAAGAGAGGTGGGCAGAGATTCAGTTCCCAGGCTTGAGTTCTGACGGAGAGACCAGCAGGAGAGAGCAGAGAGGTGAAGAGAGGAGAAGATGCCAAGGGGTAGGTGAATCTGAGAACATGGCCATGAGGGCTGGCCAGTTGGAGTAAGAGCAGCCCAGGCAGAACATGGCAAGTTATAACACAGAGTTGTTGACAGGGAAGTAGGCAAACTAGCTTAGAGGGTTGTTATCTGCCCAGCTCTAGTGCCTTAGGCTTATTATAAAAATAAAGGTTTTGTGTCTTTTCTTTGAGAATTGAATGATCAAAGGTAAGGTAGGAAATTCCCTATTAATTTTTACTGCAACAAGCCTTATCTACATAGTGAGGTGCCCTGGAGGCAGGAATTAATCTAAAGCTCTATCCAAATACATTGAAAATGTTTTCAGCATGTGCAATTGATAAGAAAAATATTTTAAGTTATAGCAAGGTCATTTCTCCATTCTCGCTATATTTCACACACTCAGTAATGTTGAGGGCTCTGGGCTGTCACTCTGTCCAGCACAGGGGCAACATCTGCCTTTCTTACCAATGCAGTAGTCAATGGGAATATCTGGAGCTAAGACAATTGCTTATAAAAATATTACAGAAACTCACTGAACTCTAAGAGAAACTCAACAAGATTAAGAATGGAGACAGATGAAAGAAGAAAGGAGGTAAAACTCAACTGAAAGCTATTTCTAGGCTCTTGTCCTTCTCACCACAGACACTCCACCTCTCTCCTCTATGCCCTAGAGAAAGGAGAAAAGTAGTAAATGGTAGGTGCCTAATACTATTCTTAAACACTGTCCCCTGAGCACCTCAAGCATCCAACTTCAGGTCTCCCTATGCTGAAGCACACATAATTTGCCCTCAGGATGTGGTTAAGCAACATGGCGTCTTCTTGAGTGATGTCATTAGTATAAGGCATGCAAATGCTTAACACCTTCAGAATTTAGGAGCTCTTTTCAAAGCTTCTAATATCTCCAAGGAGCAAGTCCCTGTCTCCAAATTGCTCTGAACACAATAGAAGATTGCTGTCTCTCCAACATGAATAATATTTCTGCTTACATGTAGGTCAGAGCCAGACAAACAGCTCTTGTGTCTACAGTCTATTTCAGACTTGGCTGTCATGACAACCGTGGGATTTGGCCCAGGTGTCTTCTATCTCCTGACATACAGGCAGCAGGTTTGTAGGCCGGCCTGTGTCTGAGGAGTGGCACTTAGGCGGTGCCCTGGATGATTCAGCCTAATCTTCTCTGTAGGGTGTCTGACCTGACTGGCTGTGGAAAGTTCCTGTTCCCTGTGATCCTGAATTTATGATTTGGATGGGGAAAGGCGTGGAGGGCATGGCTGGGGTTGCTAACAGGCCAGGTTTCCTGGTGATGGCACAGGGAAGAGAAGCTGCTGAAGAGTTAGTGTGGGCTAGCCTCCAAGGCATGTTGGATCCTACAAAGCAGACTTGACCGATTTTCAGTGTGCTGGGCTCTTGCTCTTTTTTTTTTTTTTAAATATTTTAAATTGAAATAGAATTATCTTACTTACCCCCTTACCTTTCTTTTCTTCAGTGGTACCCCACCATCTCTGGGAGGTCTTGCATGTTCTCTACTACTCTCAAGTTGATAGTATCCTTTCCTGTTTGTGTGTGTGTGTGTATCCATATATTCAAATACACACACACAGAGTATTCAAACATATATGGGATATATTATATTAAACTATTCATCCACAAATCTATATAAATACAACCTACTGACTTGGTTTTAGGTGTTGGTGTATGTATGATTTCAAGGCTGACCATGTTGCATTTGACAACCATTAATGGGGCTCATCCTTGGGAGGGGCTAATTCTCCTTCTCCCTGAAGTCATTAGTTGCCTATAGTTTTTTGTCAAGAGGTGGGATCCCTTGGGACATTACCCCTTCCATGTTAACATGTCCGTTGAGACTGCTATTGTTGCAGTCTTGTTTATGCAACCATGTCTAGGAGAGAAAGTTTTATAGTAGACACCCTGATATTCTGACTTATAATCTTTGTTTCCCCTCTTGTGGTGTACCCTGAGTCATAGATATAGGAGCTGTGTATAACTGTATTCACTGGGGCTGGGCTTCCCATGGTCTGTTGATCTCTACATTATGTCCAGGGTGATTTTTCTGTGAAGGGCTCCATTTGCTGTAGAGAGAGGCTTCTTTGATGAGAGGTGGAACTACACTTGTTTGTGTATAAGGATAAGATTTAGGATGTAGTAAGACATGCCCATCTAACAAAGTGTTGATGGGAGATTCTTTTCTTAGGTCTATGACCTCACTAGCCCTAGGGAGCTGGCTAAGTTTCGGTACCAGGCATTCTTGTCCAAGGGCACAAGTCTGAAATAGTGCCCAAAGAGGCAGTGCTGGATCACCTCCTAGTGTCACTCTGAGTAACCAATCTGCACTTCCACTCAGCCTGCTATTCCTCTGGGCTGTGAATCACATCTTCCATCAAGAGTATGATCAGAAGGTCATCTGTCTTAGACCCATAGTTCTCACATTTTATTGCAAAACAGAATCATCTGAGGACATTGAAACACTCCTGATCACGTGGCAAAACTATGTCTTCATTACATAAGTGTGTATTGAAGACCATGAAGTTAGTGCACTGGCTCTTAAGTTCCCCAGGGGATTTCCATGTATAAGCAACCCAGAAACATAGACACAGGGCTACAGCATGAGCTGAGAGCCTGTGGTATCACAGAACTTAGACATAGAGGTTTAACATTCGTAGGTCCACCACATTGTCGAATTTATTTAAGGATCTAAAGCAATGATTAGAACATTTTTTTGTTGTTATTTTTAAAATATTACTAAGATTGATGCATACATGTGAGATGGCTCACTGGGTGTAGGAGCTTGTCACCAAACTTGAGGACATGATCCATCAGTCCCCAGGATCTATAGTAGTAGGAGAGAACTCACTCCTGCAAGTTGTCCTTTGAACTCCAAATGTGGCCTGTGGCACACATAACCTCATTATACACACAAATAAATAAATGAATGTTTAAAAATACTAATATTCAAAATTCATTTCCTCAAGTGACCTGTAGGTATTGATATATACCATGCTCCAAGGTAAAGCTGTTATCTATCTATCTATCTATCTATCTATCTCTATCTATCTATCTATCTATCTATTTTTAAGTGCAAGAATGCACTAAATGAGTAGCCTGTGGGTGACAGTGCACTGGTGTTACAGGTCATGGACCGTTTGGGAATGCTCATCACAGATCACAAGAGAGGATAGGGCCTCTCATCTAATCATGGCAGGAATCTTAATTTATAGATATATTCTACACCATGCCACGTTGAGCACACCTGATCTTTTCTGACTTATGGATTCTCTCTAAAGGCCAAGGGACTGCTAGATGCTTTGAGACCCACACTTTTTGAACTACACTTTTTTTTTGTTTTTGTTTTTGTTTTCATGATCTTGAGGACACCCTAGAACTTTTTACTTTGGTGAGAGGAGATCCTCTTTCTACCAGTGGTTCAGTATTTCTGAACTACAGATGCACTTACTGGACAAAGTTCTTAGCAGAAGGCATGGACTAATCAATTCCTTGATCCCAGAGAACTACAGAGTAAGGGGGCATTTTCTTCCTTCTGTGAATGTGCCTCTCACCTCTGTGGTTTTGAGGTTGTTTTCAATGGGGGCTTGATGTATTGACCAGGCCAGTCTCTGGGTCCTGGGTTCAAGTGATCCACCTATGGTTGCTTCCAAGGGCCTGGGATAGCAGGTGTGCACTGTCATATTTGGCTTATCTCTCAGTTTTACATTTTCATCATCACTTTGAGGATGTGTGAAAATAGCAGCTTATTAGGCTCACAGAATGATAACTAATTGCTCATTATGTGTTAGACCTTGTGTTGCACGATTTCCCTTAAGCTCCTTGGATCCTCAGACCCTTCTAAGTTGTGAGTTACTGTTTTCTCAATTGAATCAGTAAAGTAAAATCCAGCAGAGGGTAAAACCTCGGTCACTTGACTTTGGGATGCTAACACAGAGTGTAGGCTCTCCTTACGTCACTTCAGAGCCATAGCTCTGGAATTCATGAACAGCCTCTGTTACCAGTGAGTTCAGGGTAGTGTGATGAGTGTATTTCTTTTTCCATGTGTAGTGCAGACAAAAATAAAGGGGTAACACACTTACACAGACAGACAGCAAGACAGACGACAGAGAGAAACACAGAAAGATAGAGAGACAGAGACAGAGAGACAGAGACGGACTGAGAGAGGTTCATACAACGACCTCTCACAGCCTCTTTGCAGGGAATTTGCCTCTGCCTCACACGGCTTGGCCTCAGAAGCTCTTGAGGGCTTTGGTGCGAGCCCCTGGAATACCCTCAGCCTTGTGTACCCACTACAAAGATAGCAACCCCCAGGATGGTGCTGTTCTTATGTAAGGTGTACCTTCCCTCCTCAGTAAAATCTCTCTGGCAAAGTCTTCAGAGACACTACCCAAGAGGGTTCTTCTCTAGGGATTCTAATGCATACAAGCTGACAATACAAAGTAGCAACCCCACAGCTATTGATTGTGAAAACTAAAAACTTAAGTTCCAAGACACATATAGAAAATCCCTAAATTGGAATTTATATAGCTTAGAAACAACCTGAAGTATAGGAACACTTCTATAAAAGCTCCTCTAGAACTCAGAAAGACAATCTTAACCAAAATCCTCAAACTCTGAACAGTTGTCATCTTTTAGCTACTTCTTTCTTCCCTCAGGGAAATCATAATTTTGATTTTTCTCTAGTAGAAGAGGCTGGCTTCCCTAGTTTCTAATTCAGCATTATTGTTAAAGTAAGTAAGTCCTACTTTAAACAACCTTCTTCAGTTCACCATTAAGCTTGTGATATTTTCTCTGTAGAAACATGTGGCAGAATATTAGATAATCTTTATTGCTGTGTTGTGGTATATTGTTAGAATTTGCCCTGTTACTTATATTCCTTGTTACTGGTGGATTTAAAATTGTTGATAATTGTGATCTCTGATCTTGCTAATTCCTTCTCCAAACTGTGTATCTCCATGTTTGTGTATCTGTAGGTCCCTTTGTGTATCTAGAGAAAGAACTGGGAGATTAGTCACTGACAAAGAAACCTTTCCCTGAGCTAGGATTTATGATTTTATTACATTTTTTTCTAGACACGACTTTGCAAGTGGTTTCATTATTTTTATTTGTCCTCTCCTTCTCTGGTCTTCTACTATATTTGGCATCTTGTTCTCTCAACCTCTCTGTCCAGTTTCAGAATACATTTCCCTAAGACCACACACCTTGTCTATCCCATCTCACAGTTATCAACATGCTGTGAATTGCCTATCACTCATTTGAAAGTGGCTCCTGAACTCTGCTGCCATCTGACTCTCAGGTTATTTACCAAGCTGCTGAATCTGTAAATATTCAGGGGCTTGAATCCTTAGGTGTTTGCTACTTCTGGACTGATATAGTGGTCAGAGGATTTAGTATGCCTGCTTTTGTATCTTTTGAAGTTGGTTTGGTTTTGTCCCAGTGTCCAGCTTTATCAGTGTCTTAAACGAGCGACATCCAGTCACAGAGAATTAACTGGTCTGTGTGAGCCTCAGAATGAGTTTTTTTTTTTTTTAACTAAAAAAAAAAAAAAAGGAAGGAAGGAAAGTATTTCCTTCTGAACCACAGCCACGGTGCTGTGTGTGGCGTCTGCTTACATGGAGATTTTGTGGGTGGAACTCCAGATCCCTAATGCCACAAAATAACCAAATCTACTACATTTTAAGTCAAGTTCTTCTTCCAGAATACCATGCCCACAAAAATGTCCTGTAGGGTTGTTACTGGGTACACGTGAGAGACAATGAGGCCCGGGTCTGCTCGCTTCCAGCTTCTTTTCACTGCCCGCTGACTTTAAGCAGTTTGTCTAACTCCCCTTTTCGTGCAGAGCTTGGTGTGGTGTGAAGCTCCAGGAGGGGTTTCTTCTTCTGTGGCTAATCTAGTTCTTTTGTTAGAATGGTGTTCAGGGTCACCTGAAACTTCCTATGTGTGTCTCCTCTTGTCTTGTTCACTCCCAAAGAGAGGGCAGCTCCACTTCCGCTGACCATCTTGCCTACACAATAGAGACAACCAGATGTAGAAAAACAGACCAAGGGAAAAATGTCAGAAAGGAAAGTGCCTGGCATTTCTTATATATCTTAACTCATCGGGCGCCCACAATAATGAAATGCTTCTCCTCCTCTCGTGGGTTCGGCAGCTTTGATCCGGAACTCCCAGGTGCCCAAGTGAGGGGTAGAGCTATGAAAATTCAAACAGAGTGACATTTTCCAAGGAGAATTGGATTAGTGGAGGGGAAAATGCTGCCAAGATGAAAACCTTTCAGGATGGGGAATGATAAAGTGCAATGGCAACATCATACCTTCAACATGATTCTCTTCACAGTGAAGGGATGTGACCTTTGTGTGAAGGAAACCTGGGCTCCACCGCAGACATTTCGCTAATGCTAATGTTCCCTTACCCAGCTGCAAAATCCATCTGCGCCCTTCAAATACTTCTCTTCTCCTTCCTGCTCTGGTTATTTTTCCGGGCACGCTTCTTAAACTGCCAGAACTTAATATGATTTTACAACCTGGAGCCAAACTTTGGAAGCTTGAAGAATAGCTGAGAGGCAGACGCAAGTGCGAACTGACCTCTTTCACATACACATGGCTGTCAAGATAAGGGAACCCTGATGTTGGGGGAAACGGCTTAGCCTCATCTGAACTCACTTCCTGTTGGATGGGCCTCTTGGTTGGTTGGGTCCCACTGTTGCTGCTCGGGTTGCCATGGAACTCAATTCAAGTTGCCTCTTCCTTCTGAGTGCTGGGCTTACAGGTCTCACTGGTTGGCCCAAGCAGTTACATGGGGCATAGCCCTGAGGGCGACAAACTGAGTTTATAGAATACATTTTGTGAAAAACCTCTTGAAACCAAGGAGCTATTCCTGTGTTTTTCAGTCTTTTCTATTCTTTATAATCTACAGAAGGAGTGTCATTTTCTCGTCTACAGATGAGAAAGAGGAGTCTAAAGCCCTTTACGCATCTGGCATCTTGGGGACAGTAATCCTAAAAGCAGAGTGTGTACTTAGATTTATTTTCATTGCAGTGACCAGAATGGCTAGTCACTGAGCCCCAGACACACGGTAAGAACTGTATACATTTAATCCACTTCATTGTTCATGCTTCCCTAAGGTACCTATCCTAAAGTTGAAAACCTGGAGCTAGAGAAGTTTTGTTACTTGCTCATGAATAGCAGTCATGAGACTTTTGTTTCTCTAGCCTTGAATTCACTACATGACTAAGGATGACCTTGAACTTCTAATCAGCCTGTTTGTACCTCTGAAGTGCTTGGATTGCATGCCTGATGCATATGGTGCTGGCAATAGAACCAGGGGTTTGGGGCATGCTAAGCAAACATTCTACCAATGAGTCAAATCCCCAGTCCAAGTGTGAGACTTGGTGATCAAGAAAAATATATTAATCTAATAAGAGTTAAGTGTCCCTATTATTACCCATCACCTGAGTGCTGTGAGACCGCATCTCCACTAACATGTTTGACCTTCAGAGCTGCATAATAAGAATGAAGGTACGAAGGTGAAGCCAGGGAACAATTCTAAGCATGCTCTGATCTTAAGCCAATCATTCTGCCAATAGGCCATAGGAGGTTGCAGCGCAGGGCTCAGGATGTTTCCTAGTTACGAAAGGATTCACATTCAAGATGAGTGAAGTTTTCAAATCATGGTTGTCACTCCCATTGCACCTCCCTGATCCTCAGAGGGTGAGCACACAAAAGCTTCTGAAAAGACCAATGATGGTTCTGAGGGAAGCATAGGTAGATCAGAAGTCTGAATTCAGCACACAGGTGAGTATTTGCTGAATTCACACAGCAGACATGGAGTTCCATGCCTCAAAGATGCCACAGCCATTTATGATCCATCATCTTCTCCCAAGCTTTCAAACACAGGAACTGAAGTCCCATGAGATCTGGCTCAGTGAAGCAAGAGAGTAGGAGTCTGATTCCCAATCCTCATTCTTCAGCCTGTGCTTTATGGCAACTGTACATTTGTTATTCTTCTCATTGTCAGGACTAAGTATCTGACAAAGCAACTTCTTTTCCTTTGTGTGTTTTCTGCTTCTCTCTCTAGTGTCTGTAGAACTCAGAATGCAGATCTATCAATGAGGACAGGGCCTGCCCTTGATCATGTAAAATATCTGTCAACACAACTGCTTATTATGGCATCCCTAAAGTACCACAGTGCAGTAGTCTCTGTGTAAAACACACCCCAATTCTCTCCTCTGTCAGACAAGTTCAAGTGGGTGCTTTTTGGCATGGCTTTCTGCAACTCGTGGTTTTCTACCATGTGCTCTGGATAAAACCAGCTCCTTCATAAGCAACCACGCAGACCTCGCAAACAAAGCTGTTAGTACTCTATTTGCTGTAGTTTTACAAAGAGAATCATCTCAGGAGTAGTCACCATGTGTCAGCATGGTCTGCATATATACTTTAGTTTCCCATAAGGATAGCAGCAGAGAAATTTTGCTCCTCCATAGTGGGTATAGGAAGCTGAACCACCTGAATATCATTAAAATGGTCTAATGCTAGCAGTTTCATAAGTTTTCAATTTCATAACATCCATGGGATTTGGCAGGTAGACACACAATTGTTGGATAGACAGTACACATTTAACGGATTAACATTTTAAGAGAGTGAAGCGATTGGCCTGGTGGATAAAGTAACTGACGTTTCTCCCCACTTCTGTGCCAAACTGGCACCTGTATGTGATATAGAAACCACTTACTTGCTGCTAGAATTCCTTCACTTGTACAATCACTGACATTTTAGTAATCATTTACTACACATTGCGTGATACCCCTGTGTCATGTGGACAAAGACATGTCCGGCAGGGGGCTAGGGGGATAGTAGTTGCTTTACTCACAGCTGTGACTGAAGCAATTCAAAGAAGGAAGGGTTTAGTCCATCCTGGTGGGGAAGGCACAGCAGCAGATGTGAGAAACATCTGGTCACATTACATGCTCAAGCAGGAAGCAGGGTGTGATGGACTCTGGCAGATGTCCTCTTTTTCCTTTCTATCTAGCCCAGGAGAACACGATGCCCAAATGTGCAATGTCTCTTCTCACCTCAGTTAAACCTTTCTTGAAACACCCACAATGGCCAATGGATTTCCTCAGAGATTCTAAATCAAGTCAACTTGGCAACAGTTAGCCAGCAAAGGGACAGAAGCATGGTCAGTGCAGTCAACTGGAGAGCTGGGACAGGGGGCATGGAAGGAAGAAAGACTGCTTGCTGCCTCTTTGGAGAGATGGAAAGAGGGGAAGAAAGGAAAGTATATGAGGGAGGAAGGACAATGGCCAGATTCCAGGGAGAAAGCCTGGAGGTACCCCTTCCTGGTGACAGCACTGAGGGACAGAAGCCAGGCGTTGACGATAATTTTAAGGAGTTTGTTATCTGGAAAGGAACAGAACATCCCGGAAAGCATCATACAGAGGAAGGAATTGCATGGATTTATATATTAGAACATGTTATTTAGAAATAACTTAGGAGCAGGATTCTGAATTTCAAACAAGAGGTTCATGTTTTTCTTTTTTTTTTTTCTTTTTTTAATGGAATGAATCTTAAAGATCTGGGACCACACCATTATCAGTGTCTTGGTGTTTCTGCTGAGTGTATGATGCCTGCTATCACACTGGGATGCCATTTTGTTTTAAGCATTAGGCTGTCTTGGGTGGAAGAGTTGGCTCCAATCCTCTACCATGACTGAGTACAGAAGCCCATTCCCCTGCTGTTTCTCCAGGATTTTGTCAAGAGCCTTTGTTGTCTGGTTTCCTTTAAGACTGGGCATGGCAGATCATGCCTGTAGTGCCAGATTTGGGTTCTGCATTGCGAATTCATAGTCAGCTCACAGACAAGTCACAAACAACGATGGGCAGTGAATAGAAACATGGGAGAAGTGGCCTGGCTTCCATATAATCTATTTTGGAAATAAAAGAGAACTCTCTTCTTCCATCCAACTGGAGCCCTGGCCTGATATGCTCCATTGCAGTTGGCCCCGCCCCCTACTGCATAGCTCCTCCCATGTGCATTCCCATTTGCATTCCCATGTGCATGCCAGCAGGTGCAGAGCATTGACTGCTGAGTCAGAGGATTCTCCAATATTCACAACCTTAAAAGGCCTAGATTGAAAAGGCTTTATAAGCAAAGTAGAGAAAATAAAATCTCCACTACACAGTTCTAAAAGCCCGTTTCTCTTATTTTCTTGGCATACTCATTTAATTTTTGTTTGTGTCTCCAGTGACATATTTAAATTATATCTCATGACTATGGATAGACCTCTGGATCAAATTAGCATATTGAATAAGCACCTGCTAGCAAGAGGGGATACTGCAGACATATTAGTTAGACTCCAGGAGAAAGGAGCAGGAAGAGACATACACAAGTCTCTGACTCCAGTTGACACTCAATGAAACTATTGGGCAAGAGGGAGGATGGATGCTCTAGGAAGAGTTGGCAAGTATGTGGTCAACTGTTGCTTACTGGTGATAGAACACTCGTGAAAAAAAACTTCTCATTTAGTGAGTACGGATCATTTTAGGTATACAAATTAGTGCGTATACAAATAGGTATACAATTAGTGCGTCTTTTACTGAGGAGTTAGCGAAGAAATGCAGGAAGGATAGCTTGCCATGTAAGCATGGGGACCTGTATTTGGATCCTCAACACGCACACACTAGCTGGTCTGGAGCACCTGTAACCTCAGTGCTGAGTGGTGCAAAGTGGGTGGATCCTGAAGGCTTGCTGGCCAGCCAGTCTAGCAGAAACGCAAACTTTAGATTCAGTGAGGAGGCTCCAACTCAAAATTTAAAACATGGAGATGGCCATGTAAGTTAAAATGCAGGAAGTGCATCCTGAGATTTAGTTTGACTATTACTAGATGCATTTTGGTTCCAATGATCAACGGTGCAAAGTGTTCTTTTTCTAGGTTTTGATTTTGAGATTTTCCTTATAAATGTCAGCTCATGCGACATCAATCGTCACTGCAAATTTACCGGAGGATGTGGCAGTGTTATATACACTAATAGATGAGTCTGAAGGCCAGCGAAGTCCTTAGGGTGATTTCTCAATGTCAGGAAGCAGGCAGACTGTGGATGGGGATGGAGATAGAACACTGCATCCACTTAGTGACATGCCACTCCCCAAATCCACAGGCATGTGTGTCGCCTGTGACCTGAAGGCTGCATGTAGCCCAGGAGAGCTGTGGAGGCAACCCAACACAAAATCACAAACTTACTTAAAACATTGTGAGTTTTTAATGTAACTACAGTTTTTAAAGCTGAACTGTGTCAGGAAGTGGTACCCTAAAATTATGCTTAATTATTCTGATAGACTTTTTGTTTTTCATTGCTTCTGTCCCCATTTGGACTATCTTCATATTTAAGCATTTTTTTCAGTTAACATGCAAAATAACAGGCAGATTTCCTTATGACATCTTCATATTCATATATCATTGCACTCTGCCCATGTTTCCTCCCTCCACACTTCCTCTGTCCCTCCTCCCTGAAAGAAGTTTAGAGTAGAAATAGAATCACTGTATGGCTCAGCAATTCTACCTTAGATGTAGACCAAAGCAATTGAAAACAGGTGTCCAGATACTTTCTCATAAATATTTAAAGCACATTTATGATTTATGATAGGGTACTAGCAACACTGATATCCATCAGTGGATAAAATAATAAACAAAGTACAGTATACATATGTATACAATTTTTAAAATGTTTCTTTACTATTGGTGCATCGGGCATGTTCACACATCAAAGGATATGTGTTGAGGTCAGAGGACAACTTCTCTGGTCTTTCCTTTCCTTCCATCATGAGTTCCTGGACTTAAACTTGGGTCGCCAGGCATGTGTAGTGCTGTATGTGAAACAAGACTAAACTACATCACTCTGAGAGTCTAATGATCTGTTAAAGTGTAGGAAGCCGTGGAGTGAAACTGCCCCTTAAACTCATACATTTAGCCATAAATTAGAGACCTCAGTTAGGACAGTCATGGTCTAACAGGAAGTAAAAAAGATACCCAAATTCCTAAGGCATCATAGGGATATTGTCATAATAGATGGCAAGAATCAGGATGTAGCTAATGGAAGCTGAGATGAGGTCACTTTTCTTCAGGGTACCAGACAACTCTAGTTTACAGCCACGGGAGAAAGGACCCCTTTCCCTGGCTCTGCCAACAGCCTTATCTATACTTATCTTATACTCATTATTTCCAGCAAGCTGTTGTTTGATTTCTAAACTATCTTTCCATTGGAAAGCTTCATTCCTGAGTGCTAAAAAGATGAAAAATTATCAAAAAAGAAAGCAAGATGAAAAGACATGGTGTAGGGCATATATGTCGGGGTGTAGTTTAATCTTGTTTCACATGTAAGAATGAGCGAGAGTTAAGGAAGAGTGAGGTTCTCTGTTTTATGCCTTGTTTCCAGAGATACTGGGAATGGCTGGAAAATAGGCTATCTCAGGGAAAAATAGGTTACTCTGCCAATTTTAATTATGTTTTACTCTATACCCTATTTCTTTAAACAGTTTCACATTTCTTTATTTTATTATTATTATTTTGAGAGAGTCTCAGTATGTAGCCCTGGCTGGCTATGTAGACCAGACTGACTTCAAACTCACAGAGATCTACCTGTCATGGCTACTGGATTGCTAGGATTAAAGGCAAGTGAGACCACATCTTCCCTAAGTTTTTAACATACTATTTCTCATGTTATTTTTTTCTCTATTGATTTGGAAAATGGTCTATATTTTCTTAGAACTCCAGAAGTTATAAGATTTAAAGTCAGTATATATAAGATTCATCAATAGTTTATATAATCAATATATCCCAAACTATAGTGGCCAAATAATTTCTATTCTCATCACTTCTCTCTGGAATATGATCAGTGACTTGATTATTTTTAAAGATTTCATATATATATATATATATATATATATATATATATATGTGTGTGTGTGTGTGTGTGTGTGTGTGTGTGTGTGTGTGTGTGTGTGTTTCTATTTGAGTTGATGTATACCACATGCATGTAGGAACCCATGGAAGCCAGAGAGGGTACTGGGTCACCTTGAAGCTGAAATCTGAACCTCTGGAACATCTTTTCTATTGCTGTGGCAAAAAAAAAAAAAAAAAAAACAAAACAAAACAAAACAAAACAAACAAACAACAAACAAACAAACTATGACCAAGACAACTTTTAAAGGAAAGAGTTTATTTAGGGCTTACAGTTTCAGAGAGTTAGTGTCCTTAATGGTGGAACAGAGAAAGCAGACTGGAGGTGTTTAGGGAAGAAGCTAAGAGCTAATATCTCAGACTAGAAACAGGAAGCAGAGAGAGCTAGCACAGTATGGTGTCAGTCTTTTGAAACCTCAAGCCTGTCTCCGGCGGCATACTTCTTCCTGCAAGACCATAGCTCCTAACCATCCTCAAATGGCCAACAGGGGACAAAGTATTTTGAATGATTAAAACTTTAGAGGAACACATCATTCAAGCCATCACAGGGACATACTCTCTATAGGAGCAGTAAGTAAGTCCTCTTAGCTACTGAGCCATCTCTCCAGCCCCCTTTTTTAAATTTATTTTTTATTTCATAAATTACATATTTTTATTATAACTATTATTTTTTTTTTTACCATAAATGTCTGTTCAGATTTAATCCTACAGTTTATTGGTTTGGGTCCCAATGCCTTCTAAGCAGACATCTGACATCATTTCTCTTTTCTCTACAGAGTAAACTTTGGGACATTGTTAGTTTTCAGACAGCATTTCCTGTGGCACAGGTTAGTTTGGGACTGGCTGTGTAGCTGAGTGTGTTGGACTCCTTCATTTACCTCCTGAGCAGTGATGCAGAGATTACAGGGGTGAGCCACCACACACCACAGCACTCTACATCAGTACACTTTTGAAATATCCTTTTTGTTGTGAGGACAAGAAGCAAAGGCACTTCTTGTCCTCTGTCATATTTGCAGTAGTATACTCATTCTTTTTAGTACAAAATCTATCCTTATTTTTTTCTTCCTGATACTCAGAATTGTTTTTTCTGCTCACAGTGTTGTTTTAATATGGCTAAAATAGATCCAGACCAATTGGTGTTCCTCTACTTCTACATATCAGATTGGGCTGTCTGAATTTGAAACCTTGCCTTTTCATCAGTACTGGGAAATTTCAGTCACTGTTGCTTTAAATTTTGCCTTTCTATCCTAGTTAATCATGCTCCCCACCCAAGCTCTCTTTGCTTATATTGTAGCTCTCCCCTCTTGTCTCTCAGCATCTATTTCATAACTTATACATACTTTTCTGTTTTATAACATTATAGATAATTACTTTAGATCAGTCTCCAACTTGTTTAAATTCAATGATCAGTTTACTTTGAATGATTATAGAGTGCTAATTTCGACAAAATATATTTGATTATTTTTCAAATATGTCCCATCATTTTTTATAGTTTCTTAATCATAGTTTAGATTCTTTATTATACTGTAGCCTGCATATATGCATTTGAATAAACACAGATCCAAATGAGTCCTAAACTTCAGTTCTTGGCAGTGGTTTGTTTATTATTTGCTTTTCTTATTTGACTTGCCATGATGCCCACATGTTAGCCTTTTGGGTTTGGTTTTATGATCGATTTAGTGTTTCCTGAAATCCAAGACAGATGTGGGCTAGGTATAGAGCCGAACTTCTTGATCAAAATGGTTTTTAGAGAGAAAGTAAATTAAAAGGGGGAATATAAAATGGTAGAAAATGTATTCTGTTCTGAAATACAGGAACTGAGTTTTTCATTCCTTCCCTTTTCCAACTCACTGTCCAGCTGTTCTTCTCACTCTGAAGGCAGACTAACCATTGTGTGATGATGGGCTTGAACTTAGAGATGCTGGATAAAGAACTGGATATAATATATAGATTCCCTACTTGGCATTGTTCACCTTAGGGATCAGTCCTCTGAAGTGAAGTCAAGTTGATCAATGCCATGTGGTGATAATGGCTGGGACTGGGAAATTCATTTGTTAGATCTATAGGTTGAAATACTTGATTGGTAGTTGATGCCTTAGTCAGGACATATAAAGAAAGAATGGAGTGGATATGTTCAAGTTTGCCTAATCTGTTTTCTTCATGCTTCTTTATCTATTGTTTGGCTTTTACATGAAGTATTCAGAGTATTGCTTTCATTGTCTTCTTTAGACAAAGAGTTTCCCTTCATAATTTTTCCACCAGCATCACTTTCCAGCCTGAGACTTGACTTCCTGCACCACTGGGTCACTAGATATCTCACTCCTTTGTAAAAGAAGAGGCCTGGAGACATAATGGCTCAGTTATCATTTTTATCCAATTCTCCCAGTTCTCAAGTTGACTTAGAACTAGTCTTAGACATGGGGCCTTTTCTAGAATTTCCTCCTTTCTTTGACTTCTTGCATCATAGAAATCTAGTGCATTCTGAGCATAAAAATCAGTTCCCCCTTTGACCCAGACATGAAGAATGAAGAGAAACAAAAAAATAAAAAATGTAATGTAAATGTGGGGTGATGTGATATTTTTCTGTTTTCTATAATAAATAAGAATAATAAAGTCCCGATGACTACTACTACTTAGAAGGCACTAATTTGAGATCTTCACATGTAAACTTCCTCTTTAGTTATTATGTATAGGTTCAGCAGTGGGGAATATGTTCCACACAAACAAAACACAGCTCTGGAATGAAATAACAGAGGCATGTGTGGGACCATCTGGAGAAGCTGTGTTCATCTCAAGTTAATGTGATGTGTTTGTTAAACCTCTTTGTTACAGTTTTTTTTTTTTCTTCACCAAAGTCAAGGTCTGAATTTCCTTTATTTTTGACTTCAGTCCTCTTAACAATGCCTGTGGTATTTTGACACTCTGTAGATATCTGTTGAATAAATGAGAAGCTGCCATTATACCAGGATTGTTTGATAGGAAATGTACAATTGATGAAATAGCTTTAAAAAAGAAGGAATCCTTAATTGATTTCTCCTTGTTTGTCTATGTCTTTCTGAAATAATTTGAAATGAGCTTTGGAAAGCAAAGCCAAGCAATATTACAGATAGATTCAAAAGAATAATAACTGAGGACAGAGAGTGAGAAACTGTCAGGGAACTGGGAGGTTGTCTTTTTTTTTTTTTTTTTTTTTTGGTTTTTTTCAAGACAGGGTTTCTCTGTGTAGTCCGGGCAGTCCTGGAACTCACTCTGTAGACCAGGCTGGCCTCGAACTCAGAAATCCGCCTGCCTCTGCCTCCCAAGTGCTGGGATTAAAGGCGTGCGCCACCACCGCCCGGCTTTTTTATTTTTAACATTTCTTTTTTTTTTTTTTTTGGTTTTTCGAGACAGGGTTTCTCTGTATAACCTTGGCTGTCCTGGAACTCACTCTGTAGACCAGGCTGGCCTCGAACTCAGAAATCCACCTGCCTCTGCCTCCCTAGTGCTGGGATTAAAGGCGTGCGCCACCACCGCCCGTCTGGGAGGTTGTCTTGTTATCTACATAACTGACTACAGCCCATGAGACGCCACTGTAGATGTCGGGCTTGAGAAAGGTAGCCGGATTGAAAAGACTTAGAAAAAAAGAGGGAATGACCCAAATGTGCATAATTGAATCTTTGTTGAGGTCTAAGGTGTCCAGGAAACACTTTTTTTTTCTTTGAACCTGAAATTCAAAGTGAAACTTAGGGTAAACATGAGTCACTGGGTGATACGAACTCAAGCAGTTCCCACAGCTTTTAGGATCTAGAAGTTACAAAACATCTTGACGTGCTGAACTCTGATGTGATAAAAGACCCAGGGATGGAATGGCTGTGAAATCATGAGGTTGTGCAGGGTATATAAGTTTACACACCTGTTCACCTATTCCAGAAAACGACTGGGCTGGGCCTTGTTTCATGAACTATACACATAATTATAAGTGTGAACCAGTCTCTGTAGAGGGGAAAAAAACCCCAGAAGTAAATGGCTTGTTACAGGAGAATGCTGTCCTAAAGCATACCATAGGCTGTACAAGAATATATGTGTAGAGTCTATAAATAACTTTCTGGGTAGGATTGAGGGGTCCCAAGAGGGCATCTCAGGTGAAATGATATCTAAGCTGAAACCAGAAGGATCTGTGGGTGTCATCCCAGAAACAGAGATGGAGGCTCAAGTGCTGAAATAGTACCATGCCTCAGGCAACCTGACAGACTCAGGAATGGCAGGGTCAGGAACTTCTAAAACTGATTATGGATGAGGGTCAGCAAAGATAAAACTGGGAAGGCTGGAATCATATCAAAAGGAGTCATGACTACAGGAAGTGTCTTGCTTCTTCAGGAGGCCTTGGCAAATGAGAACAGAGGGACATGCTAGGCATTCACAGCATATAGATCAGTGGTTCTTGACCCATGGGTAACAACCTCTTCAGAGCTAAATGACCCTTTCATGAGGTTACCTAAGACTATGAGAAAACACAGATATTTATATTATGATTCACAACAGTAGCAAAATTACAGTTATGAAGTAGCAACAAAAATAACTTTATGGTTGTGGGTCACCACTACATAAGGAGCTGTATTAAAGGGTCTCAGCCTTAGGGAGGGTGAGAGCCAATGACTTAGACCATGTTGAAGTAGGGTAAGAACAGGGTGGAGAAAGCTGTCACGGCTCACAAGAGATGATGGCAGTGACAACGGAGTTAGTGGGAATAGAACTTGATCAGAAGTAGAATCTGAAAGAGCTGATGACTCTCAGAACACACCCAGGTTCTCTACTGATGTGACAACTTTATTATGGGATGTAAGAGGAATCTGTTTAGATATTGAGCAGACCTTTATTAAGTTGAGTTTGAAGTAACATTGAGTCATCAAAGTAGAGGTGTCCTGTAAGTAACTAGAACTCAGGAAGAAATTATAATAATAATAATAATAAAAATAATAATATAATAATATAGTTCTAGCTCTGGAAATGGATGAAGCTTCCAGTTTTGAAATCTAACAGAGTAGGAACACAGAAAGAGTCTGGGAAAAATGACAAGGGAGAAGTGGCACTTGAGGAAACGATGAAGAAGCAGAGAGGCTGAGCTATATTCAAGGAGTATGAGGAAGGTGGGGAGACACAAACCAGAAAAGATTCCCAGACAGAAGGATGCACACTTGTTAGGATGACTCCAGCAGTGCCCATTGGCTTAGCAACAGGAATCCACACTGTTCATTTGTGTGTTGTTTCAGGCGGCTCTGGTGGCAGAGGGTTTGGAGGTGAGTGTGGGGAAGTGGCAAGCCTTGCTGGTGACCCATCAATGAAGAACAAGAGTAGGGACTCCTGAACCCTTTTCTTTAATTATAGACCATTCTGTAATGTCCTTTGAAACCACAATGATTCCTAGATGCCGTCAGGAGAAGACCTATTGACATAAGCATGATACTAACATGGGGATCATAAGCTATGTAGCTGCACCCTGAATTTTAATTCTTTCTTCAGGCGCTGGCCATGCCACTGTGCTTAGATCACACATGATCTGAGAAACTCAGTTTATGTATTCATAAGTTGGGTGATGATGCATACACACCTTGCAGATTTGTTACACTGTCATCAGTGAGTGGGTGTGAGCAAAGCCCCTGTGGCCTGCACTGTCATTTTGATCAAGTCTAGAAACACTGTTCATTTTACCCCACTTCATTCATAATATCTCCAGTGAGTTTGAGTAGTGGGTGAGAATCTTTATTCATCTTTTACAGACGAAAACATATGAGCCAAATTAATATAGGCACTTAGCTGGAGCACTAGGGTTGAGCATGAGCCTTGGAAAACAATAAACAGAGAGCCATACCCACCCTTTTCTGGATTTCCCATGCAATGATAGTTTTCCCATACTCCTCTGCCCCCTTGAAATCAGTCTGACTTGTAAGGATATATAAACATCACCCCAGATCCTATCTGACTTATTGATAAAGATGGAACAAAAATGACTGCAGGAGCTGGTTACGAGGAACCTTCTATCTGCCAAGATCAGTGTATATTAACCTTAAGCCTTTGCAACAGAGCTGATTGTGTTTGGTTAGTGACAAGCAGTCTGACCTTTATGGTCTCCTGTTTGTCTTATGACATCTCTGTGCTTCAGTTTCCTTGGTGATTTAAAGGAAGCAATTAGACAGACAAGTCAAATCAAGCCATTATTCACTCAAGAGCAGGAGTGAACTTACTGTGGGAAACACCCATATACATACAGGATGTGACATAATATAAAACAGGATGTGACATCATGTGGAAGAAGAAAGATGTTTAGTGTTATTAAGGAAACAGATTTTTCTTAGTGTTGCCTCTATGGATTTGAGGAATGGAAGGATAGAGTCCTTACAGACTTACAGACTCTACGGACCACTGATGTCATTAGAAATGTAGCCTATCACAGCTTAGAATTCTTCTGCTTTGTTTGCATGAGAGAAGTTGAACTCTATCTTTATGACAAGGGGAAAGCTTGGATCATAGGATGATCCTGGAGTCAGTCCTAAAAGACACAGTATCTCTGTCAGTCCTGTGCCTTCATTTGTTGATGTTGGAGGAGACCTGAGTAACATAAGCAGGAGAAGTTTTAAATAACCACAGAGAAGGGAATCTTCATGAGAGGAGAGGACATTCCTCAGTTGGTAAAATGTTTGCCTGGTATGGGCAAAGTTCTGGGTTCAATTTTCAATACCACATAAACTGAGCAAAGGAGTACATGCTTTACATGAATCCCAGGACTTCAGAGATAAAGACAGGAGGATTTGATTCTCAGACATGGCAAGTTCGAGGCCAGTCTGGTGTATATTGAGGTCCTTTCTCAAAAAAAAAAAAAAAAAAAAGAAGGCAAGTGAACACCACCAGCAGCAATAGTAAACACTTGGAAGAACTTGACAAGCTCTCAGGTCTTAACGCATCATTAGGATTGCTAGAGCATGTCCTTTATAGACAAGACAGCATCTAAAGCTGAACTGGGCATGTGAAACTGGAGGGACAAACAAGGAGCTGTGGGTTAAAATGAGCAGATTGGGCAAGCACTTTGGTATACCTGCATGCAGCCACGTACTACTTACACAAAACTGGCGAGTTCCCACTTAGCTCCAGCCACCCACAGAGCATGGAGGAACAGGCATCAAGCTGAAGCAAGCACTATCAGGAAGGTACAGGCTTTGGTAATGCCTGCTTACTGTGATCCCAGAGTGCAAAGCCACCCTTAGGCCACAAGAAGATTAAATCTGCTCTTAATCCTTTACCGTCTAATCTTCCTTCCATGACTCGGAGCTGATGTTTGTGTTGGACCTATTTTCATATAATAATTAAAGTCAGATAGTCATTCATTTATTCATTTCCTCTTATTGAATTTCAAATGAAGCCAAATAAAAGACTAGGCTTTTGGAGGGTTAAAATGAATATAAATACTATTCTCGGGGGACTGAGAGTCTATTAGAAAAAGTAAGATGTATGTATAGATAAGTATTATACAAGGCAGAAGATGATCATTATTGTAAATAGATTTAGAGTAGACTCCCTTGGGCAACCAAAGAAGAGGTGGAAGATAACATTTTCAGAAAAAAAAGTAGCTGCTGGGAAAAATAACAAATCACATTTCTGGTTAAGGACCTAGGTAGAGGATCATAGAGATAGAGGGTATAGTTTGAAAGAAGCATAGTTTGTAAAGTTGGTGGCAGGAAATGAGTCTGGCTGGCCAGACTGTGAATGCATGAGAAAGTTTTCTTTGCCTGAAAGTCAAATAATCACGGCTTCACTAGGCCAAGTGAGGGCTGAGACAGTTCTTTACAAGAGGTATCCATAATCTCAGGGAAAATCAGACCAAGGAGATAACCTGCTGCTCAAGTGTGAAGAAGTAAGCTGGATCCCTGGTACCCATGTATAAAGCTGGGCATGGCAGCTTGTGCTTGAGATCCCATTGCTGGGATGACAGGAAGAGGAGGATCCCTGGGACCAACTAACTGTCCAGTCAGCCTAGTCTAACTGGTGGGATCAAAGTACCAATGAAAAACTATGTCTCAAAAAATTAAGGTTAGTAGCTCCTGAAGCTGACCTTTGGCCTTCCTTTCGAGTACATCCTATACACATAAATACACATAGACATACATATACACACAAGAAAATAGTGTGTTGGTGACTTTTAGGTCTGGGTGCAAGACAGGTCTACGAGGGGATGCTGAATTGGGGAGGAGAGGATGCTGAAGTGTCCGTCAACAAGGAGAAGTGGGAGATCAGAGTTGTTGTGAAGTTTCCTACCCAGAAGACTTGAACATTCTTGCACAATTCACAACAAGCTCACACCTGCCTCTCCTGGGCTCTGATTGCCAAGTGGCCACAATGGGTTCTTGGAGCAGTGGCAGAGTATCTGATGCCCACTGGAGTTCACTGTGCATGCACACCTTCATCTTGTTTTCTTTCCCAGTCTTTTCCTCATCTCGAAGGCATGACTCACTGGCTGATCCTGCTGGGTGTGGGCTACATTCTGAACTGCTCTTTGTTTTGGTCTCCTCTCTCCATTCAATCAATAAAGACAGTTCTTCCAAAATGATTGGTAGCTCTGTTGATTACCACCCTTACTACTTACTAAAAATGCTCAAAGATCTTTCAAGTCCTTCATAGCAATGTCTAGAAAATTTATATTTGCTGAGAACTGTTTGCCAAACATTGCTCTGCAGGCTAAAAATAGAGAATAAATAATGTGATTCTGTTCTCTCCAAGTTTGTATCCTTTTGAGAAGGAATCCTTATATGTTTCCACCTCCTTTCTCTCTTTATTTTAAATATCGTTCCTTCTTACCTCTGGTACCAAAATGGACATGCATCTTCCACATAGCCATCTATTAGAGAACAGAGAGGATTCTGTCTAAAACCTTCAGGAGCTCCCCAGTGCCTATTAAACAACTCTTGTCTCACAAAAGTCTGTTTAATTCACATTTAGACCACATAACATGCTATTCTTCTTTGTATGTGGGTGTTTGCCAAGGAGGCTAGGCTAACTGGCTAGAAAGCTTCTCCTCTCTCTGTTTCTCATCTCATCATTGAAGGGATTATAAGCACTACATCACACACACACACACACACACACACACACACACAAACAACAGCTTTTTAATGTGAGTTCTTGGGATTAAACTCAGATCCTTATTTGAAAGGCAAACACCCTGCCAATTGGACCATATACTCAGCCTAATATGGTGTTGTTTTTGGAGAGGTTATGTTACCATACTATCATCAGCCTCTGTGTGTGTGTATTGTGGTGTGTGTGTGTGTGTGTGTGTGTGTGTGTATTAGGGGGCAGGCTAAACAAAATGAACTAATAATAAAATTTCAGATCACTGGATGTTTACCAGTCTAGAGTCTCCACTGTCAGGTAACACTCATTGGAACTAACATGGTTAATTGCTTATATTCACACACAAAAGGGCTTTTTCACTATGGAAATGCCAGTAGGATTGTGAGCTGGGGTGCAAGGAATTTTTAAAGTCTTCTTGGCAACTTTTTGACTCTTTATTCATGGATGAATTGGATTGAATGGTTTAAAATTAAAAGTTAGACAAGTTGTTGCTCATGCCCCACCCCCAGACACACTGTAGTATGAGGATGACTTTGTCTACTTACTACAAAATGATGCACACAGTAAAGATGGCGGGCTTACTGAGGAGGGGAGCTAGGCAAATGGTGATTAGTGCTAAGCCACAGTGGACCTTGTTGCTTCTATACATGAATGTTTCCCAACCAATAGCAGAATGGACTTTTGAGCAGGCAGCTGAAGGGAGAATGGCATGGAGGAGGTCTGTGCTTTATGTACATGAGTCTCAGGACCAGATGCCTGTGCTGAAGCCATGCCCGGCCACAGATCTGCCATTTGCACTGGGCAGGTGATTTATAATTTTGAGACTCAGGATCCAAATAGGTCAAATGCTGGAGCTCATATCTAAAGGGCTCTGGTTATGCATCTCGAAACAATTCCTATTGGAATCATAAGACTGAAGAATCTTCTGTTTTCCCAGCCCACTACTTCTCTGCTTTTGGGCTGACTTCAGACTCCCTGTCTCCTGAGAGCCAGTTTGAGTTGCTGTGACTTGCTGGTTGATCTCCAACACAGTATCTCCAATACTTCCTGAATTACACTGCCTCCGTCAAAACAGGGTTGCATCTCATTTCTTACGAAGTCACTAGGGTCTTCAGATGATAGGTGCTCAGCAAGCAGTTACAGGACAGAAAGGACTGCCACTCAGGGTCTGTGATGGTTAATACTGGGTGTCCACAGCACAGGATCTAGACTCACTTAGGAGAAGCAGGTCTGAGCATGTCTATAAGAGAGTTTCTAGATTGTGCTAGTTAAGAAGACTCATCCTAACTGTGGTCAGCACGGTTGCATGGGCTACTGTAATGCATGAAAGGAAGAAAGATAGCCCATGAGTACAAGTATTCACCTCTCTCTGCCTCTTGACTACCATAGATGTCATTCTAACCAGCTGCTTCAAGCTCTTGTCATCAAACCTTCTCTGCCACAACAGACTGGACCATGCATGTACTGTAAATAGATTTTTTTTTTCAGGTATTTTGCCATAGCAAAGAGAACAATAACTGACACAGGATTTAATTGCTATTTGACCATATGCATTCAAAGACTTCCATTCAAATGGCTTTCCAAACAGAATTGTAAAGAAAAAAAAAAAACTTGACATAAATTTACTCATTCAAAGACTTCTTTCAGCATTTGAATGAGATGTATAGGGGAACTTCACCCTTTCCAATTTCATAGTATATAAAGTGAAAATGCAAGAAAGTTGTCTAGGGTCCTGGGAAGGCTGCCGAGGCCCCACTAGCACAGAGAATTTCTGATGAAATCAGAGCCTCGAGGTCCTGACCTAATGTTTCATAATCAGGCGATGCTGGAATCAGAGAACTTTGAAGGGGGTATTTTTCTTGGGGCAATATGGAAAAAACATGTTTGCCTATGACTAATTCTCCCCTATGTGAACTGTTGGTATTATCTTTGAGGGTTTTCAAGATAAATAGATTGAAGCTGTTGTCAAGTTTTGCTGGACAAAAGCAAACAGACCTACTAGGGTCTTTGGAATTGTCTGCCATGCCACAGAGTCAGTCCTTTCCACCTGGCTGCTTTTGTGGTTTGTGGAGCTGGGGAAGGGAACTACCCACACACTGCACAGAGGCACATTCAGGACATGCTCATGAAACATCAATGAGCAAAGCTGAGACAGTTGCTTATGCTGCCCAGCCCTGTGTGAGAGGCTGAGGACACAAATGCAAATAGACACCATCCCTTGTACTTGGCCTTGAGATGTTACTTTTATTACCATAAAATATGCACAATAGATTGGACTTACTGAACATCAAAAGCTTAGCTAGAGGAATGCTTGCTTTGCCAGGGATCCAAAGTGACACTTTTCTACCCCAGCGCTGGCTATGTGCATGTGTGCCTTCCTCTGAGGGCCTTGATCACTGAACTGTAAATAGAGATCTCTTATTATTTTCAAGTTGGACTCTGCAAGTCCTGCTATCACTAAAGCAATGCTGGAAATTAGGGCTGTCATGAACAATAGGATGTTTCTATTGAGAGAGAGAGAGAGAGAGAGAGAGAGAGAGAGAGAGAGAGAGAGAGAGCTTAAAGTGATTTTTTTTTTCAAGAAGGAAGGTTAAGCCCCTTCCTTAACTCTTATATCTCTGAGCATGTCTGTATGCTAAATTCTAGGTCCATAAATCATTCTATTCAAAACTCCACAATCACCATAGTGTTTCCTGTTATTTACTGTTGCTGGGATAATTTCTGAATCCATCCATATTTTGTGTTTGTGGTCAGCTGTTTCTTCCTGGTTGCTTGCTGAAGACTTTATCACTTAGTTAAGTAGCATTTATCCAAGGACAATATCATGGTGTCATCCTTGTGACAACTCTTCACAAATTCTCTCTGGTACACACAGAGATAATTAATATTTTGGATTGTAACCTCTGCTTCTATGTATTTTTATTTTGTACAATTAGATTTGTGTGTGTGTGTATGCTTAATATTGATGAAAAAAATAACAGTTATCTAAAAGCAATTGCTGTGGTTTTTGTCATAGGCATCATTTTGAAAAGTATGGTATTTTTATAACTCTTTGGGGTCCAGTGGTTCTCACCTCCCCAATGCTTCAACCTTTTAATACAGCTTCTCATGTTATGGTGACCCTCAGATGTAACATTAATTTGTTGTTACTTCATAACTGTAATTTGCTTTTGTTGTGAATCGTAATGTAAATATCTGTTATGCAGGATATCTGATATGTGACCCCCCAAGGGTTTATGTCCCACAGATTGAGAACCCCTGTTATGAAATTTTTCTTGTTCTTCTCTCTCTGGAGTTGAGGTTAGATTTTTTTCCCACAGTGAAAAGCATTTTTTCAGCTTGCTGCTTTCTTTCTCACCGGTGACAACACGTCTCAATTATTTGTCATCCTGTGAGTCTGAGCTGATTGTCCAGCTTGGCATATTTGCTTTGATTTCCTTAATGATAGAGAGCAAACGTCATCTCCTGCTCTCTAGAAAATATCCTTTTACTCCCAGAGTATGCTTGTAGTTTGTGCCCTTTAATTTCAGCTTATCTTTCGACTTACATGTTGTGCCGGCTTCATACTGTTTTTGCTTCCTCTCTCAGTTTCCCCTTAACTGTAGCAGTAGTAATCTGGAGTGGTGTGGGTGAGATAGAGCTGGGTGGCTTGCTTCAGCCCTTGTGTAGTTCTTCCTGGAAAGCTGGGTCATTGGACTTTGGGATTAAACTGATCATCACCATGAAGTTTAAGACACATCCTTCCTCCCATTGCATCTTTTTCATTTGAGATGTGTAGCCCTCAAATGAGTGCTCTGTGGGGGGTCCATGGCATCGCTGTGGGCATGATTGCATATGCTGAATATCCCAAATGCAAGAGATTCAAGAAGTGGGGATCATGCCTCAGAGGCTCCCTCCAGTGTGGGTTAGTGCTTTCATCTAGGAGGTGTCCCAGGAGAGTGTTCATTATTCCGAGAGCAATGAGTTCCAAGTACTATGCTGGAATGACAGAGCAAGAAGGCCATGAGCAAGGTCTAGTTCTTTGATCTTGGACTCTCCAGACTTCAGAACTGTGAGTAAATAAATTTCTACTTGTTATAATTATCTAGCCTCGGATGCTCTGTCATGGCAGCATACAAGGAACCAAAAGGAGAATAGATATCTATATGGTTCTGTCCTTCATTTCTTGGATGTTTGCTAGCCACAAACCAGTGCTGTCCTTTAGGGCAGAAATGTGTTTACAGTTCTTTCAGAGAATCCTTTCCAAGTAGGTGGACATAGAAAATAATAGTTGCCTTGGGGATCACAGGTCAAGAGTCCACACCTTAGGATTAGAGCATTCCCATCCACTTTTCCCCAGAAACAGGAGTGCACAGGGAAAGATCCTTGACCACACTATTCGGGAAGTTGCCTTCCTGCAGGTTGATGCTGTCTGCTTTCTTATGTCAGTGTCTTTAAGCACCATATGTAGAGACGTGCTGATGGTAGGCAGTTTAAAATAAGAAAGACTATAGCAGATTTCAAACAGTTCTTTCTATGCCATTGCGTACACTATAGTATTAAAACATAACAAAAAGGAAAATAAAAAAATCTGTTCTAACAATCTGTTCTATGAGTCTTGAAAGACACAAAAAACAAATCACCTCGATGAGCTGTATGGTTCCATTCCTACCTCCTCAACTCAACAGAGACAACCCCCAGGGCCCCCAAGTGGAGGAGCCAGGAGAGGTCAGCTCATCCATCGCCTTTCTTGAGACAGGAGTAATAATGAAATCATCGCTTACTGAGGGCAGTTAATAGCTCTGAGTGACCAGCACACAGGAATCATTTCTGTTGCCCTCCACAGGATGACTCACCAATTGCCATGTCCTTCATGTCCTGTGGCTTATAAAGTGGACCAAATTATATCCAAGTGTGTGGTCTGTTGAGAGTATGATGGCAGATGACCTCATTTCTCTGAAAAGACCAATGCTCTAAGCTCACTGTACTGAGTCCACAGTGGGACTTGTACCCATAAAGACAGTAAAGAATATAGCAAGACTATACAGTAAAGGACTGGAGTTCTTCACTCAGGTTCCAGCTTCTATCAGTGCAGTGATGGACTTGCTCAGCTGCCTCTGAGACTTGGAGACAGAAAGATCTGAGTTGAAATCCAAGCTACATACCTTGGTGGCTGAGTGTGTCTCCTTTATCCTACACATTAGGGCTAATATTTATTTTACAGGGCTGTTGGGAGGACTGGGGGTCTGTCTTTCTAGGCAGAATAGAAACATCATTCTCTCAGCTTTTGTTCTTTTTTTTTTTCAAAGAATATAGTTTTAATTGAAATAGAATTATAACATTATGTGTATGTATACAAATATATATATAAATACAAACTACTGAATGTATTTCTGTTGATGGTATGTGTGCAGTTTTAAGACTCACCACTCTTCACTGAACAACTAATAAAGGGCCTTATGCCTGGGGGAAGCAAATTGTCCTTCTCCCAGCAGTCTTAGTTGCTTACAGTTCTTTGTTTAGGGTTTGGACCCCTTGAAATTTTGCCCCTTCCATGTTAACATGTCCATCGATACTGCCATTGTTCCTATCTTGTTTATGCCGCCATAGTTATAGAGACTGTTTCACAATAGACTTCCTGGTATTCTGCCCTCTTACAAATCTTTCTTCCCCTTATTCTGTGTTGTTCCCTTAACTATAAATGCAGGAGCTGTGATGTAGGTGTTTCCACTGGAACTGATCTCCCCATAATCTGTTGATCTCTGCACTGTGTCCAGTTATGGTTTTCTGTGATAGTCTCCATTTGTAGTAAAAAGAAGCGGGTTTGTTTGTTTGTTTGGTTGGTGGGTTTAGTTCTGGTTTTTGTTTTTGATGAGGGATAGCATCTCCACTTATCAGTGGGTATAAGGATAAGATTTAGACTGTAATAAGGAGTTATGCTGGTCTAGCAAAGTGGTGGTAATAGGTTCTTTTCGGAGGTCTGTGACTTCACTAGTCCTAGAAGCAGGTAGGTTTCTAGTACCAGGCACGATTTCCCTCCTGTTGAGTGGCCTTAGGTTCAATTAGACTACTGTTGGTTGCTACTGAGATGTGAGTGCACTATCACACCTTTATGGATAAGCTGCTGTGCTGGTCATTGTCATGGTTCACTGCTATTTCTGGCTTCTCTCCTTGATAGCTTGCATAGTGTTTTCAAACATCATGGAAGCTGGACCACAGAAAGCGGCATTTTAGATTGGGTTCATTTTTGATTGGAATCATCGAAGTTGTATGTCCTAAGTGTGTAGTGTCTTCAGCAATACGGAGCTACCATCAACTCCCAAGAGGTAACTAAAGGCTACATCTTACAATCTATGTTGTATTGGGTGTCATTCAGACCATTTTACAGGTTTCTCATGCTGGTACCAGGGTTTTTGTTGTTGTTGTTATTTTTGTGGGAAGCATTGGTTATCCCAAGTAGCTTAACTTTCATATGTACCTATGTATAAATGTGTGTGTTTATACATATACGCTTGTAAGTACCGTGTATAACTTTACCTAAATTTGATATATCATGACTCCTTGTGGGTTTATCAAACAACCTTGGTGTCCTTTGTCCTTTCTCCTTCCTTCTTCCTACTCTTGGGTCTGAAAGCTGATGTTAGTGTTAATGTTGAATACTCTTTGCTCTGCCACTGATGGTAGCCTTTGTGTGATCTTGTGCCTGCTAGCATCCCTCCTAAGATCTTATTAATTTTTTTATTTAGATAAGACTAAATAAGTATTGATCTCAAAGTGACCCTCAAATTCACCTAGGCTCTACAGCTCCCTCTATCATTGGCCTTGGAACTATTTATGGACACCTCTCTGTCTTTTTGTAGTCTTAGGCTCTTTGTGCTCTGGTTTTTTGCTTAAATGTGTAAGCTAAGATTTGGCCCTACCACAGCAGATGCAGCTTTGTCATTTTCTTTTATCCCTCTGTAAATATTCTCTGAGGAATTAATTGGCATTCAATTACCATGATAATCCTTGTCACCAGTCAATGGTTAGTGTATAGGAACTGCACAAATTTTTATGAATTAGGAGACATTTTCAAAATATTTACAGCATCTTAGAGCACATCTACTGGCAGCTCCATCTTGTTTTCTGTAGACATTGAGAAGACAGGTTTTATTAGACCCCATCGATTGCACAAATGTTGGTAAAAGAACAGGCTCTTTCCTGGTTGACCTTGACTTTGCTTTCCAGTGGTGCTTTTGGTGGATGATGCTTAATCTATGCATAAAGACGAGAACAATTATTTCTTCCTTGTAAGGGTGGATTTTATTATTTGTAATTTTATGCATTCATTAAAATCTATGATAAGGGCCAACTGTCACAGAGAAGATTAGATACCGGAGAGATAGAAGTTAAGTTGTAGACAGCCATTTAAACCTGCATAAGTCACTTAGATTCAGCAAGCGTCCTTCTTTTATCTGTTGAAAAGGTGGGTTGCAGGGCTATCCAAGGTACCTCTATGGAGTTTGAATACAAATTTTATTAATGTTTAGGGCCAGATTAGACAAAAGCAATAGTAAAATTTTTCTCTATCTGTTCCTACTGTCAATATATATTACATAGATCCAATAATTGATAAAATATCTTATATTTATATCAGTTTCCCCACTGCCTTGAGGCAATAAAATATTTTTAAAGATAGGCCTAAAAGCCAGGTACAATGGCTTTATTTCTCTTGGTTTCAGTCTTCTCCTCCCACCCCATGATTAGTTTACATGTAGATAAATGAGTGATAGAGTACATTATTCAACCTTGTAATTAGTGAACATTCTATTAATTACTTTTTACCATGTGTTCTTGATAGCCAAGTTCTTTGTATTTGAATAATGCTTGGTCAATATTTTATTCTTTTTATGTCTTTCTGAGGAATTATCTCGCTGCTGACCCCCTCCCCCCCGCCAGCATGGCTTCCTACAAGGAAGATTAGTAATTAGTGAGCATTCTATTAGTCACCATAAACCATGTATTGTTGATAACCAAGTTCTTTTATTTGAATAATGCTTGATTAACATTTTATTCTTTCCTTCTTTCTGTGGGATTACCCAGCTAGTGAAAACTTTTACACTTGGCTTCCTAAGAGGAAGATTTTGAAAGAGAGGGGTTCACTCCATTCATCATTTGGCTGAGAAAGTCAATGTTTTAGAGATATGGCCCACAGAGGTGTTGGCTGGGAACCTGGAATCACACATTGTGTGTGAACTTTGGAAAGTGGTCTGGTCCTTATTAACAAAATGAAGTTATTTACCTGAATCACAAACCTAAAAATGTGAGTACACCAGACAACAGCTCCTTTCTGTCCCAGGGCAAATCTACCAGTGAGTAAACACCGTGTGTGAAGTTGCAGTCTGGGATCCCCAAACCCCCAAGTTTCTGGGCCTCTCCAGACTTCTATTGCTCTCACCCCTCACCTCTCCCACACATGTTGGAATACACCCTGCACAGGTTTAGATTATCAATCATAAGTGTCCTTCCTGCTGCATCCCATTCAGTCATCCATGGCCTGTGAACACATAGACCAGGTAATTTTTTCTATGCGAATGTGTTCTTTCTCACTTAATGTCTTGCACAGAGATTAAGAAATACATCGCCACCAGCTGCATGTTACCAATCAAATGTAGGTCCTTAACCTAGTCTCATTATCATGAGTACGAGCTGATCCGCAGAAATCTATAGACAGAAGGACCTTGACTTTTTGTTAAATGTCTGATAAAGTTAATCCTCTTGGTCACTTCTAAAATCTCCTAATTGAATCTCTGCTTAGGGACAGCTGGCACTGTCTCCTGCACAGCACATCAGATAGTGCCAAAATCACCCCGTGCTTTTCCTGTGCTTCATCATGTCTTCTGGGTAGAAAATGAACATAGGTTTATTTACAAGAGTTTTGGAGGGGGTTATTTTGATTGTTTAGCTGAGAGTAATCAAAACAATTATTTCTCTGAATAAGGTGCCTTCCCAATGTACAATATCTTTATTTCTGGCTCGGAGCATTCCCTGTGTCAAACAGCTTCACCTGTCAACTTGGCTTAATTAGCTTTAGGGAATGTAAACCACTTAATTTTTTCAGCCAGGCTCAGATCTCCATAGCTTACATTTGCTGTCTTCAGTTCACTGCTTAAGGATGCATATGTGAAAGGTATGGGTTTTGTAGCACCCACCTTGCAAAGCTAACTAAACATGGTTAGGACAAAATAAAGGGTGAAGTCTGAGGCCACACTTCAAGGCTGCTTGGAGGTAGAAATGCTGATGACTGGTTGTAGATAAAGAAACAACAGACCAAGCAAGCAGGATTGGTTCTAAACTTATATCATGAAGTTTTCCAAAGGTTTGATGCAAACTTAGGAGCCATCTCACATTTCTTCTCTTCTCTATTAAAACATGGCAGGTTGTTAATAAATATATATTTAGTGTTTGTTAGGGATAAAGGAGCTATGATACTCAGTCTTTATTACAAATGTAACAAGATTTTGAGTCATCACAGAATATAACTTTTGGGTATGAATATTAGATGTTGTTTTTCTATTGCTATGACAAAACTCTATGGCCAGGGCAACTCACAGAATAGTCTGGGCTTACCATTTTAGAGGGGTTAAGTTCCATGGTAACAGAATGCAGCATGGAGGCAGGAACAGGAGGCTGAGGGCTCACATCTTTACAAACACAAAACAGAGAGACAGTGAGTTTGACATGAAGTGAGTCTTTGAACTCTGAAAGTCTGCTTTCAGTGACACTTTTCTTCCCAAAGGCCACAGATTCAAATCCTCTCTAAACAGCTACCAACTGGGGCTTGGGTATTCAATTGCCAGAAACTTAATGGAGGACATCTCCATCTAACCACCACAGTGTATCTGTGCATCAGTGTGCCATGGGCTGGGTTCCCAGGCTGCATAAAAAGGACAAAGGTAAAAGGAACACCAATATTCACCTCTCCCTGCTTCCTGACGGTGGCTTTGGTGTGACCCACTAATGTTTAAGCTCCTTACTGTATCTCTGCACTCCCCACCCCCTACTCTCAAATATAAACCCAAATGAACTTCTGCTTTATTAAGTTGCTTTGGCAGGCTTTTGATCATAGCAATGAGGAAAATGACTAACACAGCCAGTGAGCCAAGATGCAAGACCACTTGGTATTCCTAAGATTTACCTGCTTGGGGTGTGTGTGTGTATGTGTGTGTGTGTGTGTGTGTGTGTGTGTGTGTGTGACAGAGAGAGAGAGAGAGAGAGAGAGAGAGAGAGAGAGAGAGAGAGAGAGAGAGAATCTTCCGCCATTGTTTATAAATCCTATCCTATAACTAGATCAGAGTTACATTGGGAGCAGAAGTCCCCAGAAGAGGAGGATGAGCTCTGTGGGTTAACAGCATCAGGTTTTATATCTGAATACTGCATCTGAGCCAGCTCTTCCCTGCTGCCAAGCCTGGCCACTGGAGACTAAGGTTCCCTTGTTCTGAGAGGATGAGCTGCCCAAGAGGAGGATGAATGGACCTTGCCATGTTCTGGTTTCTGCAGCCTCCTGCCTATAGAAGTGTTTTCCTGCACTTGGGTTGGGCTGAGCTTCATTTCACAGAGGCACAAACAAGCCTGCAATCCCCAGGGGATCTGGCAAAGGAAAATGAAGTAGTTTTATTTATTTATTTATTTATTTTGTGGCAGCCTGATTCACATTGGGAATCTCACAGAGAAAGATGCTGGCTTCTTTGTTTAGCTCTTTCTGTACTTCAGGAACACAGCTTCTCTTGGCTTCCTGGCAGGAGGAAGTGGCTATGTATGGAATGCCCATTTGCATTATATAGTCTTGGTGGGGGGGTCCTTTCTCTTACATAAGGCATCTAGCTTAAATCTTACACTCAGTTCTATAGAAGCAGAACAAGAAGCTATTGAGTCCAGCAGAGGGATCAAGCTGCCATTCCTCTGGTGTCAGTTGAGGCAAAGCTTAAAATGCATTCCCACAAGGGAACCTTACCCTCTACTCTCATTCCAGCCTGGGTAAGGAGACAAGAAGCACCCATGACATTGTTTTTGGACACAAGCTCTAGGCAGAGTGGAACAGGGATTCTATTATCCCCAAGTCCCCTTTCCTAGCTCCTTAGTCCCAAGTGTTTTTTTCTTATTCACTAAGTAGCTTGGGGTTTCTCTTGCACTAGTTGCCAACTCCCATCTCTCCTCACAGATACCCCTGACCAGCTAATCTCTGTGCTCATTTTCCTCTCTCTGTTGCTCCTTGTGTCACTTGTTTTTCTTTTTGTTTGTTTCTATTTGCATGTCTGAGAAAATTTTATTAGCCTTTGAGTAACATTTATTTGCCAGAGAGGATAAATCCTACTATTCATCCGCTGAAACCAGTGCACAGTTTCATTGCTGATTCTGTGCTTGGCCCCAATGCAACCTGTCCTACGAGGTTCTTGTCTGAGATGCTGAAACCTGGCCAACCTGGGACCCCATAGGAGTCCAGGCTGTAGCCCCTCAATGCTCAGGTGTCCAGATCAATATGTTCTTGAATCCCTAATCCAAAGTTTCCAGTATCCAAGGAGTTATTTTTCTGTAACTCCTACTCCTGTGTCTGTAGAGCTTTCTCCGAATTTCTTCATTGGATCCATGAGCTATATAGTGAATAGCAACCTTTTCATTTCTTCTGATGCCAAGGGCCTGATAATATATCTACCTTGGAAAATATAGGTGTCTGGTCATTGAACTGCTTCATCACTTTGGCTGCCAGGATCAGTCTGTCCCTGCTTTCCCTGACATAGACAACAGGGCTTGTGGATGCGAAGTTCCCTCATGGAGTTCAGAATACTGCACTTACTTTCAACAAAAGCCCTTCCATCTGTTATGGGGAACCCACCAGATATAACCACTCAGACACAGTTTATAACCAATTCAAAGTTTTTATCTCAACTAATGAAACTGCACTCAGGTGTTTGGGAACCCAAGTGAAGCATCGAGTATTAAGAGCATGGGATTTTAAAAATCAAGTCAAAACAAACAAACCAAACGACCTACGTTCTTGTGTCTTCACTTGGCAGTAGCAGGGGTAAGGAGTGGAGGATGGAGGGGATAGGGAAGTTGTGCAAGCAAGCAGTTTAACAGAGGCTAAAATAAGCAGTCAGTAAAGGGAAGGTTTACACAGCAGTCAGTTTAACAAAAGCTAAGGAGAAGCTAGCTGGGGAATCTTGACCTTGGTTCCTAGAATAGAGCTGGGTAATTTTTTCATATTCTCATCAAGAATATGAAATTCTAGTCCATCTTAAAATGGCTTCAGCAAGAATACAGGATAGAGGAACCTCTGCATTGTCTTTGACTTAAAATTCCATGACTTAGAATACAACATAGAAAACACATTCCATCCCAATGGGATGAATGCCACTTCTGCTTTGTGGAGAATACTTGGAAATGAAGAGGCAGTGAGCGAACTTCTCAGGACTCCATAGGAGTTGAGATAAGCAGCAGTTTTTGAGTTCAAAGTATTCTCCATGTGCCTTCTACCAAAGTGCAATGCACTTTAAATTTACCCATCTTTATTCCATATTAAAGGCTAAGTCACACACAGCCTTAGTGAACTCAGGGTCCCTGGAAATAGAGAGAGCTATAACAGAATTACACTAGCTATGTGTCTTAAACAACATAGGTCTGGAGGCAATGAGTCCATCATGGACATAATGGCAGCTTTGATTCTTGACAAACACTCTTTCTGGCTTTGTACATAGCTGCCTTCTCAGTGTGTCCTTACATGACTTTTCCCTTGGTGATCTAGTGGGAGATAAAGTTTCAGTCTCTCCTGGTCTCTCCTCTGTCTCTTAAAATTCCATAGAGAATCACATTGAAAATCTAGTCTAGGTACAATCACTTTCTAAAATCTCTAACTCCAAATATTATCATATCAGGGTTAAAATTCAAAGTTTATATATTTATACATTTGGGGAGAGGTCCAAACATTTAGTTCATAACACTTATCAATTTTATTTATTTATGTCATCTTCTAGAAGCAAACTAAGGGGCCTGACACCTGTTTTTCATGCATATAATACTGTTATGACATGAGTTTACCCTTCATCCTAGACTCATGTTGAATGTTACTACTCAATCTGAGAGCATGAAGAGCTGGTGTCTTTAAGAGGAAATTGCTCTATAAGGGCTTGGTCTTTATGAATACAATAAGCACATATGTCCTCTTCCTTGCTCTTTGCCATTTCACCAGGCAGGGATGCTATGTTCCCTCTCCTTGCTAGGTAAGGACTCCTCAACAAGCCCCATCATCGAACAGGATACCTCAGTAGACAAGAAACCTAATGGCAACATGGTCTCAGACTTGCTGAGCTCCAGACCCAACAAAATACATGTCTATAATTTACACAGTTAGCTAGTTGGTAGATATTTGTTTTAGAGGATCAAATAAAGAAGAAAGACAGGAAGTTCTTATGGAGTCTGAAATGAGCCTTCTGCATATTTTTCCTTAGTGATAGTCCAGCTTCAAAGTTGATGGTAGACACTACTCTCAGGACCCTGTCCTTGGCTGTCCTAGATGCTTTGTTCCATTTCTTCTAACATATATCTCAAAGCTACCTCTATCCTTTGTTCCAAAGAAAATCTTCATATAAGTGGGAGTTGTAGTCTGTTTTGGATTAAATGAAATGAGCAAAGATGAACCACAGGTCTAACCTTTCTTTGTCCAGGTACAATATTCAAAGTTAAAATCTCACAGAGAGTTTGGATGAAGTGGATTTTCCTGTGACTGCCTGTCCATGCAGTTGCCTGATTAGCAAAGGTAGTGTGCCCCTCATTTTCTTCAGTGTCCAAATATACCACATGCATTTGTGTATAAATGAACTAGTTATGAAGAACAAGAGATGAAGGAAGACAAACAAATTTCTGGCTTTCTGAAAGGAAGTGACATTTGTTTGAGAACATTGTCCCAAATAGTACTCTCCTTCTAAACATTCTAGATACTCTCTTACAAGTTATGAGTTAGTGGCTGACTGAGCCATTGAGCTGTCTGTAGAAATTTCTTCTGAAAAGGACAATGCTGGAAGAGCTAGGCCATGGTGGTTTGGAATGACCTTTGGGAAATAAGCTGTCACCAGTTACAAAAATAGATCCCTTTACCCTGTGCACAATCCACACATGTGGTTAAAAAGAATTCATGTGTTTAAATCCTTCCTGCTTGTCAATTTTACATAAAGCAAACTTAATTCCATTCATTTAACCAAGGTTTACTACATAGGGCTTACATGGGCCTGGGCTTAATGTGAGGAGTTAAGACTATACAAGGAAGAATAAGATACTGCCCTAGCACTGAAGGATCTCAGAGTCCATAAGGAGAGTGAGTTAGGTAAAAGTGAGAATAAACAGAGAATGTGAGGAAGTTAATGACAGTCTTTATGGAAGTGATCAGAAAACCAGAGACATGGGCAGACTAAAATGTGGGGGAATCCAGTGAGGCTTCACAGGGCAATAGTGACAGTTGAGTCACGAAGACACTGATGAATCCCAGGTAGGATGTTAGACTTCAATAGCCCCTCTGTATACATAGAGAAAACATCTCAAGAGCCTTAGTGGACTCCTGGGAACATAGGTTGTTCACAATCTATGTGGGTTATGTTTGTCTATGGTTCTTGCAGTGGTAGCATATATTCCCATAGCTGATCTGACATGCCATTCTAGAAAATCCATTCCACTCCACTCCACTCAATTCCATTCCATTGTTAGTTTTAGGTGGTGCTATTAGGTGCTTTATGCTCACTATAGACAATACCTGAATACAAGTATGGTGAGATTGCAATGGTTGGCATGATAGTCAAGATACGTACCAGGTGACTAGGGGCAAGTAGCATCTACTGCACCCATGGGCACACTAGACTTAGGGATGTTTCACTTCCAGAGTGAGATGGAGTGGGGGTACTGTAAGAGTTCATCATACACACCAACAGCACACACTGCTCAGAATCCAAAACATATTTATGAAATTTCCCATTGAATATAGTCAAGCCATAGCTGTTAATACGAAGAAGGCTGAAATAGGCTAATATCTGTGAGTTTGATGAAATTTGGTCTCCATAGTGATTCCCAGACTTACCAAGGGTTACATAGTGAGACTTCATCAAAGAAAGAAAGTGATTCGGATGGGGGGAGGGGTAGGTAGGTTATGTGGTTCAGCCAGTGAGGGCATCTGTCACCAGGGCTGATGAAATGAGTTCAGTCCTTGGAACCCACATGGTAGAAAGAGTTATTCTCTGTCACATACAAACATGTGCTCTCTCTGTCTCTTGTCTCTGTCACTGTCTCTCTTTGTCCCTCTCCTTCTCCCTTTCCCCCTCAACATAGAGTAAATAAATAAATAAATATAGAAGATGACAGTGGGGATGTTGTATAGTCCTGTAACATGGTATGCAGGGCGAAGCTTGTCCCAGGAACTTGAGTTAGGAATTTATGTTCTACACTATGTCAGTTGTCTAGGAAAGAAAGGAAGATTTACTTCTGCACTCTGTGAAGGTAGGTTCTCACCATCAACCTGACCAGATGCAGAATCTCTCAGGACAAATACCTCTGCGCATGTCTCTGAGGATGTTTCCACAGGATTTAACCAAGGGGAAAACTCACTCAGACATAGGAGGCCCCATTTCATTGTTACTGGATTATTTAGGATAAAAGCTGGGGCATTGGCAGCTCTAACAAGTGAGGCTCAGCTGCTTTTTGCCTGTACCCCAAGTAAATAGAAATAATAGCAAAAGGAAAAAAATATTTAATCAGTGTGGCTATTTTAGGAAGAGGAGCAAATGAAGAGGCCCGGTGATTTCCAGTACCTTTTTGAGATACTGACAGAAGTTTCAGGTTTAAAATGTTTAGGGGGCTGGGTGAACGCATAAGCAAACAGTCCTGGTCCAGATGTTGTCCTGTCTGTTACTGACCTGTCACTATTTCCACTCCAGTCTCTCCTGAAAAGTCTAATAAGTTGTCAGAACTGGGTAACATCTCTTTCTGGAGGCATGTTCCTTCTCTGTCTGACATCAGGGTTCCAGCCTCTCTCCTCCTTCAGAATAGGATTTCCAGAGAAATTTTAATTCTTGGGAGTGGGTTGATTTAATAGTCCACTAACCAAACAAGGTGGAGCACAGATGTTTCTCTTTGAAATACCTTCTTCCCTGACAGGACACTCTGGGCTGGTGTCCTGGACTGACTAACAAGGAAAACAAAACAGAAAGGGCAGACTGGGATTCATTGCCAGTATCCATCTCTCTGACTGCAGTTGCCTCACACTTGGGTTGCCTTGGATTCTCTGTCATGATAGCGTGTACTCTCGTGGATATGTCACGTGTGTCAAATGAAGCCCTTTAAATTTCTTTTGCATGGTGTTTTGTCACCTCAGTGAGAAAAATCAGTAGTATAGCTTCTGTGTGGGGGGCGGGACAGGACTGGACCTGAAGCATGCCGAGAAGGCGGGGTAGGCTGCTGGAGCAGATTCAGAATGCTAAGTACGGGAGGACTGCAGGACCGTGAGGACCCTCAGAGGGACACAAGTGGGCTGGTTGCTTCTGAGAGGCAGCCGCATTGGTGGCAAGCTCCCTGCCACAGTTGTGGCTGCTAGCTGTGGGTTCCTGAGTCCGACTCATTTATCTTCGCTCTGGCTGTCTCCACTGGCTTTGCAAACCGACCTAGCACAGAGGCATGAATCACTACTTCTGACTTCAGACAAGTTATAAGCTTTGGAGTTCTTCCACAGTGAACTTTCACATCTGGCACAGAACACGCTGACACTCAGTCCTACACCACTTGGTGAGACCTTTAGTGAAAATTCAAGGTCTGGATTTTGACACATTTTTTTTTCTTAGTCTGTTCATCCTTGGCACCTGATGGGCGCTAGCATATTAGAACAGGAGGTTCCACCCTGCTTGATCATACAAACACTAGAGCGTCATCGTAAATCTCAGTTCTCCCATATCCCACCTTGACAGCCTACATACATGAGAAAACAGTACTTTCAAACTATCCCTGAATATACACCATCAGAAAGATCCCATACATTCAAATTGCTTTTAAACAACAAACCCAAAGCCCGTGAACAGTGAAGCTATAAAAGCGTGTGAGTCATCCTTCCAGAAGTCTCGCCTCCAGGCACGCCTGACATCCTTTCTTGCCGGAAACTCAACCTTCACAAAGACTGGAGGCTGCTGACAGCCTTCTGGGGAATAGATTATCTGATTCCACAGGCAGTTAAGAATAACATACAAATGTCATTTAGATGAACAATTTCTACATGGATCAAAAGACACACTCAAGTTACTGGCTAGGATAGCCAAACCCTTAACTTCAATAATATCACAGCAAACCCACAAAACTTTCTGGACTGAATGAGTACCAGTGTGGTGTGTGGGAGCTATTCAGACATTCCTTCCAGGTTAGTAGATTATTTGCAATTCAGCTCTTTTACTGATGAGCATGTTATGCAACCAGCAGCAGCCAAGGGGAAAGCTAAAATCCTGGGCTTCTTAAACTTTTCCACTGGGTTCTCACAACCAGCTGGAGAAAGTGAATGAGTATGCCTGGCTCTCCTGCCCTACTCCATCAAATGCAGAGTGTGAGAGGGAGGGACCCAGTGGTCAAGTTCACGGGCTCTGGTGGGAGATGGTGTGATGTTAGAATCCTGATGCTTTTGGGAGTCTACAGCCTAGGGGCAGGGGGTTCTCTTTCCTCTGTCGGTTTGAATCCTTGTTATCTCCTTTGATGATTTTTGTCTTTTTTATGGGGTGGCTGAAGATTCAAGATTAATACATGCTAGAGCTCAGTGCAGTCTATAGGCATGAGCTATTGCTTAAAATCAAATGTTAAGTTTCATGTTTATTTTGATTCAGGCAATGCTACATTTTATTCCATATGTCTTTAACACAAAATAATACACATATTTTTCAAAATTTCTAATAAAATTGACCCTTCCAGGTAAGGGGCTGTATTTTTATTTGGCTTTGCCCTGGTACCCTGATGGAAAGCTTTATTATGCTGAGAAGGGAGCATCTACGTTTGTCAGGAGATTCTCCCAAAGAAGATGTGCTATTCCTTGTCTGGATAATGGAGTGAAAACAAGTTCCTATAGCTGAAGTTACCATGGAGAAGATTGCCTACTTCCTTCAACTTACTGTTTCTGAACCAGGAAATATTCACAGTAATCACCACCCAACTCCAACTCATGTTTCTCTTTCTACATCTTCAGCTCCAAGTAGCCATCCACAGCTTGGTGATAAGTGAATGATCCCATAAATAAGTAATCTACCAATCATAAATAGCCTGTATTGCAGTATACAGTTAAAATTGCTTTATTTTACCATTAATTGTTGTGATTAATTACTCACTTTACCTAATTTGAAAACCAAATGTTACCATGGTACATATGTGTAGGAAAAAATACTTATATGTAGGGTTTACTACCATGGTTTTAGACATGTACTGCGGGCAAGTCATGTAATGTACCCCTGGATAACAGCAGACAGATGCTTTCATGGACTTGTTCAAAGCCTTGTTGCACCTAAAGATCATCACTGCAGACCCAACTTCAAGCCCTGTGGTCATCACTATAAAGAACAACGGCCAGTGTCTGGCTCTGGAGATGAAAGTGGCATCAATTTGTGTCTAGGAAGTCTAGTCTCAGGGCCAGGAGCAAAACTCTAAGCTGTTCAAGGGCATGCATCATTTCTCCACCTATGCCATGGAAGATAAAGCAGCAAGCTAAAGGACCCTATTGCTTCACAGGCCTTCATACTTCAACTCCTCACACACACTGGTACTCCACTGATGAAGAATGTTCATTCTCTTGTTCTTTTGAGAACATAAAATAGACATTGTTTTCATGAGAGTTGTTTGTCTCTAAAATTAGACTTTCAGCCTGGTGTGGTGTGGGACTGTGAAAGGATAGCTTGGTTTCTGGTGAGCACAGGCTAGAGATGCTGGAGACCTACCCTGCAGGGACAGCATACATTTTGCCACACTTCCAGACTCTGGGCTCCTGACACGGGGCTGATGACCTCCATTGATCCACTCTTTCAGTCACTAGGGCAATGCCCCTACAGCCCCTCCCAAAGAGAGGTTTGTGTCACCTAGCACAGGTAGAGGGTGTGGCTACAGGCCTGGAGCCTCAAGAGATCTCCATATTAATGAGATACCTAAAGGCCAGAGGGCTAGCCAATTAAGCATTCCTTTCCAGACCCTCCTCCTTACAAATGGTATTTAACCAAAGGTCTGTCCTGAGAGATGGGTGATGGGTACAGCTTCGTCCACTTTCCCTCATGACAATAAACCTTTAAAAACCATGGACTTCCTCGTGTCTTTGGGGCCCTGCTGTGGGGAACAATGGAGAAGGCCTTTGACTACCGAGTTGCTGCTTAATCTCTCACTAGAAGACTTCTTAGTTCCCACTATGGAGGCTGCCAATCAAGAAAGCTAGCTGACTCAGCCAAGCAAGTGCCATAACCAAGTTGCCACCCCTCAGGGTGCACTGCTGGAGCTTCTTCCTCTGTCCCTCTTGGCTGCAGGCTGGTCCAGGCCCCTATGCCCACTCTGTCTTGGTTCTTCCTTGGCTTCCAGCAGCATCTGGAGCCCAAGGACAGAGACCACCGGTCTCCTGGTCAGCTGCTTAGGCCCAAAGACCCCCCACTCAGGAGCTCTGCTCCCCAGGACTTCAGGCTGAGATCTCTCCACACCCCGGCAGAATCCTGACGCTTCTCACAGCCAGTGTCCCCCCCCCCCTGGCACCACTTGGAGTGAACTAAGTCAAATTCCCACACTTCTGCCTCCCTGAACCATGGAAGACACATGGGAACCACAGAACAGCCCAATAGGACCCACACCCACACACAGGCACTTCAGCCCCACAGTGTGGTGGTAGAAATTGAGGCAGGAGAGATAAAGACTGCTGATACAGAACCTGTCTCAAAATTTAACAGCAAAATAAATTAATTATATAAAATGATTTGTTATATATAATAAATTAGTATATAGCAAAATAAAAATAGACTTCCTTTCTTTTCCAGGATGGAATAGTTTTTTTTATTCAGGAAATAATGTGAGAATTCTGGTGTTTTTATAAAATCACAATGCTGTCTACATATATTTGACAGTTATACCATACTCCAGTTCTTTGACATAGTATTGTGGATCAAAATGTAAACCTAGATAAATTGTGTAAAATGTTTATGATAACACAATTAACAAATGTTTAATTTAGATTCTAAATTTCTAAATTTCTCTCTCTCTCTCTCTCTCTCTCTCTCTCTCTCTCTCTTTTCTCTCTCCTGTGTGTGTGTGTGTGTGTGTGTGTGTGTATGATTTGGAAGGGTGATCAGAGTCCTTTACAGGTCTATTTATCTTGTTGGTTTTCACTTTTGAGAAGCCATGTAAAGGATGAGGAGATAGACCAGTCAGTAAAATACTTGCTGTGCAAGCATGTGGATTCTCAGCACCCATGTAAAGGCTGGGCACAGATTTGCTGGTCTATAACTCAAAGCTGCTGAAGGCAAAAAATGCAGAGCCCTGAAACTCATTGGCTAGCCAGTCTTCTTAAGATGGTGATTTACAGGTTCAGTTAGAAGATTATCTCAAAAAATAAGGTGGAGAGTGACTGAGGAAGATACCCTATGCTGACCTCTGCCCTCCCTTCTCCCCCACCACTCTGCCCTCCTCTCCCCCCACCCACTCAGTGGATTAACAACCCCTAATTACAGATGCTCTTTGCAATTGATCTGTACTTATGCTCTTTTCAATGATTATAATCATAGATTCCAACTGCTTGATAATGCTAACATGCATCTTAACATCAATGGCTACATGTCATGTGTGTGAGTCCTCAGGATCTCACATGCCAGGTGTATGGGAATCACACATCTCTTCACCCCTTAAATGTGCTCACACTTTCAAATATAAACTTAATCAGGCTGGTGGTGCAGCTCTGCTTGTGTCTTTTGTAACTTTTGTGTTTCTGTGAAGACATTATGACCAAGACAACTTATAAAAGAAAGTCTGTGGGTTCACTTGGTAAGGTCAAGTGGGTTCAGAAACCCTGGTACCTTCAGACTTGAGGGTGGTAGGCTTTTCACCTATTTCTGAGCAGGTTCCTGTCCTGAAACATGTGACCACAGTACCCCAAGGAGAGGACCTTGGCAATCAGTCACATAAGGGCAGGGCCTGAAGACCCTCCTCTTGCATCACTAACATCTCATAACAAGCCAGTAGAAAGCATCTGCTTTTAGACACCAAACCACCACAAAATGTATATAAGACCCTGTCCACAGGAATAAAGCATGAGAGTTACTTCATCAAAGATTGTCTGAGAGTGTCTCCATTTAAACATGCTTTTGGGTCTTTTGCCAGGGTGGTGGTGTGCCTTTCATTTACATTTGCAAATGTGGATGAGAAGTTTAGAGTTTCATTTCTGGAAGTTTCTGGGCTGAGAGCTTGGAATCAGACCCTCCCAACTCCTTTGTAGAGGAAATAAGGAGGATGTTAAAACCTTGACTCAAGGCAAAGGCTCACCCTATTTTCCTGAAATTCGATTTTTCTTACAGGATATCAGTTGTGGTCTTTATGGACAATTGGGCTATAAAAATATCTATTGAATTTCCCACGACACAGGGTGAGGGGTAGGGATGTCCTTGGGAAAGATAATTTGGTTTTTATGAAATTAGAATCTTTAAGTGGTCCTACAAGGGACTTTGCCTAGTCACAGAGTACCTCCTATCCCTACAGGTTCCCCTCTACCCAGTACCCTAGCATCTGGGCCAAGGGAAACAGAGAACTCAGTATCTCTTAGGGGGATGCCTGCCAGCCTTAAGCATGTCACATGATCCAGGGCTTCCAGCTGTAGCTCTGAGCCAAGAGTGAAATTTGCAAACACTGGACTCTTGGCCTATCTGTTTCTGGGTACTGGAGACACTGTTATGTATGAGAACAGGAGGTGTATTGTCAACTCCACGAAGAGCCTCCACTTCCTTCTGCTGATGTCAATCTCATGCCATCCAATAATTAGAAAAGAAAAAGAAAAAGAAAGAAAAAAACAAAACAAAACACCCAAAAAACAAAACAAGAACTCTTCTCAAATCAATAGCAGTCTTTAAAAAAAAATGTGACAGGTGGCAAGATTCCTGGCTGTTGAGCTCCAGCCAAAACATTTGGCGCTTTTTTCTCCTGGGGGAGGCACTGGAGCAGGCTGTGACTTGGTGAGTCAGCAGTGAGGGCGGCAGCAGAGAGAACTGTTCCTGAGCATCCTGCCTGGTGCTGAAGAGAATTAGTCAATTCTTGGAAAGAGGGAAGTGTGCAGACTGCCCTGCTCCCCACTTCCAGATATTCCTTTGGCCTTAGTTGGAGGACCTAGTCATCTAATGGAACTCCGTTTGTTCTGCTTGGTGTGTATGTGTCATTGTGTTTTGACTTAGCAGCAGGCCCTGGTTCCATCTCTTGCTTATTTCACCCCAGGACTGTTTTCCATAGCAACCTCAGAAATAACAGTGCATTGCAAAGAGTCCAACTTGCCCTTTTGTGAGGCAGATATGATGCAGAGAGATAAGAATGTGAAAGGGAGCTGACAGGGATGATGATGGACACAGACACCTTTGGAGAGATAGATTATCCATAGATTCTGATAGATTATGAAAATGCCCTGGAAACTCTGGGAAGAACATCTCAAGCAGAGGAAAGCTTATCCAGGAGCACTCAGGCTGCAAGAAGAAAGCTCTTCTTAAATGGAAAATGGAAAAATGAGCTATAAGAGTTGCAGAGTATACTGAACACAAGGTTTGGGTGTCTCTGGGGTTCGCCAGTGATTATGCTGTAGGTAAGTATTAAAATACAGAAAGATACTTCTTCTGAGTGCAAATACATGATAGTCAGCTCAGTGTAACTTTTTCATATGGTGAACTCTTTTCTAACTACATTCATTTAAAACCAATAATTCACTTTAGTATATATTGATAATCTATGATGACAAGGAAACATGACTGCCAGTATTTTTTGGAACATTCACCACAGAAAGGTACATTTGTGTGCTTGGGACTGAGGAAAGACAACAGACATGTCTGTAATAGCTATTACTAGCAATTGATAAGGTCTATATCATTGGAAGATTGCTTTGATTAGGTTAATTTAAGTGGAAAGACTCACCTTAAAAGTAGGTGGCATCAGACAGACATGGTAGAGCATGTCTTTAGTTCCAGTACTTCCGGAGGCAGAGGCAAGAGGATCTCTAAGTTTGAAGCCACCAGGATTATACAGAGAGACAAAGTCAAAAGACTAAACACTAAACCCAAACACAAAGTAGGTGGCATCATTCTCTGATCTGGGGTCCTCAGCTGCATTAATATTAGAAAGCAAGCTGAACAGGGATTCATCTCCATCTGCTTTCTGACTACTGTCATGAGGTGACTACCTTTACATACTATTGCTGCCATGACTTACCCCATGTGAAGACTATACCATGGGGCTATGAGCCCAAATAAACTGTTCCATTCCTTCTTGAAGTTCTTTTTTTTTTTTTTTTTTTTTTTGGGAGGACAGGGTTTCTCTGTGTAGCCCTGGCTGTCCTGGAAGTCACTCTGTAGACCAGGCTGGCCTCGAACTCAGAAATCCACCTGCCTCTGCCTCCCAAACGCTGGGATTAAAGGTGTGTGCCACCACTGCCTGTCAAAGTTCTTTTTGTTAAGAACATTTTTATCATTATAACCTAAAATGTAGCCATGACAATGTCTTATCAATGGAAACAAACAAACAAACAAACAAACAAAACAAACAAGCAAAAAACTCAAAGGACAATCCAATGGGTCCTCTTGAGAATGGTGAAGAAGGTTGCTATAAGAATGTAGAATTAAGAGTCCCATGACGAACAGGGGAAAAAAAAATGAAATGAGAGGTGATATTCTGCCTTCCAGAAAATTTAGTATAGCCTGCCCAATAGCATCTTGAAAGCATGATGAACTGGGTTTAGGAGGGCTGGCATTCTGTTCAAATGTGAGAACAGTTCATTGTGGAACCAAGGAAAATGGCTTTTCCAGAAGAGAGAAATGAGTTTGCTTAGGTGATTCAAAGAACATTTTTGCCCAGACACACTAACATTCTCTCAACACAAACAAGTGTTCAATATCAAGCCAAAATTTAAAATATATTACAGTAATTTTCTAGGTTCAAGGCATCATCTTTAAGAAGAGGGATTCGTAGTTCAACATCACATGGTGATAGTGGGTCTTCATCAATCCATTTCATTTCCATTTTTATATGTGTGGACTAAAGCTCAGGAAAGTTTCTCTAAATCTTTAATAGTCTCCCTTGAGGAGAGAAACATTTGATGGATAATCAGCATATGTACAAAGTTCTTGTTCTTATTTGCACTATTGTCCTGAAACCAGCTCATTAAATGCCCTGAGTGGAGGAATAGAGAGATCTGCCCTCCAAAGTCATAAGGATGCTACTAATTGCACAGAGAAATCCAGAGACATGTTTCCAAATCCTTGTACAGAGGTTTGACATCATACTAAGGCTGCTCTGCCCAGGGTCTACTGGAGTCTGCCGTTCGGGCACACTGACGGTGGTAACCAGGTGGACTGGAACTCACTTGCAGTGGGCATCTTTCACCACTCTGTAGCTTCTGTGCCAATATCAGTGAGCTGGGTTGTGCTTCAGTGTAGTGAATGCCAGAGCTCTGCACCCCCATCCTGAAACCTACTCTGGTTTACTTCTAATTGGAGGGAGAGCAAGTAAGAGAAAGCCACATGGCAGGATTAGATGCGGTCTGAGTCAGGTTCCTGGGAAAACTAGTTTACTGGCTTGTTTAAGCAAACCTGCAAATGTCACTTGTGTAAGTAGTACAAAGGATGACTAGAAAAAATGCTGCAGACAGGGAGACTAACACAGAAGCCTAATTCTTACATTTCGGAGAAAATTAGTCTCATTTTGAGAAGCTAAAGTCCTAATTCATGATATTGTCAGCTTTGGTCATCTTAAGCCCTGTACTTGATGTCTCTCTTCTTTGAAAGAATACCAGAAATAACTGTCTAGGAACAATCTAAAACCTCATTTAATCTAGTTACTCCTTCAAGGCTTAATCTCCAAACACACACTAGGTATGAAGGCTCTAGGACACTAATTTGGGGAGGCAATTATTCACGCCATTCAGAAAGGAAAAGGCTATTACAGTGGAATTTTTATTGCAAGGGTGTTTATGGAAAAATATGAAATCAGTTTGTAGAGGGATTTAGAAATACTTAGAACAAAATTACTTTTATTTATGTATTTATTTATGTGTGATGGGGTAGTATGCATGTGTTTACTACATATGTATGGAAGTCAGAAGACAATTGTGGACAGTCTAGTTCTTCTGAGCTTACCATCAGATCAGTTTCTTCTTACTTCAGCTCTATGGCATCAAGGCTCACAACGTTCAGTTTCTTTCTAATTTACGATCCTAAGTCAGAATTTTTTCCACTTCTAAGGCATGCAGAGTCTAAAATGTTAGTGTCTAGGTTCATTCAAATGGCAAGCCTCTCGCTTCCTCAAGTCTAAGATTTCTCTAGATTTCTGAGAAACAATCTCCCTCTCCCTCTCCCTCCCTCTCCCTCTCCCTCTCCCTCTCCCTCTCCCTCTCCCTCTCCCTCTCCTCTCCCTCCCTCTCCCTCTCCTCTCCCTCTCCTCTCCTCCCTTCCCTCTCCCTCTCCTTTCCCTCCCCTTCCACCCCTCCCTCTTTCCCTCCCCTTCTCTGTCTTTCTCTCCTTGCCTGATCATCCAGTATTGTCTCTCCTTCTAAGTACCTTCTTTGCCTCATGTCATAAAAACCATCTGAAGGCAGATGTTCTATTCCAATATCCTAAGTTTTCCTACCGTGGACCCATCAGAGTTAGGTCACCTTTCCTTTCTTTCTCAGCCCCCTGTTCCATACCCAGGCATCTTTTGAAGATCTGACTATCTATTTTATATTTTTATATCTATATATTTATATATTATATACTAAAGCTTGTATTATTCTTTACTAAGCTTGATTTGTCTTCTTATCTATTTTATCTCCCAATCGAAATGATATCTTTGGGGAATAATTATTTTAAAACATCTCTTCAACTTATTTCTACTACAGTGTCTGATATATGGTGAAAAGGCAATTCATTACTTCAGCAAATGTTCCTTGATCATAATTTATATTTTATCCAGGATAAGCAATGTTGCTGATAGACAGGACACACTTGTATCTTGGTGTTATTAAGTTTTCACTTAAGAGCTAATCATTCTACTTTATTACACAGAGGAAGATGGGAAACATCCATTGTGCTCTGGGATCATTGAAGAGTAGCATCAGGTACCTGTAATCTCAGCACTAGGGAAGCTGAGTAAGAAGCATTGTGAGTCTGAAGACAATTTGGGTCATATTGTCTCAAGAAAATAAAACAGGGCTGGAAAGATGGCTCAGTGGTGAAGAGCTTGCACGTATTGTGTGTAGCATGATAATTTAATCTCAGCAATCAAATGTTTAGCTTACAAATACTCTGTAACTCAAGCTCTTGGGGCATCTGGTGCCTCAGGACTTTTTGAGTTATACACACACATGCATATACTCACACATAGACACACAAGCACTGTGCATGTATGTGCATGTGTATGTACATACACAAACACAGATAATTAAAAGTAAAAATAAAATCACAGTGAAAGAGTATGTCAGCAAATAGATGACTATGGGGATCATGGAGAAAGGATCAAGTTCAGTGTTTATTTAATATGGTCTCTTTACCATATTATAAGATATGTTGAAATGCTGTGTGACATTAGGAGACAATAGGATGCTCTCTGTACCGATGACTGTGGCAGAAAGCCCATCTGGACTGTGAACAGTCTGTTTCAGGGTGGCTTCCTCTTATTATGTTTCAGAATTGAAGCCTAGCACCCAGCAGATGCTAGGTGATTACTGAATGAGAAAACATGTTTGCAAGAAATTCAACTCCTGTTGTAAAATTGTCCAGACTTTTATTCTTTAAAGGCTCTTTGTCAAATATATTTAGGACTTAAAAGTCCTTTGGGCCCTCAGACTTGAGAGACTGAATATATTCCAGATATGCAGATTCTTCTACATAGAGCCCTGGAGATTACCTTCCAAAAGTGTCCTTACACCTAACCATCGCTCAGCATATGTCCTGTTGCTTTTGCCTGGGCTTCTGAGCTGGGGGCTTCCCTCCTTATATCTTCAGCTTTCCTCTCTAAGCCAACCCAGCACCCTTGCTGGATAGTTCCCTGTGTCCTTCACAGTGTTTCCTTCCTTAAGGGATGCCGGTAGGGATGGTATTAATCAGGAGAGTTCCTTGCATGGTTGGCTCAGTGAGATGACACAGAAAAGCCAGTAGAATGTCACACTGGAAGGGACTTTAAGGACACAGGTTTCAACCCTGCCATTTGAAAAGGAGGCAAATGAAACCCTGGAGGAAAGTGCTATTTTAAGAGAGTGCAGTGATTTAGAATCCAGGCCTCCTGTTTCCCAGCTAATGTCTTCTTCATATTCCATAGGCATTCTTCCAAGCTTAATATCAAGGCATGTTGTTAAGTCATTTTGCTAAGTATCTTAGCTGGGCTATTCCATCACCAGCTCATTTATAGCCATAATGTCTTTAAAATCCAGCAAAAGGAATCTCAGTTCCCAGAATGCACTGCACACTTCACGGTGAACCAGTCGGTCTTATTCCTTCAGGACTTATCATTAATTCTCTCATCATCTCGAGTTTTATTGTTCTCTTCCTCCTCAGGCACAAAGAACTCAAGCGTTGAATTGCTTCATCATCCTGGATACTAAAAGTTTGATTTCAGAAGTTCTTAAGGCGAGTCCATTTCCAACATCTGGCAGCATCTGCTGCAGGCATGCTTGGGGGCCATTCATTCCCTCCTCAGTCCTTCCCCAGCTCTATTCACAGCACCATTTAATTAAGCCTTATTGAGCTAGAATTCAGGCTGCATGCTTTATGTGTATGATGTCATTTACTCCTGACAGTAATTTAGTATGCTCAATAATATCATGCCCATTTTCCGAGTGAAAAAAACTGAGGCTGAACAAAGGTGAAACCCTGGCCAAGTTTGGAGCAAAGAAATGATGGAATCCAGATGTGACCAAGATTGTGTCCTGATTCCAGAACTTCAGGCCACCTTGTCACTTAGATTGGATGGGAGTTCTACTTGATCATAAAATTTGGTGAAATGATCATCTTGTCCCATCCCCTCTCCCGCCCCCTGGCAATGTTGTGTGGTGACATGCTGTCTGCTAGCATTATGCCTTTAGTGACATCTTAGGACATCTCATGCATCCTGTGCATAACTCAGGCACCAGCTGTTAAAATGCTTTCTTCCAATAAGGATTATGAGGACTGGCAAGCAAATTGTTTCTTCCTCCTAAAATTCAAGACACAAAGGTAGCTGACTCTGAGCTAAGGCAGGGCCTTCCTCTTCTCCATAGGTCTGACCAGGAAAATTACCATCATTGAGCAAAATGCTGGCTGTGGTTCTGTAGTCACGAAGGAGCAGACAGCTGTGGGGTCAGAGAAGCAGGAGAAGGGTAACGTGGATACAAGAAGGTAGGAGCACCATGCCTGGAGATGAAGGTTGGAACAGTGACATGTGACCCCCATATGAGTCAGCTTCTGCTCAGGTAATGAGAACCCAATGAGATGTAAACTCGTTGCAGAAAACACTCGGGACAAATTCATCATTGATGTGGCTATTTTGGGAGATGAAAGAGAGCTTGAAAAGAAGAAGGACACGTAAAAAGTATTCCAGCTGAGTGGGCCTGATAGGAAACAAACATTTCCTTCATAACTCAACAGTGAGAATCAAAAGCATCCCTATCCTTTAAGTCTCAAAACCACCAGGGCCAGGTGCTGGGTGTAGATGTTGCCAGCCCTTTGCTCCCTGGATGTACGGATTGTGATCTGGGTCTGTGGCAATTTGTGGCTCTATTTCATTGTTGCTAAGAGGAAGCAGATTCCATGTGCAGCTTCTGGAGCTAAGAGTGGTGATTCCCCCAAGGCTCCCCCTGAACATACCAGTATGTGCTCTGTGAAGACAGGCACGGCTGTTATATACCGATGTTCTCCAACAGTGAGCACACACATCTTTTCCCTGTCACTTGCAGAAGACTCTGAATAGAATAGCAACCAGCTGAGAAGGAGATAGGGCATAGGAGAGGTTCTACTGCCTTTGAAGAGATGTGTCAGCTGTGGATATTCCTGGCTGCTCTACTCACTTGTAGTTTCTCAATGGAACCACCAGCTGGTCTATCTGCAAGGCATCTATCCATCCCTACCTACTAAGTAGAAAAGAGGCCCCCTTCTCCTGATTCCTCTTGTAGTTTCTGCCTTTGCCTCCGTCTGCCCTCTTTTTTGACTTCTGATATCAACTGTTCATCAGGTCAACTCATCCTTTCACTGCTCTCCTGTCTATGCCCACACCCCTTTATTTCTGTTCAGGCTTTGCTTGTGCAAATACTTGTCCATTGGCTGGACTTTCTCTTAGTTACTTAGTTAAGAATAAACCTTCCTGGGTAGGGAGATGCTCAGTGGTTAATAGCTCTTGCAGAGGACCTGAGTTCAGTTCTCAGCACCACACTGGTCAGCCGGTATCGCTGTAACTCGAGGTTCAGAGGATCCAGTGTCTTCTTCTGGCCTCCATGCGGACCTGCACACAGATGTGAGTGGACCCACATACAAGTTAGAAAAAGAATAGACATCCAGCAAACCATCATATCTTGGCATCGTCTCATTAGGAATAGTCAGACTCCTTTAGGAAGCTTCCATGTTCACTCTGAAAAACATCTTAACAATACCAAAGTATCTCTAATTATGTCCTCTCTGGGCCTAGAAAATAAGAATGACTTCTTGCTCTTCCAAAACAATACAAAAAAATGACCTCTGGAGTGCATTAATAGATAGGAAGTCTAATGTAAAATTCAAAGCCATTTCTTTCTGCTCTTTGTGAACAGTTATTGAGTCTCTCTATCTATTGGACCTCAATTAATTTTGCAACGTATGTAGTGATGAGCAAATTAGACATTTGTGTCACCTTTGTAATATTTACTGTCTATGAGGAAAGATGTAAAGCAATCAACCCATATGAAACATTTGGGAGAAATATAAAGGTTATTAGAGAAATCCAAAAGGGGAAGTGGGTGTGGCAAATCTAGTCATAAGAATCTGGGAAAATTAAGACCTGGAGGATGAGCAGGAAGTCACTAGGTTAGGGTCAGGGGCAAATGCATCAGGTGGTAGAAACTATGGGTGTCTAGAGCCATGTCACTCGAAACAGCAGGGCGTGGTCAGGAGTCAGAAAGAAGATGGTCTAGCTGGAGGATAAGCAGTTCTTTCAAAGGCTGGTCCTTGACTGACCTTATCAGAATCATCTGGAATGCAGGCCAAGTAGCTGATTATTAAATCAGTCACTAGGGATGGGACCTCTGATAGATTGATTGTAACTATGACTGTCTTTTTTCCTACCTTGTATATGGTCTATGACATTTGTAATATAATGTTGTAGCTCTTCCCATCAGTAGATGCAATAGGCTCTTCCATATTCTTTGATCTGGGCTGGTCATATTATTCTCTGTCCTACTTGGTTTTAACTGTCAACTTAATACAACCTAGAATTATCTGGAAAGAGAATCTCAATTGAGGAATTGCTTTCATCGTGTTGGTCAGAAGGATACATGTGGGAGAGTAACTTGATTGTTAATGACTTAGGGGGGCCCAATCCACTGTGGGTGGCACTATTCCTTAGGAAGGAGTTCCTGGATTATGTCAAAGAAAAGGGAATTAGAGCAAGTAAGGAAGTATACAGAAGGATGGATTGATTTTTTTTCTGCCCTTGTTTGGACTACTTTGAGTTCCTGCTTCATCTTCCTCTTGATAATGGACTGTAACCTGAACTTGTAGTCTAGAATCCCTTCCAATTCCTTGATTTGTTTGAGGATGCTTTAATCACAGTAACAGAATATTTGGGTAATAGAATGAAAGCAGGTGTTGCCAATAGTCATTCAAGACTCAAAATGCATAGCATTCTTCTTTGTCCTTTCTTTGAAATTTCTTACAATCTAAAACAAAAAGCAGAGCATCCTACTGTAGAATGCTTGACCGTATCAAGGAGGACCCTGTTATCTCTCTAAGGACATCCTTGCCAGAATTCTAGCAAACCAGTCTCTGGCATTTGAGACCATCAAGGTAATCAAAGCTGTTTCTTGACCCATACCTGACCACGGGATGTTCATAAGTCTAGACATCAATGGTATAAAATATTAATCATGAAATCAGCAATATTAATTAAGTCATTAATCTTGGAGTGGCTTGTTTTGCTTCTGGAGAGAAGAATATGGGCTAAGGGTGTTCTGAGTATTGTGGGAAGGACAAGTCTAGTAGGATTTTTCAGGCATGATTTGGATTTGGAACTCTGTCTTAAGGAGTATGAGATGCTACTAAAATGTTCTAAGCATGCAGTGACACAATTAGGCTAGTGTTGTGGGCAGACCAACTTGGCTTTTCCCTAGAGAGTGAGTGGTGAGGGCAGAGGTGCAGAACAAACCACAGGAGCCTACACGGTCAGGTTTTGTTTTCTTTTAGATGTATACACTGAGCTTCAGCTATATATGAGGAGATTAAGACAGCTGCTCATGTCCTGCCTGCAAGCCGACAGGGAACTGAGAGGGTTGAGGCTTTAAGCCTTACTGCACTGCCTTGGTGTGCTCCAGGGGTCACAACAATGTATGGCCTTAGGGGGTGGGGGTGGGGTAGGTCTGGAGGATTCTGTTCACTTGATGACAGGTGGGGATGCCATTACAGAAGGGATGTGACATCTGGTGCTGCCACAAGGCAAAACATGAAGTGTACGATAGATGAAAAGATAAGAAAGCAGACAAGAATGAGCTAGGTCATAAAGGATGTGACTGGCACCTGCTGAGATAACACACAGGCCAAAATCCTAAAAGAACTCAATTCCAGAGGACCCCAGTACCTGATATGGGAGTGCATTTATGATTGAAAAAGGAGAAGTTGAAAAGGGCAGAGCCCCACCCTGGAAGCTTGCATGACAGGTGTCACCATGGAGGTCTGACTTCCTGCGATTCAGAACACTGTGGGGTAGGACGAAGAAACCACCAGCAGCCACAAAGCTCTTTTGGATTATAAACTTTGACCCCAGAATCTTAAAGGAGTCTCAGCCCTGAGCAACTCCTGACAATCTTTGGAGGCAGCAGTCAGCAAGACAAGAAGAGAACATTTTTGTCACAGCACGCCCCCCACCCTAGAGTGTCTGGTATCCCCTGCTGCCAGTCTCCAGCTGTCTGTCTAGACAGAGCACAGATTGGACCTGTGAGGTACTGAACAGTGCGATCTAGGCCCACTCACTCCTGTCTGACTGCAGGGTAAGCGTTCAAGAACAGAATCCAGGCTGGAGAGATGGGTTAGGGAAAAACGCTTTTTTTCCTCATGAGTGTTTGCCATAAAACATGAACAGAATTTGGATGGAGAGATGAGGCAGAGGCTTCCTTTTTTCCTTATGAAATCTTTAGGTGTTTGCAATAAACTATGCCCATCTCTGTTCACTGCACTGCCTCATCTACAAATGTGACTGACATGTGTACCGGACAAGGGAGTTTAGAAGAACCTTGCTTCTCATACCAGAAATGACCACTTCTTAGTCTCTCTCTCTCTCTCTCTCTCTCTCTCTCTCTCTCTCTCTCTCTCTCTCTCTCTCTCTCTCATGCATGCACACATTCACAGAATCTGCTCAGGTATAGATCCTTAGGGAATTACAAAATCTCCCGAATGGTTTCAAAGACAAGATATATAAATGAGTGAGAAATGAACACCTATAGTTTCTCTCAGTGTTTCAATATATGAAAGAGATACACTAAGCCTACTTTGAGAACTAAAGTAGTTTTCCCTCATAACATAGCTAGGGATGAGGTAGACCCAGGATTATAACTTAGAACTACTTGCCACTGAACCACATAGACCACCCCCACACACACACACACACACACACACACCCCAACACACACACACACACACACAACAGACACACACAGACACACACACAGACACACACACACAAGAGAGAGAGAGAGAGAGAGAGAGAGAGAGAGAGAGAGAGAGGAGAGAGAGAGAGAGGGCTCTGTTTTTCCTAAGGGCACCCACATCCTTCTTGGTGCCTTGCCTGTGATGCTACTATGGCAGGGTCACCTAACCAGGACTGAGAGTCAAGAAACTTGCTAGAGATTCCTGAGAGGGATGGGCAGCTGCTTCTGGCTGTTGTCAGCAGTTGGAGTGCTGAGTTGCCCTGATCCTTAGTAGTTCAGACAGAGAGCATGTGTGAGTCACAAGGAAGCCCTGGGCTCCCTGCAGATTCACCCTGGAAGAACTCTAGTGGGGCTTTGAGATTCTAGTGTACTGTAATCAGTTGAATGATGTTTTTATCTTCCTTCTCAACCCCTTTTTGAATAGTGAGATTACTATCCTGGGGTCGTAGATTTTGGAAAAGTTTGCTTTTCAATAGGCACACATTACTCTGAATGCACAGGAAACTGTCTTCTTGAATCAATAACAAAGAATTTTCTTAAACATGTCAAAGTAAATGCAGGCCACTCGCTGGTTCTCAGTTCTCCCTGGATCATGGGATTGTCTTTCCTTTTCCCATGATTACCATCCCTGGTCCTTGACCTATGCATGTTCAGCATGAATTATCCTGCATTCTATCTCTTCACCTTAACCACACCATCTTGGGGGATGAAACTTTGCACCCTGAAACAATGTTTGCTCTTTGAAATGCCTCCCACTGTGAGGCTTGATTGTCAAGAGCCATAAAATCAAGGCAGAATCAGCTACATAACTTGTGTGACCCAGTGAGGTATGGTAAATTTGAGATCTGTCTTCCAATATTACCATGAACTTCAAGACTCAGGAGTAGACAGTAAAACAAACACACATACAGCCTTGTTTATTATATCAGTTTTTTGTAAGCCCACAGCCCACATAGAGTTACACTCATGTACCTGTTCTTAGTTGACCCAGGAAAGTGCAGAAGACGTAGCATGGCAGAGATGCTGAGGCTGAGAGTGTTAACCTGAGTGAGTATTTGACTCTCTCTATATGAAATAGCTGTGAAAACTGTTAATGTTTTCAGCTATATACATAATACAGTTCCTTCCCTGAAGAGAGACTCTAGTTCCAGCCTATCCCTGCAGAAGAGCCGACTCAACAAGAAACATGTCTTGTTCATATTTATCTAGGTGATTGCATTGTGTTTAGGTACTGGGACCCCCTGTTTCAAGTCTGGTGAACTGTCATCAGCCAGCCCTCTGCTTGTCCTTCCAGCTGTCTAAGGCATTTCTTGCTTGACTAATGACTAGTGCTCCTCCACAGATGGTGTGGGGCTGAACCAACCATCTGCAAGAGTAGTTCCACTTCCTGCCTTAGTGCTGTGTCCTGTGACTGAGTTGTTTTGAGATGAATGTTATCCTTCATCACAGGATGCTTGGGGTGGGGATGTCTTCCGCTGGTGACTTCTCATATTGCTCGTGATGAAATAGCTCTCTCTGCGCATGGTTGCTTTGCAGCCACCAAGCAGCAGCATCAGGCATTACCAGTAAACCTGGTAGTGGATAGTTCAAAGGCTGCACTGCCAACAAAGATATGGTCCACTGAAATTATTACCCCAGAATACCACTGACCATGCAGTATATCAGAGCTTAATATTGACAATGACACTACAAAAAGAACGTTTGGGGGATTATAAGAAACTGATATAATAGACTAGTTTAGTTTGATTTAATGATTATTTTTAGAAAAGAATATTAGGCCATAATCATCTGCCTACTTGGCTCAAATCTCACCATATATGGTGATGATGTTGCCTTCTAAGCAAAGACATTGAGTCAATGGCTCCTTTTTCTCCTGAATCCAAGGGGGGAAAAAAAAACAGGAAGTAAATCAATGACAACTTTGACACTTGAAAATTTTTTCAGTTACAAACAATAGGATATATTTCAAAGATCAAGACTTCTGGATCCTTGGCACTACCATAACTTCTAATGCTCATTACTAGAATACAGAGGATGCTGGATTCGCCACAGCAAGGACATGCATTGCCCTTTAGTGGGACGTGTCCTGATGAAGGAAAATGGACCCATGTTTTGCAAGTGCAAACGTGGCAGCTGCACTCCTAAGCTGCAGAGGAAATGGTGCACCTGACACCGCACTTCTCTGTGACGCTGACACTCAAGCCTCAGTTCGGGAACACAGTCACCACAGAGTTGCCTCTTCATACTCCTTGAAAATAAAATTGTCAATTAATTGGCTCAGCAATGTTCTCCTTATAACCACCCCTAAAAGTAGTTATAACGTGGTGCAGATGGATTGTTGGAACTTTCGTGTTTGCCTACCCAGAGTTCAAGTTTGGGAAAACTGAATCCAAAAGGTCATATATCAACATATTTGGAAGAGAGGCCTTAGCAGGTAACTAGGATCATGCAAAGTCATGAGGATGGGGCCCTGTGATGGAGTTAGTGGCTTTAGAAGATAAAGAGAAGAGACTTGAGTTGGTAGGTTATTTTGTCTCTCTTTGTGATTCTTTTGGTCATGTTACAACATAATGAGAAAGTTCACATCAAATGTAGTTCTCATCCTTGGTTCTTTCAGTCTCTACAACTGTAAACATTAATTTTTTTCCTTATAAATTTTGCTGCCTTAGATGCTTCTTTTATGACAACCGAAAGGGGGGTACAGTACAGGGAAATGAAATAGAAGAATATTCAGTAACTGAAGCTACTCTCCAAGGAGGTAGAGCTACAAGAAGAGGAAGTACGGATCTGAGCAGAGTAAGTCTGTCCTGTGTCCAAAGCCCATTGTCAGCCAAAAGTTCAATGTTCTGGCTGAATAGCCTGATTTCAGCCTCTCAGCATAAAGAGATCACCCTTTTGAGAAGTAAGTTGAAAAGTGCGATCTTTAGGGTGTGTCTTAATCCATTATAAATATGCCCTTATCAGAAGAGGAAATGTGGGTGGGTCCATATGCATGTACAGAAGAATAAATACAAAAAGACAAGAGGAGACAGACAGAAAACAACCATTTGTGGCCCAAGGAGGAAAGCCTCAGAAGAAAGTAATACTTCCACTCCTTGGTGTTAGAGCCCTGGCTTCTACTGTGAGAAAAATGCATGTCTGCCGTTTAAGCTACCTGATCTGTGATCATTTGACTTTAGCCCATGTCTGAGTTAGAGTTTCTGTTGCTGGGATAAAATATCATTACCAAAGGCAACCTGGGAAAAGGTTTATTTCACTTTCATTTCCACATCATGATCCATCATCAAAGAAAGTTGAAGGCAAAATCTGAGGCAGAAACCGTGAAGGATCACTGTTTACTGCCTTGCTTCTCATGGCTTGCTCAGCTTGCTTTTTTATACATGTCAGGAATTCCTGCCCAGGGATGGTACCACTCACAATGGTCTGGACCCTCCCACACTAATCATTAATTAAGGAAATGACCCACAGACTTGTCTATTGCCAAATCTTATAAAGGCATTTTCTCAGTTGAGTCCTTTTTCACAAATGACTCCCAGCAGGCTACAACATTTATCTCACTTCTCATTGTATACAAACTTCTGTAGCTTGACAAGATCCTCCAAGACTTGGGACCCTCCACTCCTTCCTGGCCTATTGCCAGTAGCCTCCATATACTAACAACATATTGAGATATGTCATGTTCTCTCTTATGCTTTCTTAGCATTTTGTCACTTTTGGAATTATTATTCTGCTTTATTGATACTTTTATTCACTTGCTAACTAAGTGTTTAAATTTTTACTTGATTTTCACCTTTTCTTTGACATTAATGAAGCAAAAAATAATGCCACTTTATTCACAATAGCAGGTTGTGGAAACCACACAAGTGTCAACAGATAGATAAAGAACAGTAGATAAAGAACAAATGATACATATATGCAATGGCCTAGCATACAGCCCTTCTAAAGAAGAAATCATGGATTTATTAAGATCTATATTTCAAAGAGCAAGACTTCTGGATCCTTATCATAACTTCTAATGCTCATTGCTAGAATACAGAGGATACTGGGTTTGCCACAGCAAGGACATGCATTGCCCTTTAGTGGGAAGTGTCCTGATGAAGAAGAATGGCCTCTTCTTTGCAAGTGCAAATGTGGCAGCTTATATAGTTTCTAACAGTATAAATGACACTATGTATAATAGTATAAAGGACCCTGTGGATAATTAAAATGAGCTATGGGCAGAAAAGCAAATGCTGTGTGATATCACTTGTGGGGCATCTAAGAAATGTCTGTGTCCTAGAACCCAGGAAGCATTGTGGTTACCAGAGGCATGGTAGAAAAGGAGAGGGCTAAGGAAAGAACCAGATCAAAGGCAGAAGGTCCTAGTTAGACTTGGGAGGATGAGTTCCTGCAATTGAGTGTCAAGCAAGAGATAACATATAGTAATAATAGAGCACACATTTTGGAATTACTAAGGAGGACTTTTAACATCATCACCTCAAAAACTCAGCTGGAGAGATGATGGAAATGTGCACTAGCTTCACTGAACTTATGTATAATGCATCCATCAACAAAAACATCACTTTGAGCATCAATTTAAAAAATCAGCAAAAAGCAAAGACTAAATGCACTTATGACTCAACAAATGAGCAAGGAGAACCAGAACAGCCTTGTAAATCAGTGGCATGGGAAAATGGAACTCCTTGAAAGCAATGGAGGCCTTCGCACATGAGGTGCGCCAGTAACTTGAGCATGTAGGATCCCAGAAAATCAGGAGCCAAGGAAGCCAACCTTGGACAACAGCTTCCAGGTCATTTGCTTCACAAATTCAAGAGTGAGTTTCCCTGATGACAGGTGATATCCTAGGAATGATTTTGCTTTATGTGCGTGTGTGTTCATAAGTGAGGAATTAAGAGATAGAATGCAAACAGAGCTTCTGTAGAGTAAGAGCAGATCCCAGGAAACAGCTGTCCTTGGGGGACTGTCATCAAGCTTGGTGGTTCTCAACCTTCCTGATGCTGTCACCCTTTCGCAGTTCCTCATGGTGTACTAACCCCCAACCATAAGATTATTTTCATTGCTACTTTATAACTGTGATTTTGCTATGGTTATAAATCATAATGTAAGTAATTTGGGAGATAAAGGTTTGCCCAAGGGGCAACCCACAGGTTGAAAACTGCTTATCTAGAGTGTAAAAAGGCTTTTCTGGATTAAAGAACGAAGGGTGAATTTGTCGGGCCAATTGACACACCCACCAGGTCTCTCTGTGTGCCTCTATATCCCATGTATCGAGATTGGAGTTTCGGTTGGCCCTCATTTATAGCTTCCAGTAAATGCTGTAAAGGAAGAAAGATAACAAGAATTCTGATCTGGATCCAGATTACCTAAACAATTTTTGGCATTTCCAACTTCTGGACAGGACAGAACCAAAAGCCTGCTTAACATCTAGTCAATGACAAAATCTGCTTACTTTTGAGAACTTGTCTCTAAAATTGCCTGAGGAGTTTTAATTTCTTCATATCATTATTAGGTTCCATTGATTGTGGGCATCAGAAATTTACTGCAGCTGGATAAAAAGGAGGTAATCAGGTACCTGAAAAGTATACACATAGAATAAAAGAAAACATGAAAAACATCTGGACAAATCTGGAACAGGTAGCTCAAAGGCCTCAGAGCAGGATCTACTTGCCAAGCTCCCTGGGTACTCCTGCTGGGTCACATTGACACATGTGACTTCTCTTTGGTCATTTGAGTTCTCCTCTGTTTTAGGAAGATGTCACTCAAGTAGGATAGACTGGACTGTGACCTTACCTCCTGGTTAGATCACATCTCTGCTTCCCTGATTTTAACCAGGGGGTGAAGAAATAAATTGAGTGAAAATCAGGATTCTCTACCAAAAATGTGAAGCCGACTTCAGGGAATCCAGAAAAACAAAACTGCAAAATGGCCAAGGGCTTAGGTGATTCTCAACTGTTTAGTTTGTTAGTTTGTTTATTTTCAGGACTGTAGTATCTTCAGAAAAATGTTTCTTTAGTCTATCATGATTGTTGGTGTTATTGACAGCTCTCATTGGTCAACCAATATCTGTGAAATGTAGATGTAAGGTGAAGCTATTCTTAGACTTAAAACATCCTCTGCTAACCCTTCCTCTCCTAGGGCATAGCAGTTTCCAGAACCATTTTCTCAACATTGGGCCAGCTCTGTCGCCTGTTGTTGAGTTCTGCTTTTCCAGCTTCTCAAGGGAAAGCTCAGATGGCTTTCTTTGCCTTGGTTGGTTTTGTCTGAACTAGTATTTGTGAAGGTACTTGGTAATTATTTAATGACCTATAAATAGAAACTAATATTTATATTATGTTCTCAGCAGATAAAAGAGGCTTGTGTTTTCTTTATCAATTTAGAATAAAAGCGCTCATCTTTAAGTAATATTTGAAAGTTTCATACAGTTATATCAATCATATCCATACACTATTACCTCCCTCTAGGTCTCACTCACTCTGTCTCCCTCCCAATTTCATATCTTATTTTTAATTTGTTATTAATAAGCTCTTTAGTTCGATTACTGCTGAGTGTATGTGAGTGGTGTGTAGTCACAGTTACTTTTCTGTTTTATATACAGATAAAAATATATTTTTATTTTATGTGCATGTGTATCCATGTGAGGGTGTTGGATCTCCTGGAACCAGAGTTATGGACAGGTGTGAGCTACCATGTGAGCACTGGGTATTGAACCCAGATCCTCTGGAAGAGCATCCAGTGATCTTAAGTGCTTAGCCATTTCTCCAGTCCAGTAGTTAATTTTTCTTATTGCTGTGACTAAATTCCCAGCAGGAAGGCACTGCAAGGAGGCAGGGCTGGCTCAGGCTTATGTTTGAGGACTACCATCTTATCCTTGGGAAGCAGAGGCAGCCAGAATATGAGGCAGTTGGTTCCTTCATGTCGACAGTCAGGAGACAACACAAATCATCTGCTTCAGCTTGCTTTCTCTTCTATATTCAATTTGAGACTGCAGCCTATGAGGTGGAGCTGTTCACATTTGGAGTGGATTTTTTCAGTTATTCTACAAACTAGACATTTAGCAGCTCTCTCATGGATATACCCAGATATTTGTCTCTCCATGTGATTCTAGATTCTATCAAGTTGACAGTCAACCTAAGGCAACACTCGTTCAGCCCACCCATTGTTCAGTTGATACCCAAACATGCCTCTTTTAAACCACAGCATCCCATTCTTTGTCTGTATGGACTCATGGCCATTTTGCAATGGTGTAGAGCACATTCATTCCACCTTCAAAATGAAACCATCCAGAGTCTTTAACATCCCCTCATCTCATCACGCAGCTTTTAAAAGGAAGTGAGACTCAGGCCATAAAATAATTCAAATTTTTTTCTTTTGCTCTTTCAAGTGAAATACTTACTGACCTTGTGTTCTAAAGAACATTTTCCTTAGAAGTTTCTTACTTCAAAACCACCAAGACAGAGTTCCTCAGTCTGTGGGTTGAGAACCCTTTGCTGGGGGTCAAATGACCCTTTCACAGGGGTTACCTAAAACCATTGGAAAACACAGATATTTACATTATGATTCATAACAGTAGCAAAATTACAGTTATGCAATAACAAGAAAAATCATTTTATGGTTGGGGGTGACTACAGCATGAGGAACTGTATTAAAAGGTTGCAGCTTTAGGAAGGTTGAGGACCACTGCTCTAAGTGAGGCAATGACCGTGACTCCACTCTCTAAGATTTTGATGCAGTTCCTGGGATTTATGGGACCATTGCTGACAGAAGTGCCCTGGGTCTGCACAACTGCAAACTGGGAGTCATATGGGACTTCAATATTACCGTCTTCATTTTGTGGCCTGCATATGTAAGCCTGCAGGTTGTCCTTGAAGCCACAGCAGCCCTCCTGTGTCAGCCTTTAGCTAGGCTTACACAGTGGTGGAAGCCTCCACAAGCCCTTTCAGCATTCTCTTCCTCTGGCCACGTTAGCACTCCATTCCCATTAAAGAGTGACTCAACATTCCTCCCATCTTTAATCTTTGGCAAAGTGGTTACCACTGTTTCCTGTCTCCTAATGGAATGGATCTCTTAAATTAGTGACATCATACAGCATGTGTCTTTTTACGACCTGCTTATTTTGTTTAACATCATGTCCTCCTTACTATTCCTTTGTGTGGAAGCATCTGATGCATGCATCATCGTTTGCTTCTTTTCGTGGATGAATACTATTCCATTGCAGCTCTCAACCCTGCAAGTATTTAGCTTTCAAAGTACCTTTTCCATTTTGTCTCTGGCTTTCTTCGTGTCTTAAAACTCTTTGTCCCCATTTTTGTCTCTTACTGCTTTCTTGTGGGCTTAGAGTTTTTTGTAGTGATGTATTTTTATTCTTTTCTTATCTTGTTTTTCACATATTTTATGTGCATTTTCTTTGTGGTTACTATGGGGACTACATATAGCACCCTAAAATGGTAGCTGCTTGAAATTGATGCCAATTTTAGTTGCAAATATGGGCTCTGTACCTTCAAAACTTTAGTCCCCAACTCAATGATACTGACGCCCAAATGAACATCTTTATGTTGCATAGTCATTAATATAGATTTTAACTGTTTTTCTTTTGTCTTTTAAATACTAAAAAAGAATAAAATGTACAAGAAGCCTCAATCACCAAAGATTCTGCTTCTTAGTCTTCTCTATATATTTATCTTTGCCACAGAACTCTTCTCTTGTATTTTTAGATAAGTTTTCTTCTTTCTTGTTAGAATTAACTCAAATCAAATATGCATGATTACATGGTTAGGTCTGGGGAAGCATATTCAGTAATGTGCTTCACATGCACACATTAGAACCTACAATCCTCAGAATCCATGTAAATAACCAGGTGTTGTGATGCAGGCTTGTAATCCCAGCACTGGGGAGAGGGAGACACACAGATTTTTGGAATTTGCTAACCATTCTGCCTAGACTAATCTACTTGTCCCCAAAACTAAGATGGATGGCATCCTGAAAAATGACTTCCAAGACTGACCACTGGCCTCTACACACACATGCACACATATGCATAAAGAATTATCTAGCTAAGGTCAAGTATAGAATAAATAAGGGTCTCCTCCCCAGAGGCCCTTGCTGGTAGATTATGGACCTGTTGAGAAGGGAGTGGTGTTCTTTCTCCTAAATGAGGCCTGTTAGGAAAAATAGCTTAGAAAAAAAAAAAAAAAAAAAACTCCAGTGAATGGGATTTCCCAATAGGAATATGGACAAAACAAACACAAACCAGCTAAGGGTTTGTTGGGCAAAACCAGACATTCATATTGGACTCAAAGCACCATAGCCCTGGCTGCCGGGTCTTGTCTCGCCTCTCTGTTGGAGCAGCACTGAGGTTAGATGGGTCTTAGCACATGTGGCTTTAAAAGTCTTCCTTTCACCACTTCAGGAAGTCCCACTCTGAGTCAGTGCCAAATGGGTTTGGTTTTCAACTTGATTTGCCTGTAATGGGTGGTGGAAGAGATGATTCATGAATCCCACCCTGGCCTTACTTACCCCAACTGCAAACTGCTGCAGGAGGACTTGTGCATTCTGAAGCATACCATTCTTAAAAAGAAGCTATATCTTCACAGGCCAGGCTTCCCTGAGGCATTCTCCCAAATGTATGCATAGCAAACAACTTGGGCAAATGCATGTTTCAAATTGCACATAAACCTTTGCAGGCTGTATAAACAGAACGAAGAAAGAAACAACGAAGGCATCCATTTAAAAATCAAGCAGAGAGTGCAAAATATCACATGGGACAATTATATATGTGGCATTCGGCAGAACCCAGGAAACTATATGCATTGTGGCAACTGGATTCACCTGCTCCCTAATTTATCTATTATAAGATATAGAATATTTATTTGCCTGTTATATCAAGAGGTAAGTCTTACTGTTAAATGTGTTAAAATTAAGGAAACCTCTTCATTTTTTCCTTTATATGTTCAAATGCATATGGTACATGTTATACAGAGACAAACAATAGATACAATATATGAAGCCTGAATTCTAATAGCAGATGTGAGCCTGAATACATAGCCCTATTCACCAGGCCCTCAACTCACCGTATGTAAAGTGAGGGCAAGTGCTGGCACCAGTTTTAAGAAATGAAAACATAACCATCTTGATGAATACCTCAGACATTGTGTGTTCATTTGGGTTTCTCATGAAAGGAACCTCTTGCACAAACATTTGGACATTTCTTTTTTTTTTTTTTATTATTATTTTTTTTATTTTCAGCAAATCAAAAAAATTTAAAAAGCATTCAAACAGATAAAATGAGAAGAAACAAACAAGCAAATATCCAAGGGTCAGATATACTATACAAGAATTCTACAGAGCCTTCAAACAAGCAATACTTTTTGAGTTATGTTTAAAAAATTCAGAACCACAATAAGCTCCTTCACAAAGCAAATAATATTGAAATAGTGAAATCAAGTGTAAACCCAACAAAAATATATAAGTGTCACCTCAATCTCTTCCTTAGTTGTCAAACACAGGCTCTTAGGTGTCATGTGTCTACTCTGAAGATTTCCATCCACAGCCTGGAACTATCTACAATCAAGGAAGGGGAATGGCCATTTTGAAGCTCTCTGATTGTATAAGAGATGGCCCCATCTTATATTTACTTTTTGAGTGCACACACACACACACACACACACCACACAACACACACACACTCGAGAGAGAAAGAGAGAGAGAGAGAGAGAGAGAGAGAGAGAGAATGTTGTTTATAAGTGTTTATAAACTTGAACAGAAAGTTGATTTGTATCTCTTCATTTATACAAAATATAAATATTAAGTTGTCAACTCAAAAGGTTTGCCTACCAAACTGAAATAGGAGACGCTGTGATACTCTCTCTGTCTGTATAAAGCTAAGCAACAATTGCTCCTTATCTGACTGTCTATCATCTTAACCTGGCGCTTACAGCAGCAGACAAATCTAATGTAGCAAATGACAAAAGTCCAGTGCAACTTTCAAAAAACATCTTGATATTTATTAACGATGGGACTGAACCTAGTATATCATCCTTGGTGTAATGACTTGCCCAGCAATGCTACAGAAGCCTGGGTATAAATTCAGTACAGAACATAAAACATTGGTACTAGATATAATAAAGCTCTTAAGATCCTTTGGAAATCATCTGGTCCATTAATTTCACTCTTGACATTTAATTATTGATTCATTTGTGTAGAACTTGGGATTGAACTGGGGGCCTCCTGCATATTAGGCTAAGAGTTCTACCATTAAGCTATGCAGGCAGCAAATCTTTGTATTTTAAAATGGAATAATAATTCCAAATTACCTGCTCCTTCAGCTGTATTTGTGCTTCAGCAATTAGAGATGAACACATTTTCAGTGTCATCATTTGATTGTCTTTCACTTTGACCAAGGAATGTAGGCCTTATAGAAAGCAGTGGAGCCAGAGAGCCAGGAAGTGAACACAAATTTGTGATAACCCTTGGAACGGAAAGCAGTTGGGCTCACCCACCAGACCTGGAAAGGATGGCCCTCAAACCCCATTTCCTGTCATCAGTGTGGTCAGTTATTTTGATTACTGGTTTCCCGTAGCCCTGAGTATTTTTCAGAAGTAGGGTCAGGCCACTAAAAACCCAGAGAAAGCAGAGATAAGTAGAAAAGCTGAAATGGAGGAGAAAGAAGGAGATCAAATTTAAATTGATGACTTTGTATTGGACTTGGGTAGCATCGAAACTCACCCCTCCTTTTGCAGCATGACCTCCATGTGGAATTTTCAAAGTGCATTGACAATGGGGAATTTTCAAAATGCATTGACAATGAGCTGAATCTTTGCGACTTTCTGAAGTCCTGTGATGTAAGCTTCTTGACAGAGAAGACAAAAATCAAATTCCAAGGGAGAGAAAGCTTTGTCTTAAATTCCCAAGGGGAGCTTGGATTTAGATTCAGGCCTTAGGGTGGGGGTGGGTAAGGAAGTAGGTTCTCAATCCCCTGTTGTGGCCAAGTCACTTGAGTGCCAAACTTTTCTTCCCTCACAATCCTGGTCTGTGCTTCCAAGAAGTTTCTAGATGAGCTTTGGGGCTGAAGACACCAGCTTAGGCATGAGCTTGGAATGGTCAAGAAGAGAAGGAAATTCCAGCTTGAGCATGCCCTGGGCTAGGAGGCAGGTACCTACTACTTTCCAGATGTACAAATTGAACCCAAATCTTCTATCTAAATTATTTTCTTGTTGTCTTTAGACCAACTGAGTGAGGCAGGTGGAATACAGATGCTAGCATGTGATGCTCTCACTGCAGATGCTTTGATACACAGGCCTGGATTTGACTTCAGTACTGACATTTACAAAAGCCTTTGTACATGCATACAAATATGCACATTTGCTTGTGTGTGTCAGTCTCTTTCTCTCTCTCTCTCTCTCTCTCTCTCTCTCTCTCTCTCTCATCACACACACAACACACACACACACAAAACCCAAATTATAGATCATTGCAATATATGTAAAAAATATATAAAATGTTAGCTATTGGTCACCTGACCTTGGTTCCAATCTAATCTTACTGTCTTTCAGTTTCTTCACATGTGAAATGGCCATCATTACACTGACTTTGTAGCTTTTGTTGATCATATACATTCTGACCTATGACTCCCACACATCTGGACGACAGTGACACTCCAGGATCTGCTTTTTCCTTCATGGATGTGGGACTGAGGCTGCAAGCTCTTGGCACCATCGTTTTTTATGGAGTTCCTGCAGAATGGACATGAGTAAACCAACCCATCCCAGCAGCATCCATGCCATTCTGAAATGCTTCACTACTAATCAAGCCACTAAGGAGAATAGCATGCACCTTTTCCACAACAGTTGGTCATCTCAGGAACACCAAGCAGTGGAAAGAACAAAATATGGACCCAGATCCTTTTTCACAGATGGCCACAACTCAGACAAAGCTATATAAATTATCCTAAGTCCCAAGACTTAGGAACCCATAACAAGTCTCATTGATTCCACATCTTTTGTCTGTGACAAAATACATCAAAAACAACAAAAGCAAAGAAGAAACAAACAAAAAGACATATGGTCATTGACAAACTTCATGATGTGCGTAGCAAATGACCAAATAGTCTTTGCAAGCACAGGGACTTGAGTTTGATCACCAGGACCCATGGGAGAAAAGCCAGCACAGTGATACATAACTATAATCACAGAACTGGGGAGGTCTAGACATGCATGGCATGGAACTCACTGGTGAGCCAGTCTAGCCTCTTGGTGAGTTTCAGGTCAGTGACTCTGTCTCAAAAAAATGGTGAATGGTACTGATACCTGGGAAACAACACTTAACTTGTCATCTCGCCTCTACAATACATATGCTACATACACACACACACACACACACACACCACAACACACGAGAGAGAGAGAGAGAGAGAGAGAGAGAGAGAGAGAGAGAGAGAGAGAGAAATTTAGTGAGCAATATCTTCATTTTTTTCAATAACTATTAAAAAAGGTTTGTTACAAATCAAACACTATAGAATATTATTCTGTCTCAAAAGGCACAGAAGTTACTTAGGTCCTGCCTGGGAACAGATATCCGAGGTTCTCTGTCCTGTGACGGTGGAAGTATTTGCCAGAGTCAGGGAGAACGTCACTGTCAGTATCAAAATGCAACGTCATTTCTGCTCAGGACAAAACAAGAACAACATCTATCGTCCAGTTATTTTTTCAGACACGGTTAGAATGAGGTCTGATGAGAGTTGACTGGAGATACTCCTCCAGAGCAGGAAACTCCAACCACAGCAGACAGAGCTTTCAAGCTCAGCAGGACACTGCAGATCATACACAGAAAGTGGAAATGAAACACAAGACTTGATATGAGAAGAAAATTCTATCTTCAAGTCTAACTACCTCTACTCCTAACTCAGCGAATTTTCTGGAACATGTGCTGTTATGTCTTATTTCTCTGTCTCTAGTATGTACTGCTTTCTCTATAAATGACATTTCTTAACACACTTCATCAATGTACACTCACCGATTCAAATTTATCCTTAAGAAACATAGTCAGACATGCCCAGCCTTTTAACTCTTTGACCCAGTATATGCTTACTATTATAAGCAGGGATACAGAATCTGAATAATTATGTATTACAGTATCTTAGAAGGAATGGGATCATATTATAGTATTATCCATACTGAATGTTTCTGCTGGGAATTATAGGCCCAGTAGGCAAATTATTATTATTATTATTATTATTATTAATAGCAACAACAACAATGATAACAATATAAAATAATATAGCTTTTCAGGAGGAAAGTACATAATAAAATAAATGAAGACAAGTATTTACAATTGTTTGCTGCTTTAATTATTATCCTTTTATAGTTAATACATGTGGTGTGCAGGAATCGACATTTCTCAGCATCCTAGGATTAATAAGGTTAAATATTTATACTTTGGGTACAGTGAAAAGATTTTAATTTACTTTTATTGAGATCGACAAGGCCTTGCCTCTAGATCTCCAGTTGAAGAAATAGAACAATCCATTTTCTCAGCAAGTTGGTAAGGGATTGAATAGCACAGGTTTGGGTGATTTTCCACCTGCTAGTGGGTAAACAACAGCAGCCCTGGCATATCCAGGGCTATGGGCACTGAGTGGAAATTCTCTGGCTATAGCTACCAGCTATGTATTTACACAGCTGTTAGTGAACCCAGCAGCTGGGAACCGGGTCTCTAGCTAGCTATAAGGAAACTACCAGGGATTCATTGATTCACTCTTAAACCGTAAGCACTTGGCAGGGCGTCTGGTTACACTTTCCTGGGTTAGGACTGGGTACCAGGAGACACAGCTGTGAGGAGAGCAGCTGGAGATGTTAAATAGGAAACTCAAAAGTTTTAGAATTTTAGCAGCAGTTTTGTATGTGGTCAATGGGCTGCTGAGTGGAATCTGGATGTGCTCAGAATCTCTGGTGCACCGCAGGCTGAGGTCAGGTTGAACTTAGACTCAATGTAGCTTTGCTTGCTTTTACAGTATAAGATTTTGAGTGGGGGTGCACATGACTAAAGGACTTCACAAAGGATTTTGGTGGATGATCAATGTTTATAAAAATATTGAAGAGGTAGAAAAAAAATGTATGGTATGACAGGGATGAGAAGAAGGAAATTCAGGAATTGTCCATGTTTAGATTTTCTTAATCCTTGCCTTGTCATGTAGTTCTTACACCAATGAGAGACTAAAATTCCATTATGTATGAAATGGTGATGGTGTCTATGAGTAGACACCTCTGAGAACTACCTGAGCATCCTGTCAGTTGACGAGGAACTATACCAGAGGTTGATCGACACTTTTGGTGTCAAAAGAAATGAAATATGTTCCTTATTTCATTGTACTCTGAACATTTGATTAAACTCATGTTTCTTAGATGTTTAATGGATATATAGATTATGCTCCATTTTTTTCTTATGTGGATTGGTGAAAATCCAGACAGGTGGTGTGTTCCTGTAATCCTAGAACAGAGGGGACTGAGGCAATGGGATGTGAATTCAAAGCTAGGTTGGGCTATATAAGAAGATCTTATCTCAAACCAAATAAACAAACAAATGAACAAATGACAAACAACCAAATATCCTCTTAATATAATATATATATATATATTTTTTTTACCATTTTCGACTATCACTTTAATTTTCCAAAGTCAAATAGTGAAGTCTTTCTATCATAATTATTGCACTTTACCATAATGTTACAATTTTTTCAAAATAGCAGAAAAGCATAGTTTCTGAAAAGGGAAAAAGCAAGCAGACAATCAAATTACCTAGGCTTAAACTTGGGCTCTTTCTACTCTCTCACTATAAATCTTGTGTTTGCCCAGACCTTCTCATGTTGCTGCAATCTCTACAAGGGAACAGTGACTGCACTACCTCAGAGCATTTGGGCTTCACTGTAAGTTGGAAAAGCTGTAGAGATGACAACTTACACTCTGTGTGTGTGCTTCATTCACCTCACATAGAAAACAATGGAACACACTGGGTTCCTGAACTCTGCACTAAGAGAAACTCAAAGCAGAGGAGAGACTTTGGCATGAGATGGAAATCAGGTCATTTGACCATAGACTAGTCAGTTCTCCCCTCCATTTCTTTACCCCTCCATACTGTATACTTCCCCTCACTGTAGGCTCCTTGTAATGCTGCAGTCATGACTGGCTCTTCAATTTTTTGTCCTCCATCTCTCCTTTCTGCTCATAATTGTCCAACTATCCTAGTTCTGTGACTCAACAGAGACCATTCGCATTAGTAGGGTACTCTTTTCCCTCCCTCTCCCTCCTCCCCTCCTCCTTCCTTCTTCCTCTCTCCCTTCCTTCCTTCCCTCCCTTCCTCCCTTCCTTCCTTACCTCCCTCCCTCCCTCCCTCCCTCCCTCCCTCCCTCCCTTACTTTCTTCCTTCCCTCCCTCCCTTTCTCCATCTCTCCTTCTCCCTCCCTCCCACCACATCTATCTCTGTCTATGTGAATATGCACTCATGTTCCTGTGTGTGATGGTACACACACATGTATGCATGTCCGTCTGAGTACACATGTGGATGTAGACCAGAGGCCAACTTTGGACATCATTCCTCAGGTACTTTCCACCTCATTTTTTAAGATAGAGTCTCCCAGTGAATCTGGAGCTTGCTTATTTGGCTAGGCTGGCCTATGAGCCCCAGGAATCTACCTCTCTCTGATTTTCCAGTGTTGTTGTTACAAATACATGGTACAACCCCTGTCCATTTACACGGGTCCTGGGGATGGAGGATGGAACTCAGGTCTTCATACTTGCACAACCAGGCCTATTCAACTTTCTGCCAACCTTTTCTTTTTAAAGAAAAAATACTTATTGTTAATGGGGGGCACATGTTATGGTACATGTGTGAAGATCAGAGGTCATTCTCCTCTTTTACTTTTATGTGGGTTCTGGGGTTAAACTCAGGTCACCAGATCTGCATTGCAAGTGTTTTTACCTGCTGAGCTATCTTGCCAGCCCTATAACTATTTCTTTACCAAGCTTACTCCAGGTAGGAGGATCTTCTGATGAATGGCCAATAATGAAGCATTTCAAAAGTAAGATATGAAGGCAGGAATCAGAAAGGCTGCAGGTGCACGGTGTGATCACACCCCAGCGTCTGGAACACCCCCAGCTCCTGTTTCCACCTGTCACATCAGACTATTCCATCCTCTTAGTTCATTCCAGTGCTCTTCCAAACACACATTATATCATGGGCTCTACAGAGAGACAGAAAATAAACAGGGCTGAGTAAAGTTCTCCCCATTCTGTGCTGCCACCAGATTTTCCTTTTAAAAGGATTGTTCTGACAGAGTATAAGGATACACTGGGGAAAAAAAAACCCATCATCAGAAAAGCCCATTAAAAAGTAGCAGATAATTTGGGCAAGGGTGGTGGTGGAATAAGCTGGAAGGATGCTAACCTGATTGGGGAAATCATAATGGTGGAAACAGGGACAGTTTGTCTGTGAAATCCCTCTCCTGTGCGCTAGGAACTGTCTTACAGGCTCACTACACACCGTCTTAGTTACTTTTCTATTGCAATAGTAAAACTCCATGAGCAAGGCAGTTTATAGAAGACAGAGTTTCTTTGAGCAAAGGCACAGAGGCAGGAGCAGGAAGCTGAGGACTCATCTCTTGAACTACAGGCATGAGGCAGGAAGGTAGAAAACTGGGAAAGGCAAGAGGCTTTTGAAACCTCAAAACCAACCCCAGTGACACAGTTCTTCTAGCAAGACACAGGTTGTAGACTTATCCAAAGAGTGCCAGCAACTGGGGACCAAGTGATCAAACATCCAAGCCTATGGGGGACATTCTCACTTAAACCAACACACACCTTAACTGTTCATTTTTGTTAAAGTCTTTATAGAAGGTACCAGGCACCTTTAATAGAAAGACATAGAAGAAGTTGAGAGATCTATCTCTGGCCAGAGGATGCATGGGTAATAAGCATTGAAGTCTAGCTACAAGCTCAGGTGTGTCTTATCTCTGATGCCCAAGCTTTTGTGTAACAATTGGATCTTGTCTTACTAAAGGCCATGACCAAGAGGGAGGAGCATAGCGAGCTGGTTCTTCACTGCTGGACTTTTGTATCAAAAAAACGAAGCAATGATAGGTCTTTCCTGTATGTTTAACTCCATCTGCTACCTTCTCTTCCTCCTCTGAAAAGATACCTCATCCTTCCCAGGAGAAGCAGTCACTGATTATGCTGGAGAAAATGAAATACTCACACCTCCATCATGAGGATCCATGAGGGTGCAGCTACTGTGGCTGTGACCAAGAGCAGTCCAATGACCTGAGGAGGATTATTTTCTCAGAGAACAAAACTTTTATAGGTAAGAAGACACAGTTGGGTCATATGATAATGACATATGTAAGCTTTAAAAACAAAACCAAAACACCTTGATTTCCATCTTACTTTCCATCATCTTGGAGATTCCATGTTCTCTACAGCTTCAACACTTAATGTGAACTGGTTTATAAATCTTAGCAGTCTAAAGAGATACGAAATGGTTTCCCACTGTAGTCTTAAATTCCATTCTAATGGTATGTTTACACTAAGCATCATTTCATGTGCTTATTTGATATTTGTATAATTTCCTTGATAGTGTCTATTCAAATGTTTGATGTTATCTTAAATTGAATCATTAGATTTCTTATTTTTGACTCATGGGTGTTCTAGAATGTGTATTGATACATACTTTACAAATAGTTTGTTTCAGTCTGTGACTTGTTTGTTTCCTGACAATGTCTTTCACAGAGCAGATATCTGTAAGTCTTCTGAAGCTAAGTTAATTGCCTTTAGTGACTGTGACCAAAATCATCATTGTCAAATTGACTTGATTTGAAGTCACCTAGGAGATACACTGCGAGTGTGTCTGTGAGAGTGTTTCATGAAAGGTTTAACTGAGAGAGAGAAGACCCATCCTGCCTGTGAGTGACACCACTCATGGCCTGGGGTCCCAGGAAGAATGATAAGGAGAAAGTTAGCTATGCAGCAACATTTATCTCTCTCTGCTTCCTGACTGCTGCGATGTGATCAGCAGTTTCGCACTCCTCCAATGTTACACCTTCTCTACCATAAAAGATTGTTCCTGTTAATCCCAGCTGCCCCCAATTATTCCCTTTAAATTGATGTTGTCAGGGGTTTTGTCAGACTAGTGAGAAAATTAACTAACACAATAAGCTTGTTTTGAGTGTCATATCTAAGACATTTTGCCTAATGTTAGGTAAAAATATAGTTCCTGTTTTGCTCTGAAAGTTTATAGATTTTAAAACAAATCTTGGTCTGGCTGACATTTTGAAATTCTTTTTATATGTGATATGGGTGCACACTGTAGCTCCTTTTCTCAAATGTGAATGTGTAACTGTCAATCAGTCTTCAACAGAAAAGGCTATCCTTTATTTACTGATTTGCCTTTGTGTGGTTTTCATAGCTTGGTTGCCATATTTGTGTGAGTCTGTTTAGACTCTATTCTTATCTGTCAATCTCCTTATTCATCTCATCCCACACTGCAGTTTGGAAGTTTGGAAATCAAGTATACTGGTGATCCAGTCACATTCTTTTATTTTGTTTACTGGCCCAATCTAAAGCTTTTACTTTTTCTCGAGAATTAAAGAATTAGATCATCAAGGTTTCACTGGTTGAAATTGTGATAATTATTGCATCTGTGCAAATTCTTTATCTTTAAAAAGATTTTATTTTAAATTATGAATACGTGTGTATTTCAACAAGGTGCAGGTGTCTGTAGAGACCAGCAGAGGGTATCAGATCATGGAATGGGAATTACAAGCAGTTGTAAGTTGCCTAATATGGAGGCTGGTGACTCAACTCAAGTCCTCTGGAAAGCAGTCTGTGCTCTTACCCTTGAGCCATCTCTACCTCCAAAGATTTTTTTTTATCATTTTTTTAGTCTTCTAATCTTTGACTAGGCTGCATCTCTATGTTTATTTATATATTAAGTTCTTTCCAGTAAGATTTATTGTCTTGGTATTGATACCTTGCACATTTCTTTCCAAATTAATCCCTCAGCATGACAAATTTGATACTTTTAAATATGCTGCTATTACTTTAATGGACAATATTTTCATTCAGATTTCCTGGAAAATGAATTTCAAAATAGGACTGGAAGGTATGTATCTGGAAGACTGCACAGGAACAGCTATATTCACAAGAAATCATGTAAATGCGTCAAGAATGCAGTCATCCTGCTTTAACTACGGAGGATTTGTTCCAAGACTCTGCAGATATAAAGTTTACAGGAGCTGCAATGGAGACTGTACCATTCACAGGTGCTCAAATGCATACTGTGCCATCGGGTGATATGTATAAGCATCCTTAACACATCATCCTGGAGTCTTTCAATTATCTTCAGCTTCCTCATACGATAGTATGGGTTCCAAGTCTTTCGTGCAAGTGAAAGTTTGAGTCTGGCATGAAAGAAACTCAGGAAATAACTTCCTTCATTTTATTGTATCAACTCTAAACCCCAAATACAGGACTTCAAGGCTTTGAAACACCTGATTTTACACTTAAGTAAACAAAGGCCAATTGTACCTTCCTTAAGACAAAGAAGCTATCAATGAGTGGTGATTTAACAATCAATTTGTATATGGCTAATATTTAAGTGATACCAATGATAAGCATGTCAAAGGCACCGGGCGTTTTCTGCATGTTCACTTCACTGATGCTTATAATAACCTTAGAAGTAGGTGCTGTTATTAGCCTCATTTAACAGGGTGAAAATTGTCCTGGAGAGATGGAGTGTTTGACTCATGACCACAGTTCATCAGTAGTAACGTAAGAAGTAGCTGCAGGAAGACCATCTTAATGTGTGTATTGCATTCCTCAGTGGCATAGTTTGCATGCAGAACAGCTGTACTTCAAAGAGCTCTCCCCCCATTCCTAGTCTTTATTTAATCTGCTTCGTTTTGTGCATAGAGAAATATTTAATGGGCTGGAACTTACCTTCAAGGTCAGTACTGAAGACTTCTATGCACTATGCTTCATTGATGATGGAAAACATCTCAGGGAATGGATATGTTTAACAGGTAGATATTGACATTTATAATTCTCACAAATTAGTTTTCCAGCTATATTATGCATTAAAAATGAAGTCCTCTGGATTTAGTGATGAATAACACATCAGTTCCTTCCTGCTTATTTATATACATTTGGCAGTTCCAATGTATATAATGTAATCATCGGATCGATAAACAAATGCTTTTTGAAAAATTGAACTTAATGCATTTTAATATTCTATGAGTATGAATTTTCGAGCAGAGCCATCCTTGATGAGGCCAGTGCCTTTCAAATGTAGAATTATTTTGTAGACTGGAGTAGAAAGCATTGCATTTGCTTACCATGCCTCATTTATATCTTATTATTCTTGCTGTATTTTAGATAATAAAAATGTCATTTTTTTAAATAGAGGAGCTGTTTCTATCCATACAAGATGCCTCCATGGAAGAGTCTCACATCATCAGCTCAAAAGAAGTACTCTGCTCTCTAGTCCATTGCATTATGGCAAACTGACACATCCATCCATCAAAGCTAGTGTCTGACTCTTTTAGTTCTAAGTGTATAGATTCAGGGTTTTTTTTTTACTATTATTATCAAGATGGAAAATGGTCTGTGAGTTTTGGATACTCTCAGAACTATTTCACTTATTCAAGTATAAAAATATTGGCTCAGTGTTACCAGAATGTCCTGGAAACTTGTGGGACACGTGGAAAGCAAGTTACCAAAGGGATTCTGCCCTTTCTACAGAAAGCAAGGAGGGCATCTTGTGGTTGTCTTCCACTTGTTTGTGTTTTAGGAGTCAGAGGGCTGACAGACAGACAGCCACCTCTGAGGCCATATGTTAGCTTGTCCACACTGCCTATCGTAACTTCAGGGACTCTGCGGAAGAACTGCTAAGAAAACAGTTCAAATTATCTGAAAGTCTCTGTTCTTTAGAAGGGGGATTGCCTAGCAATTGGACAGTGGATCTCAGCAGAGATCTACCTGCTTATGGTAGAGTGAGATCATCTCAGTGTAGACTCAAAGGCGCCCCACATTCTGGAACATTGCTCTAAGGGATACAACAAACATTATAGGAAACAATCTCCTTTAGGGGTAAAGTCCTAAAAGACAGAGGGAGAATTCTTCTGTTTCTTTTCCTATCTCTCCCTCAGTGAGCCCTGGACTCCTACACTGGGGCTGTGCTATATGAAAGAGGTTAAAATAATAATTCCAATCAGACATTCTAAAAGTGAAAATGAATTTTATGACCCACATATTAATGACTAAACTAAAAATAATTAATAGAGTGAATAACATCATCTTTTCAGATTTGAAGTGACCTCCATGTAGGCTTCAGCCTCAAACCTTCAGTTTCCTAGATGAAGCAGCTTGGCTCCCTGTGACAAAAGAGCTAATTAGACAGTGATTGGTGATATCAGACATGCAGTCTGGTTTCTTAGGGTTTTATTGTTTGGTCCAATACTCTTTATATAACAACATGTAACTAAACTTGGTGTCCTTTGACCGTGAGTCAGAAATACTTCTGACCACACTGCACTATTTCCCTGGGCAACACTAAAAGCCTCTATAAATCCCTGCACTATCACTGTTTCATGAATATGCTTTAATTAAAAGTGTTTACATGAACAGCCTAGATTTTTCCAATTTTATTTAAATGTTCATTCAAGGAAAGTGGTATTTTTCTACAAAAAAAAAAATTTCTCAAAGCGATTATGGCACCACCTCTTTAATGAGCTTTAATCAAGGATGACCTTGCATAAAACAGTCCTTGGATCAACGAAGCTCCATTGCAGGGGACTTTTCAATGAACTCATCAGAAAGTCCTAGGAGGGACTGGCTTCAAGTTGGAGTTTCTGTAGTTCTGACTCAAGTCTTCATTCTAGTGTTTCCTGAAATCTTCCACCCTGAGTTCTAGAGGATTCCCATGTCCTAGTATTATGTGGAGAGCATTTTGTAGATGAGGACAAAGGACATTTATGACAACTTTGAAGACTTTGAAGGATTTAAGTACATGTATGGAGGAATCTGGGAGCCCATGACTTAACTCTCTTTGAAAAAATGTAGTTTTAATAAAATCCTTGCTGGCCCTGTGTGCTGGCTCTGCATTTTGAGAAGCTGAACTAGGTGTGGCTTCATCAGTGACCTGTGTTGCTTGTAAGGACAATTTTATCCCTGTTAAATAAGAAATGACTTGTAGAGAATATGTTTTATGTGGGATTTAGAGCTTTCATTAACCAACCAAATTCAGAGATTTCAAGGGCTTTAATGGAGATAATACTGTTTGAAAGATGTAACTAGATCTTCCAACTCAGCTCTTGGTCTAAGTCTCTGTTGCCCTGGGAATCCAGTCATAGTTGTATTTGCTATCACTGATTGAACCTAGTAATAAACCATGGTCTGATGTCTCTATAGTAAACCTGAAATAAAGACACATTCAACAACTAAGGCCCATGAGACCCAATAATAGTTTTCAAATTGAAGCTCTCTTCATTTAGAGCTAACATTTACTTCTCTACACTGACATAGAAATCCTTAACATGTTCCAGTAGAGGCTCATGTCAGTCCAGACTTATGTAGAAGTCTGGGCTCCCACTTCCGTGCCTCTTTTTTTTTTTTTCTAATATTTTATTTTATAGGTGTGAATAGTTTACCATACGTAAGTATGTGTTTCATGTACATGTCTGCCACCCACAGAGGCCAGAAGAGGCTGTCAAATTCTCTAGTATTGGAGTTACTGTATAAAAAAAGTTGTGAGCTGCCATGCAGGTGCTAGGAACTGAACCCTCTGCAAGAGTAGCAAGTGCTTTTAACCCTGAACCATCTCTCCAGTCTGCCCTCTGATATTTTAATTCACCAAATCTGTCACAGAAGTCCAGGTAACAAGCAAATAAAAGGTTTGATGGAGCTTGGTAGAAAATGCTGTTTGGTCCTGCCTCAGTTTGTGGTAAAAGTAGTGAATATTTCGAATCAAATATTAGTTATACACAATACATAAGAATATAGAAATGTGATGTGTATGTTTAAAATGAATACTTACCCACATCTTATCTTTATGTGTATTTCTAAAGTATTCATCATTTCTGAATTTTGTAATTATTCTGCCAAGAAAAAAAGAGACATATCTGAGTTTTTATAAAGATGACAATAAGAAAATGACATTGATTTATTGAGATCTGTCATCCAGTGAGTGGCAATGCTGGTCCAGAATTCTGGTTTCTTTGATTCTGTAAGCTTTTTAGACTCACACAGTGATAATACAGCAGCTTTATTTGGTGGATCCGGGGACTTCAGATCAGAAACTGCAAGCTGCTTACACGCGTTTGCCTCGCACACTGCCCAGCGTGGGTCAGAGGACTGGGCTCTGTAACTGGAAGGCCTGTGTTCCTCACAACTGGAGCATATGGAGTCCTCCCTTTCTCCTGTGCACTCTCTCTTTCCCCTTCCCTCTCTCCCTGCCTCACTTCCTTGAGAAATAATGAAGTGAGATTCATGTCAAAATTTGTTTTCCATGACCATGCACCGTAGTGTGTAGAGAAAGGAGAAAATAGTTAACTGCTCTGTTTCTTTCTCCATAGGACACTCCAGACATAATGCAAGTAATTTTGGTATTTCAATCAACACGAAATTAGCGTGCACGAATGGGAAAGAGCCACATTAGCTCCACTTTTTAACTACCCTGAATGTTTTATTCTGAAAAGTTTTAGTTCAGATTATTTTTTTACTAATTGAGATGAATTAGATGCTTTTCAGATGTTGCAGGATTTACGTACCCATAATCTGGAGGGTTTTCTCTGACTGTCACACTCTACATTTGCACAGTAAACAGCCAGGATAGACAGGAAAAGCTCTCAGGACATGGGACCTGCTGTGCTTTCAACCATCATACAAAACCTCTCATCCTGAGCAGCTGGAAACATGGTTTATGCAGAACACAATTCGCACTCTTGCTCCTTTTTCACCCCTTGTTTCCAAACATCTAACCTCCCTTACTCTTGAAAACATCTAAGAAACATGGCAGCTCTCTCTTGTTCACCTTGTTCCATCAACAAACATTAATGCTAATATCTGCTTACTTACAATGAACATGCATTATACATAATCCATGATAGAACTATTATTCAATGTGTAAATGTGTGTGGTATTCATTCACACATGCCTTTGATGCAAGCATTTGCTTAAATGCTTAACAAATATTAACCTTATAAATCTTTGCAATGAACAAGTACACACATTTGTAATACATTTAAAATATTTTTAAAGTGTGTGTGTGTGTGTGTGTGTGTGTGTGTGTTGTGTTTATGTATGAATGAAGTTGCCCAGGAAGGCCAGAAGAAGGAATTGGATCCCTGGAGCTGGAGTTACTTGCAGTTGTGGACTCCCTGATGTAGATGCTGGGAACTGAATGCTCCCCCTCAATAAACATCATGTACTCTTAATGAATCATCTCTCAGCCCCTACATTTTAAAAGCCAAACGAATGTTAATAAAAGAAAGTCAATGGATAAGTAGATGAATGGACATTTCTCCTCTTGGCATCCTTAATGCTCTCATCTCTCTTGGATTTTAAGCCCAAGGGCATTGCATGTTTGTGTTTGCTGCATGAACCAAAGTAGCCATGCTGGACTTCCATAATGGATGATGCCATCAGTGACCTTTGGATTTGAAACACATGACTTAAACCTGATCCAGAAAGACTGTTCTAGAAGGTTTTCTGGGCATTTAAAAGCTGCTCTGAATTTATTCCAAGAAGTGGGGGGATACGAGAGCCTGTAAAACATAAACCACATGAGCTCAAAAATGCCTGGATGGGGCATGGTCACAGCATTACCAAGACAGAATTCCTCTAGCAAAGGGCTCCTAACCCTCCCAGTGAACTCCACCCTGCCTCTCATTAGCTCAGTTCCCAAATTAAACCCGCAGACCTTCTATTTGAGGGCTTGTCAAACTCCGTTTTGATTACTAGTTGTGATTCCCGTTGCCATGCTGAGAGTAGCCTTCAGCATTCCTGAGAATGATCACGCCCTGGGGCACAAGGAAAGCAGATTCGAGTGACACTGGCCCCATATACGTCTGTCATCATCAAACATTTTTGTGCATGCATGGCCTAAGCACAATAGGGTTGTTTTCAAAATAGCCAAGAAATGTTTCATGTCTAGAGGCAGAGTCTGTAATTGTGTGGATTGTCCACTTGACAGGGTTTAGAGTCACCTAGAATACAAATTTCCAGATACACCTAATAAGAGATTGTTTAAACCCTTGGCATGCTTGTGAAGGAATGTCTTGGTTGGGTTAATTGCAGTGGGAGACATACTCTAAAAGTAAGGCAACATTTTAGTCAGGCAAGAGAGAAGTGAATGCTGGTGCATTTCTCCTTTTTGTTCAGTCTCCACCTGAGGGGCAAGCAATGCTGCTGCTCACATTCAGGGCAGGTCTTCAGACCTCACTTACACCGATATGGAAGTGTTCGCCAACCATAGGCTGAAGTGTATCTCCTGGGTGATGCTAAATCCCGTCAAGTTGAAAGATGAATTGCTGTAATATGCAACAGTATAATGACTCCTCTCAGCTCTGTATCCGAAAGTTACATTGGAGAAGATGTGAGTCACTCAAAGCCCAGGGGTCTGGGATTATCTACAGGCTCATTCATTTGCATTCTAACATATATATTGGGAAAACTGGAACGCTGGGATTACCTGCATGTGGGCCCTTGTGATTCAATTCATGCATGTGGACATGCACTGATCCCATGGTGGCTCATGGCTCTGCCTGAAAGGCCCAGCAGACCAAATAAAGCTGCACCTCTGTGCCTAATACTGGAAAGTTTTCTGGCCTCGCAGTTGCTATTAACACCAGGCATTGGTTCACACTTTTGTTACAGCCCGTCTCTATCCCTTTCAGCTCTAATGCAGCTCTATTGGAAGTCTTGCAGCTTTCTGATATATGGATTTTTCAATACCCTGCCTCAGTAGAGGTCACATGCAGATGGGATTGTGAAACGCTCTTCTCTGAGTGTGACAGCTTTTGACAGAGGCTTCCTGGGCACCATGCACTTACAGGTCATGGAAGCTTTAGTGAGATCATTTTTGAAGCATGAAAAGAGAGAGAAAAAAATGTAGGAATCTGAAGGCTCCTTGAGACTCTGTGAGGAAGCACCTGTTCAAATCTCCCTGGGATTTTAAGATTATCCACCAACCTAGCTTTGACTCTATGCTGAGACACTTCAATTTCTGAACTCTCAACTTGACCTTTTAGTCCATGCCCTATTTGGTCTGAAAGTATTTCATTGGGAATCACTGGGAATAGACAATATTTTATCTTTGAACTCAGCAAAGTCTTAGTTTTATTTTTTATTTCTGTTAAGGTTTGCTTAAAAGGGAAAGATTTCCTCTTTTCAGCTCATCGTTTTTCTATTTTTATCTTTGTATGCACAGCTAAAAGAAACTTTGGAAATGTTAACAATGTACCTTAGAATGGCCTTGGGTGACATGATTTCTGTAATAGGCAAGTTGTCCCTACTATGGAAGTGCCTCCTTGACACACAGATTTCTTTCCGGGCTCCTCCAGTTCTACTTCCTGGGTCTTCTTTCCAGGCCATTCCTGTTTATTAATTCCTGGGTTCCAGAACTAGCTTGGCATGTTTTGAGTTCTGTTAAAACAGAACTCACAACCACCTCTATGCACCAAATTCCTTCAAACTGCAAAACAACCCACTCAACTCTCAAGACAAAAGCTATTTCATGAAAACCCTTGATCCTGAATTTCAATAACTTAGAAGGAATAGCTGCTATAGACCGTGTTGGTTTGATTATGTATTTCTGGTGACTCAACTTGGAAAAATAGGGATAACCCAATGACTGTAAACAGATTTACCTAGTTTAATCTTGTGACACACGGAAGCACATGAGAAGACACTAAAGACGTAGGAAATAATTTAAGACACAATTTACAAATAAAGGACCATGTGTGTGCCAGACAACAGGGAGGTTGGTAATCCAACTGATATAAGCAGGAGCCATCAAAATGGTGAGCACAACTGATTTGTCTACAAGAAGACTACTGATATCCACAGGAAGCAAACCATTTGGGATTGATACAATATACAAGTAAATAAATGATGAATGATAAATGATCTTAAGTTGTAAGGTGTATCATGAAAACATTCCAATTTCATGCTTTGATTAAAATTTCATCAAATTCTGTACACTGCACTTCATTGATAGGTCTCTGCCGTCTCTCAAAATCATCACCCTCCCCATCCCTAACCATAGTAGATGTATCTAAGATTTCACAAATAGAATCAATACTATAAATATACTTTTCTGCTACACATAAACATCTAAAATAGAGTTAAACTCATGAATAAGGCATAGTAAAAGATCAACAATAGTAACTAATAACAGAATTTTGAATTTATACAATACAGTGTAATAAAATTGCCTGTAATAAAATTACTCTTGAAGTTTGAACACAGTTTTAAGTAAAGTGAGTGTCATTTGAACATAAAAACTGAACAATGTGGTAGTCAAGACAGTTGTAAGTGACACAGAAGGGCAGCAGGATAGAGAAGGGAGGTGTGAATTATTGTCCTTCTATTTGATATGTCCCACAATTTAAAATGTGTGGATTGTTTTCAGACCACAGCTAATCATAAGTAATTAAAAAAAAAAACTGTGGATAAAGACAGATTGTATATTCTAAATAGAATTAGAATGTTTAGACTCTATATAATTTTGCATAGATTTTTTTTGTGGCTATCCAAATGTATTTTCTATATCGAATTTGGGACATGTCTTGGGTTTTCTATTGCTGTGAAGAGATAACATGGCCACAGCAATTTCTATGAGTGAAAACATTTAGCTGGGGCTGTCTTAAAGTTTCAGAGTTTTAGTTCATTATCGTTATGGCAGGGAACATGGTGGCTGCAGGCAGATGTGCTGGAGAAGGAGCTAAGAGTTCTACATCTGAATTGGCAAGAAATAAGAAGATAGTGAGACACATCCCTTCAACAAAGCCACACCTTCTCCAACAAGACCACATCTCCTAATAGCATCATTCCATAGGGACTGATGGGTACCATTTTTATTCAAACCACTACAGGAAGGATATTACACATAAATAATGTTGTTCAAATTTTATTTATTATTTATCACATAAGAGATAAATACTAAGTTTGCCTGTTTGGCTTGATAGAGATTGTTTGATAACTCCATTTTATAATACACCATCCCTTTTTAATTAATAGTTTACAGGATAAAGCTTTGAGGTCATAATTTACTGTATTCCTCATCAGCTTTCTACAGGGATTTTAACATTCATTGATAGAGATGTTTGCTTCAATTCAACTGCTGGCTGCCAAATGGACCTTTTTCTCACTATTTTCCTCTGTGTTTCTATGATTCATAGCTGGAAATGTCAACATGACTGGGTCAAGCGATGCCCAGGGAGCTAGTTAAGCTTTTTAGTTGTGCCTGTGAGGCTGTTTCTGGAAGGCATTAACATGTGAACATGTAAATCAGTAGACCAAATAAAATAGATTGCCACCCCTTCCCAGTGTGAGTTGGGATCACCCTGGTCCTTGATGGCTTGAACAGAACTCAAAGGCAGGGAGAAAGAATCGAAGCTGACTGCTTAAGTCAAGACAGGGTCTTTGCTTTAGTTTGTGTTCTCAGGGCTCTTGGCTCTGAGCTGACCACACCCATGCTGGAGTCTATATCACTAAGCACAGAGTTAAAGCACTCCTGGCTTTCTTTTTGGCTACTTCCAATTGTTTTCTTGGGTACACAGCTTTTGAGAACTAATCACTTTGCATAATATCATATATCATATCATATTGGCCTTTACTTACATACATATGCCTATGCACATATATACATCATAGACACTATTTCTCTGTGAGATAAGCAAACTACTGAGTTAATATTTTGTTTTTCTCTTTCTTTCCTGATATTTTCCATATAACACTATGATAGGATCTTCCTCCCAGCATCTTATAACCCATTTCCTAATAGTTTTGTGAAATGATGTTAAATAATCAGACATTTAGCCAATAAGAGTCTCTTGAAGATGGCAATTGGTTCCATGTGTACTTACAGGTTTTGTTACATCTTCAAGTTTACTAGTCATGGTGAACATGTAGCAGTTTGAGCTTTAGAATATCTTTCAGAATTAAGAAGGTAAATACTTTCTGTATGTACACATATTCAAGCATTATTTCTTTAGAAGTTTAACAGGCTAAGCAAAAATTAAAAGGTGGGAAAGGAGACTGAGACTCAATCCCTGAGTCTCTCTTGGTTTCTCTCTGCCTTGCTCCACTGCCATGTGTGCTGTGTTTGCCCAATGCTGGTCATTCCTGAGGACATGAAAAGTATAGCACAGGCCATGCGTGTGCTGGAGATAGTATTAACGAATCTTATGCTAGTGCAAGACCTGGGAGTTATTACACACCTCCTGGTAAGTTTCTAGTTCAGAGTGACGTCACAGAGTTTTATCACTGGGTTATGTCATTCAGTTATGTCATTACTCTTAAAAGTCCTCACAAGTCATTGTGCTTGGATCTTCCTTAAGCAAAGTGGCCATATGCTTAATTAGAGTAGCTGGGTTTCACTTGAGGTGACTCAACAGAGACTGTCAACAGACAAAATGAGGCCTGCTTGAGTCTATTACTGCACACATGATTTAACTATAGAAATGTAAACTATCTAAGTAGCCTTCCTTCTGGCAGGAGCACTGATTCTCAGTACATCAGGTGTTAGATGTGGTATATGTGTTCACATGTGTGTGTGGAGACCAGAGGACAACTTTAAGGGTCCTTTTCAGGTGTCATGGACTTTTTTTGAGAGAGGATCTACAGTCGTGGAATTCACCAAGTAGGTGAATTGGCCAGCGAGCATCCCAGAATCTGCCTGTTGCTCCCTCCCTAGTGCTGAGATCATATGTGCCAATCATGAAGCCTGGGCTTTTAAAGCTGAGACCAAGTACAGATCCTTATATTTATAAGGTAGACGCTTTTCAGACTGAGGCATCTCTCCAATTGCAGCTGTATATCGGTTTTATTTTTTATCATGTTTGCCTCTTTCATCTAGTCTCTCTAGTCAATAAAGCAGTAATATGACAGATATTAAGTACTGAGAGTATCTATTCCTCCTCCCCTTAAGGACTTACTGAGAATCAGTGACAATCTCATGACAAGGATAATCCTAAGTGATATACACACTAACCTCAAGAAAAAGAGAAAATATATCATCTCTACTTTATAGATGAGAAAACCAAAGGGTCATGTTAAGTAACTTGCAAAGAAACCATCACTAAGAACAGGGTAGAGCTGCACCACTGAATATAACACTTATCTCAAATAATGCTTCTATTCTCTATATTGCAGCTATATATTATGTTTCTTGGTGAATAATTGTAGAGACAGGAAAACAAAGACAAAGTGAGTATCAACTTGATACTCAATATAATCTGTAGGCTCTGAGGAGAGAAATCACATGGCTATCATGTGAAGTTCACTTGGAACATTTAACAAATAAATACTATGTCCTTGGTACTCTCTCATAATTATTACACATAACAACATCATCCTTGTACAAGTCAGGGTTGACTAAAGTAATAGAACTGATAAAATGACTAGATATTAAAAGGGGACATTTTAGATTGGTTTGTAGGATACATTCTGGGTAGTCCTACAGTGAGAATGAGGGCAAATAGGCAAAAAGCAAAGTCTCGTTTTACATGGGGTACCACCAAAAGGTATGTCTTCATGCTTCAAATAATATGATTAAGAAAATCACTACTAGGGGTGTTCAGAGCTTGTGTTGTTGAGTCTAGACATGGTCAGGTTGACAAGCAAGATAAGCCATCATAATCTGTGAAGTGAATTTTGTTAACTCAGGATATCTAAAGCCTTGGGTGTAAAGATGAGATGCAGGCACATCTGTCTGGCCATAGACTGAGGTCTGTCCAAGAGACATTGTTTCTGTATCTGACAGAATGCCCAGTGATCATACTCATACATCTAGCTTCCTGAGACACTGAATGATATTCTCTTTCCCGGGGATGGCCTTTGTACATTAGCACATAGATAAATAGACCCACTGAGAAGTCACAAACCCTGTCAGGATGGAAATGGCTAAAGAATAAGCCTTGATACTGGGAAAGCGGGATAATAATGGTTCCCATTTCCTTTCAGAGGCTGAGTCTATAATGTAAATGGGTTCTTTGTCAGGTTTCTTGGAATGAATGGGGAAAGTTAAAAATGATCAAATTAATTCCCTTAATGATCAAAAGGGATATGCATGCAGTATGATTTTAGTAAAAGCTGAAGAACACACTGTGATTTCAAGGTTATTGACAAAAATAATACTCCACACAGCTTCTCAAAACTCAGAAGGCACCAGGATAAGATATAAAGACCTTTGACTAAGAATCTCCCAGTTCTAATGAGAAATAATTTATCTTAAATATAATTCACTTAAGGAAAGGTATCCAAGGCTTCTGAGTTTGACAACTTATAGCTAGAACCAGTATAGGAGATTCAATTAGACAAAAATCCCAGTGGTTCTAAATTCAGCCAGTCCTATGATCTCTTGACAGAATTTAGCAATTTTACTTGTTTAGTTCAGACCTTTAACATATCCAACAAAGACATAGAATAGGATATGTGGGGAATTCCTTGATTGCAAAACAACCTCCAATAGAGCAAGAAAGTAGAATCTAGGCTAACAATCTTCATAAGAGGAAACTCCAGATCAGCCAGAAGAGCTCAGGATACTGGGACTGATGGTAATAAAAGACAATGCCTATATGAAGGATCCAGGTATGACATAGAAACATTGTACAAAACAAACTCAGGAAGACGTGGAACATGTGGAGCTTATTGTGATGGAGGATGAATCCTCAGAAACAGAACTAGAAACAATGTTGTTTATGGCCATGGTTCTTTCTGTTTAGTCTCCTCACCCCTCTCCTCCTCTTCTCTCCCCTCCTCTCCTTCCCTCCCTTACCCTCCTGTCCTTTTCCTCTTTCTCTAGTTCATATTTGACATTTTCTATTCATCTATCTTCAAGTTCATTGATTATCTGTAGGAGGAACTAAGGTGGGGGGAGTAAGGAGAGGAAGAGGAGGAGTAAGGTAGAAAGGAAGAGAAGGAAGAGGAGGAGCTAGGAGAGAGACAAGAGAGAGAGGGGAACAAGGAGGTGGATATTCACATGTTTGTAGCAGTCAAAGGTAGTTGATATATCTAGGTTGGGTATTGTGTTACACTTCTGATTGTATGGGCTTCTTGTTACTGATCATTACCAAATATATAAGCTTTTGGATAATTTAAGCATTAGAGTCTCATTTTCTTACTAGGCCTGCATGGATGGTGGGATGGTCTGGGCAATGCCCAGCCTTGCAGAGAAAGCATGGAAGATTAACAGAGCCATCTCCCACGCTGACGTCTCCTGGGTGGCAGGGCTGGTGTTTCTGGCTGGACATTTCTAGCTGCAGCATGCAGGTGGCCTCCAGCTGAGAAACATGGCGGTTGAGCTAGGCAGAGCCGCTGCAGCTTAGATAGTCATTTTGACCAGTGGTCGATTTTTAATTAATTACTTCAACAATTATCCTTTGCAATTTTGCTGTAAAGTTTACCTCCATTTCCCTTTAGTATTAGGAATTAAATCCATGGCCTTATGTATGCTAGGCAAGTACTATATCTCCGGTCTTCCAAACTCATCCCGTTTTAAAAAATTACATAGTAGGTCTTCTACAGCTAAGATTTCCTTCTGGTTTATTTCATATATTTCCTTTTCCTGCTGAGATGTCGCATGTTTTCTCCTGAATTAACTTAGTTTCTTTAATTCCATTGAGCATATTTACAGTTCTTCAAAATGCTTGTCTATTCACTTCAGTCATTGTATGAACTGAAATCTTGGCATGCCTTGAGAATCGTCACATGTTCTCTTGTCATTATGTCAGGAAATATTAAGTCATAGCCTGAGTATTTGCAGATGCTTTATTTTATGGGTGTAAATTGTTGTAATTGTCAGCTTGACACAATCAAGAATCATCTAGGAAGAGAGTCATGATTAGGGACTGTGTAGATCAGTTTGGCCTGTGGGTATGTCTATGGTGGATTATCTCAAGGACATTGATTAAGGTCAGAAGAACTTGCCCACTGTGGACAGCACCATTCCTTAATCAGGGGTTTTTGAACTGAATAAGAATGGAGAAAGTGAGCTGACCACAAGTTTGTGTGTATTCATTGCTCCCTATTCCTGGTTATGAATGTAATATGACCAGTTCTCTCAAGTTCCTGCCTTTGTGACTTCCCTGTTATGATGGACTACATGCAACTATAAACTAAAACCATTACTATAACTATAACTAAACTATATTACTATATTACTATAACTATAAACTATATTACTATAACTAAAACTATAAACAAATCATTTCTCCCCAAGTTGGTTTTGTGAGGGTATTTTTTCATATAACCCGAACTAAAATTAATATAATGATATTGAAGATTTGTTACATGAGGGCTTTATTGCTATTTTCTGGAAATGTTTTTGTTTGGGCTAATATCTCTCTTGAATAAACTCAGAAGGCAAGTAGTCTTATTTTACCTGTGGTCAGTGCAGCTCAAGGCCAATGCATTTCCTCTAAGAAATAGCTTTGAATTGGCCTTGGGGTCAGCTAGCATTTTTCAGAATTTTCACTCAGAATCTCTTCTCTGAATTTCTTCTTTCTAGGATTCTTTTCTCTACTTCTGGTAGTATGGGTATCGTCAGGCCAGAAACACATGAGTGTTTCTATGGGGTCTTTAGCCATCTTCTGTCAAACTGGAGTAGAAGGGAACTTCACTTATAAAATACACGGAAGTCTTATAGGACTCAAAATACGATATCCTCATTCAAAATCTCAATTTTTCCTCCAAAGCCTCCCTGGTTTTGGTTCTGAACAGAGCCTTTTGGAAGTTGCTTAGTGTGGTTTCACTGATACTTTACCATACCAGGACTGGCATCATCTTAGTTGAAAAGTTGTCTTGGTGGAGGTTGTCCAGTATCCAGTAGAGTCACTGTGAGGACAACTTGCTGAGTCAGCATTCTAGAGTAGTCCATCCATGGACAGAATAAGCAATCCAATTGCTGAAGAGAGTTCAGAAAGCCCTGGAAGTCAGATAAAGAGATAGAGCCAAGAAAGGCCCTCAGCTCACAGCTGATTTCAAGTACAAATAGTCTGATGCATTAAGCTCTGGATGATGAAAATCATCTAAAAACAATTTGAGAATGGGTCCCCTATCACCACCTCTCTCTTGCTCATTCTTTTTCTAAATCCATGACTGTAGACTGAACAGTTGAAATCGGAGAAGACTCATTCATGGGAAGGAAGTGGGGATACAGAAGCCAGTTTTGGAAATTCTGAGCTTGAGACACTGTGGACAGCCAAATGGGTATGTTCACTACGTGCAATTTGATGTGTGGTTTTGGACCTTTAGCAAAAGTCTGGATCCAAGTCTTCCAGCACATACGTGGCAGTCAATGGAACTTTATTCCTGTGGGCTGTGGCAGGCTGGTGGAGCCCTGTGGAGAGGTCAGTGGAGGTTAGCCTGGAACCTGTGTGATTAAGCTTGAGCTTGAGGGTAAGGGAGGCTGTGTGGTGAACCCAGTTCAGCAATCCAGGCTTGATTGTGTCTGTGATCTATAATAGGTGTCTGAATACAGAGAGTGTTGCATGGCTTCGACTGTGATCACCTTCTGATATTCACGTTCACAAGTGTTGGGAGCTTGCATATCATCTTAGCTCACATCACTGGGATCATGAATGACACACAAGCAAACAGCAAAGAAAGATTTCCCACTGCTCCCCCACCTGACACTGAAGACAGTTCTGATGCTACAGTATTGGGGGCAACGAAGAGTCCGTTCCCTGGTGTTTTTATGGAGATCAGGGTCAGATAGAATGAGGACTAAGCCAGTGGTGGGAAAGGACTTTCAAAGCAAAGACAGGGAAATATCATAATATTCCAGTAATCTCCTCAGACCTGGCGAATCTTAAGTTATTCACTCTCCATATCAGTCTCCAGCTCTCCCCTTTGGCAGTCTCTCTGCCAGATTCACCAGAGCCTAGCTTCCATCACCTGCAGCATATAAATAGTCCCTAGGAATTTGGACCTATTGGCTATTTAAAAAGCAGTGGCAGCGCTAACATGTCAAGGCTTCATATGCAGAAGTCTACCCTGTTTCTTGTGTGCTCCATGTATTCATGTCATAGCAGCATTGCTTCCCCTGAAGCTCCCTTTATCCCTTTACAGTCTCTACAGTCACCAAGGTAAATTCTGGGGGAGAAACAGTTCTTTTATTTTATTGTTTTAATTTGGCATAATATATTTTTATTAGTTATTGAGGTTTTCCTAAGTTTTTTATTCTTTAATCTTTTTTTTACATTCTAGTCTTTATCCCCCTCCCAGTCTGCCCTCTGACTGTTCCTCATCTCAAATCTCCTCCCCTGTCTCCAAGAGGATGTCCCCACACTTACACCACCATTAGACCAGGCCTCCCCCTCCCTGGGGCCTCAAGGTTCTTGAGGGTTAGGTGTATCTTCTCTCGCTGAATCCAGACCTGGCAGTCCTCTGCTGTATATGTGTTGGGGGCCTCATATCAGCTGTTGTATGCTACCTGGTTGGTGGCCCAGTGTCTAAGCTATCTTGGGGGTCCACATTAGTTGAGACTGCTGGTCTTTCTATAGGGTCATCCTTTTACTCAGCTTCTTCCAGCTTTTCCCTAATTCAACCACAGGAGTCACCAGATTCTGTCCATTGGTTGGGTATGAATATCTGTATCTGACTCTTTCAGCTACTTGTTGGGCCTTTTGGAGGGTCCTCATGCCAGGCTCCTGTTTGTAAGGACACCATAGCATCAGTAATAGTGCCAGGCCTTGGGGTCTCCCCTTGAGCTGGATCCCAATTTGAGCCTGTCACTGGATCTCCTTTCTCTCAGGCTCTTCTCCATTTTTGCTCCTGCAATTTTTTTCAAACAGGAATAATTCTGGGTCAGAGTTTTTGACTGTGGGATGGCAACCCCATCCCTCCACTTGATGCCCTGTCTTTGTACTGAAGGTGGACTCCTCAAGTTCTGTCTTCTCACTGTAGAGCATTTCATCTAAGGTCTCTCCCTTTGAGTCCTGAGCATCTCTTACCTCCCAGGTCTCTGGTACATTCTAGAGAGTCCCCCATTTCCTACCTCCTGAGGTTGCCTGTTTCCATTCTTTCTACTTCTTATCAAAAGGAAATAGAGGGGCTTCCTTATCAAAAATAGGACTACTTTTATTCACAAACAACTCCAAATATTGGATTAAGTCTTGCCAATGAAGTGCAATGCAGTGTGTTTATGTTGTTTGTGCAATTCAGGAAAGTTTGGGAGCATGCACACCTTAAAAAAGAGGTGCAAGGGTTAGGCTTGCATATCAGTGGTAGTGTGTTTTGTCTCATGTGCGTGAGGCTCTGGGTTCCAGGCCCGACCTTGAAAAAAATCGCACACAAACCCAAACCAGAGGAATTATCTGTTACCTACCAAGATAACTTTTGATGAATAAGCCTTCTGAAATTCACTTTATGGCGTATATGCCTATGTGTTTCATCAAACACATATAATTATCAAACATTTACATAATACATACCATAGGGCCAACCCACTGATCTTAGTCAGTGTTCCATTGTTATGAAGAGACACCACAACCATGGCATCTCTTATAAAAGAAAGTGTTTAGTTGGAACTGGGGCTTGCTTACATTTTCAGAGGTTTAACCATTATTCTCATAGCAAAGAACATGGTGGCAAACTTGATCACTGAGAGTTCTATATCTGATCTGAAGGCAGCAGGAAGAGAGAAGTATTTGAGAGAATCTGGTCAGGGCATGGGCGTTTGAAACTTCAAAGACCACCCCAAGTGAGTGGCACACTTCTTCTAACAAGACCACACCCACTTCAACAAGGCCAAACCCACTAATGCATTCAAATAGTATCACTCCCTGGTGACCAAGCATTTTTATTCAAACCACCATACCATCTTTTATTGCAGATGTTTTCTTAGTTGGTATGACCCTGTGGTTAGAGCTTTTTAGTTTGGTTTGGGTGCTAGAGATAGAAGCCTGTGCTTAGGCATGTTAAATGCACACTCCACTATGGGTTTATGCACCCAACCCCTTTTCACATGTAAACATTCAGAGGCACATAATTATGAGAGACCAAGAAAAGCATGATAGTTAGTTCCTTTATGGTTATATAGTCGTAAAGGGTGGGCCAAGATTACAATCAGATAAGGCCCTGTGGTTGATAACATTAACTAGAATGTAACTAATTCTATTAGTTTGGGACCTCCCTTGCCTCATTGCAAATGAGAAATTTCAGCCGGTGAATTCCAAAGATGTTTCTCCATTTAAGAAGTAGCTCAGTGTCTGCCTCTTGACCACCACTAATGATGGTCTGGATCCTTAATCACTGGTGTGCCTAACAATTGGGTGTTGTGGTACAAATATTTTTAAACTAACATTCTGCTTACATGCTAGTCATCCCCAAGGCATGTTGATTCGGTATGAATGACAGATATCTGAGCAGTTGTGATGCAGAAGTCATCTTCTATTTGTGTGATTCTACTGAGCTGCCTGTGTGCACAGCAGAACCATCCTGGACTTAGTAGCTTGTGTTGTCTTTTATTACACTATACTTTTTAGTAGACTAAAGATGGCCAAAAACAGAAGAAGATGGCTCAGTGGGTCAAATGCCTACCCTGCAGGCAAGAGGGCCTGGGTCTGAATCTCCTACACTCACGTGAAAGTTGGATTCAGTGGTGTGTACCTGTAACCCCAAAGCTGAGGGAGCAGAAATAGGTAGATTCTAGGAGGATTTCATTAGCCAACCAGCCCAGCCAAACCAATAAGCTCTGGACTCATTGAGATACCCTGTCTCTAAGGAAAATGTGCAGAGTGATAGAGTCAGGAATTTGATGTCTACCACTGACCTGTGACACACACACACACACACACACACACACACACACACACACACACACACAAGAGACAGAGACGAGGAAGAGAGAGAGAGAGAGAGAGAGAGAGAGAGATTCATTGACATTTTCCCTACCAAGAGGTAGAGACTCTTTGTTGACCTTTCTGGTTTCTATGATTGTTCTGATACACAGAATCTGGCAGTTGTGAGCTAAACTAGTGTTTGGGTAAGGATTATTTTTTAAAACTTATTATTGGTTCTTTGTGAATTTCACATTATGCACTCCAATTCTACTCATCTCCCCTCATATCTGCCCTCTGCCCCTGCAACTTCCCCTCAAAAGAAAACAAACAATAAAAAAAAATCTCACTGTAGAAGCTGCAGTGTGTCACAGCGTGTCCCATAGTATACCATTTTGTACAAACATCTGTACTTGCAAATGTTCACAGTGAGTCTTTGGCCTGGTTCAAGGCCTTTGCTTCTGCTACACTATCAATACTGGATCCTTACTAGGACCCCTCCAGGATGTCTTGTTGTTGCCCTGTGTCATAGAGATCTTGCAGGTTTGGATCTGTAGGACCAGCTCCTTCACACACTTCAGCAGTTCATAGGTGGGATAGATGTTGGGGTGGACCAACTCAAAGTCCTAGATCTAGGCTTGGGTGGTAGCTGAGTTGGTCAGCCTGCCAATTCTCTGAGCTTATGCCACCAGGGCCAGCTCTCCTGTCAAACCTTGGTGAGGTGCAGAGCCAGCTTTCCCCATACTGCAACAGTTTTCAAGGAGGGTCAGGCAGCTTTCATGCTTATGCCATAGGGATCATTCCCCTGCACCCCCATTAGGGGTGGGGATAGCTCTCCTGCACTCAAGACACAGATTTAGAGACCCTGGAGTGGAGCTTTTCACTTCCTGACTATTGAACCTATCCATGGCAGACATTCATTTGAAAGAAACCACAGCTCGTAGCTCTAGCTCTGGTGGTGCTCATATCCAATCCATGCCGGAGCCTTACTGTTAGCATGGTGAGAGCTGATAATCCCAATGATTCTCTCTCATGTGCTCAGAACCAAGAAGAGATGCTCATTTGAGGTGATTTTAATGGAGCATCAGGCAAATAGAAGAAGCAGGGGATGTAGGGAATAAGGCTAAAAGCGTCTGCACTCAGTTAGCATGTGAGTTCTACGTATCCCAGACAACAATTCAGGTTTTCTTGGACATGGTGCTTACAGAGTATTAGAGAGACTTATTAAGCCAATTAAACACTTATCAAAAGGAATTAATTATTAAAGTGAAGGTACATTTAGAATAAGACAACTGCTTGACCAAAGATACTTGTGTCTTGGAGATTCTGGTTCTCTGCTGGATTCTTTGGGGTGACTTGCTTAGGCATCCATGCACCCTGATGGCTCTCTGGAATCCTTCCCACCAGAGTACCTTAGGCTACCCAGCTGCAAACACTGCTCAGAGGAGCCTCACACAGGCCCGCACCCTGAAAGGAGAGCTTGCCAAGCTTTTCAAAAGCTAGGACTTGTTTATTTTGTATCCATGAGTGGGTATGTGCTGGTGGGTGTGATCAAGATTAATATAGCAATCTAGTATAGCTTTATAATTGGATATTTAGGCCATTTCCATTCAATGTGATTGCAATTTCCATTCAATGTGAATGTAAATCTACCAACCTGCTACACATTACTAGTTTCTTTTGATGTTCCTTTATCTCTTTTTATGTGTGCCTTTCAAATTTTTGAAAAATTTATTTTACCTTGAAGCTTGCATTGGCTCTTACATCTCTCATTTTTAGTTTTTAAATGAATGACATATATATATATATTATATATATATATATATATATATATATATAAAGTTATTACCATATGATTTTAAATGGTATAGTACCACTCCATGCATGATATAATAATTTTTATTTTTAAAGAGTTTAAGTCAACCTTAAATTACATGTATGTATGAATAGTGACAGGTGGGTATACACACATGAATACATTCCCATGCAGTCCAGAAGAGGATGACTGACATTAGAGCCCTTTGGAATTGTAGCGACACACAGTTGTGGATCCCTGATGTAGGTGCTGAGAACCAAACTCTAGTCCTCATCAAGAGCAAAGCACACTCTTCCCAGCTGGGCCATCTCTCCAGCCCCTGGTGTGGGAATATGATTGCACTGTATTTAATTCATCCTCCTATTTTTTGCAGCGTTGCTATGTAAATTTACCTTTGTTTGTGTATAATATATCACTGCAATTTCTGTTTTAGACAGGAAGTTATTTTTTCAATAATGTAAGTTAAAGAAGAATGGTTCCTTAGTTTGCTTTATTGCTACAATTTATTGTGGTTTTTCATTTCCTTCTGTGTATTATACAATTTTGACAGAATGACTTCCTCATATTTATCTTGTGTCCTGATGGCAATGTGAGGATTTATGAGTTAAGAATGAAGGAAGTGGGGAGGCAGAAAAGAGGCCGACAGGCTTACACAGCACTTTGTGTATATGAAATGAATGACCATATGTTATATTGCTAACCCAATTTTATGGAAGTCTTAGGTGAGGGTTTTTATTACCCTAGGTCCTTACTGTTGTAATGTGCATATTAATGTTCATTTAACTATTGGCTCAATCTCATGGCAGTTGTGTATGTTACATTTACCCAGCTGTGCCAGAGTATCCATGGGACACCAGAAATGAAGAGAATTTAGCTCTCAGGTTCAGAAGGTTAAACCCATAGTCCCAGTACTTGTGAGTGTTTAGCAGAAGAGTTACTTGATCTGGCAGATAGGAGGGTAGAGAAAGGCAGGAAGGGGCCAGTAGGGAGCAAGACGTCCTTCCTCCAGTCACATCATACTTCATAAAGTTCTTCAAACCTTTGAAAGCAGTGCCATAAGCTGAGGACTAAGCTCCACAATACATGAGCCTTCTGGGGAGACTGTGTCAGAACTAAACCATTACACATGTACAGTGAGCGTTACTCAGAGTATTTTACAAATCTTGAGACTTGTGAAGCTGGTTCTGGAATATTCACCTAGGCATTCTTCTACATTTTTAAGCTTGTGCCTAAGATGCTCTAAAGATACTATTGCTTCTTTTGCCAGCAAGGCAAGGAGGCTTAGAGCTAGAACCAAGCAAATGCTACAAACTTACAAATAAAGAATGAAACAGGGAAATAATGGAACAATCAGTGTTTTAATGTTGAATTTTGTGCTGATTAATCTAATGGATCAAGATAGAATCCTCATGTCACTGTCTCTAAATTCTTTATGGCATTTTATACATTGTCTAACTCATAACAGAGCAAATAAATGCTTAGTGAATAAAAATGATGAAGAATGAGGGGAAGGCATGCACAATGGAGGGACAGAAGCAAGCAACAGATTGAAGATTATAGAGATGAGACTAACAGGGCGAAGGGAAGTCTGCAGTTATATGGTATTTTTGGAAGAAAAAATGAGTTTCCTTTTCCATGCTTCCGGGACATGGGTTTTAATTTGCGGGAGTCATATGCTGCAGATGTTGCCATTCCTACTCTGGTCAGATCACCATGACAAAAGCACTGCCTGCTCTATAAATAGACAGTTAGATTGATTTCACATCCTGCTCTGGTCCTCCGACTGCTTGCCTGGTGCGACACCAAGATCGATGAGTGATTCCATCCAGCGAGTGCACAGACGCGCTCTCTTCTGGAAGATGACAATCAGGCTCATTAAATTCAGCACAAAGCAGCTTCAAAGACTTTTGTCCTATCAGAGAAATTGAACCAGAGCCCATTACCAAGGCATCAAAGGGAATGGATTTAACCAGCCTTAGGCCCACACCTATTGTTAGAAAGACAATTTGGTATTTTTCTTTGCCTGTTGGGATCAGTGTCCCTGGGACTTCAGCAGCCAGAGCTGTTGTTAGGGAAAGTCAAGTATGGGAAAGGTTTTTGCTACAGGCTTACAGGTTTCTATATTCTGGGTTCAGTTCTGTATCTGAAACTCCTCCCCCTCCCTTTTCCTCCTCTGACTTCTCCCATGTACAGTTCCCCTGCTTCCTCTTGAAATTATGGCCTGTTTTGCTTTGTTATTGTTCCATATCTATATCCCTAAATATATAAATACAACTGCTCAGCCCATTTAGTGTTACTTGTGTGTGTGTGTGTGTGTGGTGTGTGTGTGTGTGTTCAGGGCTGACCCTTTGATAATGGCTGAACAACTGGTATGCTCTTCCCTGCAGAGGACTATTTCGCCTGTTCTCAGCTTTCCTGGGAGGAGGTTCCATGAATTACCCCCACTTCCATGTTAATATGTCTATTCCATCACTGAATTCTCTTTTTTTTTTTCACTTTATATCCTCACCATCACTGAATTCTTGACCATGGATAAGTCACTGGGTGATCCTGAAGCTCACCTTGTCTGAGGGAGTTTAAGACTATATTCTGCTATAACAAAGGACTGGGTCAGAGTTCCAGCTTGGCTACCCTGCAACCTTTACCTACTTCTCCTAAGCCTTAGTTTTATTGCCTGTAAACAGTCAATAGTATCATGTGTCTACCAAGTTGTTGTGAGCACCTGGTCCCTGGTTTCCAGGTCACACAGAAATGACAAGAATGGAATGGAAACTAATCTGACAATTTGGTATGAATTCCAAATGCTAGAATCACCTAGAAATGTACAAAATGTCCAGGCAACACCTCTTAACTAAAAGTGTTAATAGTGCTTAATTAAGGCATCTAATAATGAATTTATTCATTTAATTCACATATATCATAGATAAAAATAATCAGAAAAAATTTTTCTTGCATCAGTGACAATTGTCAATAATGACACCACCTTTCTTCTGATGAGGCCAATGTCTACCTTTGCTTACTGATTTTCTTACTGATACAAATGTTCAAAACTATACAAGTGTTAAGAACAGATGCCATTCATCATATCTACTTCAAACCTGGCAAACTGGTGAAGAAATCAGAAGGTATAGCTAGAGGGAGACTTTAAAACTGTTGTGCTAAAGAATATCATACCTTGGTTCCTTCTGGTCTGGGCCCAAGCACTGAGCAGATCCCAGGCAGCAACTCTGCACCCAATCTCACAAAACCCAGAGGAAACCGGCCTTCCAGGAGCTCTAATCTGAGTAGCATTTTAGGTAAGGAGACAGTAACCCCCCCCCCAAAAAAAAAACAAAAACAAAACAGGGAGTAACTGGGACCCACTAGGACCCAGGAATTCACTCATGGCCAGGAGCACTGGTTCCTTCTGTTCTGGGCCCCAGCACTGAGCAGATCTTGGGCCCCAGCTCTAACCCCAGTAGTAACACCCACCCCACACAGTTCTCAAATAACCAAGATAATAGGAAAGACAGGCTCCAGTAAGAGACAGGGCAGTAGCACTATGGTGATCCAGATGGCAAAAGGCAAGCACAAGTACATAGACATCAGCAACCTGGGGTACTTGGCATCATTAGAACCTAGTTCTCCCACACTAGAAAGTCCTGAATTCCCCATATCACCTGGAAAGCAAAATTCAGATTTAAAATCACTTCTAATGATAATGATAGAGGACTTTAAGAAGGACATAAAAAGAACTCTCAAAGAATTTGAGGAGAACACAGGAAAACAGGTAGAAGCCCTTAAAGAGGAAACACAAAAATCCCTTAAAGAATTACAAGAAAACACAACCAAACAGGTGGAGGAATTGAACAAATCCATCCAGGACATAAAAATGGAAGTAGAAACAATAAAGAAATCACAAAGGGAGACTACCCTGGAGATAGAAAACCTAGGAAAAAATCAGGAGTCATAGATGCAAGCATCACCAACAGAAAGAATACAAGAGATAGAAGAGAGAATCTCAGGTGCAGAAGATACCATAAAAAATGTTGACACAACTGTCAAAGAAAATGCAAAATGCAAAACGTTCTTAACACAAAATGTCCAGGAAATCCAGGACACAATGAGAAGACCAAACCTAAGGATAATAGGTATAGATGAGAGTGAAGATTCCCAACTTAAAGGGCCAATAAATATCTTCAACAAAATTATAGAAGAAAACTTTCCTAACATAAAGAATGAAATGCCCATAAACATACAAGAAGCCTACAGAACGCCAAATAGACTAGACCAGAAAAGAAATACCTCCCGTCACATAATAATCAAAACACCAAATGCACAAAACAAAGAATATTAAAAGCAGTAACGGAAAAAGGCTAAGTAACATATAAAGGCAGACCTATTAGAATTACACCAGACTTCTCATCAGATACTATAAAAGCGAGAAGATCCTGGACAGATGTCATACAGACCCTAAGAGAACACAAATGCCAGCCCAGGCTACTATACCCAGCAAAACTGTCAATTATCATAGATGGAGAAACCAAGATATTCCATGACAAAACCAAATTTACACAATATCTTTCCACAAATAAAACATTACAAAGGATATTAGCGGGAAAGCTCCAATACAAGGAGGAAAATTATACCCTAGAAAGAGCAAGAAAGTAACCCTCTTCCTACAAATCCAAAAGAAGATAACCACAAAAAGATAATTCCACCTCTAATAACAAAAATAACAGGAAGCAACAATCACTGTTCCTTAATATCTCTTCACATCAATGGACTCAATTCCCCAATAAAAAGACATAGGCTAACAGATTGTATATGTAAACAGGACCCAGCATTTTGCTGCATACAGGAAACCCACCTCAGTGACAAAGACAGACACTACCTTAGAGTAAAAGGCTGTAAAACAATTTTTCAAGCAAATGGTCCTAAGAAACAAGCTGGAGTAGCCATTCTAAAGCCTCCAGCCCAAGTCCACAAAGGGAGGGACTCATGGCTCCACCTGTATAGATGGAGAATCCTATACAGACTATAGGATTTAATTTCTTAAATGGTACAAAATTTACTTTGATTTCAAATTTAAGGTTTTCATTAGTACAAGTTTCTTATTGATATAGAAATGAGATTAATATCGTTACTCTATATATGCCAATCCTATAGTTGAGGTTGGCCTTGTCAGGTATCAGTGGAGTGGAGGGCTTTGGTGCCTGATAGTTTGGATTCCCTAGTGTTGGGGAATTTGAGAGCAGGGAGGAGGGAATGGGAGGATGGTGGGAGCACACCCTCATAGAAACTCCCAAAATTATATGGATTAGATATGATAGAGACAGGCCCCCAGAAGACTAGATTCCAGAATTCAAGAAAAAAAAATCTTGATACTAAAATTTGTTTTGAGAATTGTATATTGTAGAATACACAGCCTTGGTGTATCTACTCATCAAACAAGCTGAGCAGACCTGCTCGAACCTCTGATGTCCTGGAATCTCAGCTGGATGCAGTGAAAACACAGACGTCAGAAGTTTATCAATTTACTCTCCTCCCCGCCCCTCTTCTAATATCTCAACGTCTGTAATCAGCTTGAAGAAGTTAATGAAGAGTCAGTGCCCCTATTACCTGGGCTTCTGGACTGAGGTGGTTAATATTGGGCTGTCTTTCTAGGAAAAGTAGTGGTTTTGTTGGAACAGAGAGGAGTAGCTAGGATTTATTGCATAGCCATGACCTATTGGTAGAAATGTGTATAATTGTTATTAAGCTGAAATTTTAATTTCTTAAATGGTACAAAATTTACTTTGATTTCAAATTTAAGGTTTTCATTGGTATGAGTTTCTTATTGATATAGAAGTGAGATTAATATTGTTACTCTCATAGACACTGTGCCTATATAACACATTTAGGAATACAAGGTTAGACCCAGTCCTTCTTTAACTTTTTTAACTGATTTGAGATGGTTAGCCTGTGAGTTAAGGGTCTATAGCAAATTCATGGCTCTGAGTTTATTGTTAGGGTGTTTTCTATATTTTATTTAGAAATAGCTGAGAGGAGTTAACAGACAACAATCAAGATTGACTTACATGGATAGTTGGTTTTCAAAACATCAGAAGTCCACAGAACTGACATTACAAACATTTCTGTATTAAGGTTCATTTTGATTAGAGACTTGTCTGCTCCTAACAACTTCATGTCTTGGATTCTAAGAAGAAACTGAGCATCTTTGGAGTTACTCCAGTTGTGGTGAGACAGCCACTGGGCAAGAATTGCCTCTTTTCATCTACAGACAAATTACTGTCCTGAAAAGGACACACTTGTGGAATAGTCGACTGATTATATCTGCCAAGACAGAGTAATCAGCCCTTAATAATTCTGTATCATTAGGTCTATCAGGTGATCTTGGGCCAGGATGCTCCACCATTTTGTAGTATAGGGACTGTCCAAGTGTTCAGTGGTCTCTATAAACTGGCTAAGTTTTAGAAGCTATGCTTTGTGCTTCCCATAATTTCAGTTAATTCAGTCATTCTGGATTTCTGACGGGGTTGAAGACTTATAGTCTCTTAGCCAATCCTGGCTATTTAATCTGAGAGAAAAGATTTGAGAGGATGTCTTTCAGCTGACAATCATTCTAAAGCCAAGAAAAAAGCCAGGTTCAGAACTAAGTCTTTTAGTTAGGAGAGATGACAGAGGTTCTGGTTAGTCAACAAAATGATGGAGTGGGTATTAGGTCTATCTTGTACCTTACTGATACAAATTGGTATAGTTATGCTCTTATTGTATTTTGAGAGAAAAGTTTTATTTTAACAGGAAGGGTGATATGTAGGAGGAGCTAAGGTGGGAGGAGTAAGGATAGGAAGAAGAGAAGTAAGGAGAGGAAGAGGAGAAGGAAAGGAGGAGCTAGCGGACAAGAGAGAGAGAGAGAGAGAGAGAGAGAGAGAGAGGAGAGAGAGAGAGAGAGAGAGAGAGAGAAGGGGACCATGGAAGTGGATGTTCTTGTGTCTCCGCAGTCAAAGATAGTTGGTATATCTAGGTTGGGTATTGGGTTACACTTCTGATTGTATGGGCATCTTGTTATTGAGCATTACCAAACTTATAAAGCCTTTGATCAACATTTTTTTAAAAAGTTACTGATAAAAAAATGAAAAAAAAAAAAAAGAATATCAAACCTTGAGATTCTCCTGTTATTCTGGATCCCAACCTTGTATGGGAAGTTCCTTGATCTGAGCATCTTGTTACTAATACGTCAGTGCTTCTATAGTGTGTTTACTTTGCATCTAGATCAGTCTATAAACGTTCACTGGAAAATGGACTCATTATGGAAATGCCAGCAAGGGAAGCTGAATCCCATTTAGGGCAGAAAACCAGAGGCCATGACACCGTGAATGCTGGGGTTCAGAGAGGAGTGTGGTCAAGAAGCAGTTGCCCAACTTTCTGTCTGTGTCGCACTAAGCAATGTCCTGCTGGCACTCAGAAACAGACATGCAAAAGACCTAGGAAGGCAGAAGATAATGGATTTGTTCACAGGAGCCTAAGGGGATGGTTTTTCTTTTCCACCATTCTGTGGGGCTCAGAGGTTTGCAGTAATTATCTGACTATTTGCAGCACGAAAGTCACAAGAATCAGGGAATAGTATAGTAGGTATAGTAGGGAGCTTTGAGTGAGAAAGAGTCCTAACTGCCAAGAACTGAGGCAAAAAGGTGACTCTCCTTCTTTAAGGAGTGAAACTTTCGGTGCCACAGCCCCAGGAAGAACAGGTTTGTCGAATGGGATCACTCATCTCAGTTCCTTCTTTCCTTAACTTGGGGTGATAGTGGTTGGGGACATCATTGACAAAGATGAATAGCAGATGACATCGAGGTGACCAATACATAAATGCAGATGGGAGTAAGAGCCTTGGAAAAACAAAGAAAATGTGATGCTTAATCTTCACAGTCAACTTGTCTAGATTTAGACCTAAAAGATGCACTTCTGGGCATCTTTGTGATGAGGAATTTCCACAGAGGTTTAGCTGAAGAGGAAAAATTCTTACCCAGAATGTGGATGACAGAAGCCCACAGGCTTAGGTCCTAGACTAAATACAAAGGAACAAATGAGAGAGTTAGTTGAGGACCATTTTATCTCTATCTTTCTGACTGCAGATGCAATGTTACCTAAGCTGCCTCCTCCTCTCAGTGCTGTGCCTTCCTACCATGATGGACTGTACCCTTAAACCAGGAGTCAAAACAAACCCTTCCTCTCATTGGTTGCTCTTGCTAAGCCTTTGGTCCCAGCAACAACACAAGTAACTGACACAGCACATTGATTGTGTTTAACCAGGGAGAGAGCACCAACTGTGATAGGCATTAGCTCATCCAACAGTCTTTAACTTGAACAACCTCCCATGGAAATCACTACAGTCTCTATTTTCCAGATGCCCAGAAAGGTCAGTGAATCACCAAGGTCATGCAAGTACTGAGTCACAGCACAGGATCTAGCTGTGTCAGACTGGAATCTCTAATTTTATACTATCTCTCAGACCTCCAGGATGTTATACTGTGGGTCGGCGTTAGCCCTGCAGTGTTTTTCATTTTCCTATCTGCTATGCAGATTCCTTCCTCTACAGCATGAGTGGATGTTCTGATCATTCTCCCTTTCCAGATGTCTTCTCTCTACAAAATCCAGGGGGTGCGGGGGGATGTCATACATTGTAGGTACTTCAGTCTTTGACATCTTGCAAAGGTCCAGTTTCACATGTCTGTCCATTACTGATGCATGTCTTGTCCAAACTAAGCACGAAATGAAGATTGCTCTGGATACTTCAGAATGTGAGTCCTTGGTGCTAGAAAAATCAAAGCATAGCTCTGTGAACTTTGAACTTCTGTGGCCCTCCCAATGATCATGGCCTGAAGTTTTATTAATATGTGCTTCTCATACACACCCATACTCTGGGCATTTGCATCACTTCTCACTTGCATTGACTGCCTCACCTGTATGTAGTACATTGTGCTTGGTTAAGGAAAGTAAAACATAGCACTCCTCATAATGTGACCTTCTTCAGAAAGATGTACTAGCTACATCAACCTGAGCCAAGTCTGAAGGTCCATAGGACAAAGTTCCCCAGGATATAAGCATATAAGATCTCATAGTTTTTCATTAAACTACAGAGATAAAGTGATTCAGAGGAAATTAGTGAAAGCAACCTCTGTGTCATCTGTGGCTCTTGCAGAGACTATTAACTGTAGTCCTGAATGCAGGAGGACATGCCATGGGGTAAAGGTCCAGATGGAGCAAATAGGGGAAAGGAGACCAATGGGCCATGTTCATATCCACCCCCTCTTTCTCTTTCTCTTTCCCTTTTCTACCCATATTGATGTGACTTGTTCTGCCCTTCAACACCTTCACTGATATCATGAACTGAAACCCCTTCCCTTACATTGTCTCTACCTTTTTTTCAGGTAATGACAACTAATGAGACGAACACGTGGTCTAATTCAATCTTGATGTCATATTGACAATCCACTGAATGTGGCTATAGAGATGTCCAGTGGTGTGTGCTGGCATATGCGCTGTTCTTCCAGAGGATCTGAGTCTAGTTCCTAGTACATATGTCAGATGGATCACAGCTACCTATAACTGTAAGTCCAGGGTTTTGATAACATCTCTTGACTTCTGTAAGTGTCCATGTACACATGCCCATAATGACACATATATGCAAACACATACATAAATATAAAATCTTTTAAAAATACATCATATGAACATTCCATAGCTTTCTTTTTTTTACCATCACCTGCTAATAGATGTTTGTATTGCTTCCGGTTGTTTTAGGTCCTTCTTTGTTGCTGTGATAAAATAACCTGACAAATGCAACTTCCAAGACAAATGGACTTATTTTGACTTACAGTTCCAGAGCGATATAGCCCGCAAGAGTGGGGCAGACACAGGAGTAGACAAGAGGCCAGGTGATCAAATTGTACCAGTGTTCAGAAATCTGAGGGTGGGCAAGAAGTAGGGCAGACCTAAAAAGCCTCAAGGCCAAGCCATAATGACCCACTTCCTCTAACAAATGTCCACTCCACTCCTTGAAGGTTACACAACCTCCACAAACATTGCCACCGTCTGTGTAGGAGGTATTTAGACATGTGAGTCTCTGGGGATATTTCACATGAGAACTTTGCCACCAAGTTGTATTATTATTAGTTAAAGTGTATTCATGTAGAAATCTTTGTGTGAACACATGATTTATTCTTTTCTTAAACAAAACCTACATGTAGAATTCCTGGTTTATATGACAGGTGGATTTTTTTAGTTTTGTAAAAGCTGCCAAACACTTTTCCACAGCCTGTGTGCCAGTTTGTACTTTCACCAGCAAAGTATGAGAGTTTCAGGTGCACCGTGTCCTCATCAACACTGAAGACCGCCAGTCCTTTCATTCTGAGCCAGTGTGATCAACACATCACTCAACAGTAACAAAACAGTAGCCTCTGAGCTACTACTGTTCATCCTCAGAAAGACAAAACTAACATTTAAACAAGCACTCCCAGCAAACAGTAACTTATAGTGTCAATGCATAATTGAGAACTTGCCACTTCTTTTAAACTTGATTTTTCTTCTCGAAAGAATATGCATTTCCCGATTTCAATCTTGACAGTCACTACCAGCTTTATATGAGACCTTGATCAGTGAGCCTCCTTGGGCCTCTGTTTTCCCGTCATCAAAACAGGCTACTATGTTTGCAATAGCATGTTGCTAAGATCAATTTAGATAATAGAAGTGAATTGAAGAATATTAAGGATTCAACTTCCGAGAGAATTAGTAATTATGTGATCATTACAATAGGCCTAAGAAATTGTTCTTTAGGTCTGGGCATAGCTCAGTGATTGAGCATCTATCTGGCATACTGAAGTTCTAGAGCAAAAAGAGTAAGGAGAGGAAGAAACAAAGATGGCAGCCTCCACTGACCCCTGCTCCAGTAGCATCCGGGTGTCTGAGAATACCAGAGAAGTTCCTAAGGGTGACACAGTAGCAGGAAAGGGTATACAGAGCTCTGAAACAACTAAGAAAAAAGGAGGAAAAATTAGGAGAAAGAGAAAAGAAGAGGAAGAGAAAGAGAAGAAGGAGGAGAGGTTATGTCCCCTGCAGGTACCCTAGATGCTATATGGAGAGACAGATAAGCAAATAAGCCACTTGGGGTTGGTACCCATAAACACATACTTCTTGAGTCAGTAAATTGAGGCATTAGGATAGGGCATAGATACAGGAGGCTCTTGTCAGAAGATAATGGTCAAGCATTTGGTTGTTACAAGGATTCAGAGGATGAGACTTCAGTTCCTGTAGATTTCAATCCTTTACAGGAAATGAGACTCTGAGGAGACTCAGATTCTTGTGGAATTGGTTTTCTTTATTAATGGTGCCTAATGGCCTGTAATTAAGGCACAACTTGTTAGCTAAACCAACAATTACCATTTGTTTGAAGTGCAGAGGGAGGATAATGAATGACCTCATTCAGGTTTTCCTTCTTCAATGGCTTGAGCAAGTGGTGGTTGAGTTTCAGTGCCCCAAGGCCTTATCTCTTTTTTCCCCTTTCTCTTTCTTGATATCCTGTTATCCTATTTTATTTCTCCTCTGTCTGTGACATAGCTCATTACCTATGCTTACCACACACACACACACACACACACACACACACACACATGAGAGAGAGAGAAAGAGAGAGAGAGAGAGAGAGAGAGAGAGAGAGAGAGAGAAAGAGAGAGAGGAGGAGAGAGAGGAGAAAGAGAGAGAAAGGGGAGAGAGAGAGAGTCATAATCTTCAACTTTGCATCGAATCAGCTCCTTTTACAAAACAATTAAGGAAATCTGTCCTACATTCAAACTTTGCCTCACAGCTTTTAACACCACTTCATTTCTACCACAACTTCAGGGTCAGCATCAAAATGAGTGCGCAACTGGAGGTTGGTGAGGGCTGGTGGACAGGAACGTAAATCCAATAGTGGGCAGGACTTGGCTAGATGGCAAAACACTAGAGAAATGGGTTAGTTTGAACAGTTGTCTCTCAGCTTAGTATGCGGTAGATTCTATGTTGGCAAGAGCCACTGTGGGAGGGTAGGTGAAGAGTTAGATGAAAGCATAGAGATAAGAGAGGCTGTCTTGCAAGGGTTTGGGAGTCTGTGGCAGAGTTTTATAGGTATACTTAGCTTCACAGTTGCCATATTCTGCAAAGGCACAAGTGAGTGGACAAGGCATCTTGGGAGATTGTGATTCCCAGGTTGCCAAGCTTTTCTGAGCTAAATAATTTCAGCATTGTTAAATAGGGACATTTTGTCACAGACACTTTGCAGGTACTTATAACTCGAGGTAGGTAATGGTCTGTTCCTACACACTGCATGTCACAAATAGGAAAGAATGACCAAAAATAGATATTTTGAGTACTTATGGGGAGAAGATTGGGATATCTTTGTATTTATACCTTCCATGAGAAGAAAACCATCACTGTTTAGATAATGTTGGAAGGGGCTGGGCTTCTGTTGAACTCAAGAAGTGGCTAGAGAGAAAAACCATGTGACTAGACAAAGAATAGATGCTCTCACTTTTGTTCATGATTTTTTCCCCTGATGCTTTTTAAATATCTCATCCATGCTCTATCAATACTCACTGGACTTTAGTAGGAAAGCCTGTGTTAAACCTTTGATGTTTAGAAGTATGTGTAGCTGGTGATTAAGTTGTAGGAAGCTCATCACAATATGTGCTTAGTTTGAGTACTTCTTCAATGTTGCTAAAATTCCAGAATAAAATAAGCCTTCCTAGAGTGTGTATGTATTGTGAGAAAAAGAGAGGAAGGAAAAAGGGAGAGGAGGGGGGAGAGTCAAAGGAAGAAAGAAAACAACCTTTGATATGAGTTCAGATTTTGGATCTGTCAGTTATTGATTAGCAGTGGTGAGTTTCTAACCTATCTAATATTACTTTTGCTTGTTTGTGGAATGAGGGCATATGGATTCCTTTTTGTATGTTGGGAGAGCTTTATAGTTATTCCATGTAATAGTATAAAATCTATAGTAGCATGCTATGATCAGTAGCCCATAATAAGTGCCTGGGCTTTTGTTTCTTTTCTTTTCTTTTTTTTTTTTTTTTGGACTGAACTGTGTTACCCACCATCCTTAGTTGGAATATTGAAGCAGACAGAACATAACAGATCACATTTTCAAGACTCATGTCAGGTTTCTCTGATAGTGTTTTACACAGCACAACAGAATACAACACAATTTCATAACATGGTCATTAAATAATTCAATCACAGTAACTATTGCTTCACTCTTGCCAAGTTCTACTCACTAGAAGTCAGTTACAAGTCCCACCTACATGCAAGACCTTCCACAAGGCCATTACTAACCAGGGGTCATCTCAGCATTCTGCCTCCCACTGTAGGTAGGGAGAACTTTCTCCCAACAAAGCTCCAGAGAAATACTGAAATTGCTCTACTTTCAGTGTATATATGCTCATCAATTCTTGATGCCCCTTTGGAAAGGCATAAAAGAAAGTCATAAAGAATGATGAGCCAAGTTCAGAGGCAGAAGGAGAAGTTAAGGATGTGGTTCTGTAGAACTGTAAAATTCACATAAAGCAGCTTGGAACAGCCATGAAAACAGACAGATCCATAGAATAGAATAGAGGACCCAGAAATAAGCTGACAAAGTTATACCCACCTAATTTGGACAAAAGGAGAAAAAATATGCAGTGGAAAAAGAAAAGATAACCCACTCAACAAATGGTGCAGGCAAAACTGGGCACCCACCTGCAGAAGAATGAAATTAGATTCATGCTTTCACCTTGCATAAAATAAATTAAAATGTATCAAAATCTGTAAACTAAGACCAGAATACTGCAACTGCTGAGGAGAACATCCAGAATATTCCTCAAGACACTGAGATAAGTCTGGACTTCCTGAAGAGAACGTCAAGGGCACCAAATCAGGCCCCTAAATCAACAGATGGGATGACATGAATTAAATGTTTCTGTGAAGCGGAGGAAACTGTCAGTAGAGAAAACAGTCTGCAGAATGGGAAGAAATCTTCACCAGGTCTACTTCAGACCAGGAGCAAATATTTAGAATTTACAAAGAATTGTAGAAGTTAAATATCAGGGAAATGAAGCTGCCTACATCAAGTGTGCTAATGAGTTAAATAGGCAATTAAAAAAAAAAAAGGCAAATGACCTTTTACAAAATGGTCAACATCCTTGACCAGCAGGGAAATGGAAATTAAATCTGCTTTGAGATACCATGGCACCCTAGTCAGAACGGCTGTGATCTAGGTAGATGGCAGTAGATGTTGGCGAGGGTGGGGACAGATAATCCCTATTCACTGCTGGTTGGAGTGCAAATTAACACTCTCATTGTGGAACTCAGTTTGGATGTTTCTCAAAAGTTAAAAATGGAACTACCATGCTACCCAGCTATTTCTTTCCAAGGTGTACACCCAGAACTCTGCACTCTGTTATAGGGATATTTGAACTTCTATGCTTAATGCTGCTCCGTTTATGATAATGAGGAAATGGAACCAACCTAGACATCTTTCAGCTGATGAATAGATAATGAAAATGGGGTACAGATGCAAAGCAGGATATTATCTAGTTGTAAGAAAAAAAATCATATTTGCATGAAATGGATAGACTTAGAATGATTAACATTAAGCGAGGTGACCCAAACTCAGACCAAAAATAACTGGATACTATCATTTGTGGATCCTAGCCTACAATGTACACAGGTGTACATGCAACAGTGTAAGGGTAGGTGTCCTATAAACTTTAGGTAGAAGACTAAGACAGGAGTCTAATTAGGTGATGAGATAAGACAGGATGCAGGCAAAAGACACATAGATCTGATCTAGAATATAAAACATTTTTCCCTAGTTGCAAGTCTATCATAGTTTTTCTTTTCTTTTGTATGATGTGTGAGTGAGTAAAAATGCCACTGTTGGTAAAGCGTAACCATCACTGCTTCAGAATGTCCATTCTCACTGTGAAACAGGCACTGAGATACACAGTTTGGGGCTGGGCAAATGTTTAAGGGGGTTGTCTTTAAAGTAGCCCTGTCCTGATTTTATTAGTGAGTTAATTAGATTGAAGTAATTTTATTCTTTATAAGAATGCATATTTAAAAATAATAATGCTCTTAGAATGGGCAGTTTGAGAGGAGACTCCAAAAGCCTTGACTGCCCTTACATGCTCAGGCAATCTGTTGTAAGAGTCTAGTAAACTTTTCTCCTTTTCTCCCCATCTCTCCAAGTTATTATGAAGAGAGTATGAAGATTCACTCCATAAGGGAAGTCTAACTGTGCAGAGTAGAAATTTCATATCGAGATTCTGCAGGCAACTTTCAACTGGGCTTCTATCCAATGCTAGACAGATAGCAAGGTGATGCTGTTTCCATTTTCAGTTGTAGAAACAACGAGATCCAGAGAAATGAAGGCTTCCCTTTCTCTGGCCTATGGGTGCTGTAAGAACAGGAGCTATGGCTGGGTCCCTGCTCCACCGCTTTCAGATCCAGATGATCCATCAGTGAATATCTACAATAGCCAAGTTGTTACTGGCAATTACAACCCAGGTTGTCTGCCTTTCAAAGTTGGTTCCTAGTCGTCTCCATGCATCCCTTCCCTCATTAGAGTTCTTCGTTTCTTAGATCTGTATCCAATGATGCTGGCTGATCATCATTCTCTTTATCATTCCACATCAGCACCCCCAGTAGAAATGCTCTTGGCGTGTCAGGAGAGGACCACTCATCAGAAAATGGCTGTGAAACTATAAACCCCAGGGGTTATGGGTATGGAATGGTAAGAGCCTGGCCGAGAGGAGTGATGAAGCAATAGTAGAATCCCTAAAGGAAGACACTCACCTTGAGTAAAAAATACAGGGAAGCATAAAAGATGCCAGTCGGCCTACCATCTTAATGCTGCATTTACTTTAAAAACAGCAAACGAAAAGTAAAATGAATTAAACAGATCATAACGTTACAACAGAATATCACCTTGACTCACCTGGCTTGCCTCACCCTGGTATCTGAGAAAAGAAAAAGAAGGCTCATACAGCAGACAAGTAAGAAAGAGAAATACAGCTTTTCATCTTCCCTTCCCCCCAGGCTTCTGAGAACAGCAATGAGGAGAACTAAGGGCAGCCTTGTTCACAGGGAGACAGGATCCAGGGGCCTGACTATGAGCTCTGACATATGTTCTTTTTAATCAACTCCTAATCCTGTTTTACCTGCAAAGCAGAGAATGTGGTAGATCTGTGCTCTCTTCAGGGCTCCAGTTTGCACTTGATAGGTGCTTTAGGGCCAGCCCTTCCTTCGGGGGCCCAGTTTTGCTGTTTGTAAAGTTTTGGAAGAGATGCTTCTTGAGGTTCTCCACTTCATCCATTCTAGAAGACTGGACCAGCAGTTTCCTAGAAAGCATGCTTTGTCTTTTGTTTGACATAAAATATTGAATTCCAAATAGTACCTGTGCATGCATCAAGTGTTGGAATCTGCTATCCATTAGCCTCCCTGGCTCCTTTTCCTTCTGCCTAGAGACAGTGGTCCCAAGGAAAATTGATTAGCTGTTCCCCTGGTTTCAGATGTCAGGACACACAAAGAACTGACAGAAAATTACTCCTGGGAGCATAACATTTCCATCTACCTCACAGCTTGGTTTGTAATAAAGATAGTGCCTGTTTACAGGTCTATGATTATGTGCTATTCCTGAGAGGCAGTGTATGGACATTGTCTCAGTGAGGGTTTCTATTGCTGTGAAGATACATCACAACCATGGTAACTCTTATAAAGGAAAGCACTCAACTGGGGGATGGTTTACAGTTTCAGAGGTTTAGTCTATTATCATCATGGCAGGAAGCATGGCAGCATACAGGCAGACCTGGTGCTGGAGAAGTAGCTGAGAGTTCTACATCCAGATCGGCAGCAACAAGAAGGGAGTGAGACACTGGGTCTGGCTTGAGCATCTGAGACCTCAGAGTCTATCCCCAGTGATAATGCTTCCTCCAACAAGGCCACTCCTACTCCAAGGCCACACCTCCTAATTGTGCTATTACCTATGGATCTATAGAGGTTGTTTTCATTCAAATTACCACAGGTGGCAAGCTTCTACTCTTAGCTGGCTGTTTGAGCGTTTAGCTTCTTCTTACCAGATGTAGAATGCACAACTTAGACCATCCAGAAGATGGCATCCCACCAGCCATCGTTAAAGAGTATAACCTTGTTAATACAACCATCTAACCAGTAAGAAGAGATCTGCGTGGTTCCACAGAGGAAGCAGCTACAGGTTGCATCATCAGTCCACTGCTGTGATGGGATGGAGTGAGGCTTCTGCAATGGTAAAGGCTTCAGACCCTAGGAAAGCATCACTTGGAGTATAATCAAAGGCCTTTGAGAGCAGGACTTGCTGACACTGTGCTTTGGTGGGGCAGAGGAGATGTGGTACTGAGGAGCTTGTACTGTAAGTGGTAAAACAACAAACAAAAACAAACAAACTGTACAACATAATCAGCTCTTCCACTAGAAAAGATGCAGCTAGACAGAACAGGAATGAAAACACAGCATATCCCAATGGAGAATTCAGGGGTGAGAAACTGTTACCTAATTTATCACACAGAGAATGGTCTTTCCTGTCCTGACCAAAGTCAGCTACATCCTTGGAGAAAATCCTGGTTCGTGAAAAATGTTGGCCACAGAAAGCATGTGTGGTACCTGATGGTGGTAAATCCATTACTTCCGGTGTGAGGAGAATATGCTTTTGGGACTCTGCTGAGAGGAACGGAGTAGGTGTGGGAAGCACTGAGCATTCAAGGAAAGCGACTCCTGGGGCTTTCCCTACACAAAGATGCTTCCCTGACTTCAGATGGGATGAAACACGTCTGTACTGAACTGGTCACTGTGGCTCCCTTTTTAACTTCTTCATTTGGGATGTCCAGGCGCTGCTGCACAGAGTGGGGAAGGAGGGAGAGAAGTCTGTTTCTTGTGAGTCAACAGGATCCTAGTCCGGCACTGCTAGGGGCGAGGCGGGAGTTATCCAAAGATTTCAGTGTTACGGCTTTTCAATATTACAGCTCTCTTAGAAAACAGCTCTCTGAGACAATCTTCAACAAAACAACTTGCGCTCACACACTTTGTTCAGGGTGAATCAAGGGCTATATATGTGAACCTTGGAGAGCGGGAAGGGGTTTCTCTTAGGGTGAAGTTTCACTAGCTGAGGTTTACAGTCCTGGGCATACCTCCTTTGCCTAGAGAGCCATTCAAGAGATCAGGCTGAGAAGAGGAAGCCCAGCTAAGAAAAGGAAGTCCTCCATTTTGTGCTGAGCTCATGAAAGCTGTCTGGACATGGTGGACTGTAACCTTAGTAGCAAGGTTCAAGAGCCACCAGTTTCCAGTGTTAAACTTTGCTTTAAACGACAACACAGCAGAAACAACAGGCAGAGAAACATTTAATTGGTCAGAGCATTCTTCCTATATAGGTACTAGAACCACAATGTCATATACTGCTCGAAAACTAAGCATGTGCTCTAAGTGTTCCAGTCTCTACTATCTTCTTGGCAACATGCAGATGCGTCCCCTCTGCGGACTGTGCAAAGCATCACTCACCACAGCTGTTCTCATCATTGGAGCACCCAGCTCTTTTGATCCCTGCCTGAAGATTGCCATAGTGCAGAATCTGGGCTGAATTCATCTCAGCATCACAAGGACTTGGCACAAGGTTTTCCCATGGACAAAGAGATGTGTGAGAAGTCAATTCCTAGAAGACAAATCGAGAGCCCCCGTTGGCCCTGGTGTCAAGGCTATGCCCTAGAAATAGGAACTTTGGATTGTTGACTGAAAGTATTATCATTAAATAAAAGTTATTTTCTTTGTACCAGTTAATTCTGTACAAGTATGTCCCCAATTATATGGTCAGTGAAAAATAAAGTTATAAGGGCTTTTTAATGGCAGAGGGAAATAAATAGAGTATAATGTAAAAACAACGACAACAAATTCCAAAATGCTGGTTATGAACACACTATTTTAGTATGAACCCATATGTCAAAGAATTGGCCTCTAGTTTATAACAGTCATTTCTGGTTCTGAGATTGGGGTTACTTTTTGTTCTCATGATTACACCTTTAGGTCATTTTCCAAATTATCTGAAATAACCCCATGCTATTGTAAACACTGGGAAGAAATCACTTTAAGGACAAGTCATTTCATCTGGTGTTTTTGTTGGTGTGTTTATTCAGTTGGGAATAGGATAGCTCTGAATAAAGGAAATGGAACCGTTGTTTTCTTTCCTTTGCCTGAAGAAGGACAAACTTGTCTTCTGTGTGGGACTCTGGGAATTCTCACAGTGAGCTAGTGGTCTCTGCAGCCTGATGCCTGGGGGGAGAACATCTTTATTCCTGGGTTTCTATTATAGACTAGAGGAATCCCAGAACACCTCTCTACCCCTCCTTCTAGCCTGGATTTCTTTTCTCTAATTGTGGGGGTTAGTTCTAAATGGTGCCTAGAGGGGCCACAAAATGAACTCATTCCAGCAGTAAGTAAATCAAGAGTGACTTGCTTTAGGCTTTTCAGGTCTCTGCAGTCTGTGGAAAACATTGGCTTTAAACCTTTATTTTTATTTTTGTTTTATTAAGATATATTTTATTTAAAAAAACAACGTTCATGAATATCTTCCTTTTTATATACTGATATAATCAGCATAAAATTCCAGGAGTGAAAATCTGGTCCAAAGTCTGTGACTTTACTGTATTTCACATTTTCAATTGAATTAAAAACAGAGAGGAGAATTTTATTTCACATCAGATTTACATGAAACAGAGAGTACAGTTTTTATAAATAAAGTTTTAATGGGATGTAACCAGTCTTACACCTTTTTATAGTGTTCATGGCAGCTTTTGCCCTGCATCATATGGTCTCTATTGAAGTACCAAATGGCCAGCAAGCCTGAACTCCTCTCTGCCCTAGTCTTGTGTGATTTTCTGTGGTGTACACGATTAGTGCTTATAAAACACTTTGGGTGTTTCTTTCTTTTTAGCTTGGGATGGGGTTATCCCATAGCTCACTGTCAATGGGCTATAAGACCCCATACTCCTGTGAGTCCTGGGACAGCCCAGCATGGTTAGGAATCAAATTACTTCTCCATTTCTATTTTAATCACTTGGTAACCTGTTGGACATTTGTTTAGAATGTCGTAGATAATGGGTGGCTGCAGTTCATGGGCCCTCAATGGCTGCATGGAATATCATTCTTCACCATGCCCTATTTCAAATATGTACATTTAACTGAAAAAGAAAGCATGCATAGTAAAATTCTGAAAGTTAGGGCTTCTTAGCTATAAAGAGTAGCATGATCTGTCTGGAAAATATATCTGGCCTTCATTCATCTGAAGTCTGTTATTTGGTTGATTGATGAGTTAGGTGTTGGGCTAAAGGATTGATTCACTCAACAGCAGCAAGCATATCTTGACTAGGTTGTAGTACACCAGGCAGTGGGATACATGCATCAGCCCAAGCTTCCAACCTTTAGGCGTTCATAGTTGGCCCACCCCCTCCATAGTGTTTCCTTTACAAAGCCAGCTCCATGAGACCCACATGCCAGTTATCCTGAGCTACCTGCATTTCCCCGGACTCACTAGGAGCCACCTTCCCTTTGAGTTTACTTTTTTTCTTTTGTATGGATTGAGAGATCACAGAAAGCTGAACAATAGACAGCCTCATGTCAGCACACTGTGATATTTCCTATTGTCCAGAAGCTATTCATTTATTCTGGAAGAAAGGAAATAAATGTCCTTGCAGGGTCAACCTTGTCCTAACAATAGCATCTGGAGTGTCTGTGGGAAGAGTGAAAACATCCCATAAGTTATGGGGCCTCTATTTCATGATGTTAGACAATCAGGAGTTAAGAAATACAGGCCAGAGAATTTCTCCCTCCAGCGATGGTGATGGTGCTGTTTAGTACGTACTGTTCACTCAGAAAATCGCTGGCCACACATGACCAGTGAGCAATTAAAATGAAGCTAATGTAGTGGCAGAGAAGTTAATCTGAAGCCTTCGCCACTTTCAATTAGCTTTAGCTTGAATAGTTACATGTGACTGATGGCTATCTTATTTCCAGTGTGGCTCTAGGGGATGCTTAGAACCACTTGTTTAAATGTTTTTGTCACCATAACCAAGATACAATATGTTTAAGAGAGATGACCGTTAAGACCATTTACAAAGAACACAAGAGACACTATCACTAGGATAATACTATGGCTTAATTTCTCCAATTGTACTTCCCATCAGGTGGCTGTTATTATGAGAGGGCTTTCATACAGTGGTAGACCCTAACTTGGGCTGAGTGTCCAAAATTTAAATGAGTGGGGGAAAAAGAAATAAAGAGGAAAGGAAAGGACATGACTGCCCCTAGGTATGGTGGCAGAGAACATTTATTATAGATATGTGTAAAAGAATGGCCAGAGGCAGAGACATCTAGAATAGTCCAGAGTGATCACGATCCTGAACCATGTGGGGAGAAGGGGAAGGGAAGAGAAGAGGAAAGAAGGGAACTATGTATAGCCAGGAGCCCAAAGGTACAAAAGGGAAGGGACCAGTAACCAAAATGTCTAGATTATATAAGGAAGAGCCTCTGGGAGAGGGACAGCTCAGCCCTTAGGCCGGAGATTTCAGGGTAGTGGGCAGGGTATGCCAGCCATACTCTGTAACAAACTGGAACTGAGGGATGCTAGGAGAACCTGGAGGCCAAGTCCACTTTGATATGTTAAATAGGCCCCTCAGTTGTTTGTCCCAGGTTTGAAATTTAGCACCAAGGTCACTGCACCTCTGGCATGACACAGTCTCTCAAAACAGCAGGCTAATACATTCTATAGTAACATTGGAAATATTCAAATGAATGTATTTAAAAAGACTAGACATTATTTCAAGAAAAAATGATATCAAAATCTTGATATATGGCAGTATAATTATTGTAAGTACTGGGAAACTGTTGATGAGAAAATTGGAACTGAGGGAACCTGAGGTAGAGGGTCAGGCTCCTCCATCTGCAGAGCATGTTAGGGTGTCAACAAGCTAGTGAACTGAATAGGAAGTGATCTTAGAATCATGGATTGTTCTATGACTATGGTTCTTTAAATTGAATAATTTCAGTCCCTATCACCCTCTATTCATGCCTCTACAAAAAAAATTGGTAAAGTAAAGAAACAATAGATACAATTGGGCAGGTTACCTGGAGTTCTGGTCAACCTCTCTCTACATTCACCGTGCTAAGTTTTCACATGCCTTCTACATCTAACAGACTCTCCTATGTCTTCAAATGTATTCTCTCTTTGTGTATGTGTCATCAATTTTCATTTTACATAAGGACCTAAGTCCTATTGGAGTACATGGTCTCCTGACTCTAATACGACCTCCTCATCATTTAGCTAGTTACATCTACAATGACCCTGGTTTCAAGAAATCTCACATTCTGATGTTCTGGGGAGTGGGTATATGTGTTTCATATAGAAGATCTGGAGGGTGCAAAAGTAGGGATGGGAAGTCAGTTCCAGAGTATTCATGGCTCTTCTTTGTATAGTCATAAGTAACCTCAGTGCTAGCTTCTCACCATAAACACCTCCCTCTGAGGGGTGTCCAAACATTTGACACTATAACATGGAGTTGCCATTGGTAAAGTTCACACTTTGGAAACAGTCAGTTGAGTTTAAGCAAATCAGGGTTGACCAGTGGGGAGATGGCTCAGTTGGTAAAAAGCAGTTGTTGTGCAAGCATTAGGATGTTCGGGCCTCCAGAACTGATGTAAAAAAGCTGTGTGTGGCTGTGTACACCTGTATTGATGGTTACACGGGAGGCAGAGACAGGTGTATGCCTGGAAGCTTGACAGTCAGCTAGGACTGTCTATATGGGGAAAGTGACAGTAAGAGACTCTGCCCCAGAGGGTGGAGGGTGTCTTTGGACTGGCACCTGAAGGTGTCCACTGACCTCCACATATACCCTGTGCATGGAATGAATATATATGAGTGACATGCAGATGCATCATATAAAACTCATACCTCCCCACACACAGTTCTTATAATGATCTAATTAAGTTTACAATGTTTTGTTGGGAAGCACTGGGAGCTTTCTTAGGATGCATATAGCCTACACTTGAGGGTCTGTGCCCTTAGGTGGTCATTATAAACTGTAAACTTATCCCACAGTTTCAAGAATGCCACGGACAGAAAAGATAGATATTATCAAGATTTTTTAATGTAAAAGCTAAAAAAGAGTCTTATTTGGATGTCTCTTCTTCTTGAAATGGATGTCTATTTTCAAAATATTGCACTGGCAGCTTCGGCAGAAGCCATCTCTCGCCTGGAAAGGAAGAGCCGGGCCAACATATGCGCACAGATATCAATACAAGCCTGGAGTTATACATAAGCAGAGGGAGTTCTGACGGCAAGCTGGGCAGCATGCCATGCAAGGAGCTTCCTCATCGGGCTCTTCCCTTCGGAATCTCTCCCGACTGTGCTCCGTGTATACAGCAACAGGACCAAAAGCCTCCTTTGGTCTATTCTGAGAGCAGCTTGCCACTGGCAGATTCAGCTATTCCCCTGCTTTTAGAATCGATCCATGCTGCCTGGCCTTCCTCTGAAACAGGGAACACGGCCATCTGGATTCTCTTTTATTGATCAGTCGATAGTCAGAAGACCAACATGATGAATTCCATATAACAGTTTTTGAGAGTGTGGAGAGCTATTATTGGATATCAACACCCGAGTGGTACTGCATGGTCCATCTCTTTGACTGCTCTGTGACACTTCTTTTTGTTTTGTCTGTTTCTAATTAATTGATTAATACATTAACATACAATTGCTGTCCCCTCCCAGTCCCCTCTTCCAAAGCTCCTCCCCATCTTCCTTCCCTTCGCCTCTGAGAGGATATCCCCTGCATATCCCCCCTCCTGGGGTATTAAGTCTCTACAGGATTAAGCGCATCCTCTCCCACTGAGGTCAGGGAAGGCAGCCTTCTGTTACATATATGTTGGGGCCTCGGATCAGCTTATGTATGCTCTTTGGCTCAGTCTCTGGGAGCTCCCAATGATCCGGGTTAGTTGACTCTATTAGTCTTTCTGTGGGGTTGCCATCCCCCTCAGAGCCTTCAATCCTTCCCCTAACTCTTCCATAGGGGTTCCTGACTTCCATTCAATGTTTGGCTGTGGGTTTCTGGGTTTGTCTCAGTCAACTGCTGGTAGAGATGCTTAGAGGCCAGCCATACTAGGCTCCTGTCTGCAAGTACAACATAGCATCACTAAGAGTATCAAGGATTGGGACCTGCCCATGGAATGACTCTGGGTCACTTCTAACCTTGGAAAGTCTTTGAAATCTAAAAGCCAGAAAGAAAAGTTAAAAATCAATATTTTTTAAATTAAGAAGGGCAAAACAAAACAACTGGAAAATAGTCTAACAACTTGAAAAAAAGGTAAGACATCTCCCCCTTGTAAAAGGTGACTGGCAGAAGGGTTAAGAACAACAAAGGGACTGTAAGGTCACACAGTGTTTGGGTTCTGCAAACCCCTCTTAATCTTCTCAACTCTCTGGGATGGTTACTTGTTATCCATAGAGGAAACAGAGGCCAGGGTAGTTGATGATGTGATTAACAAGTCCCCATGCCTTTTTGTGACTGTTGGACTGTTGGTTCTCCTCCTTCTTCTTCTTCTTCTTCTTCTTCTTCTTCTTCTTCTTCTTCTTCTTCTTCTTCTTCTTCTTCTCCTCCTCCTCCTTCTCCTCCTCCTCCTCCTCCTCCTCCTTCCTCTCCCCTCCCCCCCTCCCCCTCCCTCACTCTTGCCCTCCCCGTCCCCCTCCCTCTTGCCCTCCCTGTCCCCCTCCCCGTCCCCCTTGCCCTCCTCCTCCTCCTCCTCTTCCTCTTCCCCCTCCTCCTCTCTTCCTCCTCTTTCTTCCCCATCTGCTTCCTATGACTCTTCAAAGAAAGCTGATAGCTAATAGCAGCCACCCATCATGACATTTCTCAAGCTGTTTGCCCTCCCAGGCCTTCCTTTCTCACCCTTCCAAGAAGCTGGGCTTTTGCTGTTCTTTTTCTGTTTGGTCTGTTCTTTCTTGCTGTGTGGATGAGTAAGAGAATCTTCTCTCTAGCTTAGCTGCCTTGCTTTATACTTCTCATAGTGTGTGTGTGTGTGTGTGTGTGTGTGTGTGTGTGTGTGTGTTCGAGCGCTTGTAGGTGTCTGTGCTTTCCTGTGTGTGAAAATGCATGTGTGTTTATGGGCAAGCTTGCTTGTGTGTGAGTATATCTCTGGAAGCTAAAGATCACCCTTGAGTGACCTTCCTTGGGAGCTACTCACCTTGCATTTTGAGAGAAGCCCTCTTTGAGCTTTTGGTTAGGATGACAGCTAGGGAATCTCAGGAATCTGCCTTTCTCTTCCTCCCCACTCCTGGAACTACAAGCGTGAGCCACAATGTCCAGCTTTTTATGTGGTTGCAGATCAGATTTCAGTACCCATGCTCGCATGACAGGTGCTTTACTAATTGAGCCATGCTTACCTCCTGTGGTATAATTCTTTAATCACTCAACAATAGTCAAATTATGATTGATTTCTAAATCCTATCCCTAAGCAACCAACATCAGTTGGCCTGGCTATGTTGGGCACCACTCCATTCCACATTCTGACTGGCAGGTAGATGGCCTGATAGGGGAGCAAAGACACCAGGCAGCAAGGATGTCTATCTCATTAATCTCCCTTGTCAGGTTCTGTGTGTACAGTGTCTCCTCTTAGAATTAGGATCCACATTCCTCAGAGACAATGATTTAAGCAAGCAATCAGATGCTTTGTGTGGACTGAACCCCATGTGAACTCCTGTTGGTGCTGTCCCTGATCTAGTCTCATGTAACTCATGCAAGTCTGAGATATTCTTTCCTAAGCTTTTGGGCATGTGGAGAACAGAGACCACCTACCGCTCAGTTTCAATTTTCAATCCCCTCCACTCATATACAATTTGGTTCCCCCCCCCCCCCCGCAGATGAGTGGTAGGTCCTTTAATAACTGCTGTGTGCATGTGTACATAGATGCACCTTTAAAAAGTCGTTTTGCCTTAAGCAGGGCACGATGATTCACAACTGTAATGTCAGTTCTTGGGAAGCTGACACAAGAGGACCACAGAGAGTTCAAGGCTAGCCTGGGTTACATGACAAATTTAAGGCAATCCTGGGCAACCTATAGTACTTTATCTCCAAACAAAAACAAAACAAAACAAAACAAACAAACAAACAAAAACCAGTAGTGGGTAAGGGAAGAAGAAGAAGAGAAGGGATCTTTGACAATAGATAGTAATGGATGGGTCAAATCAAAATACCTTAAACACACAAACACACACTCACACACAAACACACACAGTGAAACCTGTTATTTTGTAAAGTTCATATGTATTAATAAAAAGTTATGAAATAGTCTCTAGACAGATGATGACAGAGCTTTCAACTGCAGGAACACACTGTGGGGAACATGGCAACCCAAGAAGACAAGAAACCTGAGTTGATACTTGAGGTCTGGAAGGCCCATGGGGAAATCCACCACAGAATTCACTGGCAGGAAGGAAAATGAATCTCTCTCCTTAGAAACTGCTTTTAGATTTCTTTTTCCGCTGTTTTAAATATATCATAGTTCATCTGTAGTTTGGTCCTATAGAGAGCACTGTTTAAACGGATGTCTCTGTAAGGTATTTTATTAATTGGCTGGTTCCATTGAAGCACACTTCGTCACACCTTGAATACACTCTTCTATGTATGTTTGATTTTCAGATTCAACTTTTTTTTTTGAATAGGGTGAGTAATTTCACACAGCTTTCTGCCTAAGACCATTGATTCAATTTCCCAATTTATTTTTTAATGGCTAAGTCAACTTTGTAGGTATTTGGGACATGAGACACGATGTTCTGATATATCTATGTGCTGTGGGATGGCCAATCAAGCTATATTACATATGTGTTACTTCCTATGTTTTACGTTAATTCTTGAAATCTCCTCTCATCATTTCACATGTGTAAACCTATTGTTATTAACTGCCATTATGACATGTAGGAGCTCCCCTCAATATGTTCCCCTTGTGTAACTGAAATCCATGTCCTTGACTGATGTCCTAGCTCTCCATCTCTTAGCTCTAGTAACAGTCATTTAATTTCTGAGCTGGGCTTCTATATCCACAGGTAAGTCAGAGTGTCTTTCAGAGCCTACTTCCTCTACTGTCCACCCTATTCTCCAGGTCGTTCCATACCATTACGAATAATAGTAATATTTAGGTGAGCTTTAAGGTATTTTAACTATCTTTTAATTTATTCTTTTAGTACTTCATAAATGTATACAATGAGATGTGGACATTTCCACTCTAAAATCCTTTCTCCAACTCCTCTCAGACCATTTGTATCATGTCCCTTTCCCAACTTTATGTCCTTAAAAAATTCCCTCTGGAAGGTGGTGGCACACACCTTTAATCCTAGCACTCAGGAGGCAGAGGCAGGTGGATTTCTGTGAATTCAAGGCTAGCCTGGTCTATAGATCAAGTTCTACAACAGCCAAGGATATACAGAGAAACTGCCCTGTGCACATAGGTATAAGAGCAACTGGTAGAGCATGGGTGCACAAAGAAAACCTTTCCTCTCTCAGAAGACATCAAATGCCAATAGGAATATCTCCCCCTTCTAATGCTGAGTTGTTTCCCATTGTTCATCTATGTCCTGTTTATTTTGTTCTTTTATTGTTGATAAGCACATATTTGTTCCATGTTTTACTTATTACGATAAATCTGAGGTAAACCTGGAAGTCAGGTGTCCATTCAGTGCCCTAATTTTACATGGTTGATACATGTATTCAGTAGTAAGATGGCTTTGTTACAAGGTGACTCTTAAGAAAATCATTTAAGTCAAGCATTTGAAGTTCAGTGCCATTCCAGTGGCTTCTAGATATCTGGCACTATTTCCCATCAGAGCCTTGGGCACATAAGGTCATAGCTGAACAGAACATTCTCCTTCAACTGTGACATCTCATGACTCAACTTGGCCTCTGATGTCAGGATACACATCCTGTCCTGGAGACTGAACTGCCTCACATCTGTCTTATGTCACTGACCCCACATTTGATGTTAGGGTGTCACATCATGAAGAGGATGCATGTGTCCCATGTGAGTACTTTTACAGGTCTACCTGGACCTTACATCTTTAGCCCTGTAATCCACAAAATATGGCTCTGAAAGGAGATGGTTTTGAGTTCTTTCTAAATCCAGATGTCTGTACTCAAATGACTATCAATCAATTTATATACATACACATATACACATACACACACACACACACACACACACACATATATATATATATCACTGGCATCACAATCACTGTTTATTTTTATTCTGCTTTTCCAAGTTGACTAATGAGTTCTATAATGTTTCTGAGATACATTGTTAGAGAATTTACCAATTACATAAGGATGGAACTGAGAATGAGGAAAGGAAGGCATTATGGCAGAGGTGTCTCAACAAGAGAGGACACATGCCTCTCTTTTCCACCCAACCCTGCTTTTCTACCAAAATCTTGACACAGCCAACTTCTATGACCTCAGTGAAGCTGGATCTAACTTTCTATGCATTCTTATTTTTATTTCATGTATCTCCACTCAGCCAATGCTTAATGAGCACCCAACCTGGAATATATATATATATACTCAGGTATTGTACCATTCAGCCCTGACCACAGAACTAGTAATTCAACAACTCAGCATTGCAGCCCCACTTCACTAATGAGGAAACCAGAGTTTGGCGAGGAATGCACATCCCTTAAACAAGTTATGAGTGGTATATGTGGACCTCAAATTCAGTGCTGCTTTCTGCCCAGAAATAACTCTTTTAATCTAACAATCATGGCTTCCTTCTCCAGGAAGAACGGCACCAGCATTTATCTCTTTGCTCGCTTGTTTTTTTTAAGCCAATAATCCAAGAATTCATGAGAGTGTCATATTTAGAAGATTATGGTGTCTGGGACGTGGCATGAGTGGGTCTGCTGAAAGTTTTTGTATCTAAGTATTAGCCACTGAAATGATGTGTGTGTGTGTTAATAGTGTGTCCTTGTATATAGATGCACGTGTGTGTGTGTGTGTGTGTGTGTGTGGTCTAAAGGTTGTTGGTGAGAATCTTCTTCTATTGCTCTCCACCTTACATTCTTAGAGAGGGTCCGTGCTTACCCAGGGATCATTAATAGGCAAGGATGGCTGCCAATGAACCCTTGGGATTCTCCTGTCTTACAGGTGTGAGCCATAGCTCCTGGCCTTTTTATTTGAGTTCTGGAGGATCAAACTCAGGTCTTCATGCATGGCAGTCACTGGCTGAGCCATCTCTCCAGGGCAGAATGCTTTACATAATTTTCACACCTTGACACTCATTTACTGTTAATTTGTAAGCTCACGTGAACATTTAAAAGATGCACATGAGCAGCTGAGATCCTCCTTTCATCTAGGTGCACGTCAGTAGATCAGCTCTGGCGCTCATTCTCCTCCATCCTCATGAGAACTTGCTACTAGCTCTCCCATACAGCCATATTCTATTCTGTCCTGGCCAGCCAGGAACACAGTGCAGCCATCTCTGATGACTTCTCTTACCATCCCCATGAGCAAGGACACAGAATCCCAACATCCCTTGTCTTAGGTTTATTTGTTGTGAAGAGATACCATGATAAGCATGGCAACTCTTAGAAAGGAAAGCATTGAATTAGGGCTGACTTAGAGTTCAGAGATTTAATCCATTGTCATGGTGGGAAGCTTGCCAGGATGCTGGCTGATATGGAGTTGGAGAGGTAGCTGAGAGTTCTACATCCAGATTGGAAGCTAGCAGGAAAAGAGTGCTATAATGGATCTTGCTTAAGACTCTTCGATCTCAAAGCCAGCCCTCAGTGGTACACTTTCTCCAACAAGGCCACTCCTACTCCAACAAGGCCACATTTCCTAATAGTGCCACTCCCTGAGCCTACAGGAGCCATTTTCTTTCAAGTCATCACATTCCTTTTCTTTGCATTCACTGGCTTCACCTTCTGAAATTCCTTCTCCTACCCATCATACCCCGTACAAGTATATGGATAAAATCAGTTCCATCATTTATCTTTGGCCTTTTCTAGATTGTTCCAGGAAGTCATATCTAATGCACAGCTGGAGGGAGATAAGCACTACACCAGAGAACAGATAGGACACAACCTTTCTCCTTACTCTTATAGCTTGCTGACTTGGGGAACAGGTGGACTAAGGAATTTCATCTCCTGAGCCAGGGCTGCTTTGTTACTAAGACTTGTTAATGGCTGCAACACATACCCAAGAGAAAAAAGGTTCAAAAGAAGAAAGGTTTGTTTTGTCTTGTTTTTGAGGCAGTTGAAGCAGTGTCATCGTTTCTGGTGATGATGAGGTAGAACATCCTGATGGAACGAATAGGGAGCAAATTGCTCATTTCACAGTCATCAGGAAGCAACGTTGGGGATGGGAGTAGGGAGGAAGGAGGATGGAGAGAAGAACAAATATTGAAATTGACTCAGGAAGGAAGGTGCAGGGATAAGTTTATTGCCTATAAATCTCTCCCCTCAGGGATCCATTTCCTCCAATGAGACCCAACCTTTGTCTACTAGGACCTTATCAACAGGTTAGCCTACTAACAGAGCCTTCAGGACCCAGTCATCTCTTACTGGTATTGCCAGTTGGGAGCAAACATCAACACCTAAGCCTGTGAGGGTTCCAAGCCATTAACACTGAACTTCAGAACAAAGCCATATCTAATTTAGCCTGAAATAGCTCATGTCCATGACAGCATTCAATTTTAACTTCGCTTGTGGCCTGAGCCATATCACAGACCTCTTTATGTTTGCCTCCTTACACTCAAAGTGCCTGCTTCACTACTTACATTATGAAACTCTCAGAATTTTGCAGGAACATTAAAATAGATTTCTAAAATGGATAAAAGCAATAAAACATTAGATATGAGGCTCAGGTCCATTTTTTGATCGGCTTATTCTGAAATTATTGATTGTACCACATAAAGAGTGGGGGTGTGCTGAGCGCTCATCTCCTCAAGGACTTGCAGTTCCAGGAAAACAGACAAAACAAGACCATCTGTGTGAATATGAAGAATCTATGCAAAGTTCTGTGCTTTATAGTACCTTGAAGTTTTTGTTAGATTAAAAACACCCTAACAAGAAAGCAACAGAAGGGAGAAGAAGGTTTATTCAGCTTACAATTTCTGGTGCAGGCTCTATCATTGAGAAAAGTCAAGGCAGGAACTTCAAGGCAAGCCAGCTTGCTATTTTGTTATTTTACACAGAATTATCTCTGACCAATGAACTTAATCACAGCCAAAGAAAAATGGTGGAAGCCATGGAGAACTTTACTAGTTGGTGGGCAGAGTTATGCAGGGCTAGCTTTCTTACACAGTTCAGGACAACCTCTGCCCAGGGAATGGTACTGCCCATGACAATCCTCCATAAACATGCCCACTGTTCAATATGATTAATCCAGTAAGTTTCATTGAGATTCTCTTCCCAGACAGTTCTAGGTTATGTTAATCTGACAGTTAAAGGTTAGAGTTAGAATAACAGGTAGGGGGAGAGTGGGCAGCCTTGTCTAGTCCCTGATTTTAAGGGGATTGCTTCAAGTTTCTCTCCATTTAGTTTGATGTTGGCTACTGGCTTGCTGTATATTGCTTTTACTATGTTTAGGTATGGACCTTGAATTCCTGATCTTTCCAAGACTTTTATCATGAAGGGGTGTTGAATTTTGTCAAATGCTTTCTCAGTGTCAAGAGATATGATCATGTGGTTTTTTTCTTTGAGTTTATTTATGTAGTGGATTACGTTGATGGATTTCCGTATATTGAACCAACCCTGCATTCCTGGGATAAAGCCTACTTGATCATGGTGGATAAGTGTTTTGATGTGTTCTTGGATTCGGTTCGAGAGAATTTTATTCAGTATTTTTGCATCGATATTCATAAGGGAGATTGGTCTGAAGTTTTCTTTTCTTGTTGGATCTTTGTGTGGTTTAGGTATAAGCGTAATTGTGGCTTCATAGAGTGAATTAGGTAGTGTTCCTTCCGTTTCTATTTTGTGGAATAGTTTGAAGAGAATTGGTATTAGATCTTCCTTGAAGGTTTGATAGAATTCTGCACTAAAACCATCTGGACCTGGACTTTTTTTGGTGGGGAGACTTTTAATGACTGCTTCTATTTCTTTCGCAGTTATGGGACTGTTAAGATGGTTTATCTGATCCTGATTTACATTGGTAAGTGATACTTGTCTAGAAAATTGTCCATTTCATCCAGATTTTCCAATTTTGTTGAGTATAAGCTTTTGTAGTAGGATCTGATGATTTGTTGAATTTCCTCGGTTTCTGTTGTTCTGTCACCCTTTTCAGTTTGGATTTTATTGATTTGGATACTGTCTCTCTGCCCTCTGATTAGTCTGGCTAAGGGTTTATCTATTTTGTTGATTTTCTCAAAGAACCAGCTCCTGGTTTTATTGATTCTTTGTATAGTTCTCTTTGTTTCTATTTGGTTGATTTCAGCCCTGAGTTTAATTATTTCCTGCCGTCTACTCCTCTTGGGTGTTTTTGCTTCTTTTTGTTCTAGAGCTTTCAGGTGTGTTGTCAAGCTGCTAGTGTGTTCTCTCTCCAGTTTCTTTTTGTATGCACTTAGAGCTATGAGCTTTCCTCTTAGCACTGCCTTCAGTGTGTCCCATAGGTTTTGGTATGATGTGTCTTCATTTTCATTAAATTCTAAAAAGTCTTTAATTTCTTTCTTCATTTCTTCCCTGACCCCATTATCAATGAGTAGAGTATTGTTCAGTTTCCATGTGAGTGTGGGCTTTCCATTGTCTTTGTTTGTTGTTTTATGCGAAACTCTTGTTTCTTTTGCCAAACCATGAGGTCTTCTCAAAAGCCAAATCTCATATTTGGCATCTAGGATTCCAAAAGAAAAGAACAGATGCTAGAATTATTAGAATTCTCCAAGATGGTAGGCACATGTTATCTATTTTATTAGTTTTTCTTCTCATCAATATGAACAAATAGCTGGTGGAAATTTTAAGAAAGGGAAGATTTGTTTGTTTTGCTCATGGTTTCAGAGGTGAGAGTTGAGAGGTTGTGGCAGAGAACAAGGGCTCACACTATGGTGGACAGGAAGGCAGAGCAAAAGAAAATACAGGGAATGACCAAGGAAAGGGAGAACCCCCAAAGTCCTATTTGAACCAACTATGCCTCTCCACTTACCTTTACCCATATCCCAGTAATGCCTTCATATAGATGCTGTAAGGAATTAATCCAGTCACTGTGTTAAAGCCCTCGGGATCTAATTACCTCTGGAAAATACCATATAGACACACCCAGAGGTGTGCTATATAAGCTGTACAGCACTTTTCTCAATCTATAATCAAGTTGGAAACTAAAAGCAACTTTCATACCTATTGCTATAGAAGCTGTGTAGTGATTGTTACAATAGATCATGGGAAAACAGTACTTTCTTCAACTTACAAGATTTTTTAAAACTTCTAACAAATCTTAAGACACTCAAGAGATACTGGGTGCCCATGAGATAATTAAATGTGTAATGAGTTAATTTTGCCCCAGTTTGGGCTATTGCTGTGTAGTAATTAATAAATTAATCAGGAGTTTGCTAAGTTATTTGGAGAAAAGGAAGAAAGGAAGAGGCAGAGGAAGGCAAGGAAACAAGAGAGTGTTGAGGACAAGAAGAAATAGAAGAAGGAAGCATGTGAGAAAGCAAGCTGTCGGTGATGAGTAACCGCGAAGTAATTGGATCAGAATGATGATGTGGTTAGGAAGCCTGTGTTGGCTCGTCTCCAGATTCACTAGTTTTACAACAACGATTCCAGAAATTTCCCCAAACATCAGGATTTAAAGGCACAGACCAAAACGTCTTGAGTAACACAAATGTTCAAGGAGAAATGAGAAATCAGGATCTGTGGCTGATCTCATTGGTCAGCTGAGAGGGAAGGAGAGAGATAGGGAGAAGAGAGAGAGAGAGAGAGAGAGAGAGAGAGAGAGAGAGAGAGAGAGACCAATTTTATACTATGTGGAGTTAACTATGAGATATTAAGAAATTGCTTCATGTGGTGAGAGACCTAGGTGTTATTTACCCAGTCCACATAGAGGGTCAAGTGAAGCCCCATGGGGCACTAAGTAGAGTCTTGCTCTGAAGGTTTGAACCTCCCCTCAGCTCTTCCTCTCAATAGCTCCTGCCTCCAGTTTTGCTGACATTCCCACTCAAATCAGAGAGGTTCTTGATGTTAAGAGATGAAAAAGACAAGGATGGGAGGAGTTCTGGGGTTCAGTTCAGGAGCCCCAAGTTCAGTCTGAATCTCATCATTGGTCCACATTTAACATGTGGTTTTGAACAGAGCCTTTCTCTCCTCTTGTCTTCTCAAAGAAGCTCATTTGGAGAAACTGCCAAACAGAAAATGCTATTCTGAAGTCTCAATGCCTTGGGATTCTAGTTTGTAATCATAGAAGACTTTAGCTCAAGAAATTTCACTTAAGAAGTTAACTCCAATTGAACCATAGTAGTAATAAACATTTCTGCTGGAAACTTTGAAAAGCAAGCAAACGGGGGAGGGAAAAATAATCTGTCATTCAGAGACAACCACTATTCATGTTTTGGTGATTTTCTTCTAATAGTATTGGTGTGTTCATATTTATAAACACAATGGGAAGCATTCTGTGTATAATTTTTAGTTTCTTTTAAATTACTTATTAAACAATACTCCTTGTCATTAAACAGTCTTTGGGAAAGACTGACTTTTAGTAGAATCATAAAACTCTCTTATGGATTAACTATGACCAAATTGAACATTTTCCTAGTCAGGATCCCCCCTCAAAGCAAACTGTCTTAAAATGATGCTAAAGTAACTCAGTAAGGACATACAATGCAGATAGATCTTGACCTCTACCTCGGCTATCATGTAAATACTAACTCATGATGAGTCATGGTTCTAGCTACAAGAAGCAAAGCATAATATTGCTTTTCTATTTTTATTAGGTTTTAGGTTCACATACAAAGGAATTGATTTCATGGTGGCATCTTCATGCACATCATTCCTTCCTTCTGCCTTCCTGCCATGTTTTCCCTCTCCCCTTTTTGCTTCACTCTCCTAATCCAGGAAAGTCCCTCTCTGCTCCTTATTTCATATGTTCTCTCTAGTTCTCACTTCCTTTCAGACTTTCCCTTCGTGATGTTGTTTTTACCCAGAAACATATACACACACGCACATACACACTAATGTAAACACACATGCATGCACACATATAAACACAAACATAAAACCACTCTTGTTCATGAATAGACACATGTAAACATACACACAAATTTAAACATACAGGAACACATATGTAAACACCCTTACATACACATATGTAAACACATACACATATATAAACACATACATAATAATACTCATGTACACAAATATAAACACATACACATAAACATATTCACATACATACACATGTAAATACACATACACATGCATGTAAACATACAGGCACACACATGTAAACACACATACACATGGAAACACACATACACACATATAAAGATACATACACAAATACACAAATATGAACATATACATGTAGATATACATACACAGAAATGTAAACACACACGTAAATATATAGGCACACAAATGTAAATACACTCACATACACACATAAACACACATATAAACATAATCACACAAATATAAACACATACATGTAAACCCACTCATTACACACACATGTGAACACACATATATACAAACACTCAAACACAAGTAAACACACATGAACAAACATGTAAACACACTCATATACACACATGAATATACATATATGCAAACATGAAATTTTAAAATTATATTTCATATATGAGAGAACTATTTAATATCTGTCTATTCCTGATCTTTTCTGCTGTTTTTAAACAGCTATTTTTTTTTTAATCACAAATACCAAAAGATACTGCAAAAATCACTTTAACAGTCAAATTTTAGGTTCCCTTTTTTATAGGAGTCCCTGTAAAGTGAACATCTGTGTCAAAAGGAACATCTGTGATCCAGAAGTCTGTAACATGATGCAAACAGGGAAGTTGAGTGTCTTCTGACATGGGTAAAAATGAAGAAGGCAAGCCTTGGTGGGGATCCCATCAGAAGTGCGTCAGATGCGTTAGCTGCAGGGAACTTGCAACTGCAGCTTGTGATTCTCTGGTTCTCTCTGGTTCACTCTCCTAGCTCTGCTTCATTCTTCTCCTTTGGAAATTCAAGTCCATGTATATAGTCCCTTTTATTGATACCTGGGGTAATCATTGGCCCCTCTCCCCTCTCCCAGTATCTCTGTGTCCCTCAGAGTGTGTATCCTTAATGTAGTCATTGCTATTTCTCACTGACAACAGTTGTAATTTTGAGCCATGGTCTAACATATTCAGTTTACATCTCACCTAGACCAGTGTTGCATCCTCCTATTTAAAAATAAGGAACCGTGCATAACAGCACATGGAGGTAGAACTGATAGTCTAGTCCCCTTCTCTTCACCTTTGCTTCTATGCTGATGTAGAAATAACTGGATGATATTAGATCTTGGCTGAGTATGTGGCTGTGGAAGGGGACAGAATACTGAGGAAGCCAGACAAGAGGATCCCAGGGGCTTGATGCCTGCTAGCTTAGTCTCAGGTTGTCTCAAGGGGAAAAGACAAAGAGTGATAAATCAGGACACCAGACATTCTCTTCTGCCTTCGACACTTACACTTTCATTGACACATGTGCACACAGTTTATATGCATGCACAAACACATAAACGTACACCACACATGTATTCTATACATGCACAGAGCATATATACCATAATACACACATGTACAAACCACGCATATAAAACTACATACATACAAAGCATGTATACTATCCACACATATCCACACATACATGTGCCCACACTTACAAACAAGTTTTAAAAGAAAATAAAATTCCAGAAATAGAAAATAAATAATTCTAAAGTATAATGCTTTTATATCTGTAGCTTTAAAACCATGCAGAGAGAAGAATTGAAAAATAATTCACATATTCATCCAGAATAACATAATTGTAAATATGCTCAGTCATGTTACATGGTGTTGACTTACACAGACTTTATTAAGTTATTACTGTATGGTAGAAACTTTAGGCACAGCCAGATCTAATTCTAGCAACAAATCTTATTAAAATGCCATTTTTCAAATGGAAAAACAAAAACAAACTTGAGATGCTTACATGATTTGCTTGAGGTTACAGACTAACTGGTACTGGGCACCCTGCCCCTAAAGTAGGAGCTGGGCAGGGAGGCTACTTCTGGCACCGGAGCTGTGTCTGGCATAGAGCACATGCTAAGTAAATATTTGTTGAAAAATGAAGTAGAACTAGTTGACTCCAAAGCCCTCATTATTCCCATGATGTCATCTGTCCTCTGTCAAATGCCCTTCTGAGTGACTGGGTAAAGTAACATTGCTCTTTGCTTCCACCAGGAACTAAGGACTAGGGAGATGAATTTGCTCCCTAGGCTCTAGTAGATACTCCCACACTCGTGCACATATAGGCACCACTAAACAGACTCGGTGAGTATTAAAGTTTAATTGTCAAAAGAGAAATAGCACATAAGGTTAGGAAGGAAAAGGAAGAGGAATAAAGGGAAGGAATTGGTAGTGGCCCTGCTGAAAATATACATGTGTGAACACCAACTAAAATATTTTATAAAATATACAAAATATTTTGTCTTAGTTATTGTTCTGTTTTTGTAATAAAATACCATGAACAAAAGCAACCTAGAGATGAAAGATTTTATTTTTGTGAACTCTCCTGAAGAGAGAAAAGTCTGTTATGATGAGAAGGCATGGCAGCAGGCAGCAAGCACTGTGGCAGGAGCAAGAGGCTGAGTGTGCCATCTGCACCATGAACACAGCAGCGAGAGAGTTGGAAGGGAGGCAAGGCCATAAACTCCCAAAGCCTGCTTTCAATGATGTACTTCCTCCAGTGAGATTCCACATCCTAAAAGTTCCATAACTTCCCCAAACAGAACCACCAACTAGGTCCCAAGCGTTCAAATACAGGAGCTCATTGAGGACATTTTTGAGGCTATATTTCATGGGAAAATATCTAACTGGATCAAATACTGTGGCTCAATTCATTCATGAAATCAGTCTTAGATTTACGATGGGGACACCCGTGATTACATATTCATGACTTTGGTGTATTTGAGGAGTGGTGTAGGTTGTAGGAAACCTGTTGGCTTTGAGGACAGAATCAACTAAGTTAGAATTCAGACTCCAGAAACTACTCTAAATTATATTACCTGCAGAGGCTCAGGAGAAAGCAAGAGGTTTGGCATGAAATATATTTATCAAAGACCATGGCATACCCAGGTATGCAGTAGATAAAACATGTCATTATTTTTGAGGAAAACATACAGTGTCATGTATAGATCTTTGCATAGATTTTATGCTGGCACATAACTAGGGTGGTATTGAAATGAGCTGTGTTTCATATAAACACAAGTAGGCAAGCCCTGGAAAAGCCTTAATTCAGGGGCAGAGCAGGAACTCTTGCCCAGCTGTGTTCCAGTAGAAGGGCTTTCAGGAAGCTGACTGACAGAGTTCTTAATTACATTTACTATGAATTCAGTGTGATATCTTCCCAGTTTAAAGCAACAGCTCCAGTCCAAGGCTTGGAGGATAAGTACTGGGTGGGAGGAGGGGCTCCATCAATCATGTCATCTATAACGCAGAGAGGGAAATGCCATTTCTATTTTCCCCTGCCCAGATGTTGGGTTCCATAGGGCATCTACACACATTCTAGAAATCGACTTTTAAATGCTTCAAGCAAAGTGTCCTGATGTCGAGCACAGCCTGTTAGAGCTGAAAGAGACCTCAGGGACAGCCTAGTCATTAGCTTGCTTATTAATGGATGCGGGCAATAAATATAACCCAGAGCACAGCTTTAGCATTTACCATGAGCCAGGTGTTATTCTAACCAGTTTCTGTCTCTAACCTCCATGTCTTCAGCTACCCATCAACAAGGAGCTTCCATTGTCACATCTCCCTCTTGAAGACTGCCATTCAGAGAATTGAAGTTGACCTTGCTCTCCACCCTAGGCTGCTCCTTATCATGGTACAACTGGCACATGCCCTACACACAGTGTAATGAGGGGGCAAAGGACTCTGTGAGTAGGAAGGAAGAGGGCCAGCTGAGCAGGTCCTTGGTCTAGCCAGCTACTTGAGGACCATAACTTGGGTGAGCACTTCAGTGTTTTAAAAATAAATAGGACCCACTCTGTCCTTATGCATAAGTTATTTGGGACTTGAGGGAAGAGGAATAGAGTCCTTGCTGCTCCTTGTTGCTGCAATTTCATTCATCTAAAAGTTATGATCAACTCACTGACCCTTACAGTGGTTCCTACCCCTTAGAGCATCCGCCAATTGACTCTTTTTATCCTTCTAGATATTTTCCCCTCAAAATAAATTTACCAAAGCTAGTGTTTGAGGGAGTGATAGAGATGTATAGGCATTTCTAGAGGCTTTTTTCTTTTTGGAGCCACTGAACCCTGCAGTCAGCACCCCTGACTCTCCATGTTCTTTTGCATACATCTGATTAGAACTTGCACATGCTGTCTCTGACTGCTATTGATTTTCCTTCAGTGTCTCTAAAAGTGATGATCCAGGAAACCCAGACAGCAAGTTCCATGCTGCGAGTGGTTTGGGGAAAACAAAAAACAAGTTGCCTGATTTTAGACTGTCCCCGTGCTAAGCCGTACTGTCTGGTCCAGGCCTTACCTGAGGAAGGCTGCCAGCTGCTGGTATGCCTGGATATCAAAGGCACATTTGTTTCAGAGTACTCACTCTGGTGACTCTTGGCAGATTTTGGTCCCAGCTTTTTAACACACGGAAATGAAATTGGAGTCTCATTCCTTTCTCTCTCTCTCTCTCTCTCTCTCTCTCTCTCTCTCTCTCTCTCTCTCTCTCTCTCTCTCTCTCTCTGCAAACTGCTTCTGCATTGTGCCTTTTTATTCCTATGAAATGACAAGAAGACCCAAATGATAACGTAAAATGCAAGGAGGCTGAACTCAGTTCAAGTATAAGATGAAAAGAGTACAGCATGCTGTGATTTTTTTCCAACGGGTAGCTACAGTCTGTCACAAAGGTGCACGTGGCATGTTAGTTTTGGAACTCTTGAGTTCTAACTTGCACATACCCATTGTCATTGCTACCTCTCTGCCTCTCCCCTACAGAGCCCAATGTTTCCTCCTAACCTTACTTTAAGAGGCCTGTCTCAGCCTTGAGCCCTCAGGGAAGAGGAGACTAGTCTGTCTCAGCTAGGCCTCTGAAAGCCACACAACTACCTCCTGTCTCTTGGTTTAACGAGGAAAGCCCCAAGTCAGGAAGGCTGGTGCCAAGGTTTTATGGAGGCCTTGAGCCAAGGGGCCTTACCAGGAATTCAACTAGCCCTGCCTCTCTCCCCTGAGATCTGCAAAAGGCAAACAGCTCTGGTAAAACTAGAGAACAATTTCCCAAGCAGGAGACTGAGAACTTTTAACGAGCCAAGTGAGCCTGCCTGGTCCTCTGCTAGTCCTGCAGCCTGGCTAATTAGATCACCGGTGTAAAGAGATTTGATGGGCAGAAGACGGGGAGCAAAGTACCAAGTACCGTGGCTTGGAGGACCAGCCCTGCCATATTGAACAGGTAGTGAAAAGACTGATTCCCCGCTAGGGCTGGAGACATTCTGGAAAGGTCTTCCATTTCACCCTCTTCCTCTTCTTTTTTACATAGAGTCATGACTCTGATCATGTTCAGGGCACAGCATTTAATTATTCAAAGACAAGCCGGGCATACAAAGCCTACAAGTGTTATTGAGGGAGGATAGAAAATATTCTCCATGATGTCACCCATCATTTATTCTTGCCTCTTTTTTATTGTGTTTTCCCCGACCATGTCAGACTCTAGGCTAGATTTCAAAATACAAAATGACCTTGTTGGGTACTTATGAGAGATAATCCAGGAGTTATCAAATAGTTCTGAAAGTCATGAGTGCAACTTTGAAGATCCAGTATTATTATGGCTAAAGAGGAACAGGGTAGGGGTGGGAGGAAAGAGAGGAGAAGAGAATTGTGCTAGCCTGGCTTTTATAAAAACAAATTACATTTTGTTATGAAACAAAAAGTAGCAAGGTAAGGATTGCTAAATGATGGTGGGTTACTTCACTGTGTTTGAAGGCTATGAGCCAATGCCAGTGCTTGAAAGATCTGCCAAGGTCTACCCATGATTCAGAACTGTGGATATGGGAGCTCTGACCTAAAGGCTTTCTTCAAACCAGCGAAACTTTATTAGAAGCCAACCGTGATCTTAGAACCCACATGTCCAGAATCGTAAGAGATGGGTTTCTGTTGCTTAAGCCCTTTAGTCTATAGCTATTTATTTTGTTTTGTTTTATTATTTTTGTTATAGCAGTTCACACTGGTGAATACAGGGTCCCAGGGAATGCTGACCTGATTGTATTGAGACCTTTGCTCACAGGGAAACCTTTCACCTGCCCATGGCCTTTAGGTTCTAAAACTCACATTGTTGATGCTTACCTTCTCAAGCCATTCCTTCAGCCAACTCCACCTCCACTCTAGTCATGAATTCCTGCTGGCAGAGAATTCTCTCCTCTTAATATTAGGCATGCTTGGGTGACATGAGATGACTAATCAACTGGAAGAAGGTTAAATATGATTGGCTTGTATGGGATTGAAGGTTTTAAGAGCCCTGGGACTCTCCTAACTTGCCTCTTCTGCTTCTGCTGTGACTATAATGTGTTCCAGATGTGGGTCGTGCTTTGGTCCTAATCCCAGAATGAGGAAGACACATGGAACCAAATGAGACTGCTGTGGCCAGCACAGACTGAAAACAGTTTCTCTCAACTGTGATGGAAGCATGAACTTTTGCTGTCGATGAGGTGTTTCTTATGACTGTCAGAGCACACTGGGGCTCCATTGACACACACCATACAGCTGCCTTTCCTTCTCTCTGTCCCCAGTATCAATTCTTTCAGCCTTCCCCCCATCTCCCCTCCATTTTACTTTTTCATCAGGATGTATTATTTTCCTTTTCTTCTCTCAATTTTCGATGCTTAACTCAGATAGAGGTATAACGGGTGTCTTCCACCAGGCCCTTTAGTTTGGCCCATGGCTGACATACCTGATCTCTGGTGCTTGCCTTCACCACTGGATTCAGCAGCAGAAACAGAAGATTCTGCCTCTGCATGTGTCTCCTCAGACAGACTTTAGAGACCAAAACGTCATATATCACTCAATGTTCTCCATAGCATCTATCTTCTATCTATAGGCTAGCAGGGGAGAGTGTTTATAGTGAGCTTTCATCTATCACAGAAATAAGGAAGGACCTGTGTAATCTCTTTGTAACCCTAGGAGAGAGTCTCCTCTCTGTTCTCAAAGAAACTGTTCTGAATGGGCAGAGCAAAGCATCTGGACCTGATTTTATCACAGGAAGCCCTATAGCAGACATATAAATGTGAAGGAGGAGATTCCATGGGAGGGTCCCTATCAGTCACAAAGGATACGACCAGCAACTGCCTGGTATGTCTCTGTCTCCAGTGCTCCCCCATCATCTCCAGTGTGGGAACACTGCTCTGACAGCAAGTCAGGCACTCACTCCCTGACAAGGAAGAATCAAGGACAGACTGACCTGAAGGCATCTTGTACCTGGAACCCACAGGCCACCTCTGTCTCAGGTCACACCCACCCACAAACACTCATCACGATAAAAAGACTGAGTGGACGGAAATGGCACACTCTTAACTGCCATCCCAACATCAGAGGGGATTAAGAAACTTCTCTGTACAGTACAAAGCACACACCAGGCAGGTACTCTCCTGTCTGGTGATTTGAATTGGATTTATATTTGGTAATAATGTGACTAGTTAGATGGTGACATTTTGAAATGAGTGATATACTGGATTGGAATTTACCTGAAAATTATTCATATACTTTCACTTTGCTTGTCTCCCAGGTGAGACTGTGAAAAAACAGACACAAGGGTTTCTTCCAGCTTTGGGTACCTCTGAATGATTGAGAGTCAAATGTGTTACTGTGGAATCACAGAGAGGGAATAATCAATTCTAACTTCTCCATCCAGGAAAGACTGGGTAGAACCAATAAGTGGTACAATTGTGGAGAGGTGAATGAAGGCTTAGTCGAGAACATCTCTTACCCAAATCCACATACACATGTAAACACACTTCTACATATAAACACACACACACAGATTCCACACATATTTACATGTACACACATACATACACATGTAAACACAGTTCTACATATAACACACACACACACATTCCACACATATTTACATGTACACACATACATACACACAAGTGCACACACATAATATACACATGTACACTCATGTATATGAATAGACAGATATACACATTTATATACACATGTACACACATCAGATGTGTACATAAACATGTATACACACAAACACACATATACATATAAACACAATGAACACCTATCACATGTATGTACACACACAAACACACATGCTACACACACACACAACAAATTCAATTGAGTTGTGAGAATGCACAGACTATTTCTAAGAGAAGAGCATCTATGAACAAACAAACTTCTCTGGGATTGTGTACAAATTATCCCCGAGAAAATATCTGATAGGGAACATCTGATTTGATGTAGCTGGTTCATTAGAGAGTGTTTAGTGACTTCATAGTCTTTGCTCATTTAACATTTCTCTAGGACTTAAAGATCAGTAGACAAAGATGGCTTCTTTGTAACAACATGTAGCAAGAACTCCATCTTATTTCCTGGTCAGTGACTGGACTGGGGAGATCAGGGAGATCTTTTGCCTAGTGGAAAGGGAAGTGGTGTCTCTGTCTATTCTTTGATGCTCGTGTATTATTGAACAAATATCTGAGGTCCAGTTTCCCTGCTGTGAGGGAGAAGAAAAGAACGCAATGCTAGTGAAACAGTGAAAGGAAAAGATAGCAGCTCTCAGCCGTGGGCTGGACAGGAGGCTGAGGGAAGCCCTATCCCCTGGTTGGTAAGCCTGGGAGAAGTCAATTCTAAAAAGTCCATGAAAATTGGCTGTTGGTAGGTTTACATTAGCTTAAGGTCTGGAAGTGAATTTTTAACTAAATGATTTTTATGTCAAAATGGACCCTTCCAGAATGTCCCCTTGTTTTTATCTTTGTGATAACCCTACTGCTGGTAGAAAGGGGACAAACTCGGAGGTACAAAAGTGAAAACTCTTTTCTACTCTGTGCTCTCAAATAATGTGTTTTATAGAAAAAGAAGAAGAACTAAAGAACCGTATGAAATATATTCTATCTTAGTATGAACTGAAGTTTCAGAATCCAAATCTGATGTTGTCTCTGGTTTTCCAGGTCAAAAAATTGAAAGGCAGGGTCAAAGCATTCAGTCCCACGGCTTCTGCAGCTGCTGCCAGTTTTGTTCTTGTTTGCACTCTTGAGCATGCATCACACTGTGCTCTCTTTCTTTCAAGTCTGCCATGCACCTGCATGCTTCTCTCTATTTGTACATCATGGTTGGTTCTTCCTGCATGACAGTTCCTGATCAGGGTCTACAGATTCTCAATGGAGTGACAGACGGAACCTGTGAACATTGGTGGGAAGTATTTCTTTTTCCGCCTGTGTCACCTGCACCAACTGACATCTGTCATTTCCTGCTGTTTCAGGTTCAGTGAACCTTCCAGATCAGCAGTGTTAGCAGTCACTCAGAGCATGTCAGAAAGGAGATCATAGATTATTTTTGGTATTACATTGTGATTATACATGTCTTGAAATACTATCTCTGTCAAGCAGTGATCTCAAGGCATGGGCTGTTAGAAAGCTACCGGGAAAACACTTGTTGTAATGCACATGGGAGTGCGAGTGTGTCTCAGTGGTAAAGTACTTACATGGTATGTGTGAAGCCTTGGATTCTAGTCCCCATCAAACACACACGCACCGCCGCGGTGCGGTGCACACACAGAGAGACAGAGACAGATAAACACAGACACACACACAGAGAAATAGAGAGAGAAGAGACAAAGACAGAGAGAGACAGAGACAGAAGAGACAAAGATAGACTGACAAACAGACAAAGACAAAGAGAGAGACAGGGACAGAAGAGACAGACAGACAAACAAAGACAGAGAGGGACAGAGAGGAGGCAGAAACAGAGACAGAGATAGAAAAAGATATATAGACAGAGAGACATGACAGAGAGATAGACAGAGATTCCCAAATACGCAGAGAAAGAGACAGAGACAAAAAGTCTTTCTTAGAAAGAAGGATGGAAGATCTACTGAAGGGAGGGAAGATCCTTTGAAGAAGGAAAGATGATAGGTTGATGGATATAGTAAAAAGTAAAATAGTCAGGGGGCTGGGGAAATGGCTCAGGAGTTTAAGAACACCACTGCTCTTGCAGAGGCCCAGATCCAGTTCCCAACATCTACATTTAGTGACTCACAATTGCTTTTAACTCCAGCTCCAAGGAATCTCATACCTTCTTCCAGATTCCTCTGACACCTGCACTCATGTGCACACAGCCCCTCACATAGATACCCATGCATATAAAAAAATAAAATACATCTTTTTAAAAATGAGTTAGCTTTTTAAAAATTTAGCCTATTATATTCATGTATATCATAATGTATATACAATTTGTATATAGTATGCATATTATACTTATATTAAAATAGTATATGATGTTAATATAACATTTCAAAACTATATAGGTTTCCTTGATGTGTTTGGTCTTAAAAATTTAAATGCTGCATCATGTTTTCATGCCTACAAAATCACTCTACTGAGAAGGAGTGTAGAGATTTTGTTGGGCTGATTGAGATCTTAGGGTTAGATTATCACCTGGTGCATGGGAATTAATAAATATTTATAGAACCATTCAGAAGGAGAGCACTTCTGTTCAGCATTTAGGATGTCATTCTGTGAAGCATCTCCTGTTGTGAATTTCTAGGAAAATGGCTGTCGTCTTTAATGCCCTGAGTACACCTTCTGTGCCCGGTTTCTCCTGCCTCCAATGTCTGGCACATAGTAAGAACTAGCCCTTGCTTTTCGAGGTTGCTCTGACCGTGATGGGCTTCCTGTCTCTCTGGTTGTGAGTGAAGATTCTCTACATTAGCTGAATAATGCATGCATTCTCTGAGTCTCAACCTCTACTTTCCCCTCCTGTGCTTGTATGACAGTCAGGCTGCACTTGGGAAGTGTTCCAGTTGCCTTCTCCTATGAGTTGGAATCACTGATCTTGAACCAGTCTGTTTTATTCCATGTGATTTATCAATAGGTTGTAAATCCTCCTCCTCACTCCAAATACACCATTCATTTCTAGAAGAAAAGCTGCATGTTTTACATCTACCAGGCTCAGGTTAGAAATACTGAATGGTTTGATTTTGGATAAAGAGGACTGAGCTGATTTAACCATTCACCTCACCCACTAAGGAATGTTAAGTAGAGATCAGAGATAATCTTGCATATTAACTAAATAGATAAATAAGGGCCTGCATAGAAGTAGTTGTCATGGGGACAATGGGTGGATTTTGGCAATGTGGTCCATGGAAAAGAAAGCTAGTAATATGGTAGAATGAGGAAGGCAATGCTGCTTGTCAAAACTAAGAGAAATGTCTACAGAGCAACAAATACTGTGTTTGACATTCATCATTACCAGAATAGGTTGTTGCTTATGGTGGAAGTAGAGAAGAAGGGCCCAAGCCATTGTGGGAAAGAGACCTCAGTGAATAAGGAGTCAACTATATGGAGAAATAAATAGGATATGAATTCACACACACACACACACACACACACACACACACACTTGATGAGCCAGGAATAAGCTATGTGCTGAGCTTGCATTTCTGCATTTGTTTTAGGCATAAAAAGAGACAGCCCAGATCCAAAGAGCCAAACAGAAACCAGCCTAGGAAGTATGTAGCATTTTGTCCCTCTCTCCCTCAGCCTCTTCTACAAGTGTGGAGTGGCTTCCCATTTCCTCATTATGAGGGTCTGTCTCGTGAGCTTACAATCTTCTTTGTACCTCTTTGTGCATATTACTAGCTTTCTTCCCCATGGACAACATTTGGGATACAATGCTCATCTTAATTTACTCTCTCTTTCCTGAAACCTGCATGGCTATGGGTAAGCAGAAAATAGAGTGTAAATATAGGCTAAAAATTACCAAGTGCTGTAGAACTAAGTTAATAGAACTCATCTGTCTTCATCAAGTTGATCCTGATGAAGTCTCTCCTTTTTTCTCTTCTTGTTTCTCTGTCTTGTCAGTCTTGTCTGTCAGTTCTCTTTCTCTCTCTCTCTCTCTCTCTCTTTCTCTCTCTCTTACTCTCTCTCTCTCTCTTTTTCTCTCTCTCTCTCTGTCACACACACACACACACACATCCATTACCACCACCACTACCACCACTACCACCACCACCACCACCACCACCACCACCAGCAACATCACAAGAATCAGACTGGGATGTCAGTGGGCACTTCACATCACAATGTATATTCCAGGAACACCCAGAAACTCCTTGTCTCTATTTTCTTCTCTCACTTGATAACATCCCAAGCAGGGCTCCTTGAAGATATCTCTGTCTGAAGGCCATCTCTTTAGATGTCAAGGTGGCCTGGCAGCTTCAGTTCTGCTCTGCTTGTGGAAGATAAGTTATCAAGAAATTCAAAGGCAGTTAGGTTGCCCTGTGCAAAGCTTTGTCTGTGGTAAGTGTATTTGCCTTCATTCTTTAATCTGAATATACTTATCAGGCTAACAGAAACAGCAGCCTTAGGGTTGGGGCCTTGGCTGATCAACAATGGCTTTACCAAAGGGTGTGTGAAGTTTATGTCTTTTTGTAACTGAAATCCCTTCAACTGCTACAAACCCTCTCCTAACCTTAAGACCTTTTAATCCTGCCTCCTTAAAGCTACAGAACTTCAGATGAGTTAAAAGCTCATCAGTATTTAGTGTGTCCGTTAAGCCTGGGGATATTATATTTTTAAAAAAGGAACCATGCTACATCTTCATATGGCATTTATTTCAAATGTGCTGTTATGCTTCCCTTTCTATTTAAAGAAAGATGTCTAGCAATTATAATAACTTGACTCAAGAATCAAATATTTAGGGCAACAAACCATGTCTATTTTAGGCATTGCAGCTGACGTACATTTTTGGGACCTACAGGATAAACACAGTATTTCATTTCATGTTCCTAAAAAGGGAAATAGCCATGAGCAAAATGAAAAGGCTTTGTATCCACACATGTGTACAGCTAGCGGGAGTCTGGGCAGTGGAGCCAGGCTGTTAATACAGGTCTGACACAGCCTATGATTGAAGACATTTAAGAGGTTAACGTATTTCAGTCTCACACAGTGACTGAAAGAAGTGTAAGTCTATAGAGTCATCGTACATTAGCAGAGCCTGTAATTATTATCCTAATGGATCTTATCAAAACCAGCAAGAGCTAGGCAAGAAATGGATAATTACAGGGTGATCACAGGGAGATGTGTTTTCTCTCCCCAAAAGCTTTCCATCAGCATAATGACCAAAGTATCTGGGGCCCATTTGGAGGTGCATTAACCAGATGATGTGAGTGCTAAGTCACTTATTTAATTAGCTCTGTCCACCAAAGATTAGTTCAATTGAGATTCCCCTCACCCCACCTCCTTTCCTCATTAAAAACTGTTCTACCCTATAGCTGACAGTCACTCCTTCTCTTAGAATAACCTTGTAAAGGTCATTATTTCAAAGATAATTTGCATAACTTTGTCAAATGAGTATCTAATATTCCATCCATCCATCCATCCATCCATCCAACCATCCATCCACCATCCATCCATCCATCCATCCATCCATCCATCCATCCACAACTCATACATCTAATCTTCATTCACCTTTCCAACTACATCCATCCATTCAACTGTACTTATCTATCCATTCTTCAATCTACTCATTAATCCAATTTTAATCCATTCAGACAACTACATCCATCCATCTCTATCAATCTATCCAAAAGTCAATCCATCCCTAGATGTAACTTCTTATGTATTTTCCAAATGTATCTAAGATATCTGTGAAACAGATCATTAGATACAAATAAGTATCTTTAAAAAAAATCAAATGAAAAACATAAAACAAGAAAGAGGGACATGTTTGTGATAGAAAGACAGACACAGTAGAGTATAGTAAGTATACATGAAAGAAAGTACCCAGTCCTGTAAGGCTACTTGAGAATGTCCTTGTCTTGGTTTCTTTTCTTCCTATATATCAAAAGAAAGAACAAAAAAACATAGACATTTAATATACATGTTATGTATGTCTAACATATATGTACATATATATTTCAAAATTAACTGTATCATTAAGGCAAAAAAGAAACCATTGACTGAGCAAAAATACAACTATTTTGTTTTCTGAATCAATACCATTCAGTCAAGGTCTTTATAAGGGCAGCAATGACATGATTTAGATGCCAGTGTCAATTGGCATCCCAACTGACACAAGGCATCTATTGACACCAGGGCACATTTCTTGTGGCTGCTTCCTATAATCCTTCTTGGTGGAGCCAGCAGCCTAACACTCCTGGTGAAAAGGAACAAAGTCAATTCGATTGAGCCCCTGAATGAACAGCTCTTAACACCTTTTGCTATTATAATGGCTTAAAGCAGCAACATTATAAGCTTTATAGAACTAGTTTGTTTTCTACGGTGATACTAAAATCAGTTATCTGAGACAGTAAAAGAAGTTGAGTCACCTTGGGAATCCATGGAGATGAATGCCTGGCAGTTAATGTTTCTCAAACAAATTAATCATTGTGTTGCAAACGTAATCATTCTTTTTTTTTTTCCTTCTTTCCCTTGGTCGTTTAGACATTGCACTTTCTCAGAGTAACTGGAGGTTTAGAAACTGGGTGAAAATACTCCATGGAGAAGCCCTGGAGAAGTAGCCAGGCTCTGCCCCTTGCTTCCAGTGCCTGCTTGAGCAAGAATGTCATAATGGTCAATTTTGTATCGGCCTGTCTGGGTCGTGGCATTCAGATATGCTGCTGACAATTATTCAGAATGGTTGTGTGACATGGTTTAGGGTAGGATTTGTATTAAGTCACTGAGCTTTGACTAGAGCTGGTGGCCTTCTGTATGTGAGTGGATTTCAATAGAGCAGAAAAAAGTCTTGACCTCCCTTTTCCCAGCAAAAGGATTTATCAACAGATTGCTTCAGACTTTAGTTGCAGATGTCCTTGGCTTTTTGCATCTGGCCTCCCCACCTGCCTAGGACTTACTAAGCCTCTACAATCACTGTGACCGATTCCTTGAAGTAAACTCACATTATAGACATACATGCTGGCTCTATTCTGAATACCCATGATGGGCACACATGCATCCACTCACTGGTCACTGGGATCAAGGCTATACTTATGAGGCCCTCATGTAATCATGCTAGCTGCCACCCATTCAGAACCACACCACAGTAACTGCCACCACCTCCATGACCTCTGGCCACTGAAAACCTTACTTGGTAATGCAGCAGGTATGCCCACCTACAGGAAAGCTTGGTCCTGAACAGCCTAGATGCAGTGACCCTGATAACCAGTTTATCTGTTTGTTCTCCCATTTTCTTATTCTGAGTGAGAACTATGGTTGCCGAATACAAGCCAGACCTGAGGAGGCTTTTCACAAAAATACAGAGTAACCTCTCAGAAGATATAAGTAAGGACCTGGAAGGGTAGCAGGGCACCAGGGGATGTTTAAGAGGGTTCGAGAATTAAACTTTGGGAAAGGCCTGCATGGGTTCCCTCCAACCCGTTAAGATAATGGGTACTAGTTAAGAATGTGAAACACAAACAACCTTCTGGAACTTTCCAGGGCACAGAGATATCAAGTCCTCCCTAATCAGAATTAGATTTCATATCTAGCAAAATGTAAAATGTTTACAGAAAACAGCCACAGCCTTGATTTTTTTTTTTTTTTGTAAGCTGAAATTTACATGTGCTGCCAATTTTAGTGTTTCAGAGCACATGGCAACATGTCTACTGATGGTTAAATTACTTATATAAAATATTAATTTAAATGAGCACAATGAAGCAAGATGCATCAATGCGGTGGTAAATGACAGACCATAGTGAATTGACAATAACAGAAAAACCTAGTGGATTACACTGTCATAGAGACGGAGTTCAGTCCCAAGTGTGGGGCCTGTGCAGGAAAGTTTAGATCAGGTCCACAAACTGTCTTAGGTTACACACTTCATTGTAAAGTAGGAGGGAGTCTGTTGATTGATCTAGGAAGATTTTTATATAAATAACTTCAAATTTTTGCTTCTGTTTTACTTGTGTGTATAAGTGTACTCAGGTGCTGTGAGGGTCCAAAAATGGCATCAGATTCTCTGGAACTGGATTCCAGGAGGTTGTGAGCAGCCCTATAGGGGACGGGAACTGAACTTGGGTCAGATGGAAGAGTAACACAAGCTCTGGACTGCTGAGCCCTCTCCCCAATCCCTTAGACATCAACTCAGCAAGTAACTCAGAGATCTAGTTTCTAAACAAAGAGGATACCTCCCTCAGCCTATGGTGCCTTCTTTGTTTTGTCCCACAGGTTAAACCACTTATCACTGAAAACAAAGGCTGGAAGGGAGAAACCAAGAACAAAAACACCGTGTTGGAGAGAAGAAACAGGGCAACAGAAATTCTTATTTTTTTTTCCCAACTTCCTGTAATGTTGTGTTATTTTATTCAACAGAAACATTCTCGTAGTAAAGCAATCCACACCCTTTTAGCAGGATCAGCTGTTTGAAGAATAATAGAGGGATGTGCCAGAGGTATTTATTTGGCTCTTGTCTCAGCAGCAAATAGCCCCTGCTGCCTCCAAACTGAGAGAGCAGAAGATGCAGTGGAAGTTCTAACTGCTCATCTGCCCAAGCCATTGCAACATCGAAAAGCCTCATGCATTCCTACTCTTTGAAGATCTTTCTGAGCTACTGTCAAGAGCCTTTTTTTTTTCCCCTAACAGATCTGCAAGGTTGCTAGGCACATACAAGGATAAAGAGAGAGTCTAGTTACTCAATACTTGTTTTGCTTAGTCTGTTTTATAAAAAATTGCACCATATCCCATTCGATAATTGTGCAATGCAGGGTGGATACCTAAACTGGAAGTTAAGTAACTCCGAGCTCTAGGCACCTTTACAATTGAGACATCTATTTATACTCAAGTGGAAAATATTCCGTTGTTCTTGATTAAAAAAAAAAATGGGTAGAAGGCCAATGAAAATAGACATGACTATTCTCTGCATATAGAGAAGGCTCACTGGAAACTTTTCATTCTTCTCTTCTCAGGTGAGGACAATGGAGTATGGATCCTTAAGAATCTAGAGCCCCAAAAGAATTATTAGTCTGCCTGGGATCCTCTCTTGGTAGCACCAATAATGAAAATGCTTAATGTGGGTTCAAATCTCAATTCTGACACTCGCTGGTTTGATGAATTGGAGGAAATGACTTAACCCTCTTGAATGTGGTTTCCTTCACGGGAACTAAAGTACAGATTTCAGGAACTACCATAGAATAGCTGTAAAGGGCTGAGGCCAGACTGGGCACAGGATAGGTGATCTGTATACATCCCTATTCATTGTTTTCCATCTATTTCCCACCCTTCTCCCTCTGAAAGGTGCTTTCTTACTTCATGCCTGTGTATCAAACCTTGCTCTACCCCAGCACCCTTAGAAGACCTGTAACAGAAGCTGCATGCACCATGTAGAGCGCTCGAAGCACACAGACACCACTACAGTGAAGAAGAAACAGATCCTGGTGAACACAGGGCACGGGTGTGTTCATGGTGCCTTCAGAGAGTAGGGAGCATTGAGAGAGATGGAAGAAGGAGCTCTTCAAAGCTTGAAGATCCTATCAATCATGCTTGAACCGGGCTTCCATGTAGTGACACGTGCTGAGTAAGGTCCCATGCTTAGGGACAGGGCTCCAGGTCAGTGGAGTCATACAGATGTTTATCTACTTAGTACTTATCCAACTCTGGGCTGGCACTGACCTCTTATAAGTCTTTACTTTCTCAACCTACAAATATGACTGACATCCCATAATCCTTGATCCTGTGTTCCAAGGGACAGATGGGCAGGGTAGGGAACAGGGTGAGGCCATAGAAGCTGATTAAAGTGCAGTTTGTCATGCATGAAATTCTCTGTAAATGTGAGGCTGTTCAGCCGCATCATCACATGCTCAGGGTAAAGGAAGTAGGTTTGAACCATGTGTTGTGCAGACTCCATGTGGGCTCTCTGAATAAAACAGAAGCTGCTTTTCTTTGACATGGAGGAAAGACGAAAACAAAAAGCAAAAACCTGCTGTACAACCTGAGAGTCCCTTGGTTATCCAGAGCACATGGCTCAGCTGCAAATTCCACCCTCATCCAGTCCTGTGCCTGCCATCCAACGGTCCTTGGCACAAGAAGTACACACACACATCTCAAAGGGCCCTGTACACACAGCACACTTTCCACAAGAAATGAGATGGAAAGAAGCTGAATTTACCAAATACATCCAAGTCAGGGGCATCATTGCTGCTGGATAATCTCTTTTTTTTTTTTTAAATCTAGCTCAGAGACAAGGGCAACTTTCACAGACAGTTACAGACAGACAAAAGAGATCTGGGAGGAAGCCTTCATCAGGATAAACCTGGCCTCTTGAGATGGGACTCTCTGGTATCCTCAGTACTGGGTGGCATTGAAACTAAGCACTCATTCAGCAACTGTGTTTGTGCTTCTAGGAACAAGTGTGGGCTAGTGGACTCACCAGGATTCATTGGGGAGGTCCATATCCATGGCCGTGTAGCTATCCCTAGTGGAACTCAACAGGTATAAAACAAAACAAAAAGACATGAACCCAGGGGAGAAGGATGCTGATAGGGCAGGGATGAAATAGAAAAGACTTATACATGTGTATGAGGTTGTCAAAGAACAAATCTAATGAAATATAATAAATACATATGTATATACACATTGTATATGTATGTATACATATACATATTATGGAGTGGGACAGAACAAGGACCTGGCATTGAAAATTTAAAAATGTAACCTGCTTACTATGGCATTATTTTTATATGGAGGCAGGTTATAATCATAGTAATGATCACCTTTATTTTTCCAGTGAAGAGTATTAAGTTCCACTATTCATGACTCTGCCATTCATAAATACTAAGGAGATATTTGCCCTTTTCTCAGTACCATTAATTTGTTTAGTGAATCCTTAAACTCTATCACTGAGTTTCCTTTATATTTACTATTACTTTGGTCCTCATCACTCTGCTTTGCCCATTAGGTTACCTTCACATGGATTTTGTGTTCTTTTGACACTCAATGATGTGTGTGTGTGGTGTGTGTTGCATGTGTGCACACATGTGTGTTCATATTTATGCACATGTGTGTATGTGTGTTAAGCATTTATCTATCTTTTATTACCACAGACTGCACTCAGCCCATTTTTCATTTTCCTTCCTCCATCTCCACGCTCACTTATTCCTCTAAGTAGGTCTATGTATTGAAAAATCCTATTAGGGACTAAATTTGTATTCATTCAGCTAGGATGCCATTATTTCATGCTTTCTCTGCTAACAGAGAAAAGAAGTAAATATAAACATGTAAGCATGTGCTTACATAAACGTATCTTTAAATATCCCGACATCAAACAACTGTGTGGATCTTAAATTAAGAATGAATTTGTCCTAGTGCTTACCAGCTGAATCTATTGCTGTATGTTTTATTCTAGTCCTTCACTTAGCTTGTGTATACATGCCCACTGCAACAGACGCGACCTGGCTCTAGCACCTACACTTCGCCTACTAACTGTTCAGTTTGTTTATATTCTGTACATTTTTACATACACACACAACTGAATTGGTAAGGAGTAACTTTACTGATACAATCTATCAATGAGAGCACAGTCCTTCTGCATCTTGCTCTGACCTATAGGCTACAGTTTCCACTCATCTCCCAGCCAATTATGGTAGATCCTCACACCCACCATATCCTCTGTGATTGTATTTTAAACACTTGAAGTATTACTGGATTATTTTGTTACTGCCTGCATCCATGGTAGAACTCACAATGCTGAATGAGCCTCCTACATAACTTAACAATCGACTATATCATTTCATTCTTTTTACTCTAAATGTTGTTGGGTTTTGACAAGGTCAGCACTATATACATACCAGTATCTTATCAAATAGAATAATTTCAAGAACCTAAAATATACATGTGCTTAACTTCTTCAAGTTACCTCCCTGTCCTGAGACCTAAAACACCGAACCCCAGCGATTTTTGAATATTCACCTACTCATTCTGTATCTAAGTCACTATTCTTCCAACAACATTTCATAGAGCTGTTTATTCGTTCAATGGAGCGGAAGTTTTAAATTGGTTCTACTAAGACAAACAAAGATAGCATTCCCAGTGTTAGAATGTATGACATACTAAGGAAAATAAACTATGTTGAACATACTAATGCTACTTATTTACTCATTAGTATGGATCATAGGATGAGCATTTAATTAAAATTAAAATTCTTATGGATGTCATGTTATGCATCTTGATACAACTGAGATGCTTCCTTAAACACTTGCAGGTCAAAAAATATCTGTAGCAGATAACATGTGCAAAGAATTGTCACTATTTCTGTAGAGTTTTTAACTTTTTAAGAAAACCGATAAAGTCTCCGATAGGTATAGTCTTGAATTTTGAGCCTTTAGGACAGGTAATTTAAAAAAAAAATCACAACCCTGTTCATCTATCAGACTACTATACAATTTTTTACTATGAAAGGTACATATCAACTGAAGAAAAATATTAACTGGTAAAAGACAAAATCCTTTTAAACTTTTTCATGTATCTGTTTATTTATTTGCTATTTATTTACTGTTCATCTATTGATTGGTTGTGTGTTTGTGTGTGTGTGTGTGTGTGTGTGTGTGTGTGTTGTGCTCGTGGTGCTACATATGCCATGACATGCAAAGAGAATCAGAGGACAATGTGTAGGAGTCAGATCTCTCCTTCCATCATGTGGTCCGGAGGATGAACTCAGGTGGTCAGTCTTGGTGGCAAATGCCTTCACTCACTAAACTGTCATCTTTCAAATCCTAGAAAAGAATTTTGGCTTAACATTTTTTTCTGTTGTTCTGAAAGTTTTCAGAGCTATAGAAGGTCATAAAAAGAATAGCTCTTGTGACAATAATATTGTAGTCCTTTCCCATGAAGCAACTGTAAAAGTTGGGGCAAATGTTATCATTATAAATATACTGTTAAGACACTTAATTTTGAGCTAACCTTACATTTACAATATATGAGAGAGGAAGTTCTGACACCCATGCCAACTAATGTTCCCAGTGTGAGCATCTTACAGGGCCAGTCCATGGGTCAGACTAGAGAATGCACACTTCTGCAACATGTGTTTCAGAGCTTTGAGTATCATGGTACAACTGATCCACCCATGCTTCCATGATCTCACATGTCCACAGAGATTTCTCTATAGTCTCACCTGCAAACTGAAGTTCTGCAGTGTTTTCTTGACTTTTCTGATGACAAGGAATAGCTATGGTTTATTCTGAAAGAAGAAGCAGACTCTGAATTTACACAAGCAGGTTCATACACCCAATGCCATCAAGGACACACAGATCAAATCTAGAAAACAAGAGGGTAAACACTTCAGAGGTATGCAGCAACTCATCTGGCCTGAGGCTGAGGGCTGGTAGCTGATGCTTCCCCCCCATCCCCAGCTCTACATCCTCTGTATTGGAAATGACTTTTCAAAATTAGTTATCCAATTCTCAAAACAAGAGGGAGAAAGAAATAAAATAATCAATTCTCTAAGCTAGAGGTTTATTGGGCCAGAGAGATTGCTCTTTTATTTAATCTGACTAATTGCTATTTCTCAGTGCTGTTGATGTGTGAATGATTCCCTCTTATGCCTAGTACTGATATGGAGAGCATTCTTCTTGCTCTCCCTTCCTCTGTCCCTCCCTCCCTTCCTTTCCTTCCTTTCTTCTTTCTGTCTTCCACTCCCTCTCTCCTTCCTTTCTTTTTTATTATTTATCCTTTTTTTTCCATTAGCATCTAGCCCGGTAAAAATGGAAGATTTGTGTAAATCTGAGTGGTCAGAGGCACCAAGTGTCATCTAAAGGGTGTCACCAGCCTGAATGCTCGCTTACACGAGGAGTAGTGCAGGATTCCACTGGAACTGCACTTTCTTGAAGGCAAGGCCAGATGAAGGTGTGATACCTATTTGTACTAAACCCACCTAGGAAAGTTTAATGCATCTCTACACACTGAAAAAAAAATAACCCAACTGTAGTCACCTTCTATCTGGGAGGATCTAGAAATGAGAGATCAACATTCCTGCCACTGATGAGAGGGGATACTCCATGCTTGACCAATTCACCGTAGTAGCTGTTTCTGTCACCTCTGCCTGGCCATTAAAATGGGTGACAGAAAAACCTAAGGCAGAACAGTCAGTCCCTCATCTTTGTAGGTTAGATGGAGGTCACATTCTGACTTCAGTGAAAGGGGATCCCTAGGCAGATATGGTGGAGGGACCCTAGAACAGGAGCTATCAGAAGAACCTGCCTGCCGGGCGGTGGTGGCACACACCTGTAATCCCAGCACTTGGGAGGCAGGTGGATTTCTGAGTTCCAGGCCAGCCTGGTCTACCGAGTGAGTTCCAGGACAGCCCGGGCTAACAGAGAAACCCTGTCTCAAAAAAAAAAAAAAAAAAAAAAGAAACCTGCCTGGTGACATGGGAAGGCCCTGGCATACAGAGCTTGTGGAACCTGGGTTGGACTCTTGGTTTACTCAATTCAAGAGATTGGGATGTATTCATTACCTACAATATTGTTGCTCTTGGTGTAAAATCTGTTCCAGCCTGCCTGACATACAATACTTTGCACATGAGAACTTTGCACTCTCACAGGATATGAGACCCAAATTCTGTGCTCCTTCCTTAGCAGTTCCTGCCTGTAGAAGTTGCTGGAGCCAATGACCCATGCGGGAAGCACTGGACACAATTCCTAAGGGCCCAGGGTCCACCTGGGGAGGAGAAGGTAACCAGATTCTCCACATTGTCACTTCTGAACTTCAACTCAGATGAATCTGGTTTAGATTTTATTTTTTCCAACTAAAGTCTAGAATCCCAAGTATCTGCCAGGATAGAAACTCTGTTTGGAATCTTCCTGAAATGCAAACAGTGTAAAGGTCACTGGCAGCATCATCCCAGTATATTTACACGTGTCTCATAAACTCTGGCAGAGAATTTTCCAGGAGATGGTGCTGTCTCCAGGGTCATCTTCCTGAGGCTCCGGTAATCCATTTTCTGTTGGTTTTGGCATCTATCTACTTCCTGAAAGAAAAATGGAGTTCAGTGAGAATGTTAAACAAGGCCAAAGATGTATGTATGTATGTGTGTGTGTGTGTATATATATAGTATATATATATAGTAAATACATATATGCATATATATATATATATATTAAAATACTAAATAAAATGTTAGAAACCATTGTTTTGAGCATCTTTTCAGTGGCTCAGTGTCAAGGAGCAGACCAGCCTCATTAACTCCCTCCAGTGCTCTTTTTTTTTGGGCTTTGGGAGGCTCTAGGCCTTCTACAGGAGAATATTTTGTCCTTGAGGTGTGGGTGATGAGGGTAAATAGCACAATAGCTTTGCCAAGTGCCCCAGCAGAAAAGTTCAGGGTGTTGATCCCCAGACCTCTTTTACTAACACCTTTCTCCTACAGTTACATAAAAACTACACCACTGAGGGTTGGAAGAATAAAGGCTTTTATTTTAATGAAGAATTTACTCATTATTTCGCTTTCTATATCTGAAACATAGAGCCAAGTCAACTTTGAGTGTTAAGTTTATGTTGGAGTAGAGTTCTAAAAGATGTAACTTGGGTACCGATTCTTGTACTCACTGAGCACACTGAGAAGCCAGAACATATCCATGCCCTTCCTCAGCTGCTTGATGTTACCTCATTACAGCTCTCTCCCCTCATCCTTGGCATCAACAGACTTGTTTTCCAGCAGGAGAATTTGCCTTTTGGAGAAAGCTGGGTACTTAGACACACAGAGTACATGACTTTAGACATTGGGTTCTTAAGCATTAAGCATTAAACTGTTAGAAGTTCACTATATTACTACCCTTGTCTAAGTGTCCTCTATTATGGTGGTCGGTAGTATCCTAGAGCAATAGTGTATGCTGCAGAAAAGATATTGGCCCCAACAGTGTATTCATCATAGTCCTCAATGCCTCAATGTGTCACCTTACACAGCAATGGGACTTCATAGGATCCATGTAAGTCAGATGCCACCTAAAAACTTATGAGAAGAGGGTCAGAGTCAGAAAGGAGTTGTAACAGCAGAAGAAGAGGCCAGAGTGGTGTGTTTTGAAGATAAAGACTAGGTAGGACCAAGGAACACAAAAGACCTTTATAGAAAATGAAAATTTAGAGAAATGTGGTTTACTCTGTACTTTCCAGGAAGAAGGCTGTCCTGAGAGCATTCTGGTTTCTGACTCCTGACCTCCACAGCTGTATATTGATAAGTCTGGATGGCTCTAAGCAGCTAAGCTTGTGGTCACTGGTAGTAACTGGTCATGAACTGACCCAAAGACAGCAGTTTGTTTCCTTATCCAGAGAAAGGCATTTGGATTCTTTAAACCTTTGGGTAGTTCTGGATAGAACTGCAATCAAAATTTGGTGTGTAGCTTATGAGCATAAGTACCTAGAGGTAAGTTTCCTGTATCTGTTGTTAAATTTAACTTTGTGGGCATTGCTAAAATGTTTCCTAGAAGGGCTGCCTGGTTGTACATACTCAAATTGACAAATGAGCATCCCAGATCCTCTTCTGATTCATCAGCGTATGGTACTGTATTTGTGTGCTTACAGACTGAACAGTGCCTTGTGGACAGTCCAGTGCTGTATGACTGAGCTGTATGGCAAGACCTCTTTTTACTATGTAAGACAAAGTCTACCCAACTTGTTCAAGTTGGCCATGAGCTCACTGTGTAAGTGGGTTAGCGTTGAACTGATGACGCTCCTGCCTCAGCCTTTCCAGTATCTATGATGAAAGGTTTATGCCACCAGGCTTGGCTGCCAGTTAACTCAACAATTCTAATATGTGCACAAGTCATAACTAAATACAGTTTGATCTTACTTTCTTCCGATGACTGGTGCTGTGGAACATGTTGTATCTCATGTATTTCTTTGCTTATTCATGCATCTTTGCTAACATGTCTATGCACGTCTTTCACCTAGGTTTGTAAATTTGGATGGTGTTCTTATTATTGAGGTTTTGAGAATTATTCAAATGGTAATCATAAGCACATAATCCTTGTTGGATATCTGTAACCTTCAAATATTCTTAGTCTGTCTTTGTCTCTGTTCTTTTTACAGAGAAAATCCTCAAATTTTGATGCGATCTAATTAATTATGTTTTTCTTTAATGGGCTGTATTTTGGGTTTTTTGAGCCTACTTGGAACTTTCATTCTATTCTAAATATTTTTATACCTTGTGCATTAATTACAGTTGGAGCTATGATCGACTTTGAATCATTATCCTAGAATAAGACAGCCTACTTATGACAAACTTCATGGGTTTACGTGAAGATGTCTACACCTGCTAATTCCTTTAAAAACACATTCACCTTCTCCATTGAATTAATTTGCATCTTTGTCAGATATAGCTTAGCTGTATTTGAAGTCTATTTCTGGCTTCTGTGGTCCACTCCATTGATCTGTGTCTCCCGTTGCCAATATTATTATAGCAGCATGACTACTGTAGCATTAGAATTATGTGCTGAAAATAAGTGCTGTAATCACTCCAACTTTATTCTTTCCCCAAATTGATTGTTAGCACCTTTGTATTTCTTTATAAATTCAGGGAATTGGGCAGAAAATGTGTGTACACTAGAATAAGAACAACAACAACAACAACAAAACACTTTCTGGGGTGTCAACATTCAGTGGCATTGCTTTAAATCTACATTATCAGTTGGGTGTGGTCATTTGAATGAGAATGCCCACCTTAGGTTCAGATATTTGAATACTTGGTTATCAATTGGTGGTGCTGTGTGGGTCAGAGTTGGGGGATGCTTGGAGTGGCGGGTGCTTAGATTGCTGAAAGAAGTACATCACTGGGGGCAGACTTTGTGAGTTTAGTGCCTTGCTCCACTGCCAGTTTACTATTGCTCTTTCCTCCTCTGGTTTGAAGACGTGTGCTTCCGTCTTCCTTCTCCCACGCCCACATCTGTCGCTTGCTGCCATGCTTACCTGCCATGATGAGCTCTTATCCCTCTGGAATGAATATATGATGTCTTGGTTTCTTTTTCTGCTGCTTACAGTTTTAGGTTATTATCCATCATGGTTGGGAAGGCACAGTAGCAGAGTTCGAGTCACATAGCATCTGTCATCACAGAAAGCAGTGATAGATGCATGAATGGTAGTGAACGGTGAGCAGTTCATTTTCTCTGATCTTATACAGGCTAGAAGCCCCCACCTGGGGAATGGTGCTACTCACAGTGGGAGGACCTTCCCACTTCAGGTAATTTAATCAAGTTAATCTCCCACAGACATCTTGAGGCACCCATTTTCTGGGGGTACTTTTCTCCCTTTTTAAACAGTTGATAATACTACTGTCACCTGGGCTGTAATCAGTAAATTGCATTTATCACTTCTTTTGTTATGACAAAATGCACAACAAAAGCTAACTAAGAAAGTCTTATTTTGGCTTACTGTTTGTACAGAGAGTCCATCATGGCAGATAAGGCATGGTAGCTGAAGTGTGAAGCAGCTGGTTACACTGCATCCATAGTTAGGAAGCCGAGAAACAGGAATGCTGGAATTCAACTCTCTTTCTCTTTATTTGGTCTGGGAAGCCTGTCCATGGATGGTGTTGCCCACATTCAGGATATGTTTATTTTTTTCTCTTTAGTTCAACATTCTGGAAACATTTTCACATATAACCCTGGAGATATTTCTCTGGTGATTTTAAATCCCATCAACTTAACAATGGACATTAACCATCAATGAGGGATTTATTGACATTTTCAGGCATTGAGAATTACTACCTATGTCTCTCCAACTTTGTACAGTTTTAGCATATGGAACACAGATCCTGTATAAGATCTGTTGCATTTCTTTTTGCAAAATGTTTGTGTGTGGTGTGAGTGTGACATTCTTGTTGGTGTCCAAAGAGGCCAGAAGAGAGCAGCAGATTCCCTGGTGCTGGAGTCACAGCAGTTGGGAACACCTTGATATCTGTGCTGAGAACTGAATTTGCATCCTCTGTAAGAGCAGTGAACTCCTGTAACCACTGAGCTATTTCTCCAGGCCAGTGCCACATTTATTCCTTATTCATTTGTTGAAGTTGTACAAAATGACTTCAAATAGTAACCATTCTGTGATTCTAGGGATAAACATTTTTTTTTATTTGTGCTGCACTTTTTAAAAAGCATATTGCTTGATTTGTTTTAAAAAATACCTTTTGAGTTTATACCATTGAGGCTATTTGAGGCTATACTACCTTTCTTTTTCTTGTGATGTGTATCTTTTTATACTACTTCTGGGGTTGACATCAAGGTAATGTTGCACTTCTAAAAATAGCTGGAAAGTGTTCTTTTCTTTCTACTCTCTGGAAGAGATGTTATAGAACAGATATAATTAAGACTCTGAATATTGGGTGGTTGTTTTGTTTTAAACTGTTAACCACCTCATACTACTTTTTAGATTCTTCTGATTATCAGTACAATCTTGGCCTTGTTTCAATTATTTTAGTCTTTTCTGAGAGTTGAGCTTCCATCTAAGTTGCCCAATATATGTCATAATTGTGTGGAGATATGCATAAGTACATCTTGTACACATGTCTATTTTCAAGGGACACATATAACAGTAACACAGTTAACACAGTTGTGTATGTAAGTGGATAGGTGCATATAAATAACATACATATAATGTGAGTTCATGTAAGCATATTATCCATTTGATGTATATGGACAGATTAATGACTGATAATTTCTCTTTCCCTCTTGACCACTCCCTTCTTCTCATTGTGTATGTACATGTGTATGTCTTGTTACAGTTATAGCTGCTTTACTTCTTTATCCAAAGAACTGTCTTTTTGCCTTATTATTTCTTTTCACTGGTTTCCTGTGTCTGATTCTGCGGTTGTCTGCTCTTGACCACCTCTTTGCTTGCCTTGTCTTTTTCTTGACCTTGTTTTCTATTCTTTTAGGCAAAATCTTAGCTAATTGATTCAGAACTTCATAATTTCCTTCTGTAAGCTGTTTGATGTCACTAGCCTTTCAGAAGGCATCATTTTTTCTGTATCCTACAATAATAGTGTGGGATGTTTTAATTTCAATTTCATTCGACCAGAAATATTTTATTCAACTTGTGATTGTGTCTTGAATCTGTATGTCTTGTGTGATTTCCAATGTTTATGGGTTTTAGTCTCATTTTCATGCTGTTTTCCAATTCAATTTCATCTAGATTTTTAACTAAATTGTGTACCCAAAATGTTCAAAGTTTCCAGCATTAGCTCAGTACCTCAAAATGTGACTACTTTTGGAGACAGGGCTTTTAAAGTGGTAATTAAGTTATGGGGTCATTAGAACAGGGCCAATCTCCTATTGCTGGAGTCTTTACAATGACAGGGAATTAGTAGACACTTAACCCAGACAAAGGAAGGACCAGGAACAAGTGAAGTGACAAATAAGGCACCTGTCTATGAACCAGAGAATTGAGCTTTACAAGAAACTCACCAGCATGCTGACCTTGAACTTCAAGCCTTCAGAATCAGAATAACAAACATCTGTTGCTTAAGACCCCTAGTGTGCAGCATTCTGTTATGACAGCCCTAACAAAAGAAACACACGGTTCAGAAATATACCTTATGCTATTCAACATTCCACATTTGTTTAATTCACAACCAAGAAAACGGCCCTTCTCATTTAATTTTTTTATATACCTTGATGCATGCCTACCCAGTGGTAATAACTTTAATCCAGTTGTCCGGTGATGTCATTCAGCCCTTCATATCCTGTCTCATTTTCTCTTTGTATGTTTATTGATTACTGAAAAATTAGTCTTATAAACACAAGCTATTACTTAAATTTGCAAAGTCAGACTTTTCATTCTGTTATTAGATACAAATCTGTCCATTTAGGACTGTCACAACTGTTATTTTAGAGTGCCTCAATTTACCCTTCTGAAGGTAAAGGGTAAAGTTTGTTCTGAAGCCCATTTTTGTTGATATTGATGCATCCCACCCAGCCTTCTATCTATTGGTGATGATAGGTTCCATTCTTTAAATGCTGCAACCAGCAAACTACCTGTTAGCTATCTCCTCACTGTAGAACTGAAAACAAGGGAAGATTAGCTTGTGGACAATTTCATAAATTTAGTCCATCATTTCAGGGAGGGAGTTGTGGGGCAAGTGTCTCCCACTATGGTTAACAGAAAGCTGAGAAAGGAATACAGACATGGGCTATAGCAAGGTGAAGCTCCCAGGACATGTTCCTGCAATGTAATCAATCCCTCTAAACTAGGTTTGTCTTACTGCTTCCTATCTCCTAAAAAGGGTATAGCATCATGAGTCTATCGGGAGATCAAAGTATGTGTAAGATTAGAGCTCTCACCTCCCTAAAGCCCATCAGCTGGCAATAAGTTCCCCAGTATACAAAATTATGGGGGATTAAAACTACCTAGTATGTTTGAGATTGTTTTCTCATTTATAGTTTGTGGTGCCTCCAAGTAAGCCCTGTCCTTATGACGTGTGCCAGAGGCCATGATTCTATGGGAATTTCCTTTTTCTTTTTTTTTTTTTGTTGTTTTTTTAGTTTTAATTTATTTTTCATTATATATGTTTGTGTAACTTTGTATGTCTGTGGGAATGCAAGCATGCGGGTGCACAGAGGCAATTCTGGAGTCTTCCTTAATTACTCTTCATTTTATTTTTTGAGACAGGGTCACTCAGTGACTCTGGAGCTCATTGGTTCTGCTAGACTGGCTAGCCATTACTTCCAAGGCATCCTTCTGCCTCTGCCTCCACAGAGTAGTGTTCACACAGACACACCACTGTATTGGCATTTTTTAATTCTATATTTTATTTATTTATATTTCAGATGTTATCTCCTTTCCCTATTCTCCCCACCATTAGTCCCCATCCCATCCTTCCTCCTCCTTTTTTGCTTTTATGGTATTGGCATTTTTATGTCAGCAATGATGACTTGAACTCAGGTACTTATGCTGTGTGGTAAGAATGTCATCAGCTCATCTATCTCCGCAGCCCCTGCTGTGGAATCTTTTCCTAAGCATCTTGACAGTGTGAAAATTCATTATCCTTATCATTACCATAAATTATCATCATCCCATTCATTATCCTTGGGCTCTAAGAAAGATCCCTGCCCATGTACTAATAAATAGTATAACTATATCACCTTGTGTTGGTTCCTAGGACACAGAGTAAAGAACAAAAGACTTGACTGTTACACTAAGGTGGACTTTGAGGTTAAGCAAGAAGGGTTCATGTTATACAGGTTAAGTGATAAGGCTCTCCGGATGTGGAAAACGTGTTACCACATGCCAGGAAGTGATTTGGGAAGCATCCTGAGACTTCTTTCTCTTATTTGAAGTGGTGAGGACAGAACCCAGGGCCTCACCCATGGTAAATATATATTCTAAAATTAAGCTGTATCTGATGTCTTTGTGGGCACTCAAAGCCAAGAAGGTTTCATAATGTTGTTCCCCACCATCTCTCTATGGGTCCTTCTTCCTAATCCACCCATGCAAAGATCGGCAGTTGCTATCATGCCAGGCCCTGTTTTCTTATTCTGATGCATGTGTAAGTCCAGCCATACCCAGGTACCAGTCCACCAAAGACTAGAAAACACTGCTGGGCTAAACATCAGTCTGTACTTGTGATTCTCCTAATCTCTGGACTTTGAACATTTTATTTATTTCTTGCCACAGTATCCACTATAAAAAATGAAAATAAAAATAAATTTATTTAACTTTAGTTTTTTTTGATATATATATATATATATATATATATATATATATATATATAGAGAGAGAGAGAGAGAGAGAGAGAGAGAGAGAGAGCTTTTTTTCTGAAGAGGTAGTGGTTCCCGCCCATATAGAGCCTTGAGTATATAAACCGAACATCAAAATTGATTTACCAGGACACATGATTTTTCTCTCCCCACCGCCATGACTAATTATAAACAGCAGAGAGTGTTTATTAGCTGGTAAACTTTCCATTTGAAAACAAAGAAGAAAAAAGAAAAAAAATACAGGAGAACGCCATGGAATATCATCTCCTGTATATGATGTTAGGGCTGGTAGGGTAGTTTGGTGAGTAAAAGCACTTGCTTTCAAGCCTAAGACCCAAACTAGCCTTAGAACCCATATGATAGAAGTTGTTTTTGACCTCCATACATGTGCACCATGGACATGTGTCCTTCCCCATCCAATAAAATTTCAGTTTAAAGAAGTCTATGTTAATGATACAATATTGAAGAATAATGGAAGGCTTGTGTTTATAGCCCCCACACTGTGCACATTGGTTTCCTTTGTTGACAATTTAACCTTTATGAAACACTGTATAGTAGAACCACTGACTGTATAGTGTGTGCACTTATTGAGAACTGAGAGAAGCCACCTGCATGGCTGCTGAGAAGCTGGAAGTCCGGAGTTACTCAACATAAAAATAGTTATCGATGTTAAATATGAGAAGAGAAAGTCTTGAAGAGGTTAAACAACTTGCCCAATGAAAACTGTTAGTACATTGATGGCTGTGCTGTTGAATGGCTGGACATCAAGGCCTAAGCATTCAGGACTAAGAACCGGGGCTCCATTGTGGCCTAAATATACATTCCCATGGATACTGGGCTGCCACGTTCTATTTTAGGAGAATAAAATCATTGTGATTTACTGAGGAGCATTTCTTTCTCAGCAACCTGAAAACACAATTATCTTCTCTTTGAACTTCTTCGCTCTTCAAGCTTCCCTGTTTCTAGACACCCTTCGGCTCCCACATGGGAGACAGAAGTAGATAAATACATTTTTAAGGCCTATAAGATGATAAATTCTCCTAGCTTAACTGAACAAATGTTTGTGGCCAGCCACTGTTAAAAGAAACTGTGCAGAGGCAGATAACCAGGGTTAACAATTCAGTCACTGTGGTTACTGTGGGGGCCTCAGGTTAATAACATTACCTTTCTGTACAAAATGAAGGCTGAATTTAATGGAGTACAGAAGTCAATGAGGAGAGACCCAGTGTACAGAGTCTTATACATTGCTTAGTATTTTGATGCTTAACTCATAATTATTCTACCCAACACACCAATAGAGGATATATGGGCTGGTCTTTATGTTTAAAATCAATAAAAGGCAAAAGTGGGCTGGGGATATATCTCAGAGGGTACAGTGTTGTGTAAGATGCAAGGAATCATGAGTTTGATTTACAAGCACCACATAACACCAGATGTGGTGTACATGCATGTAATGCCATATGTGTTGGTACATGCATACAATGCCAGATGTGGTGGTACATGCATTCAGTGCCAGCATTTGAGGTAACACAAGAAAGGGCAGACATTTAAGGTCACCAGACTCAGTCACACAGTGAGTTTAAGGCAAAATAATTAATAAACAAGGTAAAGGAGATTATTGTTTGGCATTCAAGAGTCACAAAGCATTAAGTCTGCATAAAGTATAGTGCAGTTAGATTCATAGCCACCCTGCCTCTTATAAGTCAAGAAACCATGAGGAAAAATGCTTGACTCTGGTCAAAGATTCTGAAGATGAGAGGAAGTCAACCCAATCCTCTCTACCCTGAAGAAGTCCAATGGCCTAACAGGTTGATGTGATTTCAATATCAAAGGAGTGTGAAGTCAGGCTCCCTGGACATTTCTGAGGCATGCCGGCTAGAAAGTAGGCATACATGCTATGATGAGTTGCTGTGGAGAAGCAAGGATCCACTTGTCTGGGAAAAGCAGTTAAATTCTGAGTTAGAAATGAAGGAACCAAGGTAGGTCTCAACAAACTCTGTCCCTACTTAATTTGCCATTGTAAAAAATAAATTGTCATTGAATAAACAAACACAAGCCCCTCATGCCACCTGAGAGAGAAGTTCAAATGGGTGGATTAGTCATCTAATCTAAATGTTTGCCACAGGAAGACTGATTGAAAAAAATGTGACATCTCACTCTGTAGAATTGTGTCCTAGAAGACAAAGTCATAGAAATTTTTTCTAGAAGACAAAGTCAAGGGAGTCACTCGTGACTGCTTAAAGTACAGAAATGAATTAATGGTTGAGCCCTCAGCATTTATAAATTACCCAGTCTGAGGTTCAGAGAACGTTGTGGAAGAGGGAGGGGAAAGAATGTATGAGCCAGAAACTAGGGAGAAGGGCTGTACACGGCTATCTTCAGGGCATGACACAGCCTTTGCAGACATAATCTCGCAGCAGCTGCAGTTTCCTGCACAAGACTGGGCCTGTCAACAGCCAATCACAGAGCAGACCTAGGATGAGCTCCTGGAGACCTAACTGTCTCTAGTGAATTATTGGCAACTGATGGATTCTTGGGGGAAGTTCAGACATTGCTTTCAGTTGTCATTCCAACAGTGAACCAACCAGCTTCCTGTGGCTATATCCAAATGTGCAGCCACACAGAGAGCCCTGAGTAAAATTAGTGAGCCAGAAAACAGAGTAAATGTGGGAAGCAGACTTGGAGAGAGGGGAGATACCACAGGTGGAGGGAGATAATATGCAGTAATAGGTGAGAGTAATCAGAATGTATTGTATATATTGTATGAGTTTGTCAAAGAACAAATTTAAACAGTTTCTAAGCCGAATAAACAATATCTAAAGCCATGGATACCATTGCTTTTTGGAGAATTGTTTAATGTATGTACTTCCAAGTACATCATGCTTAACCAAAAAGCACTAAAGCTTTAACTAAATTCTTAGAATGAAGTTTATAAGCAGCTGGCTGATTCTAACATCATCAGACATGGGACTCATAATTCCTTTAAGGAGAGGCAAGCTTGCCTGTCTGTGTATGGAGGGTAAAACATACATCAAATAAAAAGCAAACAAACAGAAATTAGAATTTAGCCTTCCATACTGGTTTGTTGTGTGTCATAACAAACTTCCACTCTCCCTAACACAGATAAACACACTTACCATGTAAGAATATTTTGAGATTGAATTAAATACATCTGGAGTACTCCTGGTGCTGGTCTTTTTAAGTGAAAGGCATTATGGTTTTGTATATGTAATTATGTCCCCATCTTCTTAACCTGTTTATTTATAATATATAGAAGAGGGCATATGTGACGTCTATTTCTACCTCATTCAATAAGATTCCTGTTTCATATTAATAGTGCCTGACATGGAAGGCTCCATATACATTTGCCAAATGAATGGGCAATGACAGAGAATATAGGGCAGAATCAAGAATAACAACGAATGTCTCAAAGTTTGAACAGGGGATGCAACACCCTGATGGAATGCCTATGAGGCCATAGGTTAAATTCCTGGTACAATCACAAACAAAACCCAGAGCAGGTACTGACCCAGAGGTCTGGTGATAGAGACTCTGGAGGCCTTTTGAGGATTCCAGTGATTGTTGTAGGACCTTGGCCTTTGCAGAAGGTACATGTTACAAGTGAACATGTGACATTTGCATGTGATAGCCATCATAAAAGCATGAAATTGTTACTGGGAAGTTCTTGCCTTCTGGAATAGAGGTGAGTAGAGTGAAGATAGGATCACATGGAAACAGAGGATAATAGAAAATGCAGTTGAGGAAAATTAGTTGTAGCATTCTGTATACACAGGAGCACATTATATATGGAATTCATTGATGACATACTTCAAATAGTTAGAGAAGCATGTGAAGATGTCCAACACAGAAATGGCAATATTTGAAAATATGGGAATATTAATTACTCTGGTCTCATCACCTCACAGTATACACACATGCACACACACATACACACACATATATATATTGTGTGTCTATATATATATTATATATATATTATATATATATAGTATGTGTATGTATGTATGTATGTTATAATTTTGTATCTTGTGAATAGGTACTAATGTTATATGTTAAGTGAAACATTTATAAATCACAAAAAGAAAAATAATGGCTATAAATGGAGCTCCATGGGGTATTTGCCTTGCAAGAATAAAGCTTTGTGCTTGATCCTCTCTCCAGATTTTGCACAAAACCAAACAAGTGAAGCCTTTTAAAGGCAACACAAATAGATGGGTGTGAACCAGGCCTGGCATTGTCAGCAGCTTATCAGGCCTGTTTGCAAGCACAAGGACTCAAGAACCCACCTTTAAAAAGCAGGGTGTGGGCTGTGCACTTGTAACTCTACCTCTGGCAAGCCAGAGAGGGGCAAATCTCTGGTAGTTGATGATCATCCTCTGTAGTTGGGTTGCCTAAAACTGGTGGGTTTTAGGCAAGTAAGTGGTCCTGTCTCAAGAAGATGAACAGTGCCTAAAGAATAGCTCCTGACATTTTCCTTTAGGACACACATAGTCAAGCTGACTTTTTGATTTTTTTTTTTTTTTTGATGTTGCCAATTGTATTCTAGATGACATACCCGTTTAAAATGGAAAAAAACAAGACCACCTAATTTTATGTGCTAATGAGCATGTGTTGGGTATTGCCATAAAGATACAATTAAAAACCATTCCCCAAGCACTTGCTGAAAAGAAGAGTCTGCAGGCAGTGTCTTTGTAAGTGTTTTAGGATGTGCACAGAGCTTTTCTGGAGTATGTGGACAACACATATTTCTATGGTTCTCTATGGAAGCAATTTCAGCCACTCCTAAGCAATAATATTCTAGAAAATCAATCTTACTTGACACCACAAAAACAATTTGTCACCAGCCTGCTCTACTGGATGTAGGGGTTATACTGAATAAGGGCTCTGCTCTAGAATATGGTCATCTGGTATTGTCTTTGTCATTCTAAAGCCCAAACTGTAGAATGATTAGCTAGATGGGGAATTGACTCTTAACATCATTACTACAGAAGTTAAATCAAACAATATGGGGATATACAAGGCCCCTGAAACTCAACCAATTAACTAAAGTCCAAAGACAATTTTACTGTTTTACTGTCTAAAATAGGGCTGATAAAAATTGAATGAGTGATTCAGACCAGAACATCTATTTATTGGCTCTCTATTGAGTGATTATGTCCTAAATACTACCTTGTTAGAGGCTGGAAAAAAGCAATGAGCCAGTCAAGATGCTTGTCTACAATAAGGTCACAATCTAGGAGGAACACAGGCAAGTAAACATACAACCACAAGAAAAGTGATCAGCTTTTGATAATTATTCTAGGTGCATATCATAGGCCAGAATTTATTTAGTCTTTGAGCATACCTTAACCTCACTTAATCATTAATACTCTGAGGCATAGACAGATTAGGCAATTCACCAAAGCCACATGAACACAGGTACACAACACCAGTCAATATTTCTCTAGGCTGTTCAACCACAATTGCCATAATGTGTACATAATGAAAATAGCATAAAATAGGAATTTGGATGAGAAAGCAACTTAGCAATTATATAGTACTATATAGAAGCCAATTGTTAGTTCATTATTTTTCAAATATCCCTCCAAAGATATATTATTAGAATCTGAAAATATTTTAGAGAGACTGCTCTGGTTATCAAATATCTGCCTTCAGTGGATGAGGACATTGAAATGCAGAGAGGAGAGCACAGCCCTGATTCTATCACTGGCTCCTGGTAACTCTGAGCAGAAAACCATGGTTTACTTCTAAGCCTAGGACTGTATCAAGCCAGTTTTCAGAAGGTGCCATATCACCTGCACTGAGCAGAAGGCTTGAGAAAGAAGAAAGACAATGAGCTCCAATTATCTAATGATGTTGCCTGGGACCACTGCATGCATTTATCCAGCTTCACACAATGTAGAATGATGTTGTAGGTTAGCACTCAGTGCTTTTAGATATTGTCTCCTCTCTATCACATCTATCTTACTTACCTGTCACTATGGAAGTACAGCTAAAAGGTATTAGGAAATAGAAAGCAAGCCATCTGAATCATTCATTCCATGCTTTTAAAATGGCTTTTCCAGATTTCTTTTTTTTTTTTTTTATCAAGTCAAAATATCTTTTTGTAATGTGGTTTTAAAACTTTTGAAGTGTGATGTGTCTGTAAAAATTCTAAGTGCCAAGAATTTTTGTTTTAATTAAATCTATGACTATTTCCTGTTAGGACCAGGAGGAGAGTTGGGGGAGGGGCAGATTGTATGCAAAAGAACAAAAAAAGGATTGGTCAAAATTAGCTGTTTAGGGCCCCTTTTCATGCTACTATACAAAATTTAAAACAATCAAAATACAGTTTCTGGTTTGTATTATATTCTCTCTGTGGACAGCATTTCTGAGCATGATAGACAGGATTGTCCTCTAATTTCTACATATATGTGCATACACACACACACACACACACACATGCACACACACTCACTCACTTCCTATCACAAATACACTTTCTAATTAGGGAATCAAGAGTGTATTTGATTCAAACATGGCCTTTCCTCACAAACTTCCTGTCAACAAATTCCAAGGAATCTGAAGGAAATTTGCAAAATGGTCTCAGTATTTGAGGTAAAAAAGTCCCACACTGCAAAAAGCACAAATTAAAAAGCAACAAGAATGCCTTCCTAAATCATATTATCACATATCATTTCCTAATGTGAGACATCAGATTCCTTAAGGGACTAAAATCAAGGAATCTGTAGGTCTGTCAGTGTCATGTCTTCATAGGAATTCCTACCAAGGCCTTCTCCCTATGGCCTTCTGTTTAGGGGACATTTACTCAGCCATGACCATCATCTTTACTCTGACTCTGAGTTGCTAACGAATTCAGTCATCATATCTAGAGGGACCTGTGCAGAGTGGCCGTAGGAGCCACAGGAGAACAAGGTGTTCTACGACTTGGTGAAAAGTCATGTTACTATCATCTTGTTCCAGTTGTCAGTACAACAAACCAAAACTGTGACACTTGCAAGGGCTTCTATCTGTTCTCTGGACAGTTAGACAAAACACAGAAAATGGCAGAGGTAAAAATATCTCAACTATCAGTGGAACAAAGCTTAAGCAACCCAGAGCCATTTGTGACAGCTGGCAATGTCCCTTCTGAGTCTGTTCTGCTCCAGTGCAGAGTAGATGGTTGACCAGTAGGCCCTCCTGTACCAACAGTATATATAGAAATTGTGAGGGAAAGGTATAGGCCTACCCCGGAGCTTCTTATAGAAGAAGACACAATGCTTTACATGTACACAAATGCTTTCAGTCACCTGAATCACAAGTGGGTTTCTAAAATTCATTAGAATATAGACTTTTATGAAAACTCACTTACATGTATGGGTTTCTGGGAAGAAAGGTCAGATTTTTCACTGTACTAAAAATAAAATAAAATGAAAAATTTCCCTCTGTAATTAATATATATTCATGCAATATATATCCAAATTATTGAAATGCTTTTGTTGAGATGTAGAAGATTCAGAAATAAATAAACAAAACCTTCATCTAGTGAAACAGTTTCCCTAGGCAAAAAGAAATGCAAAGGGATGGTAAATAAAAGTGCATAGACAGGCAATATCCTGTTTATGAGTTGATTCTTATTAACATTATGACTTCAATTAGGTTAACCTCTTCATTTCTTTTGCCGTAATAATGCTATGTAGATTTCATGGAGGGATGGGTAATGTTTAAAATAAACGTAATACAAACTCACCGTGCTGAGCCCTTAATAGGCAATTCTAAATCATAGCTAATTATTTTTTTACTGTTATTATTACCGATACACTGGGGTTGCCAGAGGGACAGAGACTTTCTGACTTGAGCTTTTTTGGCGACAGTATTTAGAAAAAAATAATACTAACAGTGTCTGGCTGGAGGCCTGTGTCCTGAGTGTTCTGGCAATGTTTTCTTGGCTGTCCATGGCTGGTGTCTGTCTTTACCTTGAACTGCACTAAGATTAGAGTTTCTTGTAAATGGTGACTTAATTATTCATCAGAGTCTTTTTACAAAGCTGGGCTTCTTCCCCTATGGGCAGGGAGTGGCCTGAGCTGCTGTTTAGGACAGGAACTAGAATATTCCATTGTTCCTGCTCAGGGTTCAGTCTCTTATTTCTGGAGAAGAGTGCAGGCTGGCTCCTAAGTTTCAGGTGACTCTACTCCTGTGTATACACACACACACACACACACACACACACACACACACACCACACCACACGCACAGCACGCACACACACACCATCCTAGAGGCCTTGTGCTGAGACCTATGTGTGCTGGAAACAGGTCAGGTAAAGTTGGGTGATGTCAGTGGAGAGACATCAGAAAAAGAGGCTCTGATGGTCAAGGGGAAAGCTGTAGACAGCAAACCAATGGGAGAGCAACAGGTCAAGGGAGTACAGGTTCTCTATTTGGAAAGAAATGCAAAGGGGTTGGAAAATCTGAAAGTGGGTAGGTTACAACGAATGCAGGTTGACTTGTTGCAGGATCAGGGTAGGTGCTTCTCCTGAATCTCTTTGTTTTAGAGGGTCTTGTGAGGTTGTGAAATTCTTTTTTACTCTCCCATTGATAGGTACCTTCTTTGTGGGATACCTAGAAAAGGGTGTGGGTGGAGGGAATAACTTCCTCTGCTTTAGACATGAAATCATCTGGCCCAGCTCTCTGATAATGACACATATGACAAGTTTCCCTTCTGCTCGTCAGAGATCATGGATGTGTCAATCCACCTCATGTTTAAGGTCTACTATTGGTCCTGGCTCCTAAGAAGCTACCTGTAAAGAGAAAGGAGAGGGAAAGAATGGCGAGAGGGAGTGAAAATGAGGGGCCCAGGAATGAGGGCAGGAAACATCCTGGCTTGAAATGTAAAAGAGACAAATTTTGTTTGGAATTCTAGAATTGGCAGAAGATCTTTTTGTTGCTGCTTTAATAGGGGTCTCATGTAGCCCAGGCTGGCCTCAAACTCTTACAACATAATGTAAATATTCTCCTGCTTCCAACACCTAAGTGCAGGGATTAGCATCCTTACCACACCAGGTATGAGAGATTGTTAACAAATTTAAACTGTGATTTGTTTTCTTTCTGTTTTTAAATAATGTGAGGTGTGGTGGCTCCCTCCTTTTTTATCTTACTATATTTATTTATTTTTATGTATATGGATGTGCAGGTTTGGTGTCTAACTCCTTGGAAGGCCAGAAGAGGGCGTCAGCTCCCTGAAACAGGAGTTACAGGCAGTGTGAGCTTGTATGTAACTGCTGGGAATTGAACTCATGTCCTCTGAGAAAGCAGCCAGTGCTGTTAAGCACAGACCTTTTCCCTCTAGCTGGTGCTTTAGAATTTGAATTTTTTTACATTTGATTTTAAACCAAAGGGCTAGAAGATGTGCTTTCTTGTCTGCTAGTAGCTTTGGGGATAAAATGAGATAATGTGCTATGATAAAACAAATAGGGTGAAGGCCCTTCTAAGTCAGTTCCTGATTCTGTGGTAAAAGTCAGATTTTATAATTCCATTCAGGTGTTTGCACTAAAGTGTTGGTTGGAGCAGAATGTGTCTGTGAATCAAAATCTCAGGATTCATTACACCGACCTCTACCTACCTTTGGCAAAGCTCCTGGGACATCCTCTATTTGGTCTGTGGTCCCTCTGCCTTGCTCAGTCCTCCACATCCCTCTTGCATGGCTCTGTAGCTATCTATGGAACTCCAAACTATAGTCTCTATCCCTTTGCTGACTTTCTCTAATGAGAAGTTCTCTTCCTCCTGTGGTTTTCCCAATACTACGCTCAGGTTGAAGTCTTCCCTGAGGTCCTCAGTACAGTCATGGGTAAATCCATGTCCCCAGTCCTCTACTTCTCCTAACCCACAACCTGAATGACACTTTAACCCTTCTCTTGTTCCTGCCTACAGTAATCCTGGCTGGCCTGAAATCATGTAGTCTCTGGCTTCAGTGCAGGCACAGTCTCAGCCTCCATTTATCAGCCAGGAAAGCTTTCTAAGAATGACTGCAGAGGTGTCCTTCTCTCAGAAACCTGCTTTTCTCCTGTGGAGAATCCCCTGTGCTGCTATATCTGTTGTGTTTTATTTTAAAAGACCAGGATATGTTTAGTAGATCGCAGTATGGTGAGGTGGGAGGGGCACCTCGGCACGCCCATGCTGAGGCATCCCTTCCCCTGAGGTATCCAGCCATACAAGGGGTATAGTGTAGAATAGAGTGTTTTTAGGGCATGGGAAGGGGAGCTGAGAAGGGAGGAGGAAGGAGGAGAAGAGAAAGGGGGGACAAACAGCCCCTTTGTAACAAGCCAGGCCTACCTGGCTTTTTCCAAGTAACTGTTAGACGGAGCCTAGAAGAAATTCTAACAGAATCCAAAACCCAGAGTCTCTTACATACCTGGCTTAGCCCCACCTCCATGTTTGTCCAGACTTTCTGCTTGGTGGGATCCCCAGCCTCACTTTGAGTTGAAACATGAATATGAATGAATGAATGAATGAACAAGAACATGAATGATGACTGATGAGCGTGAGGAGTCTTCATTCCCTCTGCAATCTGCAGAGGTGATGTCTCTCCTGGGAGGAACATTGACCAGCATGAGTCAGAACCTTGGTAACCTATTGATTTCCCTGGCTGGCTCCCCACCTATTGATTGCAGTGGACTTGCTGCCAGAGCTCTTTAGGTCAATTTCTATCCCTGTCACTTTAGCTGACTGTTCTTTACTATTATTACACTCTGAGATTTGAGGTGGCACTGGGCTCACCCTACCCATTCAGCCCAGTATCCTGTAGGGTGCTGGAGTCAGACCGTTGGTCACCTTCAAACCAAGTGCTCTCCTTCCTAAATGTCACAAGGTGGGGCCACAAGGGAGGCTAGTAGGAGCCAGTGTACAACACTGTACCTTGGAGAGTGGGGATCCCCTCTCCTCCATCCTATATCGTCTTTCAAGTATTTAGACACCTGGGCCTCTTTTGTACAAACAGACCCTGCTCACAGCAGGTGAGTTGGCTGTATTTGTCACCACCCACCCCCCGCGTCTCCCCCCACCCCACGCGGTTCTGTTCTTTTTCCTTTTTAAAATACAGTCCCCGCAATAAATTAAACTTTCATGGCTCCATTTCCTTCTCTCCTATTGCGGAACCCTGACATATTTCCTGAAGGAAATACTTTTGGGATCATAATTGAAACACAATCATTCATAATGGAAGCAGGGAGGCTGAGAGTAATAGAGTTAGCTCTCCTTTCTCAGGGCAGACATGTTAATTACATTTTCTATTTCCGCTCATTACCTCGGAGCAGGTCTCTGTGGGCTGCCCTGTTTCTCCGATTCCTCCTTAGCTGAAGGCATCTGGAGAAGGCACAGCTAAAGCCATGAGCTCCTTGATAAAGGTCCACTTCATTCAGCCATAGTTCAGTTTCTTTGTGGGGACCAAAGGGGTCCAACACTGAGCTCTGAGTCATCTACAGGGCTGGCCCTCTGGGCTTGCAGCTTCCTGAACTCACTCAGCCTCCTGAATCCAGACTCTATTCAGACCCCTTCCCTCTGAACATGCAGGGGCCATGCACTCACCTTCCAGTCCTCTTGTGTGGTCTGAGGAAGCCTGGCTATTCTCCTCAGACCTTGGAGAATGTTCCCAAGGACCCTGCTTGCCTCTAGGATTGGGAATGCTAAAACAGAACTCTTCAGAAGGCTTGGGGAAATCTTCAGAGCACCAAGGAAAGAAAACTAGGGCTTTGCAGTACTGAAGAGAGAGCTCCCAGGCCTTCATTTGCACCCACAGGGGTGTCTGCATACTCAGGGGAGCTGCTTTAACACAGAAACCTTCTATCCTTGTGGCTTTGTTCATGTGTATGTGGAGCCCAGAGGGCGACATTAGGTATCCTTCTCAATTGCTCTCTACCTTACTTTTTAAAGAAAAGTTTATTTTATTGTATGTGTCTGAGGGCTTTGCCTGCATGCCTGTATATACTTTGTGTGTGTGCCTGTTGCACCTAGAAGGCAGAAGAGGGCATCACATTCATTGGATCTGGAGTCATGGGTTGTTGGTTAGCTACTATGGGTGTGCTGGGAAACAGAACCCCAGGTCCTCTGCAAGAGCAGCAAATGCTCCCAATTGCTAAACAACCATGTTACTTTTTGAAACAGGCTCTTGCACTGCACCTGAAATCCATCAGTTCAGCTGGGCTAGCTGGGTGTGGCTTTCAGGATCCACCTGCTTAGCTTATCCAGCACTGATGTTACAGACGTCTCTGAGCCTGGCTTTCTATGATGGTGCTGTGGTCCAAACTCATTTTCTCATGCTCGCAGGACAAGCATCTCTCTAGCCTGTATTTTCTTTACTCTCTCCATGTCTTTCCCTCTGCATTTCGGTTTCTCTTCTGGTCATGTAAAGAAGGTGGGAGCCCACTGGTATTAATGCACTACAGCTAATGAACCCCCTTTCACTGCAATGTGATTTCTGGCTTTACCTAACTTGTCCAAAGACTCGAGCTCCCATCTCCTCATTCTGAGGCTAACTCCATAAAGTGGCAACAGGAGCTCTTGTAACAAAAACACTAACGTTCTTTCCTCACTGTGAAAAAAAAAAATCTCTTCCTTCATCACTTGCTCCTTAGGGTAAGAGTTACGGTCATCATTATTCCCTCACAGTGAGCTTGCCCTAGGCCACTTCTGGTTGGAGAGGAGAGTCTCCATTCAGTGAAATCTGAGCATGCTCGGTGGGAAGGAGCGGGACTCGGGCACGGACTAGGGACGCAAGTGGGTGTAACGGGGCTTTGCTACATTCTCCCTGTACTAAATAAACACATGAAAGAAAGAAAGAAAGAAGAAGAAAGAAAGAAAAAGAAAGAAGAGAGGAAGGAAAGGAAGGAAGGAAGGAAGGAAGGAAGGAAGGAAAGGGAAGGAAGGAAGGAAGGAAGGAAAAGGAAGGAAGGAAGGAAGGAAGAAAGAAAGAAAGAAAGAAAGAAGAAAAGAAGAAAGAAAGAAAAAAATCTAAAACAAGGCAAAGTTAGGAAGGAGAAAGACATATCAGGATGCCCTGCCTGTGTGCCCTCCTATGGGAACACCAACTGAGGCTCAGCTTCATCAGGAGACGCTGAGATATGTCCAAATGCCAGTCCACAGTTCTAGAGACATCTGCGGCAGAGCCTTCTTTCCAGTGTCCAGGTGAGGAAACTGAGTAGTACTAGCTAGAGAGAGTCAAACAGGCCCCCAAGAAACAATTCTTAGAGCTTTTCGCCTCCCTTCCTGCTGTCTGGTAGGTCTTCCCCAAAGGTGGCAGCTGCTCCTGCTGTCTGCAGCCTGTGCTGTCAATGATCCATCAGTCGACAACTTGCTATTTTTGATCTGGAGCCTCTTGAAGTATAATAAGCAGAGTTATTTTAAATAATAATAATGCAAGGTCCAGATAAAAGGGTCACAGACTGCTGCCACCAATCTGAGTGCTTCTTTTCTCTCCATATGGAATAAAGGCTCTTCACAGGCCAGATAATATGTTCAATTAGTAGAAATCGTTCTTTTTAGCAATTATTGTCTAGAGCTGAGTAAGATGTAGATATTAATTGATGCAGCTTTTCTTTCATCTACTATTTTTGTATTGTGGATACATTCTTGCAAATAATGAGGCAATTTTGCCTTGTTGAAAGAAAAAAAAGCACAATTTAAGGGATTTAAAGGATGATTTCAAGTAAGGAGATCAGGCAAGGAGCAGCACAAGTCAGACGAAGACAGTGTTCTTTTGTTGGCTGTTTGGGTAGCTGGTGCACGTTTGAGGTACCCGTGTTGTTATGCAGGAAAGGGTGGGAACTCTCCTCCACCCTTCCCCTTCCTGCCCCACACTAGCTGAGCGGGTATGAGAAGGTCAGGGCTACTCATTCCAAAAGCTGGGACCAGGGTTTGCAAATCAGTGCTGCCCAGCAAGTCTGGTGTGACTACAAGCTTGCCTTATGTCAGCCACACAGTCAAAACTAAACAACAACAACCAAAAAAGGCTGAAGGAGACGACATAGAGTCATGTTAATTGGCAGAGGTAAACATCTCAGTCTCTGAAAGCACAGTTCAGAAGACGGGAACATAACTCTGTGGTAGAGCACTTAGCTAGCAGGTACCAAATCCTGAGGCTGCATGTAACACATACAATGTGATTAGCCACCCACCCCCCCTCCTCGCACTTCTTTCAGAAGTGACCACCTCAAGCCTACTAGGGATTGAGTGTCAGAGGCAGGCAGGAGGAAAGGCTTATGCACACACTTTGTACCCACTTCCTACTGTGCTCTCTGGGGGTGGGGGACGGGTTCTCACATCTCAAGGTCTCAGCATAATTAAGGATGGGAAAGAAGAGCATTTGATAATAGTTATTCCTGAGGGACGTCTGTCTAGATGGCTTCTAAGAAGGTCTAGAAAGGTCCTGCACATTGCAAACCTGTGACTTGTTTGTGAAGTCCATGAAGCTTTCTGTTAGTCAGTTTGTCAACTTGTAGGTCTTCTGAGAACCTCGACCATGTCTGATGTTTGGTGACCTCCAATTCCTAAAAGAATGGACATGCAGAATTGGAATCTGACCATTATAACCATCCAGGGTCTCTTCCTCAGGGAAGAGACACTGTACATTGACTCTTAAATGCACTTAAGATAGGAAGCTCTGTGAAGGCCTTTCCTGCTGGGGAGGTCAGTAGATACCATCCATGAGTGAAAAAACTTTAAGAAACATTTAGTAGAAGTATGTGGATAAAGAAATGCCATGCAAACTTGCAAAGGAGATCTAAAATCGAAGTTAGAAGACTGAAAGTCGCAAAGGCAATCAGAGTATTGGTGGCTGGTGGAAGGCATCAGAATGGAAGACCCAGAGGCTGAAAAAGAGGAAGGAACTAGCCAGCTCAAAACCACAAGGCAGAATGAAGTCACCAGAACAGATGTTAGACCCTGGTTTTCTGGTGTGAAAGACAGGTGTCATGCTGCCTGTCTTGGCTTTAGGTCTAAACATAAGAACACAGATCAGAGAGAAATCTTTGCTGATTCAATCTTGTGCCTTGGCATGTAGATGCCACCCATCCCTTCCCCGGTGACTACTTCCATGTAAAGCATCTAGTTTGAGGTTCACCAATAACAGTTCCTGGGCCACTAGTCTAAGTCAGTGGGTCCCAGAGTTGTCAAAAGCACTACCGATAGTCCAAGGAAAAGGAAACAGATGAAAGGCTTCAAAATGTTTTAATTATCCCCTGTAGATGGTAGTTTCACATATGCAGGGACAAAAATAGCATGGCAGCCATGGTTTGCTTTATATTGAAAAGTCTCTTTGTTTTGATAGAGCTTAGGATTCTCCTTTTCAAACTTGTGCTGCTCTGGAAACTTCAAGCCTCTTGGTTGGTAGTGTTGTGTTTTCCTCCTCTCCTCCCTGTTAGGTATTTCATTAAGGTGAAAGGAATTTAGTGACCAGTTCTCCATCTCTAGCTCTGTGACTGAGTTTAGGGGAAGCTCAGCCTGGACAGGTACTGGATCTTCACCCCAACTGAAAGAATCAGCCTCAAGACAGTTCTATCCAATCACAATGTTCTTCTCAGGGACAGGAGTTCTGCACGGCTGTCTATGCAGTAAAGAACAAGAGCCAAGGCTCATGGATTGGGAAAGGCACAGGCTTTGTGGCTGGATACCCAGAATGCTATCCTGTTTCTAACTGTGGGGAACCAGGAAGGTTACTTTACTATGTGAACAACACATTCCTCATCTTCAAAATTAAAGCAATGAAACCTTCTCGGGATATTGCTTTGGAAAATGTATAGAATATTTTGTTAGCCCCTGGACCACAGTAGAATTCAATGAATACTAGTTAGCAATTTTATAGACAGAGCTCATGTGACATACAGTAATCCCACAGCACCTATCTGATCTCTAAAAGAATAGATGCATTTAAACCCTATTCAAATTCAACAAGTTTACCTACATTTTTTTTTAACTCTAGGCAAACAAATGAAGCAGTTATTACTTCTACTTTAGATGTGAGGGACTGAGAGTAAGCTGATATAATTGAAACATTTTTTTCTAGATAATGTGTTGGGTATCTTTGACCATTAAAATGAATATACAATTCCATTCTTACAGTGTTACTAGAAGTCAACACTTAAGTTAGAAACGATAAAGTATCCTACGCCTTCAGCATCTGTAGAGCTTCAGGACTATGACACTTCCTGATAGTATGTTCTAGAAGGTGTGCTCTGCCCTATCCAGGCAGCATATAATGCCTTGATGCTGTACAATGTGAGTCTTCTTAACAACTCAACAACCCATTTCACAGGGAAAGCGAGTGAGGCCCAGAATCAGAGTAATATTTCAGTCCCACATAGCTGGTGAGCTTGAGTCAAGTTCCAATCCCAGGCCAGGGTGACTGCAGTACTCTGCTGTTCTCCACAACACCACACTGCCTCCCACGGTTTCCCGAAATAGAATTAGTAAGCCCAACGTGACTCATGGCCTTCCTCGCCACAAAGTCATCTCAAACATCTTTGGCTTGGAAACAACTTTGAAGGGTAACACGTCAAGCAAGGATCCTCCTTCTCTACAGTGAGAGATTTTTTCTTGTGACATCCATCAAGAAACCAGGGGCACTGGGACACATGCAGGCACACAGAGTTGAATTCATCTAGGGAGGTTCACCAAGGTGGGAGTGGCATGGAAGTCTACTGATTCTGACCTCACTCACCACATAGCTGACGGTGCTGAGGCCCAGAGACATAGATCTATGTTGTGGAGAAGAATTAGAGCAGAGATGCCAGATCCCAGGACCACAACTGAAGGACTGAAAAAAAAATCACACTACCAAACTAAAGGACATTCAGCCTCAAAGATCCATTGCTTACCCTCCAACTCACTGTGGCAAGATCTACTCTTTCCAAACTGCTCTCATGCAGTTGAAAGGACATGTTCTGAAGTTGTTGCCTCTTTTCTTTCTGTCCAGTCTACTTCACAACATGGAACGATCAACTCCAAAGCCTGAACCAGTGAGAGAGCGGGCAAAAACCTAGCCTCTTTTTCACGTCTCAACCTGTCAAAGAGGTGTTCTAGGTTTATTTCTGTCACTGTGATAACGTCCCCTGACTAAAAGCAACTTAGAGAAAGAGGTTTATTTTAATTTACCGTTCCAGGTTACATCCAGTAATTTCAAAGAAGTCATGGAAGGCATATGAGTTGGCTGGTCACACCACATGTGGAGTCAAGAACAGAGAGAACCGAGTACACCCATGTTTGCTTGCTCTCTTATGGTCAGCTGCTACCTTTCTTCACTCTCACACAGTGCAGGGTACAGCCATGAAATAATGCCACCCACATCCAGAGTGGGTCTTTCTATATCAATTAGCAACCAAGACCGCTACAGATGTGCCTAGAAGACAACCTGATCTATACAATTGTTCATGAAGACTGTCTTCCCATATAATTCTAAATTGTGTCAAGTTGATAATTAAAACTAACCAACATAAGGAAACTTTGCCAGAATTAATCTCCATGTGTCAGAAGAGGGGCTAGGAGTAAATCATGTGCTGAGTTCATCTATATTATGGGCAAATTGCTACAAGGGAAGAAAGGTTTTCTATGTGAAGCTATTGCGAAGTGACATTGTTACTTGCCTTTGACACAGAATCTCACTGTCCAACTCAAGCTGGCTTTGAACTCATGACCCATCCTCCTTGGCCTTCCAAGTGCTGAGATTCCAAGAGAGAATCACAGTGTCCTGCTAAGATATAGGGTCTTCACAGTCTATATCACATGTGATGGGCTTGTAGAAACTAAGAGGGAGAAATCTTTTGCAGGATGTGTTTCCAAGACTGAGTGTACTCTCTCATCCACTCACTGTTCATTTGTCTACCAGGGCTCTTCACCATATCTGCTTTTGTCTGAGTAAAGACAACTGGCTCCATTAAGTAATCAGGCAAATTCTGTTTTTCTCTAATCTTGCCTCTGACTGTGATACAGTCAACTGCTTGAGTTCCAGGCTTGACTTCCAAGAAATGATGGACAATAACCTTGAATTGTAAGTCAAATAAACCCTTTCCTCCTTTGTATTGTATTGGTCATGGTGCTTTGTCACTTGTGAATAAAAGGGACTATGTGAAGGATTGCATGGCAGGTTTGAATTGACCAAGCTTGGAAGCAGAGTGTATCCTTTCTACTCAGAGTCCATTGGCTAGAATTTAGGCATGGAGTTAACATCTAACAGAGACTTGGAACAGGTGATCTACCTGTGTCCAGGAAGGGAAAGCAAACTGATGTGGTGGTTTTGATAGCCACTTGATAGTTTGTGTGATAATCATTATTATTTCTTAATGAATGCTCAGTAATTTTTTGTTTGATTTTTACATTTTGTACATATTTATGAGGCATAATGTTATGTTTTGATTAATGTATACATTTGGTAATGAGGCTAGTTAGCATATATATTACCTCAAGCTTCTTCGTTTATTTGAAATGAATATATTCAAAATTCTTCTTACTTTTACAAGGCATTATTATTAATTATATTTGCCTTGTTGTGCTGGAGATTACAAAGAGTTATTTCTTGTTTAACTGTAGCATTGTACCTGCACTGCTTAGTTTTAATTATCAATTTGACACAATTGAGAATCACCTGGAAGAGTTTCTTCTATTAAGGAGTTATCTAGATCACCTTGGCTATGGAAATATCCTTGGAGAACTGTCTTGGTTGTTAATTGACCCACCCCACTGTGGGCAGCACCATTCCCTAGACTGGCCTATGAACTGTGTGAATAAAGAAATCTGAGTCTGTTAAGTAAGGAAGATACATGAGTGAATTCTTTTTTCTCTACTCTTGGCTGTAGCTGTGATGTGGCCAACTGCTTGAGTTCCTGTCTTGACTTCCCAGAAATGATGGACAATAACCTGGAAAACTGTAAGCCAAAAAAACCATTTCCTCCTCTATATTGTTTTGGTCAGAGTGTTTTAGCCATAGCAACAGAAATGGAACTGTAACAGTACCTCTTAATCAATATCTATGTCCTTTCAATGCCTGGTCATTACTTCTCAGCCTTTATGGAATTAAATTTTAAAAATTGTTTATATGTGTGAGTGACATCATATGGTGTTTGTGTTTTGGCATGTAGGCTATTTCACTGAAGAAAGCATTTTCAAGTTCTATTTAAGTTGATAGCAATTTATTTATATATACATTTTATTTTATCCAGTCATTGAAGAACATTTAGTTTGATTGCATATTTTGGCTTTTAGAAATAGTGCTAAATATGGAAACCGTTGCCATTCTGAAGTGTCTTCTTCATCTCTATATCCAAGGCTATGATTATTGGATTGCACAGCATTCTTTCATTTTAGATTTTTTAGGACCTCCATACTGTTTTCCAAATAGTATATATTCTCATGGGTAGTATATAAATCTCCACTTTACAATACAATGCCCACTCATTTATTAAAATGGTGAACTAAATTCTCTATTACAGGAATGTAGCTCAAAGCTATGCAAGCCTTTAGTATCCCCTTTTTGAAGCAGTGCATCAGGATCCCAAGACTTTGCTTCTTAGGCTCACCATTAGTACTACTGTCTTCAGCATTTTTTCTTATTTTGGTAAGCATGTCTTAATACAAAAGGAGATAATGCAATCTTTGTACCATTTGTGCTCCCAATAGTATAGTTACCCAATGTGCTAGAAAGTTTTTGTTCAAAATGATACAACCTTAAATTACCTGGGAAGAGAGTTTCAATTGGGAAATTACCTCTATCAGATTTGCTTGTGAGCATGTCTGCAAGACATTTTCTTAATTGCTCATTTCTATAGGAGGACCCATCCCCATGTGGTCAGTGTCATTCCTAACCATACAGACCTTGGATATATAAGAAAAAATCTTAAGCAATGCAAGGGGAGTAGACAGGAAGCAGTGTTTCTCTGTGGTCTCTGCTTTGATTCCTATTTCTAGATTCCTGTCTTGAGTTACTGCCCTAGGTTCCCTTAGTGATGTAGTATAAAATATGAGCTGAAATAAACCCTTTTCTACCTAAGTTGGTTTCAGTCTGTGTATTATCACAGCAACAGAAATCTAACTAGGACACTCTGTGTTCTGGTCCATCTCTCTCTTACCTCCATCTCTCTAGGTTCTTCTTGAGAGTCTAACCTACATCATCTTTGTCCAGCACTTATTTAGTTTGTGTTTTACTGTTTAGTTTATCTTAGGGGCCACAGAAATTCCAGACAGTAAAGACAGAAATAAAGAAAACACAGGGTTTGCGTTAGAAAATCTTTGGTTTCTGCAGCCCGTGTGCTGCCTAGTGAAGAAACTAAAGACAAGTGATTAAAAACGAGGCTGACAAGTGTTATAATAAATGTGGGTACACCAACTAATGAGAACAGAGAGAGGGAAGAAAAGCAATTGTGCCTGGGATGGTTTCAAAGCAGAAGCAATTTTTAAGATGAATTTTAAAAGATAAATAATGATTTCCAATGAAAACACATTATAGACAAATGCAAACTCTCTATGCAGCATACGGATGAGATCAATAATAATGAGGATCTGAGCTTGGCTGATGCTTTTGGAGTAGGAGGGGCATGGAGGAGAAAAGATAAATTTGGATTTAGAATGTGAAGCCTCTGGTGGTAACACTTGCATGCTGCACAGGGTCCTGTACTCTTCCCTTATAGCCTGGGAGGAATAACTGAACAATAATTAGAACCTTGGCTTTTCAAGTTTGATCTCTGGTCACAGTCTCCGTCTGTCCTTTCTTTCTCTACTTAGAAAATAAGTAAAAATTCTATTTTGGGAAGCTCACAGAGAACCCTTACTGCTTTGTTCAAAGTGTCCCTGTTTCCCTACCTCTCTCTTTTTATCCCGACTGTCTGCTAAGTACTTATATAGTGCCAGGTTCTGAGACTACATGACAGGGTTTTGAATAAAGTCTCTGCCTTCAAAGAGTTCACCACCTCATATGAGAGGTGTAGTTCTAGTGCCAACTGCATCCTTGACACGATCTAGAATCATCCGGGAGATGGACCTCTTGGTCTACCTGTGGGGGTTATCTTGCCTTTGGAGTTGGTATAGGAATGCATGGGGAGATCCTCGCCCTTGGTGGGAGGTCCTGGGCTGAGTGCTAGCATCATTTGCTCACTGCTTTCTTCTGACTGTGGAATAATGTGGCAGAATGCTTCAGGATCCCACTACCTTGACTTCCCACCACGATAGACTGTATGTTAAACTGTGAACTAAATTTGATGCCTTTCTGCCTTCAGTTGCTTTTGTCCAAGTATTTTATCAAGAGCAACAAGCAAAGAAACTAAGACAGGAAGCAGGTAACCAGGAACAGGCAACCACAGTACCAGTTTTTGGGAGAATCAGGTACCTTGTTCAGTGTCTGGCAGACTAGAAGACATGGGAGATGGTGTTGATTTGATGAGATTTTTTAATTCCTTTATTAAATGCTCTGACAGTGAGAGTTCCCTGTGAAGAGATCCTAGCTGCTGTGTCCTAAGAGAAAGCAAGTTTGCTGGTTCCACTCATAAGTGACCATTCAGTCATTTGAATTGAGTGAATCCTTAAGTGAAGGGATTCTTAGTGTTATAGTGTGGACTGGGCTGGTTCGGGGGGGTGGTCTCCTTTGGGGCAGGGATTCTTTATGTCTTTAGCCTCTACATATTGTATTAGTTTCCAAAAATTCTGACCCAAGGAAGAACCACCTAGCGGTAGGATGGAAAGCTTTCACTTCTTGGGAGTCACAAAAGTGACGATTCATCATCACACTCCTCCCATATAATCTGGATCCACAATTGCCTATGGAAAGCAGAGACACTAAGATTTCAGTCTCCAGTGTGCACTGACCGTGTCCTTGTGGTTTGCCAATGCATTGGTTTTGCAATTAAAGGCTGAATGTGCTTCAAAGGAAACCGTGAGCCTGACCTTGGAGGATGTCCTGTTCCCAACCCCACTGAGTCATCCAAGAATTTATGAGCCAGGTGAGAGATTTCCAGATGTGATGCAATGGTTCCCCAAATGTGACTTTGAGGAAAAGGGAGAAAAACAGTTAGCATCCATCTTCCTCTGTGGAAACATTCTATCAGACCTCCAGCCTCTGTAATGCTTTTTAATCTTATGAACGTTGCTCTAATGCTGTACTATTTTTTTCTAGTTGTCCATATAGAACACAGATTATTTTTGCTTTTGTTAACTTTGAAATAAAACCCCTGCTCCTTGGGAGTGATAGCTCTATTGTTCCAGACCACTAAAATGTCCTGGGCTCTCTGGAGTATCCTGAGACCAATTGAGATTCTGTGCATGTTGTTGTGACCTTATGCAGAGATCGCATATAGTTACCCTGCATGCATGCCTTTTTGTGCCTAGTTGTCTCAGTAGAAGGTGGAATCCCTAATCTCATTCCTTCCAGGAGTCATTGTGCATCTATTAATGTTGGGAAATTGCTCCCCGCTTCATCCTGTTAATGTGTTAGTGGCACATTCTTTGGCTCCTCTTCCCAAGTCCAGCCTGGCCTACGCCATTCACATTGATGTATCACAGTTAAGTTTTGCTCTTGCATCTCAACACTCCTACTTTATCCATGAAGAACTTCAATGTCTTCATCTCACGTCTGCATTGCATCTGAGACAGACTGCTAGACTTTCCATCTGAATTGCCAGGATACTTAATTTACTGGTTGGTGTTGGCTCTCCTGTCCTCAGACCACACATTCCAGTGTTCTCCATTCTTTCATCCATTCTCATGTCTCTGTCAAGAGCTGTTTTCTTCCTCATAGATGATCACAATTTTTCTCACCCTTTATTTACAAGGATTATTCTTATTTCATTTTTATGTTCCAAGCATATTTTTATTGCATATGAAAGTCCAGACAACATTATATTCATTTCTTTTGTATTTACATGGGTGAAATTCACTGAATACTTGGATGAAGGTCTTTCATCAATTTGGAAAACTACTTGGCTATTGTGTCTTCAGATATAGTGTACTGTAGTGTGCTTCTCTTGATCCTTCTAAGACTTCATGTCCACACATATGTGCTTATGCTTTTAACGCACTGTGGGATTTTTGTTTGTTTGATATAGGTTTGGTTATTGTTATTGCTTTTTCATTTTTTGAGACAGGGTCTTACTATGTAGGGTGATCTGGCTTAGACCTCTATATGGAGATAAAGCTGGCCTCGAACTTACAGAGACCACTGCCTCTGACAAGCATACAGTGCTTGTCCTGCTTGGTCATTTCATCTATCTTCTCTCTTCTCCAGCTTCCATGTTTTATGATGCATCCTATTCTGTATCGTGTTTTCTTTGGGTCTAATCTGACATATGATACATATATTAGAGTGTAAATTTAATATCTTTCTGTTTTTTTTTCATTCTCAAATAATCATTTTATCAGTTTGCTGTAGATTTTGCTTCTCTGATGAGCTTCTCTATTCAAATCTTTTCCCTAGGTTTTCTCTCTCCATCACGTCAGAACCTTTCTATCCCAGGATGGGAAAGAGGGCTGTTGGTCATGAGCTGCTATCCTAGAAACTCTCCCTTCTCTGGATAGTTAGAACATTTAGTTCTCGTTCCCAGCTTTATGAAGCTTTTCAAACTTCTTTAGCTTTCTGTGGTCTTTTAGGGAGACAATTTGGTCTGCTGTGACCTATTCCCTCCTGTGTAGCCCTGGTTCCTTGATGCTTTCTATGACTGTTGTCTCACTGTCTTTGATTATTTCTTTTGTCTCTGTCTGGAAAATGGAAAGGAAATTTTTATCCTTAACAAATTCAGTATGTCTGAGCCTTGGAGGTCTCCAGGAAGGAGGGACCTTTTACAGTACTGACATCAGTGCAGTGCAGAAGACCTATTGGCTAAAACATGCCCTGCTCTCCTTTTATACACATATGCAAAAGATTCCAGTGAGCTATTGGTACTGTCGATCCAAGATTCTAAAACCATCCTTCTGTAGTGCTTCATCTAAAGCTTCTACCTTAGGCTTAGTTGCATATGTTCTATGTCTACTGTCCCACAATTCCTTTGGAACCTTGATCATAATCCATCTTATGATCTACTGGGATGCTCTAGTTCTGGTTCAGATATACTATAAGGTCCAAAATTTACTCATGTTTAGTCCTGCAGTATGATCTTGCCAGAGAATATGGTCTCATTAACATAATGGAGGAATTCATTTACTTAACTGTTACTTATGGAATTTACAAATTCAATACTTATTTACTAAGCACCTACTATGTTCCTGGTTTCTTACTATGTGCAAGAGACAGAGAATAGAGGAAGGCTGTTGTTGTTTTGTCTTCATATGCTACATGGCAAAATGGGGAAGCGAGAGGAATGAATGACTCTCATGGGTACTTCCTCATTTCTTATGATTCAGAAAACAAAATCTAAAGGGTAAATTGACTGATGAGATTGCTCAGTGGATTAAGGCCCGTGCTGTAGACTGCTAGCCTGAGTTCAATACCCAGAACTGACGTATAGAAGTGGAAGGAAATAACCAACTCCTATAAGGTGCCCTGTCTGTCTGTCTGTCTGTCTGTCTGTCCATTCATCCCTCCTTCCTCCTCCTTCTCCTCCTTCTCTTACCCTTCCCCCTTGTGTGCTGTCTCTCCCACTTTTCCCCTTCCTGTTTCTCTATTATCCTTCCCTTCCTCTCTGTCTCCCTCTCCATCTCCTCAAAGAAATGAACATTTTAAGGATTACAAATCTGTTCCACATTTCTTGGCTATAAGCAGTGGAAGGAGACTCTCTGAGTACAGATTGGGCGTTCTCATGATTGTAGCTCACAGGTGAGTCAAAACGAATTGACTTCAAAGGGAAAATGTCTCTTATAGAAATTGTGTCGTCCTTTCTTTACAACATTCTCCTTTCCATCACTTTAAAGCACTTCTTGCTGTTGCACTAGAGTGACATTCTGAGAAAGAACTCGACAATGACAGAATGATCTTCGGTCTGCATTCTACATTATGCAAATGCTAGTTTCTTGGCCTTTTTTCCCCCTCCCATGTATCCATTTTCTTGTTTTTTTTCTTTAATTTGAAATTTTCTTTTTTTCTCCCTCACTATATTCCGGTTATGGTTTCTGGTCCCTCTACCCCTCGTGGTTGCTCCCTCAACCTCCACCCCTCCTACAAATCCAGAACCACTCTGTTCCTGTTTCTTATTAAAAAACAAACAGCTTTCTAAGGGATAATAATGAAATAATATATGATAAAATAAACCCAAACACATTGGAGTTAGACAAAGCAAACACAAGGAAAAGAGCCCAAGAGAAGGCGGGAGAGTCAGAGACCCACCCACTTATTCAGAGCAAACACTGGTTTCATAGACACATTGATTCTCTGGAGCAACTGAGATGAGGCTAGATTTAGCAAAGAGTTGGGCTTCTAATTCTACTAAATGTATTTTAACTTTAAAATAACTCGAGACTTACTAACTTTATGGTAGCTGGCTACCATATTGGATAACAGCCGTTAAAACCTTAAGTGAATACCCTCCTATTAATATTAAACATACAATCTGATAGTAAAGCGATCAAAGAGAAACAAGTTTTTTTTTTTCTCAAAATAAGATCCTCTCCATTGGAATCATGTCTTTCACAGGAAACAGCTTGGCTTCCCATCTCTTCATCAGCGGAAGTGTCAAGATATCTCCATTCTCTGCATTCAAGACCAGAGTATCAGAACCCTATACAGAACTGAAAGCGAAGATACCCACACACTTTCCCTGCCTCTGAGCCCTATGCTGTGTGATGCAGAAGGCTGTGGACTCAGCCTTTTAAATATAGCCAGGAATGTGAAAAAAAAATGTGCATAAAGGAAAGCTAGGTCCAGGCCCCATAATGTCTCTCAGTTTAGCCTATGTTCTGCTTGTATTGTGTCCTTTGTGTCTGTGGATTAGGACATCTATGAATGAGAAAATTCCCCTTCCAAACCCTGTACCTATCTCCTTCAATAGAAGCCTATTGTGGTTATGAGTGTTTATAAATGTCTATCCTTCCCCCCTTTTACTACATCTAGGAAAGCTATAATTTAAAGAGCAAATTGCGGGCCCACTCATACATGTATCATTTGCTTTTCCATATTCCATGCTTATTTTCAACCACCTTTTTTAACCATCTCTTCCCCAGGCTCTTGACTCTGATAATTTCTATTTTCCATATTAAATGTGGCATACTAGGCTGGGCAGCCACAGGTATCCTGGGATGTATAGCTGCCCTGTGAAAGGTATGCTTGGTAGAGACAAAAATGCTAGAGACAATCTGAGTTCCAAAAGTCACTTCATTGCTCTGACAGTCTTCTACTCTTCACTCTTGGTTTCCTTGCGGATGCTGAAGTAATATTTCAGTCCATACCATTTCAGACAAGCAGGACTGCTTTCTCATTCTGTCATGTCATCTATAACCATCCTGTATCTTTCTCTTCTTAGAGATTAGATGATGAGGTTACAGAGAGACAACTGGCTGAAGCTTTGAATTACTGGGGCCCCCTAAAGTTCAGGAGTCTCTTTACTCTGTGATTTCTTATCCTTCCTTTCATCGTGTGAAGTCAAACATCATATGGATATAGGACATAGGAATTTCAGAAATAACTTGAGTCTTAAGTAAATTTTATTACAAGACTTACTACAGTTTTCTATTTATTATTAGTTATTGCCGATTATTAGCTATTGTTCATCTCTGACCATGCCTTATTTGTAACTTAAAGTCTCATCCATGTACAGATGAGATTAGGCATGGTCAGGGAGGAATAGCCCTTGAGGTATAAGTTAAACACTTCCATCTATAGTTGTATCTGCCAACTCTATTGTCTATTGGTCAGGGCAAACATGCTTCAGTAACCATGGGCCAAATCTCAGGGAGGAATCTCCTCTTCCTCCTCCTTCTCCTCATCCTCCTGCTCTTCCAGCTCCTCCTTCCCTTGGACTTGGCCACTGAATACCTTGGATCCAGCATTGAATCCACAATGGAATTTTACCATCAGCAATAGGACTTCGGCTTACGGGTCAACAAGAGGACTCCAGCTTATTGACAGAGAATTTCCAATTCTCTAAACTCATAAACCAAATTTTCATACTCTCTGTTTCCCTCATTCAGTAATTCTCTCCTCATATGTGCACATGTATGTATGTATTCGTATATAATAATATATTGACTATATTTATAGGATTACATATAATCCTATATATCCTATGTATTGTGCTTAATTACATGTAATAGCATGTAATCATATATTCTCATATATATTATATATTCCTGTGTTAAATCTTAGCAGATATGCCCTATCACTCGATCCTCTCATCTCTCATCTATTATACTAAACAAATGGAATTCTTTGTGGTTACTGGAATATGGTTTCAAAGTGGCATAAGACAACACATATATGTAGGGTCCAAGTCCATGGAAAGCAGCCCCATGTAAAACATCTGTCTAAGTACAGGGTTCTCAGCAAGAAGAGCCTCCACCAAAAAGGAGGATGAACTGTTCAGTTTCTGGGTTGCTAGGAGATGAAGCACTAGGGAACACAATTCCTCAAAACAAACAAACAAACAAAAAACTGAAACTAAGACTAAAGACAAAGCGCTGATTCTCTCACCGTATGTGGTGCAGGGCTGCTCGCAATGACTCAGTAATCTAGGATTGTCCATGTGAGCACAGGTTAAGGAATTCCATTTGAACTTAAATGGAGTCCCTTGGTTTTACTAGAATGTGTCAAAGTGTCAAAGCATCAAACGTATGCCAGAGCACCTAAATGCCTTTAATGTAGTGTGTGTGTGTGTGTGTGTGTGTGTGTAGAGGCGGGAGTGATTTTTCCCCATATTTCTTTCTCCTCCTATCATTTCTAATCATAAATAAATCATCATCAAGAGTCTCTAGTTTGGGAGATACAGTGGGTCTCACCTTGGGTGTGGCTAGCAGGGTGGTATCACTTTGGTTTTTGCTTGCTTTTATGTGAGCTGCAGTGTTCTGAGGGATAACTGCTCAAAGGAAACTGACAGTTGAAGATGAAGGTCAGCTCCCAGAAGCTTTCTGTAGAATGTGATAGTATCAGTCCATACCAGCAGAGCTGGGGGAGGATGGTGAGAGCCAACTGTGAGGGATGCTGTTGCAGAAACCTCCCAGTAAAGATAGACTTGATAGATGGGCAAAGAGAGCCGAGAATTGCTATCTGCCGGTACCACAGACCCTGGTAGCAATCCAATTGAAATGCCTGTACCACAATCCAGTCTGAGGACCATATACCTTCATGCCTGCACTCTTGCATCTGTACAGTCCTTTCTTCATGCAACTTGCTGCTTCCTCAGCCCCAATGCATCCTTACAAGCTACATTCTTATTTTTATCATTAAATCATGATCAAATCTACAGATGATAAAAAAAAAAAATCCAGGCTATGGTTTCTAATTTCTTTTACAATGAAGCCCAAGTGTCAAGGCTTGATCAACTACCCTCTGAGACCATATCTGAGCTGGTGAACCCACTCTGACCCTGCCTTGTTCCACTGTTTGCCCTCATGGCACAAGATATTGCCTCTTGAAGCGGTCCAATGTTTGTCAAACAGACTTGTTCCTGTTCTGAAGATCCCTTCCCCTGTAATGTCTTCCCCATCATCTTCGCCTAATCCATATTTCTCTAATTTCAAATGACTATCATTGAGGTTTTCCTCAGTATAAACCTGGAAAGCACTTTTCCAGGCTTGGTAGGTTCGCTTTACACTGCGTGAGAAGGTAGCTGTTTGCTAAATCCTTACAGCTTGCAAGCTATTAGACATATGTGTGTTCCATCCTACTTTCTTCTGCTGGAACACTGAGGTTCTCATTTGAACCACCATTTGCCCACCCACTCATGGGGACTAGTGTGGTGGCTCATGCAACGGAATGGAGTTAAACAATGTTGGGAAATGCCACCTAATCCTACATTCAAGCAATCTAATGCACTAATCTGAAGGTATACTTAGAAAAGAAAATGCCACTCTTTATTTTATGGCACATTAACACGGTCATCCTGTTTTGTTTCTTTTGTTTTTGTTTGTTTTTTTTTTTTTTGTTTTGTTTTTTAAATCATAGAACATTTACAGTTTATATTTACTTAATGAGTTCTTTTAGAGTATGAGTACTTATTTGTTACATTATATTACTTTCATAATCTCGAAAGGCAAAGTAGTAAGGGTGTCCTAAAACCATCTTGTATTTAAAATTATTTGTCTAAAACAGTTTTTATGTTAGTTGTTGTATATTTTCCCTATAAATCATTATCCTCCAAGCCACTAAGAATTCAGTTGCTTTTTAATGTGTTTTCAAACTAATTGCTCAATGATGCAGCATTTTATGTTGGCAGATTATTCTTCATATTCATTTGTTTGTATTCTTATTATCACATAATTAGTAGTTTTATTGTGAAATTTTCATTTTTTATTTTGATCATTCTCACTCCCATTACCCTGTCTTGTCCCCTGACTCCTGCTGATCCCTTTCTTCTTCCCAAGGAGTCCTTCATCTACTTTCCTGTCTCACTGTCCTCCCTTCCTCCTCCCTCCCTTCCTTCCCGGTGATGCTGTGGGTTTAATTGAGATTATTTATTGCCTCACAGGTGAAGGGTTATTTACAGATGCACAGGCTGCTTACTCATCACTATGTTACTAAGGAAGAATTCTCCTCCCCCAGAGATATTTGAACATGCTCAAGGTGTCAGCGAATAGCCTTCAGGGGCTGGAAGGATGGCTCAGCAGTTAAGAAGGCTTCTTTCCCTTCCCAGAACCCATATTGGGTGATTCACAAACTGACTATAATTTGAACTTTACTGGATCTGACACCCTCTTGTGGCCTCCAGGGTAACTGTACACATATGGTAAGTGGATGGACACACACACACATACACATACACACACACATACACACACGTATTAGTTTTACAAAATGACAAAATTTAAAAAAAAACTTTCAGATGACTAGGATTGGTGTTTATTCCTCAGATAGTTCCTATGTGGTTGTCAGCGCCGCCATAGTATTGGTACCAACTTCCTGACTGCACACAGAAGGGAACTCCGTGACAAACCTCCCAAAGACCACATTAGAGCATAATAAACATAAAAACTTAATTAGGAAGCAGCAGGGAAAATATTAGATTGACATATGCATAAACTACTTGTCCTTTTGTCCCCAAAACCAAAAACACAAAAAGGAAATCTCAAAAAGAAATGAAATCATAACAGTACTAGAATCTAGGGCAGAGGAGTGTCATCTAAATAGAAATTCATGAAATACATATTTCAATATAGGACAGATACTCTCAAGCCAGAGGAGCAGAGACCTCTATTAAACTCATGTTTAGAGAATACAAGAGAATGAGCCAGATGTGGTAGAACACACACACACACATACACATACACACCCCTTTGCAAGTGCATGAATTTGGGAAGCTGAGGCAGGAGGATTGGAAATTCTAAGCCAGTTTCGGCTATATAGTGGTACCCACCCAATAAATAAACAAATATACAATTCAAATGAAAGATAGAACTCATACAAAGGCGTGTTTAAGGAATAAAATGTAGTTTACATAAAGAAAGAATTTGAACAGTAACTTTAAATAGGCAAGAGGGCAAAGACAGTCTCTTCTATAGTCACTTTGATCTTAAACATTAACAGTAAGTAAGAATTAGTGGGGCAGAAATACAAGTAGAAGCCTCTTTAGGCAAAAATTAACAGGCTAGGAGACTGAGTCATGAAATTCCTCTAGAGTATAGTACAAAAGGATAGGAAGTGTGAGTCAATGAAGAAATGTAGGGACATAAAGGAAACATCTACAAGATTCTGCGTTCTTTAAGAAACAGTATGTGGCATATAGCAGAAGAAAATCAAAGCATGTTCTGTCTTTAGAACTGCAGATTCATGAACGTGTCAAAAAGGTGGGAAAATGCCAACTGGCCCCACAATAGTGGAATTTGAGAATCAGCCTAAAGCGGGGGTTGGGGGGAGCAGAGAGACAGAGATGCAGAGAGAACTCAAATTGCCACACCATTTGGTTAGAACTATGGTTGTAATGAGATTGTCATTGGTGGCCCAGGTTGCTGATAGCAAATGAGAATTTAGGTTTAAATTTCTAAGAAATATAAGGAAGAACTAGAGAATTTATTTAAAGGCAATACATGAGATTACTCCTATTTCCCTAAAGATCCATCAGAAAATTCTAGAACTAATAAATACCTTCAGAACAATAGAAAGATACAAAGTCAAAATATAGAAACTGTTAGGTTTTCTATATACCAGTAATGAATACTCTGATGCTAAAACTGGGAAGATAATTTCACTTCCCTTAGTTTAAAAAGTAAAATGCCCAGAAAAAAAAAAAGCTACTTGAGGATATGAGAGATCTCTATAATAAAATTTCTAAAGAAATAAACTAAAAAGATGACAAAAGCTCCCATGCTCATGAACGGCAAGACTTAAAATAGTAAGATTACTGATTTATAAAAAGAAAATCTACAGATCCAATGCAATTCCCATGAAATGCAATTCTAATGAAAAATTTAAAGATATAGAAAAGGTAATCCTAATATCCATGTAGAAGCCCAAAGATGCCTATTGGCTAAAGCAATTCTCAGCCAAAGAACATTGCTAGAGGTACCACATCACCTATGACTTCAAGTTACAGTACAGAGTGACAAACATGATAGAAAAGGAGACACGTAGATGAGTGCAAGAAAATGAAAGATTTGTAAATAAACCTACACAGCCACAGCAAAATATTTGCACTGGAGTAAAGAAAGTCCATTCAACAAATGGGACTGGGGAAACTGGGTGTCCATGTGTAGAGTAAAGGAACCAGATGCTCATGTCTTACTTCATGGAAGGCAACCATCCTGTATCAGAAACATTAATGTAAGACCCAACATTCTTAAAAGGTTAGAGAAAAAAATGGGAAACACTTCATTCCAGTGGTTGGGTGTAAGTATCTGGTGTATGTCAGTCAGCTGCTGGTAAGTTAGGGGCCCCTATGGTTGAATTAGGGGAAGGATTGAAGAAGCTGGAGGGGAGAGTGACCCATAGGAAGACCTGCAGTCTCAACTAATGCAGACCTCAGGGAGCTCCCAGAGACTGAGCCACCAACCAGGAGCATACATGGGCTGGTCCAATATATAACAGAGGACTCTCTGGTCTGGCCTCAGTAGAAGAAGATGCACTTAATCCTCAAGAGACTTGAGGCCTCAGGAAGGGGAAGACCTGGTTGGGGAAGCACCTCTTGGAGGCAAGGAGGGGAAGAATGGGATGAGGAACTGTGGGAGAGGGGACAGGGAGGGAGGCAATGACTGGAATATAAATAAATAAAACAATTTTTAAAAATGGGACACTTCACAGCATAAACATTTGACAAAGACCCCCCAAAAAAGCCTCCATTAGCTCAGGTGAATAAAACTGAGAATTGGCAAATGGATTGGCATGAAACTAAAAGGGTTCTGCGGAGCAAAGGAAATATTCAAGTGAAAGACAGCCCAGAGAAGAAGTTGGTAGCTCTACTACTAAGACTGGATTCAATTCCCAGCACCAAAATAATAGCTAGAAAGAGAAACACTCTCCAAATTGAAAACTTGCTAGACAGAAAGAAAGGCTGTTGAAAGAGGAGGATGCGCAGATGGTGTGGAAATACATAGAAAGCGCTGAACCTCACCTAAGATTACATAAATAAAAAGCCCACTCACAAATAGACTGCAAATCAAAACAAAACACAACAAAACAGCAAAACAAAACTGGGCACATAAGTGGAAGCACAGAGGGACAAGATGCAGGGATTCTGTAGAAAGGATCCCTTTCTCCAACACCCTCTTTCTATTGATTTATGATAAAGCCTGGTGAAGTTACTGCGATTGGCGAAGGGGCTTTCCTGGTTTATAAAATGTATCTCCTGTTGTGAGCATCATGCCTTTAGTTTCCACTGAAAAGGAAAGAGAGATAGATACCTACCTTTAGACAGTCAGGTAATATGATCTATCAGCAGAACAAAGGACAGAGAGATCTCAAGACTACCTCTTCAGCAAGCATACAAGTTAAAACCCACGCAGGCAGCTTAAAACACACACAGTAGCATCTTTTCACAATTTTAGAATTACCAAGTATCATCTCATATCTGAATTCTGAAACTATTAGGGCCTCATTCTCAGAAGCAAAGGATAGTTAAATAGCAGGAAAGTTAACAGTCTCTTCAGTAGGGCATGGTCTGGTGCAATGGCCTTCGGGAATTTAGCCATGGAGAAGGCCTGGCCCATGAGCCTACTCCCCATCCCACCCAGGGGAGCTATAGGATTGTTTTTGAGGACTGTTGGGAGAGAAGAAGTTGTTGCAGCCACTGGTAAGGTACTCACGCCCCAGTGGACAGCATCACGACCAGGACCGTGTGAGCACCCCCAGTTATGCACACTGGCTCACAAAACAGAAACAAAACTAAAGCAAGAAAGAAATGAAAGTGGGAGGAAGTGAAGCTGTGACTGGTGGACCTCTGTGATATGGTTGTAGCCAGGATGGTTTCGTCTACATGTGTGAAATTGTCACAGAGTAATAAGAAACAGTATGTTATCAAATTAAGAAGTAAAGAATTCGGAGACAGGTATTTTGTGAAATGGTGCTAGGCAGAGCATAATAGTTGTAGAAATCTCAGGATGAATTACAAATATACGAAAATAACATGGTGAAGTTTAGGATACACTAACCGACAAACGCTCTTGAAATTGTTTCTGTTTAACTTAGTCAGAATGTTGATATTAGTGGTGTAAACAGGTTAAAAACTCCTTCCAGTGCAAGTAACTTAACTCCTGAGGAGACCGGGTTGATGATGCTATAAAGTCTACAGTTTTCCTAAATGCTTGTAATAGGGATAGGAAGTTTTCCCCTTAAAAGTGATGCCAGAATATAAAACTTATCCCTACTGTGGCCACACACAAACACACACACACACACACACACACACAAACCCTGCACATATAAACACATACACACACAAATAATACACTTATACACACACAGAGACACACAAAGAACTCACACACAGGAACACATACACATATACATATTCATACACACTCACAAACACATACACATACACAAACACACACATACACACACACTCATACACATATATACACACAGAAATACACACATACACACATAGACCCTATACACACACATACACACACTCTTATATATATACATGCACAAACATGCAAGCACACATATGCACACACTCTATACATACACACAAACACACATATGCACATACACTCTATACACACATACACACACACACACACCCTGTAATACAAACACACACACAAATAATACATTTATACACACACAAGCATGAGGTTTACATCAAAAAATACAAGAGAACTATGGAAGATATTTGAAGAATATAAGCAAATAAAACAGCTATTGAATGAGAAGCCCTGGTGTCATAATAATGCTGACTTTAAAAGGTCACATATACTATTTCACAGAATTCCAATTAGGAAGTAGTAAAGGAGAGAATCTACAAAGTTCGCTATCAAATTTTCTTAACATTCATAAAAATAATGATAAAGAAATATCTAGTTAAACCCTGACAGAAGTAAAGGTAGAAGGCATTGTGCTTGTGAGATGCTAATAAAATACCATGAGCATGTCACCATCTCTGGATAGGAATGGATTCAAGTCAGCTGAAAAGCCAGGCTGGAAGGACAGTTCTGGTAAGAGCATTTGCTACTCTTGTAAGGACTTGAGTTCTGAGCACCCACATTGAGCAGCATACAATATCTTCAGCTCCAGCTTTAGGGGATCTGAGGACTTCTGGACCTGTGAGCATATGCACTCATGAGCATATACACCATTAAAAGAAATTAAATCTTAGCGCAGAAAAATATACCTGAAAATAATAATGTGAGTGGTGTCAGAGACTGCTCTTTAATTCAGTTGAAATAATGCACCATATAGTTTCAACAACTGAACAACTAACATAACTACTGTTTATTTTAAAATCTTTAAAAATTAAAGTGTCAGAAAAATTCAAACAACTATAAAAATTCAATAAAATAAGATCTTCTAGATAAAATCTAATGTAACAAGAACCTCGTAATAATGACTTAAAATTTGCATTGAAATAAAGAGAAAGAGAAGAAGAAGGAAGGAAGGAAAAGAAGACATTTCCACATTCAAAATAAATCATGGCAGCAGCTAACATAAACCATGCAAATTAATGCATTAAAATTGGGGACAATGTAATGGTTCTGTTGCATAAAGGATTAATTTCTGAAAGAAACAGAGGATATAAGCAAAGAAAAAAATTAGACAACTCTAGAGGAGAAAAATGTAATTGTCAAGGATTACGGTTTCAAAAATTCAATTTCCCAAGCCTTATACATATTTCATCTGACTTATCCGGATTTTATATTTTCATGGTGTTTTAAAACCTAAGCGTTTTAAAGAATTTTTTTAAAAGATGAGATTTTCATCTCAGAAGTCTTTAACTTTATAATTTTAACACATCAAGGTTATTGTGACAGAAAATTTGTCACGGCTGATTTCCTATGAATGAGTTACTGGGAATCCGATCTTAAGTTCAGAGATAACATGGGAAAGCTTCTTCTAGAATACATGATCTTCTCTGTCAGGCCACATGATGCTCTCAGCTTAGTTTTGCTTTTCTGGTGATTTTCTTGCAGTCATACCATCTGCAGAGTGTTGAGTCTCCTATAAGACCCACTGCACAAACTCTTGTGGATGTGACACTATTGTTGCCTCTACATTAAACAGTATCTTTCCTATGAAACTACCTGGAAGTAGAAATGTCAATTTCTCTCTTAGATTTTAACCACCTGGTACAGTTTCAATGAAGTTTAAGTATGTAACATATGTGTGAGTTGTGTAGCCCTGTAGATGGTTAGCGATGGAAAGGGGCATTTCCCTTTTATGTTTATCTTGTGTGTGTGTGTGTGTGTGTGTGTGTGGCGCGCGCTCAGCATGTGTAAGAAGGTCAGAGGACAACCTATAGGAGTGGATATTGTTTTTCGACCATGGAGGCTTCTGGGATCAAACATGTCAGTTTCCAGATATACAGCAAATGCTTTTACAAGATGAGCCATCTCCTCGGCCCTGAGCATCTTTTGATAAGACTATAAATGAGGCTGAAAGATGCTCAGTTTCCTATGCAATAGACAGAGACTCTACCATCAGAATGGGGAAGAACAGGAATCAGGAAGGTTTGGAATCTTATTATCTAAGTGTGCATGTCTGTAAAGCCAGTGATCCTTCCACAGACAGAGACCTAAATTTCCCTCTAAACATTTTTTCTAACTCTTTCAAAATAACAACAGCATCAGCAGCAGCAGCAGCAACAACAGAGACAGCTCATTGAACTACATAAGCCTGGACCACAAAGGGTAAAAGGACATCATCTGATGACAACCAGACCTTGCACATCTCTTGGTAACTTCCTTGTCAGGGTTATCAAGGGCCTCTTGTTAGTCACTTCCAGTGATGATAACTCCTAAGAGAGATGCTTGTATCTTTATCACTGGGTAAGTAACTTAATGTGAGTCAGGTGGACTCCCTCTGTCTTCTCTCTCTCTCTCTCTCCTGATTTTCCAGTCAGTTAAAGTCACTCAGAGTGAGTCACAGATGGCTTGATACTTTCTCAGCTCTCTTGACTGCAAAAACAGAACCTTCGTTCTGCTTCCCTCTTTAGCTGTGCATCACTTTCCCTGTGTGTGTTACTCCCTTATTTGAAGGAGTTTTCAGATGCTGGGGTTCCGAGTATCTAGGATTAATTCCTATTTGTCAAATTTTCCTTTACACTTGGGTGCTGAGGATGAAGTAGGCAGAGCTTGGTATGCTCATGGAGAGTGTGACTGGAGAAAACAAGAGTGGTTTGTCCCCCTCCTGCTAGCTGCCACCTTCCTCCAGCTGCTCTGTTTATGTCCCAGGGATGCCTGGGCTGGGTCAGCCTGCCTCTGATCCCCACCTGCCCCAGGTGCCTTTTTTAAAGTGCAAAGTTGTCACCTCAATTCCTTCATCTACCAGATTCTCTCTGAGTCACACCTTGTCTTCTTTCGTAAACCTTTCTATTTTAAATTGTGCTTTGTCCATAACCAAATTTGCTAAAAAACAAACCCTCCGTAATTGAGTTAGATATTAAAATGTAAAAATCTGAATAAAAGTTTACAAACATCACACTTGGAAAGAACATTCCTGAAAGTAATGTTACTAGTTACAAAACTTGGCCCTGCCCATCATCAACCATGTTTGAATCCTGGAATTAGTCTCTTTTTCCCATAGGTCAGGTAGCTAATGTAATGGCAAGCGGGATTCACCAAAGGGAGAACCTTCTTTGCAGCCAGGCTGGGCTCAATGCAAAAAAGCATGGATAACCTCTCCTAAAGCAACCACCCTGTCCTTCCCTGGATGCTCACAAGCTCTTCCATGACCATTTGCTGCTGGTTACTCTTATGTTTCAGTTCAAAGAGAAAATTGACACCCCAACCCCCCCCAGTTCTGAATAAAGGTAAGAACTAAATATGCACAAGTAAACCAAGGAGCTGAAACTAACATGCAGAAACTCAGTGTGTCCGGTGTATGCATCCTCAAGGTGAAATTCCTGCAATACTTCACTCCTGGCAAAGTGCTCAGCTGATTTGGAAAAAGTGAGGGGAGTCAGCTCTTTTCGTTACTCCAACTGCAGAGATAGAGAACTTCCTTCCCTGATATCTGTAACACTACCCACAGCCCATGGGGCTACATTTTTTTTATTGACATTGTATGTGTGTACCAGGCAGGTATGCATGTGTTTGATGCGTGAGGGATGCACACATGCCATAGAGTGCCTGCCCAGGACAACTGTAGGTCTTAGGACTCATCATCCACCTTTTTGACACAGGGTCTGTTGTTGACAGTTGCATGCACCAGAGTATCTGGCCCCTGAGTTTCCAGTGTGTTTGTCTCTCCTTTCATCTCACCATAGGGGCACTGGGATTATAGAAGTGCAGAAGGACTCCTGGCTTGAGGTAGGTCCTAAGTATTCAAAGTCAGGTCCTCAGGCTTCCAGGGCAAATGATTACTTTACCCATAAAGCCATCTGCCCATCCGTGTTGCTAGGGCCAATCCCAGAACGTGTGGGTGTAGGGGGGAGGGAGTTAGAGGAGTGCTCCTTTGCGTGCACATGAGCATATGGGAGCCAGAGCCCACCTTCAAGTATCATTCCTTGATGTCTTCCACCTTGGGTTTTTGAGATAGTGTTATTCACTGGGATGTGGGGTTGGTGGATTAGCTAGACTGACTAGCACACCATGTCTGGCTTATTCCATGGCTTCTTCTTATGTGGATCAGACTCGGGTCTTCACCCTTGGGCAGGCTTTCTGGCTAAGCTTTCTTCCCAGACTAACTCAGTAATCTCTGGTAAATATTCAGTTCGACAGATTCCAGGTAGGACGCAGAAATCTGCATCTGTCAGAATCTCAGGTCCTGTTGCTGCTGACCAATATGAGAAGCACTTATCCCTGGACAGTTTTCAAGGTGCTTCATACTAAGTGCCCAGTCGCCCATCCCCTTCTCATATAGGAATTTTAAAAACCATCATCGCGTCAGTTGTAGCATTTCTACTCACCTCTTAATCAGGCTACACGCTTTAAGAAACTGTTTACTGGGGTACATGGTTGAGAAGCAGTTTCAAACTGCAGGGGTCTTTGGTCCTCATTAATACTTAAATTTCTCTGAACCCAGAGGAAGGCAAGGCTCAACAGTGTAACAGAGAATCAAGTGGAAACAAACAGACCCATTCAGAGTGGTGGGAACGTGCTAACACTCGTGTTAGATGTTAACTCCCTTTAAAAATAAAAATAACACAGAGAGTGATCTCTGGTGGGGGGATAGATGACTCTAGATTAGGCAAATTCTGTTGTTTCAGGTGGTTAACCTTGTTGTTCCAAACCCCAGCCTGGAGTTAAAAAACAAAACCACAAGCCTGAAGGTCACTCCTCCACAGCACAGTAGTCTGAATGGGGCCCTATTAACAGTAACTAAATACCATGGACTTGGGACATTGGGACTGTGGCCCTTTGGCTTCTCAGAAGAACTTAAAGATAGCTACACAGGGAACATGAGCAGCTAGCTTGTTTTTCATGGGGAACTTCATGGAAATATCTCCCACAGGGAGATACTCATTTGACCTGCTGTCTCTTGGAAGCTCATTCCTGGGGTCAAGCATGTGATTGCACTGGGGTATGTGAGTGGCATTAGTTTCTGACTATCTCTGGACAGGAACCTGACAGAGGTACTTAGAAATGAATTTCTACAGTTCCTTTCTATTGGCTTCTCTGGTAGATAGAACCTCAGCAGTATGAAATATTAGCTCAGGGAAGGACTTGCTCAACCATGTCACTGAAAGGCCAACAGAGTGAACACTGTCATAGCTGATATGTTGCTAAGTTGAGAAAATGATCATCATAGTGATGACTGCAGAGATGTCAGCTCTGGGAAATGTGATCAAGTCTTGAAGGACACAAACAGGTGAGAGGGCAGGGAAGAGAGGGAAGAAAGACACCCAAGGGTTCAATTTGATGTTCTAAACAAGACACACACCACTGTAACCTCTCAGTGCCAGAAACTGGCATCTACATAGCCACATTCTCAGGGACCTTGACCTTGGGCATCATCACAGGTGTGGTACCTTTTCATGCATAGAAGTTCCATAGAACTTGGTTGTGTGTAGCTCAGAAGCCACAGATCCAACACAGTCCAGCAGAAAGCACCGGGGGAGAGGTTTTAAAAGCTATCCTGGAAATATTTGCAGGTCATGTCTCAGATTGTTAGAGGCCATGCATTGGTAATGACAACTTGCACTTCTGATGTCTCCAGCTATGGGGAATGGAAGAGTCAGCAGCTGGACCAGAAAACAGAGACAGGGGATTAGGTTGTGGGGCTAAATGAAAACTAAAGGATACAATTGTCAGAGGCTAGAGAGATGGCCCAGCAATCAAGAACAGACTTTGCTCTATCAGAGGACCTGGGTTTAGTTCCCAGCGTTAACATGGTGTTTCAAAGCCACCCATAACTTCAGTTTCAGGGGCTCTGATCCCCTCCTCTGACCTTTGCAGGTACCACATACACACATACACACACTGTGGTGTACAATCATACATTCAGGCAAATCACGAATATACATAAAATGTATATATGTCTTTCATATATATATATGTGTGTGTGTGTATATATATATATATATATATATATATATATATGACATATATATATGTCTTAGAGAATACGGTTTTACTTGGTTTGAGGATCTGGGGAATGAATATAAAGATGTACATCAAATGATTACATATACTCAGATACACACACGTACACACACGCACATAAACATACACCATACACACACATACACACACACATACACAGAGAGAGGGGGGAATGGTAGGAGAGAGAGGGAGGGAAGGAAGGAGGAAGAGAGAGAGGAAGGGGAAGAGAGAGAGATTTTCTACAAGAACAAATAAAGAAAAGCCTTAAAATGGATACCAGAAATTACAAGAAAATTAAGCTGAGTACAGTAGGACACAGCTGAAATCTTAACACTCAAGAGCCTGAAGCAGGAATGTCAAGGACAGCCAGAGCTCTGGGGACATACTCTGTGCTAGGTGTGGCCTTTCAGTGACAACTGTATATCTGTATATAACTTCAGCAGCCTCATTCGTTCACCAAGTTATAATTAGGTGTAATTGTTCCTTTGGTCTGCTGTCTGTGCCCTAACTGTGGAAGCAGATGTTTGTTCACAGCTCCTTAAGAAAAGTCACACCCACTGGTCCATAACCTGAGAACCTGGAAGAAGTTTATTCACACCATAATTCCGTTAAGCAGCTGAGCATGTGCCATTAGGTCTATTATTTCAGATGTATTCCATGGCTCTGACCCCAAAGCTCGAGAGAATTTGAAAATTCTAGAAATCAGGTCTCTTATGATTGTCTTACTGGGAAATGTGAATGAGTTAGGTGAGACAGGCTTGGAATCATTCCATCTCCCAGAAATTCAAATGCAGAGAATAACTTCTCAATTATTCATTCATCCCCTGATTTAATCAGTTGATAATCTCTGGGGAGAACTCTTTACAGGTACTGAGCTGGATGGGGAAATCAATAAGGCAGAGTCTCTTACAATTCTCCCTCGAAGAGCTATAGGAAAGTTCTGGAGAGAGCAGAAGCAGAACCACTTGCCGTGAATGATGAGCTTCCCCTGAGGTGAGGTTTGAGCTGAGTGTTATGGAATGGAAACAAGCTGGCTGCGGGCATAGAGTGAGAAAGATCGCTGCAGGAAGTGGGGGCTGCCAGTGCAAAAGGAAACAGTTTTAAAATCTGAGTTTGAATCGGCAGGCTGTCCTATATATCAGCAGAAGGGATAGCTGTGCTTTCTTGCATGGAAGACATTTCCTGGGCCATTAACAGGCAAGGATCCTTCTAGGTCTGGATGTGAGCCCTCCCCAAGGACTGAACACCTCCCCACTCCCACCCCCAACCCCTGCCAGGGATGTTTGCTTTGGTCCTTTGATCTTTTCTAAAGCTCTTGAAAAGTCTGTGTGATTCTCATTAAATGTTGAGTTAGAGAAACACATGTGTATTAAATGCTTATCCAGGTGTCTCAAATAAGCATGTGGAGAGCTAAGATGGAAGGAAGGAAAGAAAAAGAAGAAAGAAAGAAAGAAGAAGAAAGAAAGAAAGAAAGAAAGAAAGAAAGAAGAGGAGAAAGGAAGGAAGGAGGAGGGAGGAAGGGAGGAAGGGAGGAAGGGAGGAAGGGAGGAAGGAAGGAAGGAAGGAAGGAAGGAAGGAAGGAAAGGAAGGACTGAAAGCCTGACTGTCCCCAGGTTCTCTGTGAAGCCCTCATCAGGTGCTCCTTTCTGGTTTTCAGACTGAGAAACTCCGACCCTTAGTCCAGGATGCTAAGAGAATACCAATTTAGTTTGCTACATCTGTGTTTAGTGGTAGTGTGGGGCTCTGAGGATAAAAATGTGCCTTCGGTGCTTCAATGACTGGGGAACCTAAAATGGTTCTACCTGACTAGAGCTATGATCTATTCTACACTTAATCTTCTTCCCCTAGCTTCCCTTGTAAGCAGCCCACCCTTCCTATAACAGTGTGAAGTCAGCAGCTTAGGGAACCATTGTAGGGCTGATAGAGTGAACAGGAAGATGGTTTCTGAGGTCACTGAAGCTAGCTCCAGCAGCTAACGGCTTACAAACTAGGAGAATGGCTATGCCGATACTAACTCCTCGTTAACATTAACCAGGATCATGAAAACCTCATCAATAATCTCACCTCTTCCCCTTTCCCCATTACTCACACCAACATCCACAGACAGCTGAGCTAATATTTACTGACACTGAGACTGTTTGTCTGCCTATGGCCCTCAAGAATTCTAAATGGACTTGAAAATTATAGGAAGAGTCCACTTTAATTCAAAAAAAAAGGGGGGGGGGAAGCAGCTGTGAATGCTGGTTGCTATCATGCTTTGTCAGCTTGCATGTGTAGAATATTTTCAATTAAATAAACAGAAATATGTTTTCCACAAAGCAGTGCCATCTAGGTGAGTGAGAAGCAAACAGACACCTGGCCATAGTTACTATCTAAACACTTGCCCTCCTCCTCTAAAGGGCATCTTTTTCTGCCAAAATCTGATGCTTATTGGGTAAAAGAAGATTTGCCAGAGTGTAAACAGGCCCTCGGTTCTGACGGAAATGAAATACACTGTTTCAGGTCAATCTGACCAAATCCTAGATTAGTGGCAGGTAGAAGAACCACAAGAAAATTTAGAGACTTAAGCCTCTTTGATAGATACTGCCAGTCAATTGGGCTAGTATTCCCCCCAGAAAGCTTGGTCCAGGGATCTTGTCTCTACCTCCTCAAGCTGGAATTATAAGTGGGCTATCATGCTCACCTGGAATTCTTCTGGAGTTCTGGGTTCCAAACTGTGGTCTCCTTGCTTTGGGAACAAGCACTTTAACTGCTGAGTCATCTCTCCAACCCAAGATTAGTATTTTTGATTAGAAAATCCCTAAAACACTCAACCAGATGGTTGTTTTACTTGCTTCTCTTTCTTGGTCTCTGAAGCAAAATAATAGCAGGAAATGCTTATTTCTGTTTTAACTATTGTTCTTAAAATGTACAAGTGTGGAAACTGACCAAAACCAAAATAAATATAAAGGAGATTTTAAAAATAGGCTTTTTCCTCTTGGTTCTTGGATATTAAAGATTATGGAAGTGGCAGAAGGGCAGAAACAAGAAAGGGTGATGGAGAAGACAAAATATCACATATTTTCTGTTATATGTGGAATCTAGACTTTAAAAAATATGTATTTATAGACATGCCATGAAAGCAGTAGTAGGGAGGGAAAAAGCCAGGGAGACGAGGTGAGGAGGGATGGAGGAGATGGAGAAGGACTATAGAAAAAGGATAATACCATATTTGTATAAATGTGAGCTAATGAAAATACCATATTTTATATGCCAATTAAAATATAGATGCAATAAATAAAGGACACAGAATGATACAGAGTATTTTAGTTCCCCAGTTAAGAAGCCAAGCAGTTGAGTAGGTAGAACAATCCATTTCAGGGTCACACTTTCAGAACAGCTTTGAAATAAACACCCTTTTTGGTTCAGCAGTCTTGACTCAGGGTTACAAGGGTGTCACAGCTCCATGAACCTTTGTCTGGAGACCTGTATCCTGTAGCTGGACATGCAGAAGTAATTCAGTTAGTGTCCCAGTGAGTGTAACTGTGAGCAAACACAAATGGTAGGTTGTATTAAAAAGTGGGTATCACAAACATTCGTATAATTCAGCAACTATGCCATGATCATGTCATGATCGTGTAGAGAGTAGACACCACCCAACCTCTCTGAGTGCTACCATCTTGGTAGCATGCTAGACTCTGTAATTTGAGCACCAACACCCCTAGGTTTGATGCCTATCTCCAACAACTGCTGCTCTGACTTTGGCAAGAAGGCCACTGAACTTCTCTGGCCTTCATGTCTTCATCTATAGTTAGGGCAATGAGCTACAAGGAGTAAAAAATGGAAAACTCAACCCAGGGCTATCACAATAGATGAAAATCTCTGTGAAGAGCAGCTGCCAACAATAGAATAACCAATGGAATCCATTTAGTCTCTCTGTGTAGCTACAGGTAGAGGCAGAGCAGGCATGGTGTGATTACATGTCAGTTTCCCCAAGTAAATATGCGAGAGAACAGCCAACTGGTTTGGCGTGCTCACATCCACAAATCCATGATTTTTTAACTGGACTTTGATATCTCCCCCCCCTCAGGGAATTAATATGAAAGTAGTGTATGATTAACACTTACTATACATTCATTGACAAGCAAGAGAAGTTGATGTTCTAGCCAAGACATAAAATTTACTTGATTTTCAAAGCAGGAAATGAAAAGTCTACAAGATAGATCGCATAAACAGCACTTCCTAAAAGTAGACGAGGTGGGAGACAAGCACACTCCTTCTGTTAGCTTCACAGAGGCACTGGCCAATGTGATAAAAATCAGCACAGTTTTAGAAAAGAGTATTGGCCCACAGAAGAAATCCTATCAATATGGTAGGTGTATATGTAATTCCTTAAAACCTTCCAGCATTCCTGCCACTGAAGAAATAAAGCAAACTTTGCTTGGAACAACAAGAAGTATGCTGAACTGAAGTGAAGTTGCTTGGCAACAGATTAACTTATTTAAACTTTATTTCTGTCTTGACAAAGATGCTGCAAAAAGAACCGTGAAGACACCAATAAGATCTTTAGGAACAGTAGCTTCAAGAATCCCCACACCGTGCAAGGCATGGTGTCAATAGCTAAAGGTGGAAGCTCACAGACTACATTTCCCAAGCTCCCTTGCAAACAGGAGTCTATCATATGTTAATAGCAAACAGTGAGTGAGTCAGGGGTAGAGCTAGAGAGTCACTGCTTCTTGACAGTGTGGATCCTGTAGGTGTATGAGAGTTAAAAAGACCCTAGACTCTAGTTACCTGAGCAGGGGTAGCACCTCTTTGGGAATTCCTGCCCTAGGTTCTGTACCATTGCTCTGAGAATGTTCTAATAAGTCAGAAGCAGCAGCAACCTGCATGCCCAACCACAAGTGCGCTAGCACATCCTGATCACTGATCAGACCTGTTTTCCTTTCATTCCTTTACCCCTTTACCTGCCCTTTTGGTCTCTCTGTCCTTATAAGGTCTTCCCTACAGTTAGCACCTGTATTTGAAACACCAAAAGATGTTTCTTTCTATATGGATCCAGACTGATGAGAATCATCAAAGAGTTCATTTTCTCTTGTCATAGCACTGTGTTTTGGGAAGCTAGGAAGGGTTCTGTGATTGCTCATACAAAAGCTTTTCTCTCTCCATAGATATGGATAAGCACAGAGATGATCATCAAGGTAAAGATACAGATAGAGACAAATGTTACCATATCCTTCTCTTCTACTTCTCTGGAGAATAATGACTCCAGAGGTCCAAGGGGTCTGATGACTGTGATGAGGCCATGCTGGTGCTATTGGCTGTGTTCAACATGGAAAACCACCTCACTGTTAGGAGCATGGGGGGTGGATCTCTAAGTAACCCAAACTGAATAATGTCAAGGGCATAGTTCCTATAGATTTTTGTGGGGCCTCTGCTCACACTGAGATTTTGCCATTAAAAAGACACATGTATCATTTGTCAGCTCTTCAGACTCAGCTTACTTTGCTCTCTGGCACCTTGTTTTGTGGTGAGCTTGGGCTGGGCCAGAGGCAAGATGTCTTCAGCCTGTGGGGTTTCATCAGAGCTCTTGAGAAAGGACAGGAGAGGATGACCCACACTCTGGTGGATGGGGTTAGGGTACAAAATGTTCCTTATCCAGAACCATTTTAGTAACCATAGCACATAAGTCAATAGCTTGGGTGCCAAATACTTCATAAAAAAAAAAAAAAAAGAGGGAGATTCCACACCTGGGTCCTGACAGCCTTTGTAGCAACAAAAGATCTGTTTTTATATAAAACCAGTGTTCCGGATCGTAATCTGGTATTAGCATGTGGTCTTTGTTATCCCATTTAATGCTTTTTAGATGTGAGGAAATATAAGGGGCCGGTGGGTGATTTCTGAAAATCAAATGAAGTTTCAACTTTGTAGTGCTTTCTGTGCAGACTATCACAGTGTCTTCCCACTCCCTCTTTGCCACACTCCCTTGTAGTGGGAATTGTATCAGTTGCAGTGTAGTAGTGTGGTATCTATTGGCACTCTGTGTGTTGAATCGAGCAGGATGTCTGGCAGTGGCAGTTTGGGCTTACTGATGTGAATTTATACATTCACTGTCTCTCTGGGGCTAACCATCCTCATGTAGGAATAACGTCTAGAAACAGACCTACCACACACTGTGCGGATGCACCCAGTGCCCTGACACAAACCAGGAGGGCCAGAGGTTGAGTCACAAAATAAACTTGACCCCAGGCCTAGGACTGTGTGGGTTGCAGAGAATAAAACTGGATCTTGAATGCCCAGAATCAGGAGCTAATCGGTGGAAAATCCCTCCAATCATCAAACACGTAAAACACTAAGCAGATAATTTGAAACATAAGTTTCATTCTTCCAAGAATATACTTGATAATGCGGCATCTACAATTAGAATGTCCCACATTTGGTCTTTTCTTTTCAGAAAGCAATCAGATGTGGTAGAGGTATGAAAATAACTTTTTGGATTTCCTGCTAAGTTGAGGAGAAATACCAACACTTAGAAAACAGCAGACTCCCATTACACCAGCACACCAGGGCCCATCAGGGCTGCTGACAAATACTGACTTGACAACAAATTTTTAAAAATGACTTCTGTGCAAGAAAACACAGAGTCTTCAAATTTTGCACCTTAAAATAAAACAAATGTGGTAGCAGCTATCCCCCAAATCTGACATGACATTGCTGATGAAGAATTATGACAGAAGTTTCCTGAACTACTAATGAAGAACCCAAGCAAATAAAGGAGAGGGAAGATTAAATTGTCTGTGTTGTTTCTCTACAGAAGATATGACAGAATTATTGTCTTAATTAGGGTTTCTATTGCTGCAATGAAACACCATGACCAAAAGCAAATTGGGGAGGAAGGGGTTTATTCAGCTTGCACTTCCACACCACAATTCATCAGACAGGACAGGAACTTACACAGGCCAGGAACTTGGAGGCAGGAGCCACTGCACAGGGCATGGAGGGGTGCAGCTTGCTGGGTTCCTACTTATGGCTTGCTCACCCTGTATTCTCATAGAACCCAGGACCACCAGCCCAGGGATGGCCTCACAAATAAAAGGCTGGGTGGGGCAGTCAATCAGTAATTAAGAAAATGTATCACAGACTTGCCTACAGCCCAGTCTTATAGAGGGATTTTCTTCACCGAGGTTCCTTCCTTTCAGATGAGTTTAGCTTGTGTCAGGTTGATATAAAACTGCACAGAACACATATGAAGAAATAATCAAAGAGCATATATAGCATTTCTGATTTACCTTTGCATGACTTTTGCAAAACTCCCCTTTCCCTTAAAGATCTGTTTGTGTGTGTGTGTGTGTGTGTGTGTGTGTGTGTGTGTGTGTATAGAGGTCAGAAAAGGGCATCAAATTCCCTAGAGTTAGAGTTGTGAGTCACCTGCCATGGGTGTTAGGAACCAGACTTTGGACATCTACAAAAGCAGAAAGTGCTTTTAAATCCCTGAGCTCTCTTTCTTCCATTCCCTCCCATCTCTAAGGCCTAGAGCCTTCTCAACCTGTGGGTGGCAACCCCTTTGCGGGTTGAATGACCTTTTCATAGATCACTCGGATATCCTGCATCTCAGATATTTACATTACTATTCATAACAGTAGCAAAATTACAGTTATGAAATAGCAACAAAAATAATTTTATAGCTGGATGTCAACACAACATGAGGAACTATATTAAACGGTCACAGCATCAGAAAGATTGAGAACCAGTGACCTAGAGGATATTGGTGCTTAGAGACTATTGGTTGAACAAAGGAATGCATAAATCAATAAGCACTACTTTGCTTTCTATCACACACATTGATATGCAATTAAAATGATATTATTGGTGGACTTCTTGGCCTTGAGTAGCATGTCTATGCCAGCTCCTCCAGTTTTAAGTGTACACAGTAGAATAGGAGGCAGGGAAAAAGTATGAGTTGTAAGATGGCCTGAAAAAGATGTGAAAATGTCTTCTGGATGTGGCATTCATGCCTGCACAAGATTCAGTCCAACAACATTTCATCATGAGTGGAAGAGAGATGCCCACGATGTTCTAGCCCTCCCTGAAGACTACTGGTAGTTAATGGTGTCTGAGGGAGACGGTTCATTCTTTTTAATGGTGTGGCTACTTATATGTTATCTATGCCCTAGTAAATAACATCCTGCTCACTCTTATCCAAGAAACCCTAACTAAACTCAATTGGGCCACACATGCACAGAAACATTAAAGTAGGAAGGAAGCTTACTGGGATGAAGAAAGGTTCATTGGGAGCTGGCGAGGGATAAACAGGACAATGGGAGTAAACTAAAATTCATTATATACATCTATGGAACTCTCAACAAGTGGAATAAATGATAAATTTAAATGAATTTAAAAATATTATTTACTCATATAAAAGTTGGGCAACATTAACTGAGTTAATTGCTCTACCTACAAGCACACATGTTTTTTTATTTATGTAATCTACTTAACTCAGGCAAATGTTAGCATTTCTAATGTAGAATTGTTTTTGCCTGAGCTCATGCAGACAATCATTGGACCTTTTCCCAAGGTCAGCAAATAAGTTATCAAAATAGATTAAGTTACTTCTATTTCCCTATAAAATGTTTACTGAGCATTTGAGGGAGAAAACACAGAAGAAAAAAATCCTCGGTAGAACTAGAGCGGTGTTTCCAAGCTTGAGGACCTGAGTTCAAATCCTAGGATCCAGGTGAAAGAGAGCATATGGTGTCATACTGCTGTACTCCACTGCTGAGGGCGAAGAGACAGGCAGAGGCCTGAGGTCACTCACTGGCCAGCCAGCCAAGCTCATTTGGTGAGTTCCAAGCCAAGATATCCTATCCCAGTAAAGAAGGTGGGTGGAGCCTGTAAAATGGTATCTGAGGTTGACATTTGACTTTTGAACGCATGTAGATAATATTTGCATTCACATACTTATGAATACACACACACACACACACCACACAACATGCACCCTTGAAGACATCATTTTACCAAAGCCTTTAAGCAGAGAGGAGGCATGGAATTACGACTCTGTCTAATTCACAACTCCTTCTCAACCCTAAATAAATTTCTCACTAAAACACTACAGGATTCATGTGTGCCATCTATCATGGACTTTCTCAGAAACAACATGGAACAAGGGGCTCAGAAACTGTCCCTTGGCTATCCAGAGAGTGACTTGTAACTGCATTAGTGATCTACAGTCATATTCAGTGTGACCACCAACCACAACTCTTCTTAAGAACTTGGACCAAGAACCATAAGTCATGCTTTCTGAAACCCATCTTTCCCACGTGTCCAACTCCTCATGGCTTCCCACACCATTCTGCTTCCTGGGGCTTCTCATCCTCTTCTTTCTTGAACTCTTACATACACCTCAAGGTGAGCTGAAGTATCACTTTCACCAGATATTCTACTTGGACATCACTAGGCAGAAGTTGCTCCTCTGTTTCTTCCTTCTCAGACCACAGTTCAGCCAGCATCTTGGAATTGCTTTTTGCTGGTTGATATCTTCACCATAAACTCAACTCTGAAAACTTTGGATCAAGAGAAGTCATAAGATCTTTGAAGACCTCAGCACTTATGCCAAATATGTTCTCTATAAGAATGGAAAAATGAGTCTTGGAAAGAGATGAAAGATCTGTTTTTGGAGTCAAGAGCAATGGTAAGTTTAACTGGATGTGGAATGGTAAGTGAAGACTCTTGGGGAACTTAATGAAAGTAGAAGTGAAGAAAGAGCAAGAGAAAGAGAGGAAGCTCAGGAATATCTCTGGGAGTGAATGGAGGGTTCACCATTCACTTGGCACCAGATGGAGGAAATGGTAGCTGACCTGAAAAGTTCTTAGACAAGAGGATGATGATATGGGAGGGTGGATTGTTCAGGTAGGCTGCTATGGTAGGAAACCATATTTACAGGTGGAAGACATCTTCCATAACACGGTTTTCTTTTCCAGCACTCAAACCTGCAGGTCTAAAGTCAAGGTTATTCTTGGCTTCTGTATGGTCACTTCTTTGTGACATCTTTACAGGGACTTTCCACTGAACATGCTCATGTCTGTTGTCTCTTCCTCTTCTCACAAGAATGCCAGTCTTCTACCATGAAGCTCTGTTTGAGGCCCTCATTTCCCCTTAATCATCTCCACAGGATAGTATCTCTACAACCACCCTGGAGGCTAGACTTTAACATTTGGGCTTTAGGGAGAAGCACTTCATTCTCTAATAAGCAGGGTGCTGACACTGGGAGAAAATCATGGGCCATTCCAGCCACTGCACTGTGTCAGGCTCCCAGGTAGCAGCATTGACAAGCTAATTTGCCAGACAGAGGCTGACACAAATGAGCAGCCCATGGTACCAAAGAGCACAGGTGCATCCACTTAATGATGCTCTTGTCAAACAAGGGCCCCCACCATAAGCTAAGAGACTGAGAATGGGCAGCTGTGTAGACAACAGATGGGACCAAATTAGAGTTGGGAGTTTGACCTCCTAAGAACACAGGTGGCACAGAGATAAACTCATCATTTTTTTCCCTCTGGTTCTGGAAGAAATCAGGACACAGGCCTTCTCCAGGCATCAGACAGTGAACTAAAGGTTCTTAAAGGTGTAGGTGCAAAGATTTCTCACCAGCACAGGCTTGGTTTGAGGATACTAGTCTGAGGACCCATAGAAGACAGTCAATAAGAACAAAATATGGTCCAGGATTCTGATCTTTGCTTTTAAAATAAAAGGGATCATTAACAATCCCAATCTCTGGGTCTAGGGAGATGGGTCAGCTAGTAAAGTACCTGCCACATAAACATAAGGATCTGAGGTTGGATCCTCAACATCCAAGTCAAAACTGGGCATGGTACTGTGCATCTGTAACTCCAGTCCTGTGGAGAGAAGGAGTACAGAGACAGGAGGATTCCAGGGTTCTCTGACCATCCAGCCTGCCTGGTCCAGTGAATTCTAGTTTCTGCAAAGGACCCTGCCTAAAAAATAAGGTGAGTTACAATTGTAGAAGACACACAACTCTGACTCCACACACATGCTCACAGGTACATATGCACATGCACACACTGTAACCAACCCACAGAAACATTCACATAAGACACAGACCATCCCACTGCCCCCCACAAATCCCCATCCCTTCTAAACCAGCAATTGTTCTTAGCACTTGACACTGTAATCCCATGAACTATGAGTGTGAGTTGGCTCTGCTTTCGTGTAAGGTGAAGGGGATGAGAATGTACAAGGTTCCTTCAGGAGGAACATTGTAAATCAAAACTTTTCTCCTTGGTTCTTTGCCCTTTTGATTCACACATGTAGGAAACTTTCACCACATCCCATACAAAATATTCTTTTCTCTAGTGGCTGTATCATTGACTACTCTGATGTCCACATCCCATCCCTGCTCAGGAGTTGCCCTGTTAGGTTGGGATGTAGTGGTGGTTTCAGATCTCCAGCTGTGCTCTCTCTAAGAGGCACACTCGTTTACATTGTTCTCCCTAAGAGGTAAGCAGACAGAGTGGGCCCAGGCATAATAAGACAGCCCATTGGAAACTGTTTCTGTGCTTACATCTAACCGACTTTTATCATAAATTAGAGATTTTGAAAAGAATGAGTCATAGAAAAAGAAGAAAGTAATAACCTGCTTCAGCAATCAGCATATTATATCCCCCTGGTGACTCATAACACCAGACACGAGTCAGGACAAACAGGGCTCCTGCCAGAAAGTGCAGTTAAAAATAAAAGCAAAAATAGGGACGGGGGTGGCTGGGAACTGTACCTGAAGCTTTCCTAGTCTTGGGTTCCCTGATGAAGGGCTTGGGGGAAAAGAGCTGAATTTCTTGAGACCATCTCAGGAGGAAACAGAGGAGCGAAGACAGAGAGATTTTGGAGTAAAATCTTAGAGCAAAGAAGAGTATGGACGCCTGGGGTGTGGCTAACCCCTTGAAAGGATGATTGTCTGCAAGAAAGGCTTTCCCAAAGGAACCTTAGGATCACAGAAGCTGCGTTTTCAGAGTAAAATGAACTTACATCTGAATCTTGGCTTCCCTTAAACTGGTGCAGCCTTGGAGGGTCAGTGACTTCCCTGATTCTTAGCTTCCACATCTGCTAAAGGAAGACACCCTAGTGACTTTGGTAAATGTTTCAAAAGGTCTATGGATCAAAACCATGGTCCTCAGTTCATGATACCATGGGGAGGCAATAAAACGTGTAGAAGCTGTGGCCTTGTAGAAGGATTTTAGCTATTGGGAGCATGCTTGAATGTGAATATCAGGACTTCAGCTCTTCATGTCTCTCTCCTCGATTCTCTACCAACCATGAAGTAAATAACAACTCATGTCACACATTCTTGCTATGGGGTACACCACAGGCTCAACACAGCTCTCTGAGATGATGTGCCCAAACTATCCCTTTCAGTTAATGTTTTATTGTGTTTTGTCACACTGAAGAGAAGCATTCAGACACTATGAAAGTGAGCTGGTGTGTGTATTCCTAAAAATAAGACTCACACTGAATAGTTCCTTACTTCAAAAGAGCAGATAAAAACAAACCAAAAGAGGGTTTATCTAAATCCTTGATAAAGTGGGAGGGACTGTCTGCAGGGAAGGTCACATAATCACAGTCCCACAAGCACAGATTAAGCCCAGCCCTCCACAGCTGTGGTTCCTTTAAATCTCTTATCACAGCTAAGGACTTTAAGGAGCTAAGTGATCCAAAAGGTTCCCTAAACCACAGGAGTCTCTTTCCTTTAGCCTCATCCCACCCAATGCGGGTGGTACTTCCTGTGCTCTCTGGGAAGTCCCCCCAGAAACATCTCTAGGCAGACAACTTTGGGTTAAGGGCTGACTCTTCCACTTCCTGCCTAGGAGACATAAACAAAATGCTGACTTTTTCAGATGCTTATTAAGGAGGAGTGCCCCTACCTTAAACAAAGTCCTATGACATTTTAAATATACAACTTAAGCGTTTGTTTGCATGCGTAAAACAATTGGCAGGCCTTTTCTTTTCCACTACCCTAATTAATAGCTTCATTCTGGTAACTGAAAGTAAACTAATTAGGGCAGACACTCCCTTCCAAGTCTTAAAGAAGATGTCTACAAAGGAGCTAAAGTCTACCCTGTTAATGATAAGGGAAGAGCAAGACCCATGGGTTGGCTCCTCTTCCTCTTCCTTGGTCATTTACTCTCATGTTGCTAAGAGAGGTGAGGAATGCATCCTGGGGAGAGTGGGGACTCCAGGACTCACAGTTTCATTGTCCTGAGTATTACTGTGAGACTACATACCTTGGAGACAGATTTGTGTACACTGGTGACTTAGTATTCTTTGAAATTGAATACATCACATAAGTCATCCACAGCCAGAGTGACTTTATAGGGTCAGAATAAAGGTCTAAAGGTGGGGGCTGGAACGATGGCTCAGAGTTAAGTTGGCTAAGAATACTTGATGCTTTTGCAGAGGCTCCCAGCACCCAAAGGGTGGCCCATAACCTCCTAAAAGTCTAGCTCCAATGAATATGATGCCTCTCTAGCTTCTGCAGAATCTCCCATATGGGGCACTTCCTCACAGACATACACGTAAATACAGTAATAAAAATAAATATTTAAATTAATTAAGCCATAGGAATGAAGAAACTCACCAGCAGTCTCCACATGCAGCCCCACAGCTGATTCAGTCAGGCCATATCTCATGGTAACTGCAGGACCCAGGATTAAGATCTATACTTTCTTTCTCAGGAGACACCCTCATGATCTTTGGGGATCTATTTCTATGAATAGCTCCCGCAAGGAGCCAACCTGAAGCTAACACTCTTCCCTGTCACTTCAGAAGTTTATGTCTGAGGGTCAGCAACAGTGGTCAAGGGATACAGGCTTAGAGCCGTTACATAATCATTACAGCTGTGGCCCCTGACCTCAACTTGCCAACAGGTTTATACAGCACTCTCAAGCTCATTCCTGTCTCACCTCCCCCCAATTATCACATAATACTGTTCATCCTAGAAAAGTCTAAGACCAAGATAACAGAGAAAAATCAATATGATAGTATATTTATTTATTTATTTATTTATTTATTTATTTATTACTCACTTTACATCCCTTTCATTGCCCACCTCCAGGTCACTCCCTCCTACAATTCTTCCCCATCCCCTTCTCTCCTTCTCTGCTGAGCAAGTAGGGAGCCTTTGGGTATCCCCCCAACCCTGGCACTTCGAGTGTCTGTGAGGCCAGGCACTTTCTCTTCCACTGAGGCCAGAAAATGCAGCCGAGATAGAAAAACATATCCCACATACAGGCAACAGCTTTTGGGATAGCCCCTGCTCCAGTTGTTTGAGACCCACATGAAGGTCAAGCTGCACATCTGTTAAATATGTGCTGGGAGGACTAGGTTCAGCCCGTGTTGTTCTTTGGTTGGTAGTTCAGTCTCAAAGATCCCCAAGGTTCCAGGATACTTGGTTCTGTTGGTCTTCCTGTGGAGTTCCTATCCCCTTAGGGGCTGCAATCCTTCCTCCTGTTCTTCCATAAGAGTCCCCAGCTTCATCCACTGTTTGGTTGTGGGTATCTGCATCTGTTGGAGTCAGTTGGTGGGTAGAGCCTCTCAGAGGACAGTCATGCTAGACTCCTATCTGCAAGCATACAGAATATCATTGATAGTGTCATGGATTGGTGCTTGCCCATAGGATGGGTCTCAAGTTGGTCCTGTTAATGGTTGGCCATTCCCTCAGTCTCTGCTCCATCCCCAAACCCTGCATTTCTTGTACACACAATTAGTTTTGGGTAGAAAGTTTTGAGGGTGGGTTGGTGACCCTCTGGCTCCACTGAGGTTCCTATCTGGCCACAGGAGGCAACTTCCCCAAGGCTCCATATACCCATGCTGTGAGTCACAGCTTAGGACACCTCAATTGATTCTTGGGCGCCTCCCCTATCTCAGGTCTCAGTCTCTTTCTGGAGATGCCCCTTACCTCCCCTTACCTTTGGTTGCAGATTTCTATTCATTCTCATGGCTGTCTGGCCCTCTCCCTGCCCCTCCGTACACCCAACACCCAAACCTCCAACTCCCTTCCCAATCCCCTGTCCCACCCATTTCCCTCCCTCCATCTTCCTTCCATGACCATTCCATTCCCCTTCCAAGTGAGACTCAAGCATCCTTGTTTGTGCAGCCTTTTTGGGTCTGTGGAATGTAGCACAGGCATCCTGTATTTTGTGGTTAATATCCACTTATAAAGGAATACACGCCATGCATGTCCTTTGGGGACTGGGTTACCCCACTCAGAATAACATTCTCGAGAGCCAATCATTTGCCTGCAAAATTCATGATGTCTTTGTTTTTCATAGCTGAATAGTATTCTATTGTGTAGATGTACCACATATTCTTTAGCCATTCTTCAGTTGAGGGACATCTAGGTAGTTTCCAGTTTCTGACTATTACAAATAAAGCTGCTATGAACATAGTTGAGCAAGGGTCTTTGTGGGATGGCAGAGCATCTTTTTTGTATATGCCCAGGTGTGGTATAGCTGGGTCTTAAGGTAGAACTAGTCCCAGTTTTGTAAGAAACCACCAAATTGATTTCTAAAGAGACACAAGTTTGGACTCCCACCAGCAATGGAGTAGTGTTATGCTTGTTCCACCTTCTTGCCAGCCTGTGCTATCACTTGAGTTTTTGATCTTAGCCATTCTGACCAGTGTAAGATGGAATCTCAGAGTTGTGATGGTTTATGATCTCCAGAAATGATCAGTTGTGGCCCTGTTTGATCTTCCACAATCTTGATATTTAAAAAAGCAAAATATATTTACCTGCCCTAAAGCCCTAAAATGCCTTGATGTGTGTGCCATTAAGGAGGAGACAACAGAGGCACCTGTGACTTAAGCATCGAGATTAGAATCTCGGCTGCATGTTGCAACACACTCTTGTTCCTGTCTGCCTCATTTTACTGGGAAGCTCCCTTTGGTGCTCTGATCTACTATGGAAGAATCCCTGATCTGATGAAGCTATCTGGATACATCCATGCTGAAAATGTCCTTGGGAGAGACCACACGGGTCTATCAAGATGAGGATCTACTCACTCCAGTTCAGAAAGCTGGCTCTTGCAGTGCCAACATCTAATAGAGGAAGCAAACAGGACCTGATGGTACTAACTACACTGAACCACAGCTGCATGAGAGGCCTGCAGAACTTCCCCACTGAGTGTAGATAAAGCCCCAAAGTGTGGGAAATTATACCAGGGTAATGATAGTAGTGGGATACTGCTGCTTAAAACTAATAACATTGTATGCAGTAGACTATTGAAAATGCTTCTTCTACCCATCTATGAGGTAGTGCCCACAGATACTATGATACTTCACACCTCATAAGATACTACAGCAGAGGATTTGGGATAGGTTAACTGGGGTACAATGGACAAGAGATAAGTCAAAATATAGGTATGAGAAACTTTGAAGAGACATGGACCTCAAGGAGACTGCCAGAGGAAAATGAACAGGGAATGGGAAATGTACTATGGCAAGCTACAAGATGAGACTTGCCTTATACAAGGGTGGGCATCTCAGAGGCTATCACATAGATATGTGCCCAGGATGACCCAGACACAATTTAACGGCAAAATACTGACCTACTATGTTTAGAAAGAAATCTATTTCTTGTTCATAACTTTACCACAGTGGGAAAACAATGTTGAAATTAAAAAAAAAAAAAAAAAAAAAAACTGGCTTCAGAACAGAAATAAATTTCATACAAAACCAAGAGGAAACATAAAGCAGAAGTGGAGGTTTGAGGATAACACTCCTTTGTTAGGGTTATGAGCAAATTCAGATGTTCCCTGATGTACCCTTTCAAACAGCCAAAATCCTTGGGAAGACCAGAAGGGCTCAATGTACACTCCGACATTTGTAGTGTGTCTTCTGGTAATCTTGAGTTCACTGTCTAACAGAATTCTCCTGAGAGTCTCCAGTCAAGAAGGGACCATAGTGAAGAAGTTTCTGAGCATGGATGGATTTGTCTGAATGGAGCAAATACTAAATTGATTTGTTGAAAAGTCAGGTTGTTTGACCAGGGTCGTATTAGCTGATACTGAAAGTGGCAAAGACTTCACACACTGCACACTCCCACACTTCAATAGATTAAGAAAATTACAAAATTTTGAACAAAGACCTGGGTGATGGCTAAGCATATATGGTGCTCATTCCCAAACCTGATGTTCTAAGTTCCATCCCTGAGACCAACATGGCAGAATGAAGAAGCAAACTGACTGCCCTAAATTGTCCTCTGACCTGCACATGCCCATCATAGTACATGGACCCACGCATACATGCTCACACAAGCATGTATTTGTGCATGCACACACACACACATACACACAATAAATAGTGAAAATTAGTACATTTTATTAAAATATATGAATGCATGCTATAGTTTAAAGGAAATGAAGAAAAAATCAGGGTGCTGGGCTATCTGAGAAATCTTTCCTAAGTTTTAAAACTGATGAACATATATATTGGGTACTTTTGCCTTGGGAAAAATATCTAGTTAAATCCTCAGCTTGTGTTTTTATTGCCTCTTGGGTTATTAATTTTTCCTTTGTTATTTTCTTTTTTGTTATTGAATGTTAGAAGTTACAAACATGCTCTGGAAACCAAATGCCCCATAATCAGACAGTTTCTCCCATTCTATAAATGGATTTTCCTCTTGTTGGTTGTCTCCTCTGCTGTCTAGTGCCTTTTTAGATTAATTTAATACATCTTGCCTATTCTGGCTTTTGGTGTCAGAGCTAAGAAATCATTGCCAGGATCAAGGTCAGGAAGTCCTTTCTCTGTGATTCTTTGACTAGGAGTTTTATGATTTTGGTCAAAAGGTATTTAAGTCCTCAATCTATTTTGAGCTGATTTTTGTATGACTTGAAACATGAAGTTCAAACATGTTTTCTGCATGCTTAGATTCAGTTTCTTCAGTATTATTTGTTGAGGTGATTGTCTTTTCTACATTGTATGTTCTTAGGATGTCTTTCTAAATCAGTTCTTCCTGTGTTCTAGCAGCTCCCTGCTACTATGACAGAACACAGAAGAGAAGTGACTTAGACAAAAGGAAGCTTGGGTTTGGCTCCTGGTTTCAGAAGCTTTTGTGCACAATTGGTTGACCCTGTTGCACTGAGCTTGTAGTGACACGCCAAGTCATTTTAGGAGCCTACAATGGAGGAAGACTGCTTACCTCAAGGCAATGGGCAAATAAAGCATTGACAGAAGGCGCCAAGATCCTCAGGATTTTACCCAGGGACATCATCTTACCCAATCTTACCCAATGTCATTCTACCTGGTCCTTTCTGCTAATGGTTTTACTATCTCCCAATAGTGTACCAAGCTGATTACCAAGCCTTTGATTTAGGACCTTCAAGGCACATTCAAGGCCCATACTGCAGAACTGTATGTATAATATATATATATATATATATATATATATATATATATATATATGTGTGTGTGTGTGTGTGTGTGTGTGTGTGTGTGTGTGTGTGTGAGAGAGAGAGAGAGAGAGAGAGAGAGAGAGAGAGAGACAGACAGACAGACAGACAGAGAGAGACAGAGAGACAGAGAGAGAGAGATTATAGTCATACTTTAATTATTATAATTTGTACTATGTTTAGAAATAGGGAATTATTCAGGAAATGTGAATCAAACTGTGATGAACTATTATTACCTAACATCTGCTAGGCTCACTATTAACACATTTAAAAAATACTTTATAATTGTAGGTATTTTAAGTACTGATGAGAATGGGGAGAAAATCAGAGATTGTGCATTATTGAGAATGCAAAGTGATGTGGCCAATGAAAACACACATGCACACAGACACACAGACACACACACACACACACACACACACACACACACACATATGTATGTATTCACCCAAAACTGAGAATCTAACTATCACACAATCTAGAAGTATCCATTCTACATCTTCAGAAATATTTCAAACACTATCTCAAGAGACATCTGTACTTCCACATTAATTACAGCATTTTTCATACAGGTGAACTGACAAATGATGAGTCAGTGGATACATGAACAAGTGAATATGATGTGATACTATATTGTACAAATTGAATGTGCACAGTTCTTTGTATGATCAGTGCTCTTTTTTTAAAAAAATGAGCTGACAATGTATTCCAGGCCTGATTACAGGAACGGTGTGGGCCTTGCCTCTATGATCACCCTTTGCTATTACTCTGAATAAGAATGTCTATCATTATTTTAATGTTTCTGCATTTTCTGTGCTGTGTAGGTTTTAAAGCAGGAAGTCGTGTTTTTTATTATACCACAGCTCTTCTATTCTGGGAGAATCCCCCTAATTGGGATGTGCTTCTGAATTCCTTGAGAGATCTACCTTATCATATCTGGAACCAGTTCAGAAGAAAAGACTGTTGATGGAAAGCCCAAGGCAATGTTATCATGGATTGAGGCTTTGGGCAGTCTTTGTGACACTGAGGGAAAACAGTATGTTTCTAATTTGGGAATAAAGTGAATTATTGTGCCTGGAGGGTAGATATTGAAAAATCATTTGTTATTTTTTTCCTAGAAGTATTCACACCACTATGTATAGGCTAACATACTCTTTGAGAATACTCTGTTTTCTGGAGCAAGAAATGGAGTCTAGTTATTTTCCTATCTGGAAATTCGGTGGTAGTTTGCTGTGGCCTTCATCTCATGGTCACCATGGACTAGAAATTGCATGGCAAGATGATTATGATGGGAAGAGGTACACAAGTTTTTCGAGCTTCCATAGTCCCAGAAGTTTGAGTTTTTCTAGTCCAATTAGAACTACAACTGGGTATAGGCCAATGACTTCAGCCTTATCACTGACTGAGTACAGCAAAGGGAAGTAACTCAATTAAAATTATCAATTTGAGCCTCAGTTATCATGCAGAGAGTTGGTGGGAAAAATGTTATTATTTTCAAGTCACATTGTCTGGGTTAATTTGTGCATAGCTATAGGTGAGTGGGATACAGAAGCAGGTTTAAACTATGAAGAGGGAGTATTAGGTGAGGCACAGCAGCCACCGCATCACAACATCACATCCTTAGTCAACAAGGAATTGTGATGGAGATCCAGACAGAGAGAGTGGTGGTAAGCCAGCATAAAGCAAACCAAAGGACTCTGGCACAAGCACAAGGGACAGGATTCGGTAGCCATATTTGAATATCTTTTATGCAAAACCAGAAATGAAGGGCAAGTGAGATGAGTCTGGAAGCAGGGTGCAAGCTGATGGAGAATCACAGGGAACGACATGAAACAAGATAAAATCAAAACCCTCTGCTGTGAAATCTACCCCGATGAAAAGAAGAAAAGCTAACATATTGGACAGATCCAGTGCTGGGGAGATGGTTCATCTAGCAAAGTACACTGGTCACACAAGCATGGTACAATTTGGATACCCAGCACCCACAAAAGCAAGCCAGCATGGTGGTGATAAGAGCCTCTTAATCTAGCACAGGAATGGGAATCAGAGGCAGAAAGAGCCCTAGGATTTGATGCCTGCCAGTCTTGTCAAAACAAAGGGCTTCAGGTTCAATGAAAGACCCTTTTTGTAAAATAAAGTGGTGACCTAGTATTGAAGCAACCCAATACCACTCACACACACGTCAACAGTCACACACACACAGAACCACACAGACAAGCATGCGCACACAGAAGAACATACATGCACACACATTGATATACATTCACACATGCACATACATGAACATGCATGAACATACATGAATATGCATGAATACATACACACACATCAGCATGCACATAAATTCATACACACATGAATATGCACATATACTTATGCATATATAGGACATGCACATATACTCACATATACAAATGCACACACTTGAATGTACACACATGTATATACACAAACATCTACACATGTACACATACATACACAACATTTTAAGGCTCAAATCTTGAAGACTGTACAATATGGAACACAATTTACTATTTTGAAGGAAAAAAATCTGAAATAGAAAGACAAAGGAATTTAGAAACAGTAGATACATTTTTCTCCATCCTATAAGCAGCTACACAGGGCATGAGGGCCTAGATATGAGTGAAGCTCAGAAAGTCTCTTTATGGCCTCCATTTGAAACTACATCCTAGGTAATACCAGGAAAGGTCTCAGTCTTAGTTAGGAACTCTTTCTATAACAATAAGGGGTCATTCTCAAAGTTGGGCAAGCCTGCTCCTGCTCCATCACCTTTTCCCAGTTGTTGAGGAAGTAGAAACAGAGACAGAGATTGATCATAGCAAATGTTTATTTCTAATAAGGAAAAACAACACATTGAGAAATAAATCTTGATGTAGTTTGGTTGTCCCTTGAGAAAAGGGAGTATGGGAAGGCTGAGAAGAAGCAGCCCCATGTGGCCTTTCTCCTGCAGCTCCTTGTTCAAACAATAAATTTCCCTCATGTTACCCAGTGCCATCTGGGGAAAACGGGTGCCAGCCCAGCAGAGCCTAAGGCACTGGTACTATACAGCTGTCAGTCCATGTCTATATTGCTAGAACAATCCAATATAAACACAATTTCCCCAGGCACATAAGAAAGATACACTCTGGAATACCCAGAATAAACCCAATTATGATAATAAAATTATACAAAATTGAACAGGAAACATCAACAAATCAGAGCAGTCAATTACCTCTGAGGCTTCTTAGGAAAATGGAGACATAAGCAAAGAAACCAGTTCTGAAATGGAACCTCCAGGGTGAGAGACAGGCCAGGGAGAGAGGTAGAAGCTCCGTTAGCTGTTGGTATCTGAGAGGCATCAGAGAAATCTCAGGGTACTGTGAGCCATTGTGAAAGCAGGAAACCAGAAGAAACTCGGAAGCAGAAAACGGAGTCTGTGAAGGAGCCATGGGGAAGTTCCTCGGGAACAAAGTCTCCATCAAATAAAAGGAAGTGCTCCAATCCTACAAGATATTTTCTCAGAGTCACTGTATTAAAAAGACAGTAAAGTCATATCCTGACTAAATAAATGACTTGTAATCCCAGTGCCTGGAGAGGCTGAGGCAGGAGCATCATAGTTCAAGACCTACCTGGGCTGCAGAGTGAGCTTGAAGACAGCTTGGAGCAAGTTAGTGAGATCTCATCTCACGATAAATAAAAAGGGAAATAGAGGCACAGGCACCACCGCTCAGCTGTGGTGAAGAACTAGCCCAGCATGTTTTAGACCCTGTGTATCTTCTGCACTGTGTCAAAGGTTGATAATAAGCTGGCGTAAATAAAATCACTTAAAGGGGAGTGTCAAACATCGAGATCTAGATGAAGTAAAGCATGGCTGAGAGCTGTTGTTACTGCCCAGCATACTGCAGCAGTAGCCATGCTCACCCGGCTATGGAATCAGCATAAGTCAATGGCTGCATGCAAAGCAAATGTGGCACATACACAGTGGATGACATTGCTCAAGCATGCAAAACGAAACCTTGCCATCATAGATGGAAAGAGAGGGCTTCATATCAATGGGAATAAGCCCAGCACAGAATGACACACTTTATGCGGTTTCACTCACATGTAAGAGCTGCAGAAATTAGTTATTCTTGCAGCAACAGAATGGAAGTAGTGCTGTTACTAAAGTAAGGGTAGAGAAAGGATAGTTAAAAGTACAGAAATACTGACACTAGACTGCAGTCTAGTGTTCCCTAGCACAGGGAGGCAGCTACAGTCACAAACACTTTAGTATGGGTTTCAAAATGTCAAGAAGAGAATATTCTGAATGGCCCCGGCACAAAGAATCCTTAAATGTTTGAGAAAATGAATGGGAAATTTACCCTTATTTAAGCATCATATATTATATAGATATGTCAAAGTATCACACTGTAGTCAATAATGTGTGTAATTATTATGTGTCAATTAAACTGAATTGCTACATAAAAAGTAATGTGGTAGCTGAGCAGGAGAGAAGGATGCTAAATGGAACCAAGACTGGCTTATGGAAGAAGAGACTGAGGCTATTAGGAGCCCACTGGGAAGCACAGAAAGGTGACAAAGTTAGCAGAGACTGCAGAGGAAGGAAGTTATACATCACAGATGCAGCATATAGACATCTACATTTTGGAGTGGAGAAGAGGAAGGGATGGCTGAAGAACCATCAGATATAGAGGAATAATTCCTGAACCTTCTGAGCTGGGAATCTTTCAATACTCACAGGAAAAGGTAGCTCATGAGACCGCTGACATGAATCCAAGCTCATCTGAGTTCAGACAGGCTTCTTGGTTTAACTTCCAAACCGTAGAAGAGATTCCTAAGATGCTAAAAAATACTAGTTTTGGAGTTGGGAAGATGGCTTTGTGGATAAGGTGCTTCCTATATGAGGGTAGGAACTAGAATTTGTGTGGCCAGCACGCACATGAAAGGCTGAGCAAGGTAGTGGCCCATCTGGAGTCTCAGTGCTTGGGAGGCAGAGTCAAGAGATCCTAGAAGCTAAACTGGCTGTAGCTGGAATAGCTGAATCAACAGTTCTTAGGACAGACAGCAAGACACCCTACTTCTGCAAAACAAAGAGGGTGAACTATAAAGATACCTGATGTTAAACACCCCTGGACTCCATACACATGTGCACATACACATGCACCCAAAACTGGATCATGCACACACACACACACACACACACACCACACACAACCAAGCAGTTTCATGGGGCATACAATGAATTAACTATGCTTTGATGGACTGAAGGGCATTGCCATGAGAGGCAGCTATACTTAATAGGTCTTAGCTATTGTTTGCATCTTGAGCAAACTCCTGAATATTAGTTGGGGGTGGGGAGGTGAGAATCTTGTAACAGAGGAGAAAAAAAAAAACCCTCACTGCACTCAGACTTTTGCAGAACATTAGGTAATGGCAGACAACAATGCAGAAATGCATAAGCAGAGGTGTACGGGGTGAAAGGCAGCATGATCCAAGCATGTTATACACACAGCCTGGTAGTCAGTGGGGCATTAAGGAGCTTGATGGACATTCTAAGAAATGCTGGGATGCTGAGACCTTGGAAAACCTGTCTGCCAAAAACTAAGGAATTTGTAGACTTAAAAAACAAGGCTGAACCATCAAAATGTAAGACATTGAGGGAGATGACTGATGGGGAGGACGTTTAGAAATAAAATCAGTGAGAATTAAGGTGGCTATGGTCACTGAAAGTACATGTGCTTGCTTATACCTTGTTATATAAAACCTAGAAAAAGGAAGCTATTTTTCATAAAGAAATATGACCATGTCACAATGATAGAATATGAAAAAGTGTTTTATAATGATTCTTAAAAAGTATGGGTGTGTGTTTGTGTGCATGCATGTGTATGCATGCATTCATGTGTGTGTCTGTGTGTGTGCGTTTATGTGCATACATGTGTATTTATGCATTCATATGTGTGTGTATGTGTGTATGTGTGTGTGTGTGTGTGTGTGTGTGTGTGGTGTAAATGCACATGAGTATATGGTTGCCTACAAAGAATTACCATGTCCAGCTCCATCTTTCTGTACCTCATTCCCTGGAGACAAGCTCTTTTTTTGGACTAGAGCTAGGTTGGTGGCCAGCAAGCCCCATCAGTATTTCTGTTCCACCCCGCAAAAAGCTGGAGTCATAACCTATCATCTTTTTTTACATGGGCTCTGAGGATTTGAACTCAGGTCCTCATGCTTGTGCAGCAAGCTCTCTTAGTAGTCAGACCATGTCCTAGCTGTCGTTTGTTTCTTGCCCCACCCCAGGGTTTATTTAATAAGTAGTTAGGAATACAAATTAGTATGAAGAGAAAAAGGCTTAGCTATCTATATATCCAAATATTCAATTAACAGTTGGATGGTGTCATTTTTATTTAAAGACTTTTTTTTTAGAGACAAATGAAATACCACAAATAAAATCAAAGCCACTCAGTAGTTTCTTCTTCCTTGTTTTACTTTCTTCTTTCTCCTCTTTGTCATGAGGAACCTAAAACATGTCATTTAATCTAAATTATGGAATTCAATTTTGTTCATGAACAGAGATATATTTATTTGCTATCCCTGAAATGAAATCATGCTGTATATTCTGAAAACTTTAATTGTAGTGAAAAGTTTTCCTCCTATCAGGAAAACATGTGTTCAGCATTGATACTTTGAGGCAATGGGTGCACCAATGAACTCTGTAAGTAGTTTTGTGGTCCCTCAAGGTGGATTGCTGTACACCAATAATCTTAGCATCTGGGAGGCTGAGGCAATAGGATTTTGAGTTTGAGTCTAGCCTGGGAACATGGCAGGGGAGGAGCAGTCTATCTAAACAACATAGAAACAAACAAACTAAACTAAAAAGAAAAGAGAGGGAAGGAGAGGAAGTGGGGAAATAGGAGGAGACGGGAGGGAAGAGAAAGGCAGAGAAGGGAAGGTTTAAAAAACTCATTGGCATATAGAAAAATGCAGAAATAACAGTAATAAGCATTTAGTTACTAGGTTAATAGTTACCAGCAATTACAACCCCACTGGATCATGGTTAGGGATGGAGAGATTTCTCTCGCTGCTCAAGTACCCTATGTTTGACCACTTCAGGTGATAATGGTTGAGAAACATGCTGAGGGCATCCTCTGGTTCAGACAGATCACTACTTTCAGATGATTATCCCCACACAGTTCAAAAGAGGAAACACCAAAATGCCCGATGGTTCCCCATCCTAAAATGATGCTGCATAAATAAAATCCATAGCAGTCCCCAGGGGAAGAATGCCATTCTTCACTTAAAAACAAAGAAGAGCTTGTATTAGTGAGGATAAGTCTATTGACAGAAAAGTTGCTTTATTTATTCTCAGAATCATGTGGCCAATTTTAGGATAGTGAGCCACAGGATCGCCATCTTATGAAGGCTGTGCGGTTCTGTTCATTCCAGCATCATCCGTACACTTCCTTCGAGTACCTTTGTTAGTAGTTTACTGAGACTGCTTTCCACAAGAATCAATTTTGATGTTTTACCCTTTTCCACTTTGTTTTTCTCTCCTTCAAATCAAGTTCCAATCTCCCACATTACTTCTCCTTATGCTGTTTTCAGTGTTGACAGAGAAGAGGAAAATTTGCGTTCACTGCTGCTCCAAATCAATAGAGAGACACAAGGGAAAATCAACAAGCAAGAATCATAGAGAGACATTTCATGGAGGATTTGCAAATGGACATTTTGCATATAAAAAAGCCTGCAAAAAGAAGTCCAATCAAGATAAGAATGAAGAATATGAAGTAACTATGGATATTGATGGCAGATATATGACTTTACAAGACTCAGAAAACCTTATGCATCTATCAAAATTAAACATGCATATTTAACATCTGTAAAATTTCACTTTTAAGACTATCTAAAATAATTGCTTAGATATCTCAAAAGATAGATACAAGATTATTCTTGGAAGTGACACAGATATCCTTAGTTCACTGGGAATAATTGCTGTTTGCTTTTCGCGCAATTGACAATGTGTGCTGGTTAGGGTTTTTTTTGTTGTTGTTGTTTTGTTTTTCAACTTGACATAAACTAGAGTTATCTAGGAAGGGGTACCCTCAGCTGAGAAAATTCTTCCACCAGATTGCCTGTAAGCAAGTTTGTTGCTCATTCTCTTGATTGATGTGGGAGGGCCCAGACCATCAGAGGTTGAACCACTCCTGGGTAGATGGTCCTGGGTTGTGTAACAAAGCAGCTGAACAAGCCACTGGGAGCAAGCCAGTTAGCAGCATTCCTTCATGGTGTTCCTGCCCTTACTTCTCTTGGTGCGGAACTTTGACCTGGGATGTGTAAAACAAGTAAAGATTTTCTTCCACAAAGTGGTTTTAAGCAGGGCTTATCTCAGAAATAGAAAGTATATTAGGACACCATAAAATCCTCTGGTATCATGACCAAGTCTTACCCAACTGCAGCAAGAGACACCTTGGGGAAAAAACCAAGAGGCTGTGCTGGCTACTTTTATGTCAACTTGACACAGGCTAGAGTCAACTGAGAGGAGAGAATCCCAATTGAGAAAATGCCTCCATAAGATTAGGTTCTAAGAAAGCTTGTAGAACATTTTCTTAATTAGTGATTGATGGGAGAGGGCCCTGCCTAATGTGGGTGGTGCCATCCTGGGCAGGTATTACTGGGTTCTATAAGAAAGCAGGCTTCTCAAGCCAGGAAGAGTAAGCCAGTAAGCTGCATCCTTTCATTCTTCTGCATCAGCTCCTGCCTTTGGGTTCCTGCCCTGTTTGAGTTTCTCCTTTGACTTCCCTCAGTGATTGTCACCTGGAAGTCTAAGCTGAAATAAAAACTTTCCTCCTCAACTTGCTTTTTGGTCATGGTGTTTCATCATAGCAATAGTGACCCTAAGACTAAGGTTCACTATTGAATGAGCAGACAGTAAGAAAGGGCCTTTTACTTAGATTCCACTGAGTATGTCTTCACTTGTATCAAGTTACAGAAGCAAACAAGTGATGAGGATAAGAAAAGAGGTTATTTTTGTAAAGAGGGGCATTGACAACTGAAATGGAACTGAGTTTCCTCTAGAAATGTCTCCTACCTCCTCCCATTTCCATGGTTAATATATTTATTCAATTAGAAATATTTAACAAGCAAGACTCATGTTTTAAAACTCTACCCCACTTCTTACATCTCAACTAACTGTTCAAAGCTTTCCGAATACTTTTTTGTATATGCTCTTGGGTAATTTCCAGAGTCACTGTGGAATGATGTGAATTAAGATTTGAAAGCATAAAGTAACTCGACTGAATTTCACAGCTTGACATGGATTCTTCTGACTCTAATTGAGGCTTCTTTGTTACTTGCTTACAGCTTCATACAGCATCACTTTGTAGGTGGGTTGCTCCCAAGAAGAAGCTGACATCAGTTGAAACCATACAACCCATGATATATCTACTTATACACAGGGACCTCAGATGCCCTAGGCATCCCCTCAGACTGCAGAAGAGCATAATCAATTCAGCGTTCAAAGAGTTAAGTCTAAGATGACTTGAGAGGTGATATAGTTCAAAGCCCTTGCCAATAACTCTATTCTGGGCAGTATGCGCCAAGTGAAATTTCCATGTGTTAGAAAATGAATGAGGCAAATTACTGGTGATGTCATCACCGTGATCATTGCTAATGACTATTTTACTCTTGGGATTGCCTGGTGCCGCTCTGGCAGGAGTGAGGGAGCTCATTTCTACAAATCTCTTTGGATTGTTTGTGAGGCATTTTGCAAGTTGTAAAAGCTGAATGTCAGGAGATGATAGATCAAGGCTTGAGTATGATGCAGGGATGGGGGAAAGGAAATAGAGTTCTTTGCCCTTCCTTGGTGTTTGGAAGGGCTTTGCTCCTGCTGACATGTATTTAAATGATTACATTTCCTCTAAAATAAAAATACAATCATTAATGAGTATTATAAAATGTAGCTTATTTCCAGAAATGAGTTGAAATTTAGAATGAGAGTGAAGTAGAAAGACCTAATTTTAATGTGACATATCCTGGTTTAGATTTGGGACCATTGTCAATTGAGTGACTAATTACCTTAGGATTAGTGATTATCAAGGGTTCAGGCTTATGCTTGCCCCGCTATACAAACCATCCTTTTGCTTTCTGCTGCCCATTAGCATCTTCCCCTGGGGATGAGAAGCACAAGAACTGGAATGGTAAGAAAAATAAAGAAGAGTCACATTAGTAGATGGGGAGGCAAAGAAACAATCTAGCGTATGCAAAGATACTCAGACCCATGGCCGTTATGAGTGGATATTGTTTGCCCTAAAGCATTCCTTCCACTTAGGCTGTCTGTTAGATGTGAGTAAATTGGCTGGGCCACAGCCCCATGACACTGACCTCCAAAAGTAGCTGGATAAAACATATCACCGTGTCACTGAAAAACATGATGCTTCTGATCTAAAGTACCAAGGGCAGAGTCACTCACAGAATGCACCTGATGGCCAGCTGTGATGATTAAGGATAAAGCTAGCTTCACAAACTCATAGTGTCCAAGACAAAAGGACTGAACCTTGGTTGTACCTTTGCTCTGCCATCTTAAATTTACTAATAATTTAATTTTTTTTTAAAAAGTATGTGTATGGGTGCAAGCCATGTGTGCATATGTGCGGGTACCAGAAAGGGTGTCAAGACCCCTGGAGTTGAAGTTACAGGTGCTAGGGAGCTGTTACACATGGGTGCTAGGAACCATGTTTGGGTATTCTGAAAAAGCAATAAGCTTTCTTAATCACAGAGCCATCGATTTCTAGAAATATATACAGTGTGGTTTGTTCTGTGAGCCACATTGGGATGGCTTCTCAGCAAACATGACATTGAAGTTTTGAGAAAGTAAAGCTGAAAGCTGCAGGCTACAGAAGCTTTACTTTGATGGCATGGGTCAGGGCAAGCATTTCTCATTTCTCCAGAGAGTTAGCAGGAGGTAGGTGTAACATGATCATCCAAAATGGATCAACACCCTAAAGTTTCCTGTATCTGAAGTTCTTCTTTTTAAAGATATGTTTAATGTTTAAAAATTGCATGTATGTGCATGCTTTTATGCGTGGTTATGTTCAGACCAGTGCATGTGTTGACTGTGGAAGCCAGGAGATGGCATTGGATCCCCTAGACCTGGAGTTACAGGCAGGTATAAGCCACCTGATATAGGTGCTGGGAACTGACCTCAGGTCCTTTGTTGAAAGAGTTGTGCATGCTTTTAATGGCTAAGCCATCGTTCTAGTCTACTTTGTATTTGAAGTTCTTGAAAGAAGGAAATCTCTACTTGATAACCCACCAGGACTAGAAAGCAATTGAAAATTGGAGAGGAACATCAGATGCACTTATCAATTTTGACACTCTGACCACTTTTCTGTCCCTGAATGTTCCCCATCAGTTCAACTGAGACTATAAATATAGATCGTAGTTTCACTACCAAGATTTTAAAATACCAAAGAGACAGAAAAGACAATTGCACCAGCACCTGGAAAATTCTAGAATATTTACAAAGTGAAGAAAAGGAAGATCTCTATTGTCAAGCATATTTCAACTGTCAAGTGCCATGACTGAAATGTTAAATACAATGTTTCTCTTCATTTCCTCATGACTTCGAGCAGAATAGACTGTTATCATTTGCTTTGAATGAGAAAGTAGGGATTCAGAGGGAAAGTGAATCAGCCAGCTACGCAGCTGATTCCTTCTGATCTTGCTACCTGGAAACCTGGATGGGACTCGACCACAAGAATCTGCTCTGGCTTTCCATATCCATCTGGCCAAACTGCTATTGTCCCGCTTTCCTTGTGTGACGTCATGCACATCCCCACTCAAGTCTCTCCATCCCACTGAAACAGGTAAAGTAATTCGGGTGGATGAGTGTTGTGTTCCAGCTCATGAGGGACATCTGTGCACAGTTAGGCTCTGTTCCCAATTATGAGACGCCAGAAGAGAAACACAAGAAAAGTGTAGATCTGGAAGGTGTGATTCACATGCTAGCCACCTGACTGCAAACAAACAAACTAGATGCCATCTTATTCTCAGATAAGAGACCTATCCTGTGAACAGACCTATCTTGTGAACAGATCTATCTTGTGAACAGATCTATCTTGTGGCATTGCAGAGCGATGATTAAAAGTGCTGATACTGATGCCCAGTTATTAAAAATAAAATAGATTTCACTAGTTCATGATCATAGGAAAAAAAGATGCTATAAGAAGCTGGGCTTGGAGAGAGTCAAGACTGGCTGGTATCAAATTCTCCCTTTGCTGGTTATCTAAGGTCTGTAACCTCAGCAGGGTGTTTTGAGAAATGAAACATGCGGTACACATGAGTGACAGAATCTCGGGTGGAATACTATGTCTGAGAACCGGAGCTTCACTGTCTCTCATAAGCATTCTCTCTTTCCTTGACTGCCATCCTGAGATTTGGTACCTTAGCCTTTATCATCTCCTGTCCATGCCACTGTCAAAGCCCCTTAAATTTGTCTTAGTTCCTTAATTCTTGCTTTAACTAATCAACTCTTTCTGTCTTTTAAGCCACATGTGCCAGTCATTCACCAGCTGAAAATCCTCCCCTGCTGGACATCCTCTGCTCCATCCAAAGAAGAGTTATAAGGATGCTCTGCAGAAGATTCAAGGCACACTGAAGACATCATGCCTTTCTAGTCTCCCTGATAAATATCCTGCTGACTACCCACTGTTCGCTATACAAGGAAGCATCTAATGGCTGCCTGGAGATTCTTCCTTCCACCTCAATTTGTCTATTAATCTATTAATATTCCACTCATAATCTATTCAGAAATGGATGATGCTGTGTCAGCTTTCATAGGTCAGGATGTTCTCTCTTCTCTCTCTCTCTCTCTCTCTCTCTCTCTCTCTCTCTCTCTCTCTCTCTCTGTAAATCCTCCTGTGGAGGCTGCCTCTTTCAGGCTCTTGCTATTCTGCAAATGGGACATTATTTAAGTATAGTAACCACTGCTATAGTTGACAGCTTTTCTGTAAAATGTATTTTGTGTCTTTACTGGATTCAGAGCATACATCTAGGGACCACTGCCCCTTGGCATAGTATCTCACTCCATACAGACATTTGATCAATGTTTACTGACTAGATCCATCTTAAATTATTCAGTGTTGGCAGGAGTGGATAGTTTCTTTCCCATATTCTACTACTTATACAGCAATCAGGGTTTTGTTTCCTTTAGTTTTATTTATGCAGAACTGGGACTTTAAACTCAAGGTTTCACAGATGCTAGGCAAGTACTCTACCACTAAGCCATACCCCAGGCTGAGAGGGCTTTGTGTGTGTGTGTTGTGTGTGTGTGTGTGTGTGTGTATGTGTAGCGCACTAGTAATTATTCTGGACTTATTGTAATCTATGGAGAACATTAGTTCATAATCAGATCTGTGATTTATTAGTAAATGACTGTTTCTATGGCAGAGATAGCACTCATCGTGCAGAAGATGGAAGGCATCTTAATTTCCTTTTCAGATCTTCTTTAGCTGCGAAATCACTAGAGATGTGACAGTCATATGTCCTATGAGGAAGGACTGTCTCTTTCCCAGTTGTTGGTAGACATGTTGGGAGACAGGCTCATGTGTTGCCTGTTTAAGTGCTCTCTTGCTCAAGGTCATGTGTGTCTGAGAATGATCCACACCTAGTGTCTGAGCAGGAGCACTGACAGTCTGGCTACTATTGCATAATGAGGGAGAACCCCAACTATTTTTTCTCTAGTGCTCTCCCTAAGACTGGCTTAATGTGGGGCTGGCAATAGAAGAGGACATTGCAGAGCCAAAAGGACAGTCAAATTTTTACAGTGTCAGATGGTGGTGTCTAATTATACAAATCCAAGAAGATATCATGATTGCAGCCAGAGGCAAGGTTAGAGTGGCAGGCAAGAAGGCCTTAGTTACAGAGTAAGAAAGATGGTAAGTTAACGTTAGAAAATGCCCCATGCTTAAAATACATGGAAAGCCAATAAGGGCAGCCTGTAGTACATCACTAGATGAAATTGAGGATACATGGTGTGGTAGCTAAAAACAATTATCTCATTGCAAGAAATTCTTATTCTCTTGAAGAGTTCTGTATCTGAGCCAGTTTATATTGAGAGCCCACTAAATAAAAGCAAAGACAAAATGAAGAACCCTTGTCAAAATGGAAAGATATAGGGGAACTGTCCTGATGATGTACCCAGTTCTTCCCCAAAAGGGCCAGTAGCCATTTACCTAAGTAACCTTATAGATAGTCAGTAAGAATACTCAAACTGATATCGACACCAGGGTCCAAAGTCATCAAGGTTCCATGTTGGAGTATGGCCAAGCAAAGAGATGGATCTGATTAATGTCCAACTTAATCTATGTGCCTACAACTTTCTTTCTTTTTCCCAAAACCTTTTGAAATTCCTTTTCCATGAAGCCAATATAGTAAAACTAAAGCAACACTACATTCCATAGGTTGTGAAAAACGGATTTCATTCTTGGGAAATCTTCTTATCAGATCCCCATACCTATTCTAGCCTTACAAAAATCGTTTCATATTTAGAGGGCAAGTCACTGCCACTAACGTTTCCAAATACACCTTCAACTAAAACTATACCTTCTTGCTTATTTAGTAACTTAAATACAATGAATGTACTTGGTTTTCATACATGGTTTGTAGCCATGTTGTCATCATTCCTTTCTACTCCATCAGCAAAGAAGATCAAATTTAGTTCATCTGTAGATTTATTAGACCAAACTAGAGCCCTGAATCTGTGTCCAAGGGTGATAATTACTCTCTTCTTCCTCTACCTTGCCAACAAAACAGCCCAAAGACCCCTCAGGCATGTCTAACAGCCCACAGTACATTGTGTTGATCATTTTCATTGACCATCATCAGACAAAGCAGACTGTAGGATCCTAAAGTAGCAACCTCATTAGAGACTGTAGCATTTCATGCACAGATGGGAGTGGGAGGTGAACCCTGCAGAGATTCAGAATTTACCACATTAGTCCAACATTTAAGGGCCCAGAGGTCAAGGCAATCTGGGACCTTACTTATACTACTCTTCTCTAACTTCTGTAAAAGAAAAAAAAGAAAGCAAATAGTCTCATGGTTCTTGGGCCAAAAACCTAAAATCAAGGTATTGACAGGGACTTTCATGCTCCAGAGACCTTGTATATGTTAATTTCTTGTCTTGTCCTGCTTCTGAGAACTTCAGATAGTCCTGGACTTGCTCTTCATCACTATAATCTTTGTCTACGTTAGAACTTTGATTTATTATTTCTGTTAATAAATTTCCCCCTTTTGTCCCTTAAACTTTAATTTATTTAATTTTTCTGTGTATAACTCTTTTGCCTGCATTAGGCATATGTACTATCTGTATACGTGGTGCCTGAAGAGAAGCAAAAAGTGTTTAAGATACTCTGGAAGTGGAGTAATGGACCATTTTGATCCGTTCTGGAGACAGAACTCAAGTCCTCAGCAAGAGTAGCAAGTGTTCTTAATCTCTGGGCCATCGTTCTCACCCTTTCACTTGTCCTGAGACTCATGGTTAACATGCTTAACCCAAGCCATTTTTTTAACCTCAAAATCCTTAATTTATTTATGTCTGCAATGACATATTTCTAAAGAGAGCAACATTTTTAACTATGAGTATCTTTTCAGGAACAATTATTCATTTTATAAAGGAATCCAAACAGCAAGCCAAACTACTCTATATGTTTTAGATATATAGATTCGTGGGCAGTAGTCTGGCCAATCAGAAGGCAAATATTATGGGAAAATGGAAAAGGATTGTTGGTGGAAGCCTATGAATGGCTATGTGTGCATTTGGGGGTTGTGATTGATGACAATGCTGATATCACAGTTTAATATCATATAAAAGCATCCCCCCAGAAGTGGCACTGAACAATCAAACAGAGAAAATATCAGTCGACCCTATGTGATGATTGATTTCAACTGACAACTTGGCAGGACTTGGAGTTACCTGGGAAAGGAGTGTCAATGAGGGACTGTCTAGATTAAGTTGACCTGTGAGTATGTCTGTAAGAGATTGTCTTAAGAGGATTAATTGGGGTGTGGTTAATGCGGGACATGGGCTGAGAGAGGGAGCCAAGCACACACACACACACACACACACACACACACACACACACACACACACACGTACGTATGCGTGTGTGTATATATATATATATATATATATATATATATATATATATATAATATATATATATATTTCTCTCTGTTTATTAACTTTGGATGGTGAGCATTCCTTCAAGCTCATACTACTGTAATCTTCCTGCTGTGATGCTCTGTAGCCTTAGCTGTGGACTAGAATAAGCCCCTTCCCCTAAGGAGCTTTGGTGAGGTATTATGTTTCAGAGATGGGTAAAATATAACGAAGACAACACATCATAGCCCAGAACTGACACAGGCACGTGACATGAGGACAGTAACAGAGGTAGGCAAACTTAACAATAGGATTATTCCTTTGACCAAACTTGTATTAAACCTGTCTTATAATTGAGTATCCATGTTTGAAGCATAAACACACTGTGCCTCCAATAGAAGATTAGCTGGTCCATTCTATCCTGCCAATGCCAGCGACTCTTTCTCAGAAAGACTGACTGATGGTTCAAAGCATAGAAGGAAGGTCTCAACCACATCTCTGAAGGTTTACATTTGGATCTGTGAGCAATAGTAAAGGCCTCATTGATCCCACTGAACAGCAGTGCTGAGCGGTGAGGACCTGGACAGTTATAGTAGAAGTGATGTCAGCAGATACCAGACCACCCAGTGCATCTGGTCTGAAAAAGCTTCTCAACAGTAGATACAGGGCCTCAGGTAGAGGCAAGAGAGACATGCCCATGACAGTTCCAAGAGGGAATTCCAGTCAGTCTTCTATGCTCATGGCTTCTACAAGCGCAAATATAACCCATCCAGGACAGAAAATGCCCACAAATAACAGCCTATGTTAAATAAATGCATACTTTGTTTTCTTATCACTCCCCAAGCAGTGTAACAATTTAAATACATAGTATTAAGTATTAAGTGCTAAGTATATAAGTATAATGATTTAAAGTATAGCAATGGTGTGCACTGGTTTATGTGCAAATAGTAGGCTTTTGTTAGGACTCCTTTTTGGAATCTTATCCTTAAGGACCTTCTGTGCATGTCAAAGGAGAATTGTATTTCCAACCTTCATTATAGACTGTGCATGCCATCAGTTACACAGGACTATTATACTCCTTCTGAGATGTTCACAAACTTCAAAAGATCCTCCATATACCCTTTTTAAATAGACAGTTTTCAGAAATAGGAGGAGGTGAGTCAGCAAAAGTATGATATTCATTAAAATTTTAATTAAACACAAGTAAGTTAGGATGTTGTTATTTGACGTCAAGGAAATATTTATTCTAACATCATGCCTCATGCCCAGGACACTGCATGACTAGTAGTTGCCACAGATCAGACTCTAGACAAGGAAGAGTCTTGGTTTAAAGGTATCCACCTGTTTTTCTAAGGAAGAATCTGGGCTTGGAGAAGTAAACATATGAAACAAATGTGATGATCTAGACAACATCAGAAAAACCATGTTGTATATGAAAATGCATATCCCTGATCTGTAAGTAGACTGTCAACGTCATATGAAAGCAGACACTACATGTTTTTAAATTCGAGTATTTTTAAAATCTAAATATAATTAAAATAGTGGTATGTTGTCAAGTATGTAGTAAGGTCAAGACAGTGTGCACAAGTAAGTTGGGGAAGGAGACAAGAAAGAGAGGGGATTCTTCTAAAATGCCCAAGCATTATCAGCGACATGCTGTGTCAGCTTTGATGTTGGGGTATTGCCATGGATGCTCTTGTGTTTTCTCCAAGGTATTGTTCAATATTAGTTTCCATTCCCACTTATGTCACCTTTCTGACTATAGGATGAATTTCCATATTCTGTTTGACCAGGAAATGCTGTATCCTTCCCTGCATAACCCCCCACCCCCAGTAATGCATGTGTTGGCTACAGGTTTCACAGTCAGCATCACTCATGCCCCAGATGCCAATGGATGCAATGCTGGTTACATTCTGTCTTTTATCACAGGGGCAGAATGTTCTGATGTTTATTTGCAGACTAACTCCATTCCAATTTACTAATTTTTCTGACCTTCATTTTTTTTCCTCTCTCTCCATAATTTCTTCATTTAAAATTCTAATAATGACTGTATTTCTTAAATTACCTTCAATTATATTTTTATTTTGAAAGAAACAAGCTAACAAACAAATGTATAAATAGATGGGGCATTGAACCATTAATAAATTTCTGGATTCCCCTTTTCTAATTGCTTCTCCTGTTGATCCTGGGTTGTCACCATGCCTTCCCACTGGTGTATAAATTTACAAACATCATGCAAATGCATTATTTGTAATAAAACTGACTAATGAGCATTAAAAGCTAATTATTCCTATACATCTGCTAGATATGACTGGCAATAACTATACATCTTTCAGATTTGCGGCTGTGTTTACCTTAGTAAGATTTTAATCACGCGTTAATTTATGGATTATAATATAAAGCATGGGCACCCACAGTGCCCAAATCATCTCAAATATATCTGAAAGCAAGGTAACCTCAAAGTGCTTCACAGTGCTACACAGCCCTCCTTTCTGAATCGTTTCTTCATGCTACTGTCAACTGGAGATGGAGTCAGGCAAAACCTTTATAAAACACATTGCATGCAAGCAATCTTATATCCCATTGATGAATCACTTTATCATTTGTTATAGGAACACACTGTGGTGCTTCATACTGATTGACAGCTTGGCTGGATCTAGAGTCACCTAGGAGACATGGCCTCTGCCCTGTCTATGGGGCTTCTCTCGACTAGATTAATTGAAGTAGAAAGCCCCACCTTAACTGTGGAAGGCACCAATGCACTCTAGCAAATGAGTTGGGGTTCTAGGATCAATAAAAGGGAGAATGGGAAGCTGATAACTAGCCTTCATCTGTCGCTGCTTCCTGACTCTGCATGCAGCTGTCCCCAGCTCCTGTCACCACATGTTAGAGCGTACATGCTGGAACTATGAGCCTTGGCAAACCCTTTCTCCCTTAAGTTGCTTTTGTCATAGTGTTTCCTCACAACAACCAGACAAGCAGCTAACACACGTATACTGAATCTATTTATGTCACTCTTTATTCTCTTTTTAAAAGCCAATTATTCATATACATCTGCTCCAAGTAGCCTAATATTTCTGGAAACAAGGTACATGTATATGCAAGACACATGCTGGTACATTCAGATAGAAGGTAGTTACACCCTGATGCTGGTCCAGTCCTTACTTGTTGTAGAATCGTAGATGTGTACCATACTATCTTTCTACCTATACCTACCAACAAAAACATATCAAATGACAAAAGTGTGCTCCTCTTGGGAGGGAGGCATTAGATGAATGACAATTTAGTCTCTGAAGGAGTTTGGCCTTAGCTATGGCAATGAGTAGCTTAGAGACAGGATCAATGACAGACTTCCCAACTGTACTTCTGAGAAATCCCACATTATCCAAGAAAGTCAGAGCTTGTGAATGACCCTCTCTCAAAGACACACATCTGTGTGACTGAACAGGAGGTCTTTGGCTCATGCACGGTGGCCACAGGACCTCCACTATCAGGTGACATTGGGTCATTTTTTTCCATTTACACAACAACCTACTTTATGCTCATCTGTCTTTGATCTCAGGGAGTCCAACTGCAGAAGCAAACCCACTAGGTAGAATAAGTAATGCCAGCAGTAAATCCATCATGAAGCCATCAAAGAATGAGGGAGAATGTTCTGGATAGTATATTTTTACCTGCTCCACATTTATATGAGCAAGAAAAATAATCAGGTTGTTTCAAACATAGGGAAGGTAGGATGTGGAAAAAAATCAAGAGTAAAGGGTTGACACTGAGATGAGAAAAAAAATTGTTTCTGCAAATCATCACAACAAGAAGGTCTGCCACTCACTAGGTATTTAGCTCATGGCAGAGTTTAAGATGAGAGGATGATAGTGAGCACCCAGTGAATAGTAAGAGATATCAAAGTAGGGCACATTTTCTGACTGTGGGTAATACCAGAATCATTCAGATGCTACCTCGTATACAGAGATACAAGCACAAAACAACAGACACTATCCTGGGTTGCATGAGAGCATTTGGACCCTTACAAAAGCTGGGAATCAGCAATAATGAACCAGGTGAGAGCCTGCTTTGGAAAACAAGTCATGTGGTAGAATAGAAGATCAGCATACATATACTGTATGTCCTTGTTTCTTGAGCAAATATTACTGCATGAAGTGAGATGGAGTTTGCATTGGTCCAGAGGTAGGTAACATTTTAAAGGAGCTGCCAGAGTTGGGCATAGTGTATTTGAGCCATAATATAAGATCTAGAATTAAAATATTCACTGACGGCAATAAAAAGTGAACCAACATGATGTAGTTTAAAGATCAGCAAACAACATCAAGGTCCAAATCTAGACCATCCCTGTTTTAAATTGACCATGTGATAAAAATGGTTTTGTTTGTTTTTTACATTTTTATATGTCAAAGAAAGAAACAAAAGGAATAATAATTTATGACATAGGAAAGGTGTATGAAAAATCAGATTTCAATGTCATTCAGTGTTTTGCTGGAATACAGGCTCGTCTTTTCTTGTTTACAGATTAGTTGAAGCTAATTTCTGGATGGGATATCAGACATTGTGTGGCTACAAACCTTACCATTGTTACATCTGTTTACAGAGAAGATGGAAGGCATGCCAATTTTGGATGCAGAGGACTCATTACTCAACCTGTGTTAGACAGGCTATGCTTGTATTTTTTTAGTGTTTTATTTATTTATTTATTGCCACTCATGCATATGTAGCCAGGTTTATTTGTTAGTGTTTGCATTTTCAGTTTTTCCTTTCAGTCTTACTGGTTTTACTTTTTTTTTAAATGGGAGATGATTGGCTTTACTTTTTAAGCTATGCAAAATACTAACATAATTGTTAAAGTCAGCAGTACATCAAAATATATCCTCAGATAGTGTCCTTTCTCTGTTATGCTTTTCACCCCATTTCCAATTCTCTGCCTTCCACCGTTATATTATTTCTCTGTAGAGATAAATAATGACATTAAGGTCTTGTCTATCCTATGTTTGTGTGTGTGAACAATGAGCATATAATGCAATTTTCAAAAATTTTCTCTTCATTTTTTGCATAATGAATAGCAACTAAACATATCATTTGTTTCCTTTTTCCAATTCTTGTCCATAAAACACTTAATATGAATTCATATAGACTACTGTCTTTCATTTTTCTTGCTTCCCAGGATCTCATGGTATGAATGTGTAATAGTTTATCTAACTAAACCCCTTGTTGTATGCAAGTTTGATGTTAGTATTCCCCATTTGCAAAACAATGCTACTGTGAATATATCATATATCTGTACTTTTGGATACACATTGTTTTTATTTTGGGCATAATAATATTAGTTCAGGGGAGCTAAATTCTTGATCAGTGAATAAACAGAGCTCTGAAGTACATACTATTGCAAAGAGTATTTTCTTGGGGCTGACATGATGGCTCCCTTGGTAGACAGAGATGGTGTCACCCTGGAGATTGAAAAGCAGCGTGCTTTATTGTCAGGTAACATAAGGTAATGTCTACCTCAAGGGGAACATAGACATTGATTTTCTTAAAGCCCATTATAAAACATTCATGCTCTCTGGCCTTCAGTTTCCTTATTTGTGGTGCAGACCTACTATGTGTACAGCATCTACCCAGACAACTCTGTATTGCACCTGTAAGAAGTGAAATCCAAGAGACCAAGGCAGGAGTGAAATTCATTCATTTCTGACCCTGGAGTCTTATTTCTTCTGGCAGTATCAACAGAGTTTAGCAGCAAAATTATTAGGATGCAAAGAGGGTAAAATCTTCGAGCCTTCTCATATCTCTCCTTTTCAAGAGTCAGGCTCTCCCAACCTCTGTTTCGTAGCCTGCTGGATGGGCTCAGCACACATCCTCTTTGGAAAGATTCCTAGCCATTCCTTTCTCTCCTCTTAGAAGCCAGTCACCTCTTGCTCTCTGTTACCTTTAAATGTGTCTATACCACAAATGTCAGTTTGAAAGGTAAAATTTCTTCTAACAAACAGCATCCCTTTGAAAGCCGAGGATTGGTTGTCTTTCTTCATATGCAAAATACATCACAGGGTCATCTCTACAAAAATCTTCATTTTAAAATCAGAATAATATTTGGAGAAGAAAAATTAGAATGTGCTAACCTCGGTAAACATTGTTATTGGACACTCAGAGAAGTCACCTAATGGAATTATTACAAAGCAGGCAACAAAATTTAATTTCGTTATAATTATTCCTCTGGGAAGTGGAGGGAAGGGCTAAGTATGACCTCTCAAGGCCGTTCTTTGCCTGTTGTCATGAGAAAGGCTTTTAAAATCACTTGAAGAAGCCCTGGAGTGAGAGATTTATGCTGTAAGGACTGTGTAGTGAATGGAAACTTGTGGTTTGGGAACACATTTCTGGTGACAAATCTTAGGAAGCCTGAAGTAGCACTGCCTCTCAGCTCAGATGGAGCCAAGTTGAGGCAGCTGGAGGAATGAAAAGGCAGCTCTGTGGAAGAGTTGATGTGATGGTGAGACATGAGGAGACATGCATCTCCAAACGAGCAGAAAATGATGACACTTTACCTATTTGCCTAATTATAAATTTAAGCATGATTTGATTTATCTAACTTAGCCAGTTTTACATATATTCTCTCTCTCTGTCTCTTTCTCGCTCTCCGTTGTGTGTGTGTGTGTGTGTGTGTGTGTGTGTGTGCGCGTGTGTGTGAATGCACGCACATGTACACATACACACACTACTGCAATTCTTCTTTGGATTTTGTATTTATGAACATAGGGTCCTGTCTTATCTAGAGCTCTCTTATTTGAACATAGATAGTCTACATATGATAGTCAGATAGTCCTTCCTGCCACATAAACTAAAATTAGCAACTATTGGCTTTTCAACATCTTAATATTATCCAATTACTGGTACACAGAGAAAGCCATGTCTCCTGAAATCCCATCACCTTCCTTCGGCATGAAAGGGTGGCTTGGAAATTTACTCTCTTTTGGCCGCTGGGGATTTCAGAGCAGTTCACCCAGTATCTGCAAGGATGAATTCAGGAACAACCAATACATTCCCAGGAAGATTTATATGAAGTCTCCCCTCAGAGGCCCAAGGAGGCTCAGAGCAAGAAGGCTTTCCAGGGCTGAATGGCCTCTTTGTGACAGTCCTCTGCCTCCTCTGCCACAGGAGGATTTCTGCAGGCCTAAGGGAGCTCGTGCTTTATAGCCTGTTTGGCTAATGTGAAAATCAAAGCCCTCCCAGGTGTTAACAGCAGCAGTGGTGTGGAAAGCCCAGGGTGACACAGCCTGGTTCTGGTCTGTGCTGGTTTGATTGCCGTTTTTTGGCATTAGCTAACTCTCAGTTTCCTTTCACCTTTGGTTGGAATGAACTAGAGAGTTGAGGCAAAGTTTCCTAGGGATTAAGATGTAAACCTGATCTCCCTGTAGCCTGGATCCCTTGCTTGGAAATTAGCTAGCTGAGCAAGTGGTGGGAAGGAGGTGGAGAACCATTCGCTCCTGGGAAACCACAGTGCTCGCCATGCTTATGTGATGCTGAAGAAGAAATCATGCTGCATAGAGTCTGCTAATTAAAAACAAGGGTTTGTCTCTCCTTATCCATGGTAATTAAGGCTTCTGCCTCTAGCCGTGTGCACTATGCAGTCCCCAAATGACTGGCCTCTGCCCCCATGCTGACACTCTGCAAGTTAAAGGCACTAAAGTGCTCACCAGCCTACCTTCCAATTCTCACCTCCAGACCAAGCCTGTTTACTGTTTAGAATAAACGAACGACATCACCAAAATCATTATTTCATTACACCTCTTGAGACAGGGTCTCCCACTGAACCCAAAGCTGGTTCAGATTTCCGATAGCCTAGATAGCCCAGACAGCCAGCAAACAAGCCTGGGTTCTGCCCATCTTGGCCCCACAGCTATGAGATCACAATCACAAGCATCTGTGCCTGGATTTTAAGTTCTGAGGATCAACTTCAGATCTTCATTCTTGCACACTCTATCCACAGGCCGACCCCTGCAGCTTGACAACCTTAATACTTCTACTGTTACATTCACAAACATCTGTGCTGTAGACTCTGACAAGGATACCTTCATAGTGACATGAAGAGACATTGCCACTAGCAATGGTGTTTCAAGGACGTATTTCCAGGTAAAGGCAGCCTGATTGTTCCTACTTACTCCCATCTTGCCCCAAACCCTGACCAAGCAGGCTGACTTCTGCCACCCTGAAAAGACAAAGGCTACCATGTGTTTTTCTTCCAGTTGCCTCTCAATATTTTTCCCCAACACGTTGCACTTTAAATGGATACAGATAGAAATGGTCATTGGCTTTTTTTAGTTAATAGGATTTCATATAGAATAAGTTCAAAGAGATCTGGGTGCTAGCTCCCAAATGACATCAGAGACAAACTGTATGCCAGATCTGCAGGTCTCACGTCTTTCTGACTTGTTCATGGGGTCTCAGTCAGTGTAGCATGCAGCTCTCATCTGGGGAGGCCAGTTCTTCCCTCGTTTGTTTATCAAGAGATGGAAGCTAAGAGGAGCCAGATGTCCTCTGCAAGTGGGCACTTGACATTAGAAACATAGGCTCCAGCCTGGCTTTGTTTCCCCTGATCCAGACCTCCCCATTTCTATCTGCAAAGTACAAACAAGCCTTCTGCAATGCATGTCAAGTGTTACTGAAAGCGAGAGGTGGGGGTGGATTTCAAATCACTGCAAATGGGGGAGGCAAAGGCAATTTCACAACTTTTCAGCAAATAGACACTCAAGGTTTGATCAAGAGGGAGAGAGAGACAGAGAGATAGAGAGATAGAGAGATAGAGAGATAGATAGATAGATAGAGAGAGAGAGATGAGAGAGAGACTAAGAAGCAGCATCACACCAGCATTTAGTCTCTATTCTTTGCCAAGTCTAAGGCAAAGTTCTTTTCTTTATTATTTGATTATGAAAATGAAAATTTTGCGTGCCTAGTACATAGAACAGCTGAGACAGACAAAATAAGAGACAAGGGAGTTACTCTTATGGATTGGACTTTAGTCAAATCTGAGGAGGGTATTACGAAGTTTAGCTGAGGAATAATGTACTAGAGATATGTGGTTTGAAGGTGGAATGCCCCGCCCCCCGGCTTGTGTATTTGAATACTTGGACCCTGGCTGATGGTTCTGTTTTAGGAGACTGTCAGACCTTTGAGAAGTGGTACCTAACTGGGGAAGTGTGTTACAAGTGAGAAAGCCTTTGATGTTTGTTGCATAGCCTTTTCTGGATCCCCCTGCTTCCTGTTCTGTACAGATGAAGGAGGAAAAGGTCTCACCCTCACTCTCAAGCCGCCTGTTACCGTGCCTTCCCCACAATGGACTATATTTCCCCCAACAGTGAGTCAAAATACATTCCTCCTTCCTTGAGTTGATTTGTTAGAGTGATGAAAATAACTAATAAAAGAGGATAAGTATGATAAGATAAATAAGAGTTACTACAATGAAACTAGGGATGGGTCAGTGAACCACTGGTACACAGGGGCAGGGTGAAGCCCAACATATAGGATATGAAGGAGTCCAAAATAAAACCATGGTTACCATGATTGAAAGAATGAAGGAATGAGGAGTAGAGTATGAGGTTTCCCACATATTTGAACTCTGGAAATCAATTTTCAGATCAAGGGCAGATCATAAATGAAAAACATTTGAAAGTATGAGGACACAGGATCCAAGGAGAGGCAATCTTTCCTCCAGGGTTACAAATTGTCTCTCCTTGAGGAGAGAAGATTTGAGCCAGCTGTCTAAGGCGGATCATGGTCACTGTTGCTGTCCATCTGCTCTACTGAAGTCAAAAGGGGTTAAAAAACACTGCTTCAGAGTAGAAAGGATGCTCACCTGTCCACTTAGTGACTGCCATGTGTCTCTAGTCCTATCAGGATCTTCTGTTTTTTTCTTCCAGATCTCAACTCTAAGGAGTTTTGTATCTTGTCATGATGTGGAGCATTACAGTTTTCAATCTCAAATCCACCCATAGGCCCTTAATTCTGAAGACTTGGTTGTCAGTCCCAGTACTGTTGGGAAGTAGTAGCCCCTTAAGATATGAAGGAAGTTAACTCTTTGGAGGTGCTCCTTTGAAGAGAATATTGGAATCCTGTCTCTGCGTCTCTGCTACTATGAGACAAAGGTTTCTTCTGACATGTGCTTTCAACATGAAGGGATGCCTCACCACAGGCCCCCAAACAATGAGGCCTAGTGACCACAGACTTAAACCACATGCCAAAAGAAATCACCTCCTGGTTAGTTGGCTTTCTTGGGTATTTTTTTTTTCAAGGCAAAGGCCAGCTAAACAATATGGAGTTTGTCCCTGCACAGCTCTCAGATCCATTTCAGGCCTGAAAGAAAGACACAACTCAACACCTTCCATTTCAGTAAACCCTCAAGCTTTCCATGTGAGGCGAGACACTGTTAAGGGTGTCAAGAAATGTGAGTGTTGTCCCTGTCACTTGGTGAATAACAGAAATGGGCATATGGGGTGGCCCTTAACCTCTCATAGTTTTATTTTCCTCATTGTTCCAAGACTAGATGGATGCTGCGAAGATCGACCTAAAGAGGATGTGGAACAGTGCCTGGAGCTGGGGTGCTGTCCAATAAAGGGTGTCTTTCTTCCTGACTACCAGACTCACTGTCTGCAGGGAAGGGCTTCCAGGTAGGCAATGGCAGGACATGCTTCACACAGACCTCTCCAGGCTGGACCAGCTTTAACAAATGCTGGATTGACAGGCTCCTGTTTCCGTGGAACTTCCAGTGCTGACTGGGTTTGTGCAACAGGGTAATTAGTGTTTTCATTCTGTGTCTGTACCCCAAGGTGATTGCCTTTTATAGCAAAGTCCCCAATAAATGATTAATTAAGACTCTATAAAGTATGACTCTTGCAAGCCACTTATTACTCAAGTAGGAAACTGAAGTTTTCATGCTGGGCTTTGTTAAATCATGGCACACAGAACCCATTAATTTCTCCATCGAGCCTCAAAGCAGCTCATTTCTTCATCAGCAATGTGCTTGGACCATGGTGGGCACCGGGGAAGGCGAAGTGAGAAAGGAAGGAATCTCAAGTGTAGGGATCCCTTAGTAACAAACACTCTTACATTTACAATTTCCCCACTTCCGTGTGAGACAGATGCTATCATTGTCCTCTTTCTATAATAAGAAAGTGGAGGCTCCTGCTTTTATGGATCGTATGAATAATTGAAAATGTCACAGGGCCAGGAAATATTGGAGCTTAGATTTGAAGCCAGGTGCAGTCATTTGCAAAGTGTCTATTCTCCTTACTCACTCACGTGCTAGCTCCAAAATGATGGAAAATAGCCTGTGTCTCTCATGGCTTCCGTTCTGCTGAAATAAAACGAGTGGAAAATAAGCAGAGGTTCCAGGCCAAGCGGCCTATGCTTTGAGTTGTAATGCCGAAAGATGGGAGAAGATGACAGGGCATGGTTTGGGCAGATTATAGATGGGGTCATTTTCTGAAAGGCAGACCACTGTGAGGAGGCAAGCTGGGTGTCCATGGCGGGTAAGTACACTCAGTCAACCAAAGTCCCCTTAAGCAGGTAGTCATGGACTGGCAGGTGGTTCCCATGGTAATAGCCCTGGCTGCTGAGCCTTTCATAACACACACACACACACACACACACACAGAGAGAGAGAGAGAGAGAGAGAGAGAGAGAGAGAGAGAGAGAGAGAGAGAGACTGAGAGAGAGAGAGAGAGAGGAGAGACAGAGACAGAGACAAAGACAAAGTGACAGACAGAGATGCACACACACACATAGAGACATGAGAGGAGCATGCACATATACACAAAGATACACACACATATAGAGTGAGTAAATGTGAGAGAGAGGGGAGAGAGAGGGGGGGGAGAGAGAGAGAGCAAACAAAGTGCAATAAAATATTTTAAAGGTACTTATGGCTGCTTAATGTACCCAAAGGTCAAAATAAAGTTTTGTTTGTTTTCTGTGTTGCTAGGGATAAGACTCAGGATGTCTGCATCCTAGACACATTATCAGCGTGTCCTCCTACCTCCACATTCAAAGTATTAAGGACAAGAAAGACCCCATCATCACAGCACTGGAGCTCGTTCACACAGCAGTTCTCTCATTGGCCTGAATATTAGGTTTGCCAGGGAAGTTTTAATAAATCACAATGTCTGTGATTTGCCCTTAAACCTCTAGCTCATGGTGTATAAATTTCATGTATTTATGCATTTAAAAAATCTCCACAGATGAATCTAATGTCCTGGCAGATTTGGAAGGCACTGGAGTGGAACACTCTCTTATTTTCCATAGACCTCATTGGCTCAGTCACAAGTTAAAGGATGAGTCACAGGGTGTCACCTTTCTCTTTTACCTCTCTTAGTTTCAATGACCTTTTTTTTCCTATCCCATCTCAGTGTCCCCTTCTCTCAACCATTTGTGCCTGGCTAGTATATGGTAATTCAACCTAAGGTACTAAGTCCTGGGATTATCTAATTCAGAGAAGACTCTTAAAAAGAGGCATCAGCAAGGTCATGGGACATCTATGAAGTCCTTTGGGGGATTTCATAGGATCCCACATAAGAAACTTAAAACAGTTACAGTGGATAAAGGAAACCTACCCAGAGAACTGACATCTCCTGGAACATCACAGGGGACCAGCATCCCTCTGGAAAACAACTTTCTGATTCTACAACTTTGCTGACCTTTTTGCATTGCTTTATGTTTATGTTGAAGAATAATTCATTTCCTTCAGAAGTAAGATGACCTCACCAATCCTTGCTGACAAGGACAGTCCAAAGGTCCAAAAGGATCTCTGGCAAATGGTCTTTCACTTGGTCCTCTACTCCTAAGATCTACACCAACACTAGGGAGTCACCATACACTTAACTCATCGTGTGCTAGCTACTGCATGCTAGACCCTAGCTCTTCAATCTTTGCCTTCTAGTTGGTAGGAGAATATAAGGCCACATCTGTGGGACCCTGAACACAGAACTTGAAGAGAGAAAATATAATTCAACATAATTCCTCATTCAACAGGGAACGATTTTCTGGGGACTGTTAGGATGAGATAGAGGCTACGGTAGCAGAGAAACACAGCAGAGAAGGCTCCACCCAGGCAGGGGACCTACTGAGTCAAGGTGAAGAGGGGAAAGATAGGACCTGGAACACGTGGCAAAATCACTGAGATAGACATTGAAGCCTAGGTTTAAGTTCTCTGAGTATAGTTAGGTGAGCTGGTCTCCTCTCAAAGTTCCTCCTTCTTCAGCTCTAGAAAGGAATTGTGATGATCTTTTTCCATCCCTATTTTCCATAATTAAGCTCCTGAAAACTTTCCAGCCAATATCCTGAGCAAAGTCCACAGACACTAGTTATATCTTTCTGGTGACTTTGATGCCTCACTTTCATGACACACCAAATAGCATCAACTTATCTTGTACCAGCAAACTAGTTAGGCCATAGGCCATGACAATGAGTCTTACTCCACAAACCCGAAGGGCACATGTGTGCACATAATACTTGTGTGTGCTGCTTGTGGTGGGAAATGCTGCCTCCTCCTGGCTTTTTGGTTACTTCTGGCCAGTCTGTGATGGACAGTGTCAGCCTAGGATCAGCCAGTTGTGTCCTAGCAGGAGTTTGTCCCATGTCTGACTTCAGCCCGTGGCCAAGGTACGTCATTTGTCCACAAGGCATGGTTAACAGTCCTTGGTTTATGGTTTCCCAAGAGTAGGTAGAAGGATCTCCAGAGTTGTTTTGCTGATTTCTGCCGTGTATTTCTCCTGGAAAACTTTTTAAAACTAATTCTGTGAGGAGTCCAACACTAGAAGCCTCTGGTGCGTACTGATTCCCGACTCAGCTGTCACACAATGCTCTGCTCTATGCTTTTAAGTACGTGAATCACACTACAGTTTACATCGTTGCCTGTATAAGCTCTAAAGGACACTGACAATTTATTCTTTGGCTACACATTTGTGACCACTTCATGACCAGCTATAAGGCTTTGAGGAAAGGGGGAGGCTAACTTTGATTGGGTGTCATTGCTGTCGTACCCAAGGTTCTTATCTATCACGTGAGATAAGGGTCTTGATTAGCATTGTTATGCCTATCTTACAGATGAAACATCTTTAGGTCTACTTTTAAGGTTGATAATCTCATGTTTAATCCCCCTAGTCTTTGGATCAAGTGATGAGAAATGATCACCTTCTGGGTAGTCCCTGCCTTCTACCTGTGAACAGCTTTGATCGTTACTTTTCTTTCCTGTGTGTTTCTTACCCTTGGTGACACAGAACACACCGTTCTAGTTTCCTTCTTATTCATCTAAGTCATTTGAAGAAAACTGCTTGTCTTAATGAAAACTTGCTCCAGTAGGTTCTAAACAGTGAGGGTAGAAACTTTTGAATACCCACCGTCCACACACATCAGGCACATACACACACACACACACACACACACACACACACAACACCAGCAAAGCATAAAGCTTTTGGGTATATTCACACACTTACACTAGAGATGAATCTCTATCCGTTTACAGAAAGTCAGGCAAGCCCATGCATTAAATCAGCCAATGGTAGATAATGGCAGAGTGTCTATTTGGGCAATGAATGCTCTTTGACACAGTACATACCTTTCAAGCTTGCCTTCCCCATAAAGACCACTTACCTCTTTTCCTGGAGTCTGTTCTGGTCCCTTTGTATAGAGGCTGAATTGCGTATTTTCAAATGACTTCCTGAAGCCCTAATCTCCAGTGTCTTAGACTGTGAGTGTAGTTGGAGATAGGACCTGTAAGTGGCAATTGAGAGAAAAATGAAGTCATTCTTGTTGGATCTAATCCCAGGATTGATGTTCTTTTAAGGAAAGAAACTTTAGACACATAAAGGAGAGCAGGAACACAAGGAGATTTGGAGCATGTGTGTTCACAGGAGAATGGCCGTGGAGAGCTCAGATGAAACAGCCATGGAGAAAGGTCAGGTGAAAGCAACCCCCTGGCTCTTTCACCTTGAACTTCTGTCCTCCAGAAGTGTAAGAAAACAAACATCTGCTGTCTAAGTCACACAGTCTGTGACATTTCGTTACAGAAACCTGAATGAACTCATACATCCTCCAGACAAACTTTCACTCTAACTCCAAGTAGAAGTAATTTCTCCTACACTGAATGCATATATTAAGCTTAGAAATGTTTCCCTTAGGTTTTTTCGTCTGTAATTAGATATGCTTTATTTATTTAATCCATCAGGAAAACCTGTCATGGTGTAGTTGTGATGGGCTTTTCACACTCCACAGGGTACTGGGAACATAGTAGGTGTTCAACCAATGCTGGTTCTTTTCTCACTGCTCCTCTGTCCTTTCTGAAACTTTATGATCAAAGAGATCTCAAACACACACAGCTGATATGCTAGTTTGCAGGGCTTCACAAAGGACTGGGAACTGATATCTAAGGATACAGATCAGTCATCTCACAGTTCTAGAAGTCGAAAGTCTAACACTAAGGTCTCAACAAGGTTAGCTGTTGCATAGGACTGTAAGGGAAAAAGAAATCTGACCTGTGATATTCTAGCTCCTGCTGGTTTGCTGTCCATCTTTGGCATTCTTTAGCTGACAGGAGAATTTATCCAATCTGCCTTTATATTTACATGCATTCTACATCTGTCTACATTTTATCCTGGGATAAAGATACCAAGCATGCCAACAAGGATCAACCATGGTGACCATATCTCAACTAATTGCATCTGCAGGGAAGCCATGTTCAAATGAGTCAGATTCTGAGGCAATAATGGTTAGTATTTAGTTGCATAAAGTAGGAAGAGAGTGTGGGCTGGCACAGTTCAGGCCTAATATTTGTTCCCAACTGACTCCAAAATCTCATTTTGAACAATCACCTTCCCAGGTACTCTATATGTGTGGACAGCTTAAATGCTTAAATCTACATTGTTGTTTCTTCTTCTCCTCCTCCTTCTCCTTCTCCTCCTCCTTCCTCCTCCTCTCCTCTTCTGTCTCTTCTTTGTCTCTGTCTTTGTCTGTCTCTCTCTTTCTCTCTCTCTCTTTCTCTGATTTATATATGTTTTTTGCCTTAGTGATACATGTACTCCATTTCCTGCTTTCCTCTCTCCTTCCATTTAGAAATCTTTCCATTGTTCCTGTTCAGGGTTCAATCCTTTATCTCTGAAGGAGAGTGCAGGCTGGCTGGCTCCTAAGTTTCAGGTGATTCTACTCCTGTGTATACACACACACACACCACACACACCACACACAACACAAGCACACACACCACACGGTGGGGGTAGGGAGAGAAAGATAGAGATAGATAGGGAGAGAGAGAAAGAGAGAGAGAGAGAGGAAAGAGAGAGAGAGAGAGACTATACATTGAAATTTTGATTAATCTAATCAGAACCCAGACATTTTTGAATAAAGTTTTCTTGGTAACCAAGTTGTAAAGTCTCAGGAAAGATCACAGAGTCAGGGCTGAACTTCTGTAGCAGAGGTAAGAATGGTCCCCTGAGAAGTATTAAGGTAAGACATAGGAGTGACATAAAGAAACAGTGACCAATTCCATAAGGAAGGATGAAGACAGTGTCTGACAAGGGAGTGTCTGACATGGATGGCTTTGTAGATGGGGACTGCTTTGCTGAAATGTGGAGAACCCAAAATTTGAGGCTGGTTTAATAGGATGGAGATGAGTTATATGTGCGGAGGTAGGCATTAAAGCAGCAGCCAGTATTAACAGTGGTTGGTTGTTATGAGAGGCCAGGGTCTTGTCCTGTGATAGACATAACAGCATCAAATAATGTTGAATGCAGACAAGTCTTCTAGCTAAGATAAGACAGTTCCACGTCTCTTCGCTCATTAGATCTGGTGCCTGTTCACCCGACTCCACTTTTCACTGTCCAACAGGTGACATTCTTCTACTCATTCATACTAGAACATTCTTCTGCTCATACTAGCCTTTTGCATCCCCAAGGTTCATTGTCACAGAGTTAGCTGTGATACAGGACATGGTATTTTGCTGGAACATGACAGAGCTTCCTTAATCCTGGCTTGTGTAGATGTGGGAAGAGGTAGAGAAGAAAGGAAGGAAATGAGATACAGTGACCTCTGTGAAAGCCTTCTATTGTATGTAGATGCCTGTGAATAGGGAAGGAAATAGAAACTTAGAAAATAAATATCAGGGACGGAAGAAGTAAGCAGAGCCACAGGGTCTGGTCTGAACTAGCATATCTCATTGCCCTCATTATCACAAGACACAGCAGAAGCCAGGCCACCATGAGGACTTCTTTAAGGGCTATTCATCTGCATTATCCTAGTATGAACTGTAGTGCTCTGGACAAAATCAAGGAAGTCAGTTAGGGTCGTATCCACCCAAGGATGCTGGTCTGTCTATCCTTGCTAGGAAAGTTGTCATTTATAAGCAGAGATATAAACACTTTAAATTCCATTTCCCTGTGTATGGCTGCAAAGAAAATATCATGGGCAGAGTGGAACTCCATGAATCCCAAGTGAACACTCATAAAAGCTCTCCAGAAGGATGATGACTAACAGACCATTTCCCTCTATAAGCTACCCCAAGGCTGAAGGTTACCACTGATGAAACACGGATGCTATCTGATATACATCTCTCTATTCAACCCTCAAGAAAACTTTGTTAAGTTTGTAACCTGCCCTTCCTAAGATGACATGACCACTTGTGGTATAGAAATGAAGAGTCTGGACTGTCCAAGGTCTAATCCATGCACACTTGATTTCCATAATTGCTATATTCCCTCTTCCTACTAAGACATAGAAGATCTGCAGCCTGGGCTACTTACTCTCAGGCCTGGGAGGGCAGCCAAGGGCTGTGTTGTGTAGTGGGAGGTATTAAAAAAGAGGCGTCTGTTCCAAGCAGATTCTGACATTGGCCAAGGACAAGGAAATGGACTGCAGGCAGAAATCTGACATTAAGCTAGAACAAAAAAATAACTTCAGGCAGAAATCTAAATCCTAGGCTAGAACAAAGAAGTAATTACAGGCAGGAATCTAAATCTTAAGCTATAACAAAGAAGTAGGCTTCAGGCAGGAAAATGACTTTGGGCTAGGATAGGGAAGTAGGCTCAGATATTTTGGTCGTCCTGATAAGCCCGTGATCATAGCTATGATCAAGGGATTCTGTTTATTGTCCTGTGTGTTCTTTGACTGTCTAGGTTTATTGTCTTGCTTGTTCCTTGACTATTTGCATCTATTGTATTGCTCATTCCTCAACCTAGAACTGACCTTAAAACTTTATGTAATTTAATGGTATAAAAGCAAAAAAAAAAAAAAAAAAAAAAAGGAGGAGGAGGAGGGATGGGATGGGGGTTAATGAGCAGGGAGGGATAACATCTGAAATGTAAATAAATAAAATATCGAATAAAAAAATAGAAAAAAAGGAAAAAAATAAAAAGAGGTGACCCGCTTGCTCCCAGTTCATTGCCATGTTCCCGCACTAAGCTCAACACCAACAGGAGCTCCACAGCTCCAGAATATCACCACCCAGCTCACTAAATTTCCACTGGCAGATTACTACCAAGCCATCACCATGTTTCAACCCCCCATGGTCTTTGTGGGGCACATCAAGCAAACCCACACTTAGTCACCATACCTTTCTCTTTTGAACTTGGTTGAATCGCAGTGAGAAGAAAACACCACACAAACTTAGCTCAGAAACAATGGTAACTCGGTCTCTGGGTGCAACAGCTAAAACCTAATCTTGTAAACCTTATAAATGTGATTCCTCCATGGCAGATCCTTGCGGATCCGCCCTGAAACCGCTACATTTTGCCCATGTGCTGTCCCCTTCCAAAAGCCCTTCACTCTCTCCTCCTTCTCCTCTCTTCCCCATCCAACCTGATGGTTCATAAGAAGTCCCCTGTTCCAGACAGCCCCTCCCAGGAGACTGGAATTAGCATTAGAATACAAACAGTACCAGGTCCATCCACAACAACCTTGAATATATTAGAGAGCATTTTGTATGTCATTAAAGGGCATGTAAAAGAATTTCACCAGGTGCCAAGAATCTCACATTTAAATTTCAGCTTTGTTCCTTCTATAAGTACAGCCATCTCCACGGGGGCATAGCTTCCTGTGTGCATTTCACCCTTTTACTGAATCAAATACTTGACTGAGAATTCTGACAATATTCAGCTGGCTGGTTTGGTCTCATTGGTTTTAACTAGATAAGAAAGGAACTATCTAAACCCAGCTAAGAAGTGTGCATATCCTTATGTTGGTTCTAAGTCATTCCTGGTATCCTTTTATTTGGCTGTTTTCCTTCAGTTTTAAAACAGAATTCAATACTAACTTGTGTCAATACTATCACAATCAACATTGTCAATTACTAGAGAAAAGTAGGACTATCCTTTAAAAATTAACATTGTTGGTGATTTAGCCACCCTTTCATGCTTCTCCTTGAGCTGAGACGGGCAAAATATGGCAAACAATGACGTCAGCTACGTCCATCAGGGAGATGTTCAAGCCTCAATAAGGCAAGAAGACACTTGGCAATTGAGTTCGGATATGTTTTCTTTTCTGAAGCCCATATAAAAATGGTAAAATGCTTGTGAGTTCAGTGTCTGGCAACTTAAACCACACCATAATTTTTTTCTCATGATCCTGCTGTTTAATTTTAGTTCATTGTTCTTAGATCTTCAAATTTCATTTAACTCTAATGCTAGATGCTTTTCAAACCGGAAATGTACAGAATGAGGGCAGTCCTAACCCAATCTTCAAAAATGCATGGCTTTTAAATCAGACTTCTCTAGATCCCAGTCGGGAATGGCAGCACAAAGGTGTGCCCAGGTCTACCCTTTCTTTCCATTCTGAACCACAACACTGTGGTGCATTCTCAGTGTGCAGAAAATGGATTGCTCCCAGCAACAATGCTTCCCTTGTTCAAGCTACTTCCATAGCTTGGGCCTTTGCACTGAGTGTGCCCCAGGAAGAGGCTGAGCCTTTTCTGCACAGAAGAGATTTACTCTAATGCTTCAATAGCAAGGCATCCCTTCTGCTTGCTTGCTGGGGAGTACAATTGGATATGACTGGATCAGAGCAGCACTCTGAGACTAGAGTTACTGGCAAAAGAGGTGTGGGAAAATCTGTTCCCACTTCATATGTTTGAGTCTGGAAACTAGGGAAGCCTCCTGAGATAAGCATGGGGAATCTCAGCAGTCATTGTGTGTATCCTCCCAACTGCCAAGACCTGGTGACACAGAACTGAGGTCATTCTTCAAGAATGCCTGCAGATTAAATTCAACGTCAGTTGAAGCACCAGGAGTCAAAGCAAATGATGGTAATGAGGGCAATAATTCACAGAATTACTTTGCAAAATATTTTCACTCATAGTGTCAGTTGATTAATGAGCATTCTTTGTTTTGAAAGCAGCATTTTTATAGGAAAACACAGAGAGATATGGAGTACTGTGAGAACACAGTCCAGTCTTAGATCCCATCACTGGAATGGCCAATATGTGATGTCATGCATGTGACTTCAACTTATCTCCAATTCTGTTTTCTTAGGTTACAAATGAGTGTCTGTAAAACCACAGGAGGGCCTGAAACAAAGAGGAGGGATTTATAGAGGATCTCATCAAATTGTAATGGAATCAGATCAGTTAATTTGCTCTTCCTTCCCCCTCCCACTCCTTTCCTTTTTCCTTCCCAAGCCAAAAAGTATACATCCATAAGAGTATATTTTTTCCAAGCTCTTCATTCAAGAAGGAAGAATGCTGTAAGACTATAACATAGTAATCCCAGAACACCTTTGCTTCAAAGCGAGGAACTGACATAAACTCTACTATAAAACAGCGGATTTGTATGACCTGATTGTACAGCCATATCCCTTTGTAGTTTTTAAGCACAGTTGAATAATCATGTTATTTATTTACTTGACTCAACTTTGGATTATATTTCACTCTTTACAAAAATCAAATCTATTTTTCAAAATCCAAAGATTTGTAGTCATTCATAAAAGTGAAATTTGCTCCTCCATGCCTCGAATCATACTACGTCACGGTGAGCGATGAGAGAGCACAGATTTGACCTTGACAGTGGGTCTTGTACTGAATTGTACTGACTGCATGTCTACTGCAGTGAGGCTTCATGCTGAGTGGATCTCCTGCACATTTGACTTTAATCTTCATAATAATAGGTCAAGGTAGATGATGTCATATCTGTTCTAAAGATGATAATCTTGAAGCATGAGTTATTTCGTATTTTCCTCCTTTTTTCCCTGTCCAGATAAAATAGGGAGCTATGCCAAGACTTGCATTCTATATAAGGCAAAATTCTTCCCTTTTCCCTCCTGCCCATGCTTCTCCCCATGCACATGGACATGATTGCTAAAAAGTATCACCTTCTTATCATGTCTCCTTCACCCAGAGTTCCAGGTCATTGTGAGACCTTCCATTTTCTCTGGTTGCAAAACTCTAGTGTTCCATTTCTTCAGTGACTCCAATAAAGTACCACAGATAGTGTCACATGTTTTATGGCTGATGGAACTGAATTCCATATGGAATGACTCATTCTCACGACACAGATCAATAAAGTTTGCTCTTGGAACATCCATAATAAAATTTTAGAAGACCTAAGATCAAAAGAGGACCAGAATTAAGCTTTCCTAACTGCCACCCAAATGCAGTTGTAGGTATGCAAGAGCAAGCATTGTCCAACTGCAAATATACTTTGAATTATGTTTTTGTTTTTAATTGAAACATCAGCAATTTACAGAAGGTCCCTGATATATTGTGATCAGACACAAGACTTCTCAGTAATAGTAGAAAGCAATATATGTTTGGTCAAGGCTGACCTTCAGATTTTGATTTTGGATCTTCTCCAAGGCAAGGACAAGCAGTGTGATGCTCAAGTTCCTTGTCACCTCCTTGGTCATTAGGGGAATGAAACAGAGAATTTCAATAGAACAGTTGCTAAGCTGTGATGGACTGGTAGACTAAATGCATTAAACGCATTTTCATTTTTAGGCTATTTTCAATTTAAGACTATGTGGATGTAATATTATCATAAGCTGAATTACTTCAGGAATTACATGGATTTAATATAATAGTATTTTATTTCCTATCTTTAACCAAGGTGGAAGAATAGAACACCTAAGAACATAAAAGTAAAAAGTATCATCACTAGTGGTGATGGTACACTCCTTTAATCCCAGCACTAGGGAGGCAGACACAGGTGGATCTCTGAGATCAAAGCCAGCCTGATCTACAGAGTGCATTCCAGGACACCCAGGGCTATCAGAGAAACCCTGTCTTGAAAAACAATACAAATATACAAATTATATGAAACAAGGATGTTTTTGATGCTGAATATCAGACAATGAAAAGCAGTGAAAGGGAAACAAAAGTAAAAGCTCTACAATTTTCCCAAGTATTCTCTTGAGCTTGGTCACTGACTAATGCAGGGATACACGACAGTGCCAGAGTGCCACATGTGAAAGGAAACCAGAGAGGAAAGGACAGAGTGCTAAGGAGAGGGAACTGTGCAGAGTGGGACTCCAGAGGAAGGAAAAGGGACCTTGAGGTTTTCGCATATTTAATGAATAAGCCAGGCACAAAAGAAACACACACACACACACACACAACACAAGACACAGAGAGAGAGAGAGAGAGAGAGAGAGAGAGAGAGAGAGAGAGAGAGAGAGGAGAGAGAGAAGAGACAGAGACAACAGAGAGATTGAGAGAGAGACAGAGAGAGATGGAGAGACAGACAGGAGAGACAGAGAGAGAAGGGAGAGAGAGAGAGAGAAGAGAGAGAGAGAGAGAGAGAGAGAGAGAGAGAGAGAGAGGCACGGAGTGTCAATACACCTATGTGGAAGTCAGAGATTGCTTTAGGAATATATTCTATCCTTTGTCCTTTCTTTGAGGCAGGATCTCTCTTGTTGCTGCTGTTATGCTGTCCTGACGAGCCCTGGCTCATAAATATCTAGCCACTTATTCTGTTTCCTCAACCTTATTTAGCTCTTTTTATTACATGATATGTTTATATAACAATAGTTTTGTTTCAGTTTACCACTTGTTTTGAAAGTTTTCTTGTTTTCATTTGTTGTTGTTGTTTTTGGCCTTCTTTTTTGGTACTGGGCACTGAGCTAGAGCCTCATATGTATTAGGCAAGCACTATTCACTGTGTTAAATCCACAGTCTTCTTTTTTACTTCTTATTTTGATACAAGTCCCATTAATGTTTGGCCTGAATCAGTAGTAACATGGCTCGTTCAATCTGTTGTTATTCAAATAAATATTATGATGACCGCCTTCCTTTGGTGTTCTAGCTTGATGTATTATAAATGAAGCCTTGTGTGTATTACAAAGCAAGTCTTTGTCAGTGCACATGCTCCTTTCCTTTGCAGTAGATACATGGGAACAAGATGGGTTATATGGCAGACACATGTTCGCATTGCTGGAGCCTGTCAAACTGTCTTTTGAAGTGGGCTGTCATTTCACATCCCACCTGTGGTACCCAAAATCTCCATACCTCACCAACGCTCAGTAGCTATTTTTTTGAGTTTCAGTAATATCAACACGTGTGTCATAAGCACTGATAATCCATACTTGTCCTCATGTGCTCATTTTCCATGTGTATATATCTTCTTTGGTGAAGCATCTGTTCAAATATTCGCCCCATGTTTACTTATTTGTTTAGTTTTTTTAATTGAGTTATTTGTTTTGACGAGTTGTAAGGGTGGGTTATATATTCTGGACTCAAGCATGTCAGATACATGGTTTGCAAATATTTAGTTCTATTCTTCAGTCTCTTTTCCATTTTCTTAACAGTATTTTAAAGGGTGTCAGTTTTCAGCTTTGCTGTAGTCTAATTTTGCATTTGTTCTTTTCTGGTTTTAGTCTGGTTTGGGTCCTTGCATGACCCAAGCTCCAGGAGGTTTATTCTAGAATATTAGAGTTTGTGGCTTTATATTTAACCTTATAATCTACTGTGAGTTGTTCCTCCGTACAGCAAAAGTCATAGGCCAGTTAGAACATGGCCTAAGAATGGAGTCGTGTGTGGAAATTTCTGAGTACACGTGGGAATAGTTCAAGAAACCATGACAAGAGTCTTGCGACCTCGGTTTTTTCAAAAACATGAAATTGTTCTTGGATTACTTTTTGTGCCCCTCCTAGGTATAGAAATAGGAGTGAGTTTACTTCAGAATACTCATTGCAACTGGCTATTGTTATTTGTTTATATGTCCCTACGGAAAAACATGTTTTTTCTATGTGCAGTTTCTCTGCCACATGCAGCTTGTCCTGGTAATAGTACATTTTACTTATGTGACTCCTCTTAACCCTCCATATATAAATTGGCTGTTGCTCTGAATAAGGTGACCATTGTGTGAGGCTTTTGTTGGTGCATTCTCTCAGATCATGACCCACAGAGCAGAGACATAGGGCCCAGACTGGGTATCGCGGATATCATAGCATTCAGCATCATGTTTTCAGATCATTCTTTTCTCCTGACTCATTTACCTCATGTTTTTATTGAAAAACTATAACCAAAATATATGTGAGTCAAATTCTGTATTCTCATGCTCTGACAGTGTATTTCTCTCTTTTAGCATATTGTCTCATAGCTTCAGTTAAATACTTATTATTATCATCATCATTCTTTTTCTTAGCATTCTTGTTATAAATATAGTTACGATTGTGAGTGTGTGTGTGTGCTCCAGTGTGTGTGCCATGGCATATGTATCGAGACGAGAGGACAAATTTCAGGATTAGATTCTTTCCTTCCATCATGTCGAGTCAAGGTTCTTTCTTGTTTTTGCTATTCTGTCTACTCCAAGCTGGCTGGTCCACAAACTCCTTGGTGATTCGCTCCCATCCCATTGTCCTCTTATAGACACTGTAGGGGTGCTGGGCTTACAGATATGAGCCATCACATCCAGTTTTCTGTGTGTTTCAGGATCAAACCTCAGATCACTATACTTGCACAATCAGTGCTTTTGTGCTGTGAGCCATCTTGCTGACCCTCATAGCTACAAATTAGAAGTCAGCATAAGGAAGTAGTAGTCTCCTCCACTGTTTGTATTTCAAATGTGATTTGGTTGATATCAGTCCTGTGTGATTGCATGGAAATATTAGAATTAATGTGTTGGTACTATAAAATTTTGTTTGAAATATTGATTGGGCCATACAAACGCTAACTGTTAATACGGGAAACATTACATTTTAAGAATGATTTTTCTCAAATGCAAGGATATACATTTAGGTTTTCTTTCATTTCTGTTGGTAACATAATTTTATATATTTGATTGTTACAATTATAAAATTATCTTCACTATAACAATGTCTTTCTTCTCACATCTATTATTTTTTGTTATTAACATGGCTAAAATAGGTTTATTTGAGTATGTTTGTATGATGTATCCTTTTCTAACATTTAATATTTAACCTATTTTTTGTATTTATCTATAGAATCAATGAAAATATTTATTTAATTAATGTGTATGTGAATATGCATGAATGTATGCATACACATCACATGTCTGTGCTTATTCATGTAGCACAGTGTGTTGGATCCCCTGGAACTAGAGATACAGGTGAGTGTAAACTTTCTGATGTAGGTGTTGGAAAGTAAACTCAAATTTTCTGCAAGCAGCAAGTTCTCTTAACCTCTGAACTATCCTAGAGTTCGATAAGATAAAATTTTAATGGACAACATATATTTGTATATGTTTTTTTAAATAAAATACAAATATTCCTTCCTCTTACTGGGGGGTGGTGGTCTTTGATAAAACTCAATGTCTTTATCCAGGTCATTTGATTCACATTCATCATCTTGCTTTTCTTATTTCTTTTGTGTTTGCTAGTTTATTCTTTCTCTGCTTATATTTAGCATTAATTATATCTTAGGGCAGCACAAATTCTGATTGATTACAAAAAGAAGAGAATGTGAAGTTGGATAGGAAGGGAAGAGGTAAGGATCTGGAAGGAGTTGGGCGGGTAGGGAAGGAGTGGGTATCTGAGAAGATCTGGGAAAAGGGAATGATATGATCAAAATATATTATATCAATATATATATATAACAATATATTATTTTATACTATTATATATCATATATTATAATATATAATATATAACATGCTATATGATCTATGATAAACAAGATATTACATATACATTATATGTCACATATCACATATATATCGTATGTATGTTATATGTTATATAATATTATATAGTAATAATAATGTATTAATATTATATATTACACTTTAATTTATTCACTTTTTTTTTTGGAATAGTCTCTCATATAGCTCAGGCTAGCCTTGAACTCCCTATGTAGTTGAAGATGACCTTGATCCTCCCACATAGGTATTGCAAGTGCTGGAACCACAGGCGTGTACTACCATGCCTGCTTAAATGTCTTTGGTTGTACTTGACTTCTTCTTTTGGTGTATGGGTCACTCTTTCATTGTCTCATTCATTTCTGAAGTATTTACACAATCAGTCCAGAGCCCTGTCATGCCAGTCCCTATACAGCATAAAAGTGAGAACGCTGTGTGCTCCATTTCTCTTCCTCAGACTTTATTTACTTTCCCAAGATATTGTTCATCCCATGCTTTTTATTAACAGTAAATTATCCTGTAAAGAGATGTTATAATAAAAATATGTATTTTCCTCTAGCAGTCATTTCCAGGGATTTTTCTCCCTTTATCCAGACTCATATTACCATTTTTATTGTTTTATCCTACACAACAGAATTCCTTTAAGTTTTCCAGACTCTATGTTTGCTGGCCATGAGGTTTCCAGTTAGTTTCCAGGCTTTAGATTTCTTATTAAAATTTTATTTTTGTCTTTCTATTTCTTATATCAGTAGGTTTGTTTGGTCAAAAGTGAAAATATTTGGACTTTCTTCTTTCCTTTCCTCTTTTGTCTTTATTGAGATGTCAAATTATTTACTGGGCTACTTGAAATAACCTTAAAATTTCTCGTTTTTTAAAATTTAATTTTTAGTTGCAAATCACACTTTCTTTTTTTTTCAAATTGTTATGAATTGTTGAAATCTTTTCCAAAATGTCTATCCTCGTCCAAAATATTTTTATTTCTTAAAAAGTATTTTAATTAACTTTTTGAGAATTTTATACAAGGTACTTTGAACATATTTATCCCTTTCATCCTCTTCATCCTTTCATCTTATCCCTTTTATCCCTTTCTAATACCTTATTCATTCTCTCATCTCTTTCTACCCATGCTTGAGTTTTTTTTCATTTATCCAATATATTTCTCATCTAACACATTGTAATTTTTACCCCTAGACTTTCAATTTATATATAAACCGCAAACTCCCATGCCTCTGACATCACTTCTTGGCCATACGGAATAGATTTAGAACATTGGCTTTAATGTCTTTGTTTACAGCTTCTAACAAATGTGTCACTTCTAGATCGAGTCTTGGAATGGCTGCCAGATACTGTAAATACTGCCACATGCTGGATTCTTTTCACTCCTGTAAATATTCTTTAGCTTTATTCCAGGATGCAGTTCAGTTAGGTGAGAAAAGTTTAATCCATTCAAGTGTTTCTTGAGTTATTACTGGGAAGATCATGGACAGTTCAGAGCTAACTATGCTCCTTCCCTGAGGTAAACCTCTCCTGAAGATTCTCTCCAATGCTAGAGAAACCTATTCCAGAGCTTTCCATCTGGCTGGTGAAAGAAGCACTAATTCTGGGTCCATGGTGGGTTCTGAGTATGATTCCATTCTCCCCTTCTCTCTGCCTCCTCTCTCAAACATACTCACAGTTCATAATATTGACAAGACCAAGGTATTGCCATACTGTGCATGCATATGAAGTTAGTGAAATTATGTTATGTCAACTAAACATGTACAACTGTATTTTGAAATAGTTCTTGGAAATGTGAAGTGCCCTACAATGAGCAAAAGCACACTGCTGTTGTTGATAGGAAGGAAAGGATGCCGGGGACATGGGGGCACTTTTAAGGAATGATGGGCAGATTCATTATCTTGATGTGTTTGATGATTCCAGAATCAGTGTGTTTGTTAACATTTAATCAAGTTGTTTTTAACTATGTTGAGTTTATTATAAACTGAAATAATTAGTTCAGTTTTGAAAAACAAGTATAAAGGCATTCTTACAGATCAATTTCCAAAGGGCTTTGAAACCATGTTTTGATGAAATATTGATTAAAATTGCCCCCAAATAAGCCACAGGACATGTGTGTTAAACAGCTACGCTTGTTGTTCTGGTTGGCATAACAGCTACACAGCCTGAAGGAAAAGCTGTGATCAGCTTAGCTCAATAGATCTCAATGGACCTCAGCATCCCTCCATTCTGAACTATGCCCCTTGTAACTGGTTCACAGTGAGAGGAACAGTGGCCTGTTCTGATTCTCTGAATTACTGAGCACAGCTGTCTCCAGAAATGTGCTGGTGGATTGGACAGAGAGGCAGGAACCTACAAAAGCAAGAACACTACCAAACATATACAAACATGTCTAACTATCTGTAAAGCAAAGCAGAAGGGTCCACCTCCCTCCCACAGTCCAGTAGTCATCATGCAGTGGCCCAGGCAGTTATAGAGAAGGGTGTGGGGTGGGTCAGAAACCTTAGCCCTGGGATACTCTAATACACTATAGCAGAAGTAGCAACAGTCTTTGGTACATAGGTTCTTTCCCCTTTTTCCTTTGTTCATTCCTCCATAGAGTTTGAGTTTGATGCATCATTGGTGAAGGATAGAGACAGAGCAAAGTCTCTTGCTGGCTCTCAGTGTTTCAAACTTCTGGTTTCTGCCTCTCCTTCCATTCTTTCTCTTATTTTTGTATTTTTCTGCCTCCCTTCCTGTGCTTCATATGGTATCTGAGTAAATAAAGACAGAAATGAAATATGTCTAGATCATTTCTGCAAGGGGTATCTAGGTAGCCTGTAACTTTTCTCTGTCTACTATGGGATTCCAGGGATTGAAGTCAGGTCATCAGTTTTAGAGGAAAGTGCCCTTACTCATGAGCCATCTCACTAACCCTCACCAGGATTTAGATGTCATCGAGAATGAAAAGGGTCAACTGAAAGTTTATGATTCAAATGAACAGGATAGCCAAATAAATCATGAACTTGAATTCCCATGACCTTGTCAGCAGGTGATACTTTTAGAATGTAATAAGCATACAGTGGGCATGGTCATTCCCTCTTTCTCTCTTGGTACAGGGAGGGAGATACCTATTAGGGAGGAGAATAGAAGTCTCATTTAGATCTGTCAAAGGCTCTAGTGATGCTAAAGAGACCTTCTGTGGGGTTGTACCCCTCTGTGGCCCTGAGCCACACTCTGCCTTGCCAGACTTGTGCATGTTAGATTGAGGAATGTCAAAGTACATCTTTACAGAAGATAAAACTTTTAAGGAAGCCTCACAATGACTCCTGAAGCAGATACAGTTCTCATAACATCACTCTGAACCTCTTTGAGGGAGCCTTGTGCAGGAAAAAGTGAGCGTCAGACAGTCAGTCGAGCCTGGTTGCAATCCTAGTTGTGCCCTTACTAGCTCAGCCGAGCTTGGCAGGGTGGTTACCTTTTTATGTGTTTCTTTATCAAGGTGGAGAGTGACATCTGCTATCAAGAGCTGTCATAAGCACAGGCTTTGATATGATACCCAGTGAGTGAAGTCCATTTTAGCATACCCACTGCAAGAAGCCTACTGTGTGTCCTCTTGTTGAAGCATGATCAAGTCATTCCCTGTGTAGCTAGAGTTATGACATTAAATTAGGCTACCAATTAAGAACAGGGAAATGGTCCCTGAATTTAACTCAAGATAATGCCAACCCCAGCAACACATTCTTTAGTAAATCTGAGGCAGTTTACTTAGCTTTTTTTCAAGCAGAGGAATGTAACACAGCATTGTATTATTCAGTGGATCATTAAAATAAGTGAATAGAATATCAAGGATGCTATTCCACCTAAAAATTTATACTTTCAGTTTTTAAAAGGTATGCAGTTAGTCAGACGGCTATTAAATCATAGAACCAGGATTCTAGCTGTAGGTTTTATGAAGCTGTCCTAGGCAACAGTCTCAGATAAAAGACAAGTTCGGGGCCAAATCTGGAAGCACTTAACAAGGAAAAATGATGTAAGAAAATAACCAAGCACGGGGTCCTCTGAAGGTCTTAGAGGGTTTTTTGGTAAAATATTGTTGTCACAGGAAAATACTCCAGGCTCCTGCCTAAAATCCTCTGCCGTGCTAGCACAGAACCTAGCACGAAGGTAGCCAGTGTCAGGAGGCACCAAAGCTCTTTTCTGGTTTTCTCACTTAACCATGTTTTATTTAAGTCTGTGTCTTATTTCCTTTGATACTGCTGTGATACTGAAATAATTATCCTATAAAAGACTCTTCCCAATCATTTCATTCAACTACTAAAGCAGATCTCCAAAACCAGTTGTCAGCAATCATTCTTTTTTATTTTGTGTGACTCCTCTCTCAAGACAGGCACAATTTTCTCCTTTCGCTGAATGTGGCCAGGTCCAAGTCACACACACTATTAGATGGATCCTTGGTGGTTGTAAGCTCTAATCCGCCTGCAAGCTCCTATGCTCTGTGAACCTAAGCCTCTTCTTGGAGAGATGACAGCTAAACTGAAGGAGAGACTGTGGTGCAACATAGTCCACAGCGAGCAAAGGCTTTACCTGAGAGCCAATTCCCAGATGCCAGGCGTGGAATGCCTCTTTGATATTCCTGACCAGCTGAGCAGAAGCTTCCTGTAAGCTCCATCAAAGACTCTGCTCCACTCACAGGGAAGTATACATGTGAGAAATAAATGAATGAGTTTGTGTCTTAAGTATACTAAATTTCAGGGTGGGTTAAAAAGTGATATCACATGCCTGAAGCAATAGCATTATCTTCAGTATTTCAGAACTACAGAATGAAACACTGTAGTGAAGTGTTTGGTCTTTTCATGTTCCTCCAACATTATCAGAGGCTCTTTCTAGTTTAAAATGAATATTTATGCAGAGTGAAAGCACATCTTCTCCTTTCTTCTCAGTTTTAAATTCTGATGAAATTACTTAGCTCAGGAAATACATTTCCATAAGAAACAAAGTTCGTTCGAGATGCCCAAATTTAAGTCAGTACCTTACTGATTGTTTTAACTTTGTTTTCAATTATGTATATGATGTATATGTATGTATATATGTATATTTGCATGCCTGACTTGGGGGGTGGGTAATATATGTGAGGGTGTCTGCAGAGGAAAGAGCATCAGATCCTCTGGAGCTGGAGGCACACGTGGCTGTGAGCCTCCTTGCATGGGTGCTGGGAATTGAACTAAGGTCTTCTGTTCTGGAAGAAAAGCGTGATGCTCTTAACCACTGTGCTACCTCTCCAGCCCTTCTCCTCTTTGTTTGTTGAGGCATTGTCTTTCAGTTGAACCCAGAGTTCTTTGCCTACCGGACTAGCCAGCTTGCCCCAAGGATCTACCTTTATCTCCTAAATTCCAGAGTTACAGAAGGCTGCTACCTGCTAGACATTGATACTTTTACCTGGATTCTGAGGATCAGAATCCCAATCTTCAAGCCTATAAGGCCAGTGCTTTTCTACAGAGTCATCTCCTCTCCTCTTCTTTGACTCTAGACTCTATAATGGAAGCCAACCCCAAGGAACGTATGTAAAGGGTTGGAGTTACAACTTCCAGCTGGACTTCTTACTGTCACCATAAACTTCAGGAAAGAGATCCTTAGCTTTCTAGCCCATCAAAAGTAGACAGTAATAACTACAATGTAAGGTGAGGTGCCCGGGCTTCTCTGCTTTTTTTTTGAGACATTTTTTCTAAAGCCTGAGAACAAAAACCTTTAACATGAGGAGACTTAGAAAGAAAAGGAAGCTCAATGGACTTCTTTATGTTGTTGACAATAAAAAGCTTCAGAAGTTTTAAAATATAGTGGGCTCTTGTTGAGGCTTGATCTGTTGCTATGTGGTGTAATGCTAAATTCTGTACATGAGAGTCTAGGCCTAGGAGTGAATGCTCAAAGGTTAAAAGCTTTAGTTGTGCAAACCTTGGTCATTAATTTAGGACTATTAGTTAAATAAAATTGGCTACAGCCTATTTATTACTTGGGGGATTAGAGGTAGGTGGATTTTGAGTTACCTGGTTCAGGGTGGTGAAGAGGAGAAAGCTCTCATGGGGGAAGACAGACTATGAGCACATGCCAGCAGAAACAGCAAGTATTTGAGGTCTGTTGCTGGGAAGATAATCAGGCCAGAAGTTAGAAAAGTAGATTGGGAAGCGCCCCCCTTCCCCCCAGTATTTGTCAAAGCTAAATAAAATAACCACCTTCTGAGTCTCATTTATTTTTAAGCTAGTCAGGGATAAGCTTAGATTGGTTATACTGCATGTTCTCATAATTTAATGGAATGGGTAGATAAGGTCAGCCATGATCTCTTGCGTCTCAAGCAGGAGAACATGAGTTCAATTCCTAGAGGCCCCATGAGAAAGCCAAGTGCGTAGTAGTCCTGAACTGTGCACTCGTGTGCTTAGGCGTGGCTGTTCCTGTGCTCTTCACTTCATCGTATGGCACTGCCTTTGCTTTTATGGTTCTATTGTCAACTTAACACAATTGCAAGTTACCTGGGATGAGAGAGCCACACTGAAGCTTTGCTTGGACCAGATTGGTTTGTAGTCATGCCTGTGGGGAATCATCCTGACTGATGATTATATGCCAGGACCCAGCTCAGTCCACCATCCCTAGGCAGATGGATCTAGGCTGTATAAGAAAGATAGCTAAGCATGAGGCACAGAGAGAGCCACCAAACAGCTTCCTTAATGGTTATTGCCTCAGGTTCCCACCTTGAGTTCCTACTCTGATTTCCCTCAGCAATAGGGCTGTTAACTGGACAGGAAGTTGAAATGAGCCCATTCCCCCTCATAGTTTGTGGTGTTTATCACAGCAAAAGAAAAGTAACTAATGAACACCAGAAGATAATTTTGTCACTGTTTAAAATAAAAGTTTAAATTAAAGTGATAGGAAAAGGGTTGGAGAGATGGCTCAATGGGTAGCTTTCGCCGTTCAGTTATGAAGAGCTGAGTTCAAATCCCCAGCACCCAGATATGGCCACCAAACATGTGCCTTTAACCCCCACCACTGCAGGCAGAGCTAGATGATTGCTGGGACTTTGTGGGTTTGAGTCCATCTTCAGGATCAGTGACAGACATTGTTTCAAGGAAGTGAGACTGAGGGTGACAGGGTAGGGCATTAGTCATTCTCTTGTCATCTTCACATGCACAGGCACTTACACACACGAATACATGCACAGGCACATACACACACAATTTGAAACAATTAAGAAAAATATAAGTGATAAGGCAGTCTTGCTTCATCATGCAGTGTGTCTTTTCCCTTTTTCTCTTCCTTTTATTTTTCCTCCTGCCCCTTCCTTATTGCTAATACAAACTTCCTTGTCCTGACTTACTGAGTGACACTGAACCCTCAGTGCTTTTCCTCCTGCAGAGCCCAAGCCACCCTGAAACAGATCTTCAGTGTGTTTCAATTTCCTAAACATCTGCTTCTAAACAGAGAGGCAAGGCAAGCACTGGACATGCGTGTCCCTGGAAGCACTTTCTGAGCATGCTCAGAAAGAACTTTCTTACTGCAAACCAGCAATGTGGAATCTTGAGTTCCCACCTCTCTTGCCTGGACACTGGTCTCATGGATGGCTTTGAGGAGTACCAGGCCTCTGCAGAGCTCCTCAGCACAGTGTGAGCTCTTAGCTGTGGACTCTGTGGGGAAGTGGCCAAACCACAGTGACCTCATCGCCCTTCTGGCCCTGTCCCACAGGACCTGGCTGTCCTCCTCTGCATCATCTCTACATCTCACAGAGAGTCTCCTGTATTTGTCAGGATGCCTTTACCATGAAGGCTAACCCTATTCAAGCTGCCTTTCCCTGGTTCTTGTTTAGGTGACTCAATGTGGGACAATGGCAAGGGACTGGGCGCAGGTGCAGGGTTAGAGCTGCAACAGTTTTGTCTTTTCCTCTGCCTCCAAGGATGTCCTGGCAGAAGCTTGCACTGTCAGCTCTGTGTCTCTAGCATTGCCCTGCAATACTTGCATGGTTTCAGCTTGTGCCCAGGGCTTTGGCAAACACCTTGTCCACCTCCATATTTCCAGCAATAATGCTCTTCACAGCCACCAACTGTCCTGGATGCTTCTTAGCCTCTCATCTCCATGAAACTCCAAAAGGATTGTCTGTATTAGATAATGGCTAAGATTGTTGTTTTCATTTCCCCAGGATGATCAAGAGCAGCTGAAGTCAAGAACTCTACCTCTCTGTTCACATTCGTCTGAATGGGTGTGTGATAGACCCTTGCCACTATTAGTCAAAAACACAGTATTTGAGATCTAAGCCATCAAAACTGACTGACACCCAGGTTACTGTTTGTTTTCAGCAGAGTTATTTACAAATATACCTAATCTATAGATGTCATTTTAAAAACTCACAAGCTCCTGTCTTCTCTTAATATTTCCATTGAAATATTATTTCCTTTGAAAGAAGAACTGGGAATCAAGTAGATCCCCCAGAAAGCACCAGAAGGAGGTGGCATGTGATCCTTGCCACTAACTTCTGCCATGATTGCCACTGGTTCCATCTTGCAGATGTGGGAACTGAGGTTCTGAGATGTTGAGGAAGCACTCTGTCTTAGTTACGTTTCTATTGTCATAAAATAACAACCATGACAAGGTGAAAACATTTAGTTTGGGGCTCACAGTTCCAAAGGTTTAGGAGCCTATGCCCATTGTGGCAGGAAGCATGGCAGCAGGCAGGCAAGCAGGCATGGTGGAACAGTAAGAGCTTACATTTGATCTACATGTACAAGGCAGAGAAGCATGAGGCACAGAAAGAGAGCTAACTGTGAATTGTATAATCTTTAGAAACCTCAAAGCCTACCTCAGTGACACAGCACCTCCAATAAGGCCACACCTCCTAATCTTTCCTTAAACAGTCCCACCAGCTAGGGACCAATCATTCAAATATAAGAGCCTATGGGGACAGTTCATATTTAAACCGCGAATACTCTAATTTCATACACTTAGCATATAAGTGACTCAACATGCCATCCTACAGGTCTAAACCTTTGAGGAACACCAGCACAAGCACTGGTTAGAAATAGACTATCCGTAGAGGAACAACCAAGCCAGTCGGAGGGATCTTCTATTTACAGTTCAAACATTCATTTGTAACAGTATCCCCTTGATTCTAATGGAGGCAATCTCTCAATTATACTTTGAGAAATATCTCAGGAAAACACAAACTCATTTATCTATATCATAGCAGCTTATAGACACATCCCTAGAGCCTGGACATTTGCTTAACACACAGCCAAGTAAGAATAAATGATTGTAGGACTATTAATGGAATAAAAGAAGGAATAGAGAAGGGGGAAAGAGAAAAAGGGAGGGAGGAAGGACAGCCATTTTTGTTTGAAATCAAATATGAACATTTTGCACATTTCAGACATCACGTGAATATCCAAAGCCAGTGTCACATACTGGGGAGTGTGTAGATAGTCATCTGGTGTCTAACAGTTTCAATCCCTCCAAAAGTTCTTCATATTGCTATGGAGGAAACCAAGCCAGTGGGGCAATAAGGCTTTCTAATGAAAGTGTTAGGATATTTTGTAGATTGTATGTAGATTAAGAAGGAATTAATCAGTTCTGCCTTAAGACAGGAAGTTAAAGACCCTACGGAAGTGGTTATGAGCACAAGCCCACATTGAATGTTTGAGTGCTTGCACGTTTGCCAGTGACCTGTAGCATGGAGAAAGTTTGGATACCACAATTGGGTAGAGTATTATGGGCTTCTGAAGTAAAATTGGCAGAGCGGGGCATGACTTGGAGCGTGAGCCTCACACACTGAGAGATGTGACTAGAGACAGAGAAGATTAAGGAGGAGGGTAGGGGAAAATGTACTTTATTTACATTCAATCTTGGGATAAAGTAGACTAGGTTAGAATTAGGATTCTGCCAGGGGCATCTAAGCCCAAAGAATGAGATGCTAAAACTTAGCTTTCCCAGAAACTGGGAAATAGGATAAATTTTTCAGTGAATTTCTTCACTGATGATTTCATACACATATATCACACATTCTGGTTATCCTCTCACGGTCTCTTATCTCTCTCCATCCCTATCAACCCAGTCTCTTTCCTAGACTTAACATTTGGTTTTCCTATTTGACTCACCTAGCTTAACCAGCACCATCTGTGGAGCCATTGGATTGGGTCTATCCACTGGAGCCTGGTGCGGTCATGAAAAGTGGGTGCACAACTGAAGACTTCCCTGATTCTGTCAGACAGGCACAGTTCAATAGAGAGGGGTGGGCCTGTCCACACCTGGCTCTTGGTGGGCTCATTCTTATGCAGGTCTATATAGACATCTTTGGCTGTTGAGGCCTCATGATGGTGATTCCCATGTGTTACACAGAGGGTGGCATTTTGGAGCCTTTCTCCTTCTCCTCCAGCTCTTGTGTTCTTTCCTCCTTTCTCTTCTACAGTGTTCTCTAAATCTTAGAAGGGGTGGTATAAATGCCTTTGGGGAGCAGGGTGGTGAGTATTCAACATTTACTTAGTTTCAATACTTTGTGTAGCTGTGAGTCTCTACATTCACCAGGCTTCACTTTCCAGAGAAACCTCGCTGAGTTCGACTGAGAGTAGTAATTGTCTATGGGTATAAACATTCATATTTAGAAGCCAGCTCAACACTGTGTCAATTTAGCTTAACAACATAATTAAGAATAAGTCCCAATCCAACTGTTCCAGTTTGCGGTCCCCAGGCTCTACTTTAATACAAACCCACATAATCAACAAGCAAAGGCCCCTTTGTCCTCAACTCGTCTTTGAGATTTATGTTTTCTTCTTACTTTGGAGATGGGGGATGTGAAGCCTAACAGAGGTGGAACAGCTTGTGTAGCACAACCCAGCTGGAGAATAGTTTTCCATCACATGTAAAGGGAGTTGAGTGACTTAGGTTCTCTTGTTTTTCTGTTTTTTCTCTTGTCTGAGTCTGGGCTATCCCTGTAGGAAAGACAGTGAGCAGAATTGTTTGGCCATCTACAACTACAAAACAGCTTAACATCACCTCATTCTCCTCTCTACAGACAGTATGAGCAACTCATATTTCATATTAAATGTTATTGAGAATGTCACATGCCAGGGATGAGCAGACCAGAGACATGAAATGCAAGGCTACACCCTTGAACTTCACATTCCTCTCCTTTTAGCCTGAACTCCAAGTATTTGTGAGAAATCCATTTGGGTCTGGGTTGTCTTCACTTCCAAGAACCACCTCTTAAGTATAATTATTTCATATGAAAACAATTACTGTTCATTTGGGAGTTTTATAAAAATAAATAAATAAAAATGCTGGTTCACTTACAATCCAAGAACTCAGTTTTGTTGTTTTAATTTGTAGGGAAACGGGGCTAGTGAGATGGCTCAGTGATTAAGAGTTCTTGATGAGCTTGGGGAAAACCTGAGTTGTGTTTTCATAGTCCATGTTGGGCAGCTCGGTTATGCTAAGGCACCCGTAACTCCAGCAGAGGACAGTAGCACACACCACAGTAAAAAAATAAATATGTATGTTTTTAAACTAATAGGCAACCCACGACTGGGCATGGATTTTGTTGAGCCACGAAAGTGTTTAAAAATGACCACAACATTAAAAGATATCTTCAGTCCAGGTTATCTTTGCACTCCTCTTCACTATCATCACATTTAACATAATTACACCTTGTAATACCTCAAATTTATAATGACATCCTCTCGGAAATTATTCCTAATTATTGTACTTGGCATGACAAATTAAACATGTTGTTTGACGTAATTACACAAAATAATTCAAAATGCTAAGCATGCTTAGAAATAGCAATTAGCATAATTAAATAAAAAATGAGTATAAATTTTGATACCAATTCCCTGTCTCAGACTGAAGTATTCTAGGATGATTCTTGAAGCCTAGGCTATGTGATTTATAAGATTCCTTTTGAATCAAGAGTGATGGAACACTTGTCATGGTTTTGCTAAGTCCCAAGCCAGGTAAGAGAATGCAAGAGCCGAGGAAACTGGAGTTACATCATGGCTAGTCTGGAACTAGTCACATTCCAGTGTGAAGCCCCAGCCTAGTCATCGCTTCCCAGGAAACACACAAGTAGAAATTGTTTCTTTCTGTACCATTTTCCTCTCTGAAAGGAATAACGTCAGACTGTAGGCTTCACATAAGAGGGAAGTTTTATCATAATTGATAAAGTCTTAAGTACATAGGATACAAGGAGCACTAATTTCTTTTAGCCCTTCCCTTGAATCTGTCTTCATTGCATATCTCATTTAAGAATGTGTTGGCTGTAGACTTCTGATGTTATAGATACAAATCAGAGAGGAGTGGGTACCCATTTGATGCATCTAGATTCTTCTTCTTGAAACAAAGAACTGGACCAGAGGCACGTGAATAGTCATAGAGATAGAAACAGTTTGTTCACAAAGAGAAAGGTATTCCCAACCATAGGCTGAATGATGGGCAGAGGGCTGGGAAAAGTCACAGGCTATAAGGTCTTGGACTACAGAAGTCCAGAAATGCTGTAAGTTATCTCCTACCACCAGCCTTACAGACATTTAGAGAGGCTATGGTGTTTGTTGTGCATGCTTTATTTTGTTAGGTACAGACCATGGTGACAGATGTTTCCAGTATTTCTTGGCTACTTCTTTCTTTCATATGTCAATCATGGTGAATCTGGAACATTACTTTACAGCCACTTCTCCTGTCTCACTAGGCTTTGGAGGGGGAAACAAGCACTGTATAAAGTATGTTTTTAATTAACCAACTGAACAATTCCAAAACAGGGGGAGGAGGTGCTGACTGGCTCTTAGTCTCTGTGGCTGTTTGAACTGAGACTTGAAGTTTTTGTGACTTGTCTGAGGTCAGCAACTAAGAGGTTGAATTAGAACTTGCACTTGAGCTAAGAGAGCATGGAGAGACCTTTGCTCCATGAGATCTGTCTTGGGGAAGGTGAGTGCTCCATGAGTGTCTCTTATCAGCCGTCTGTCTACCTCTTGGAGATTCAGGTCTTCTCAGATCTCCCATGAACTGTCAGAGCTAGTAGAGGAGATAACACTGGATTTTGGATCTTTATGCCTAAAATACTGTGATAAAGTAACTTAAAAAAATAGTAACAATTGATCACACATCTCATCAGGGAAGAGTGACTGTCAAGTGTGCCCTTGCTGTTTTAGGTGACAGATGTTATTATGAAGTGAATGTGCTTTCTGGATGACTGCACAGCCCCAGAAGGGAAAGCTTCAAACATAAGTTCTGACTTCTAGTCCCAAAGGCCAGCTGAGACAGCAACTCAGCCCACAGACCTTAGTGCAAACGGGTTTCTACAGGGAAGGCAATATTTTACATACATACATGTATATATGTGTGTGTGTGTAAAGCCAGGCTGGGGTTTCACACTGAATTTTGGCTAATTCCAGACTAACTATAATGTAACCCTAGTTTCTTCTAGTTTTCTTTTTTTTTTTTTTTTTATTGAATATTTTATTTACATTTCAGATGTGAACCTCTTTCCCCATTTCCCTCCCACCCAGGAACCCCCATCCCATCTCCCCTCCTCCTGCTTCTATGAGGATGTGTCCCCACCCACCTGCCCACTCCCACTTCCCCACCCACGAATTCCCCACACTGGGGTATCCAGCCTTCATTAGACCAAGGACTTCCTCTCCCACCTATGCCCGACAATGCCATCTTCTCATACATATACAGCTGGGGCCATGGGTCCCTCCCTATGTGCTTCCAGGTTGGTGGTTTAGACCCTGAGAGCTCTGGTTGGTTGGTATTGTTGCTTTCCTCATGGGGCCGAAAACTCTTTCAGCTCCTTCAGTCTTCTCTCTCACTCCTCCATTGAGAACCCCATGATCAGTTCAATGGTTAGCTGTGAGAATCCATCTCTGTATATGTCAGGGTCTGGCAGACCTGTAAGGAGACAGCTATATCAGGCTCCTGTCAGCATGCACTTCCTGGCATCCATATCAGCATCTACTTTTGGTGACTGCACATGGGAAGGATACCCAGGTGGAACAGTCTCCAGATGGCCCCTCCTTCAGTTTCTGTCCCATACTTTTTCTCCATATTTGCTCCCATGAGTATTTTGTTACTCCTAAGAAGGACCAAAGCACCCACACTTTGATTTTCCTTCTTCATGAGCTTCATGTGGTCTGTGAGTTGTATCTTGGGTATTGCAAGCTCTTGGGCTAATATCCAATTATCAGTTAGTGCATACCATGTGTGTTCTTCTGTGACTGGGTTACCTCACTCAGGATGATATTTTCTAGTTCCATCCAGTTGCCTAAGAATTTCTCGAATTCATTGTTTTTAATAGCCGAGTAATACTTCATTGTGTAAATGTACCACAATTTCTGTATCCATTCCTCTGTTGAAGGATATCTGGGTTTCTTTCCAGCTTCTGGCTATTATAAATAAGGCTGCTATGAACATAGTGGAGCATATGTCCTTGTTATATGTTGGAGCATCTTCTTCTATTTCTCATTATTGAAAAGATACATTTTCCTCCAAGCCTATCCTGAGGTCCTGGACATAAAGGCAGAAGTGAAGAACATTAAGTAGAAGTGACTAAAATGGTAAGATGGAGATGAGGTGCTGGTGTGAGCATGTGTTTGTGTGTGTGTGTGTGTGTGTGTTACATGCACATGAATATTTGGGTTCCTGCTCCTGTATGGACCACAGGATGGCCAAAGCAGGATGCTATTACTCCCTATCATATTGCCTTGAGACAGGGTCTCTCACAGAATTTAAGTGCAAGGAGCATTTGGGATCTACTTATCTCTTTTTCTCTTCAGTGCCTGAACTGCAGTCCCTGCAATGTGCTGGGACTTGTATCAGAACTCTGGTCCCCATATGCACGTACTTATTCACTGGCCAATCTCCTTAGCATAAGATGTGGTGATTTAACTTGTTTCCCGTTAAACAGATTTTCCTGTTGCCTTTTTCTCTGAGCAGACATGAGTACAAGTGTGCTTATGTACATGTGTGTATGCTCATACCTACAGGTGAATATGTAATTATTGTTCCCAGGCTTTAAGAACCTGGTAGACTAGAGGGGACCCAAAGATGCCTGCCCCTGCTCTTGACTAAGAGGTGACCAGAGTAAGTTTCCTACTTTCTTGGAGTCTCATGCTATTCAGCTACTACATGAAAATGGATGGGTTGCTGAGGACCAGTCATGAGAGGGGTTATAATCCCTCAGGCTTCTCTTATGCCTTCATGTTTCAGTGCTCCTTCGTCCTTTGCCTTTTAGTTGTGTTTCCTCTTAGGTATCAACCTTTATCCCACCATTTAAGTGAATGTGCTTAGTGTTTATTGCCCATTCATTCAGATACATAAGGTTCCTTCCTTCAGAAGTGTATTACATACCCCATGCAGCATCGTTTATCAAGAAGAAAGAAAGAAAGAAAGAAAGAAAGAAAGAAAGAAAGAAAGAAAGAAAGAAAGAAAATATGAAACACAAAATATGAAGCCAGAGAAAGAAGTTTGAGTCTGGATTGACCTATTACATGATATCTGACCATGGGTATGTCATTGATAATCCCAAAGTTGTTCCATTAAATTTTGAATGTAGAGGCTGTTAAATCAGGGTGGGCGAGACAAAGGAGACAAGAAAGTCATAGCTAGGACACCACTGTGTACATATGGCTAACTCACAGCAAATGTGGAAGAGAGATGATGGGGAAAGGTGACAAGAACTCAGTAAAGACTTTTCTAAGCAGAGAGTAGAGAAGGTTTTACAAGGACCAATTAACAGTTTGAGGCAGAGACACAAGACAAGCTCGATAAGCAGATATGTGTGAACAGAGAGCAGATAGAGACTGTCAGACAAGAGGAAGGGGTTTGGGGGAGCAGAGCCTTTGACTGCACCTAGTCTCTGCAGTAAACACATTTAGACCCAGGAGTCATAGGAGGGCTATAGGCTGTGCACATGAATAGGGGCTGTCTTTCATGGGCAAACACTTGGAGAAGTTCCTCCACATTTTCCACCAGAGAGAGAGAGAGAGAGAGAAAGAGAGGAGGGAGGGAAGGAGGGAGGAATGGGGAGGGGGAAGGTGAAGGGAGGGGGAGAGGGAAAGAGACAGAGAGAGAGTGGGATGTGGTGTTCTGTTTTCTATTCAGATGGGGTAAAGAAAAAGCAGAGTTCGTGAACATTCACAGAAAGTAATCATAGTTTCCTGTCCTCCTTTACAAAACCTCAGGGCCATTACTAGGAGGCAAGTGAGGGAAAAATAGCTGAAAAGTTCAGGGAAAATAGTTGAAAGGGTCAATGGAAATATAGATTAAAGATACCAGATCTGTGCAGGAGTGGAGGGGCATGCTTTGGTCCAGGAAAGCTTGGCACCCTGGTGGGAGGGGTGGCCTGGCAGCTCTGCCTTCACATTTTGCAAGCTCTCCACACACAGCCTCAGAGGAAGGAGATCACTCCTTCGGGTGTGGCAGATTGGATTTTCTATATGATCTTATTCTCAGATGCACTTGACTACATCTTAGCTTAAAGGAGTAAAGACCTGTGATTTCGAAGGTTCATGTGTTCCAGGACCATGGGTCTGTGATAGCAGCAGTGCTCACATCATGGTGGCCATGAAGAGAAGATAGACAGAAGGAAAAAGGGCCTAGGGTCAGCACAAATCCTTCAAAGGCAAGCCAACTTCCTCCTACTTGCTACACCTTCTGCTTTCCAACAATGCCAATATATTAGGAATCATTACATCAGAGCCCTCATGACTCCATGCCTTATCAAAGTCCTAACTATGAACATTTCAGTGGGCCCAAAGCTTCAACACCTGAGCCTTTGGCAGAGATTCTTCATAATCAAACCAAGAATAATACCCTGCTTATAAAATCAAACAGAAAATGTCTACTTCAGGCCACCACCCCATATTAACTGTATTAATTAAATTCCCAGACAAACTCATGGGCCAACCATTTTCTCCTTCTATACTCTTTCTTACCTTCTTAAATCAGTTTGAATGGTGCTTCCAGCCTTCTAAAGGCAAGGCTTTTTCAGATGATGTCTTTGGTATCTGGTATAGTACTTCTTCATCATTCCCAACACAGTGTTCCAGTTCTTAGATATCTCCCCTAAGTGAGAGCTATGGACATAACCCATGGACTTCAGTGTGTTTTCAGTTCAGTGAAGAATCCAGCTAGAGACAGTGTAAGCTGAACATGAATGTTGTTCAGAATCCAGGTATTTAGTAACTTGTTCAAAATGGTTAGAGAGAAAATATGCAAGGCAGAACAAGTTTAGAAATGACTGGCTTATTTTTACTGGGCTTGCCAGCTTGGAGGAAACATGAGCATGTTTAGAGGGTAAAATAAACCTGTCAGAAAAAGTAAAATGCACCAAATGGGTTAGAGAGCCAGGAGCCAACAGGATGCCAAGAAGCCACAGAGGGGTGTTGGGTGGGGGGTCTTGAAGAAGGAAGTCCAGTATTCTGTGAAGAATTTCAATTATCAATCAGAGATGCTAGAACAAGGTGGGGGAGGGTGGGAATAGAATGAATTTTGCATATAGGAGAACGTGAGCTTCCTTTAGCCTCAGGTTCAATGTCTGCCTGGGAACTTTAGATTTATCCCAAAACAGGGAAGACTGGAAGGAAGGGAAAGTAGAGATAAGAACTAATCACACTATGCTCATTAGAGCATTTAGTTATCATACTATTAATCAGCTATGCTTGCAGAATTGGAAAAAGTCAACTGACTTTGAAGTCAAATTGTAATTTGTGCTCCATTCAGGACTGGACTAGAGATCTGTGCAACTCCACCCACTGCATCTCTCTGTTTCGTATCCTTTTTCTTTTCCTCTTTCCCTATGCATCCCTGTCCTTTTCTGTCCTGCTATTAACATTTTTTTTGTTATTGTTAATGAGTTTCTAATAAGGTCCACTGTGCTTCTGTGTCTCATGTAGTCTTTGTTTAACTATACACATAGCTAAGGAACTGGTAATATTTTCTGCAATCAAAGGAAAACATAGACACTAGGGAGATAGTACAGTGGATACGAGTATTTTTGGTACAAGCTTGAGGACTTGAGTTCGCATGCCCAGAACCCATAGGAAAAAGCTTTGAGAATCAACATGTAACTGCAACTGTATCAGTATTGAAAAGCTGAGACAGAGGGGAATCTAGGGGCTAGTTCACAGCCAGTCTAGGCCTTCAGTGAGCTCCAGGTTCAGTGAGAGAAACTGAAAAACAAAATGGTGGAGAATAATAGAGGGAGACACCTGCCACTGACTGACCTCTGGCTGCCTCCGGTGTGTGCACAAGCAAACTGTACAGAGATCCCCAGGATGTGGGATACAGCTTTCACTCATTGCCCTCCGTGCTGGGCTGAGCTCTTGGGTGATGTAGCTGCCTTTGAATCACTAGTGCTACTGCAAGGAACCTGGATAAGCTTCTGTTTCACCGTGCTAGATGAGAGGAATCATTCCTTTGGTCTGACATGGTGCTCTAACTGAAGTGAATAGAAGTTTCTCCACATGTCCCCAGGAATCATCATGGAAAAGGAACCCTGCCTGACCTATGCTTTTTTCTTTTCCTCCCAGTAAAACTTTATTGTATGACCTATGCATGGACCTCTTCTGGTTTCTGGGTCCTAGGCTTTTACTAACTTGTGAGTAAAACCTGCAAAAAATCTGTGAGTGTGCAAGCATCCCATTTCTCCCTTGCACATTGGGGTTCCCCATGTGTTAGCTAAATGAATGAATGAATCAGTCAGTCACCCCTCAATCAAGACTGACCTTTAATTAAACGGACACTTATTTACTTTCTGTTCTCCTTTAGAATTTGTCGGGCTGGAAATTAGAATTAGAGCCTTTGTAAATGTAAACCTGAAAAGCACTACATTGTTAAATAAACTCCTTTATAAAAATTCTATTTCTGTGGATGCTTTGTTCTGCCCATAGAAGTTTGTGATGGAAAGTTGGGTGAGCAATCAGCATGACAGCCTCTGTGATTACTCCTATAATCTGCAGTGCCTAAGTGGTGGCCTTGGGGAGACTTTGAGTATGTTTCCTTATTAGGAAATCATAGTGATTTCAGGAAAGGCATAAAGGAAATGTTTCTGCTGAGAAATAGCATGCTGTAACTAATGAGGGAAGGAAAAAAGTATGTACTTTAAAATCCCACATAGTAACACTATGCCTCAGAAAAAATTATGTCTTCAAGAAACCCTAAGCTTGCACTTGGCCTGGTTGAAGACCCATCTGTGGGTCTGTCCTTGGAGGACATGTGACACAGTCATGACCTGCAGCTCTTTGCCTCTTGTCAGTTGCACACATCAGTTTTCAATCCTTACAAGAGGCAGTGAGTTATTTCATGTTCAGGAGCAAGGAAAGCTGAGGTTTTGAGGTGATATGTGACTTTTCTGAACATATACTAGAACCTGAGCAAATGTGGCTTATTTTCTTGGTCTAGAGTGATCCTCTTGTAAGAGTGATGTTTACATGATTTCCAAAAAATTTGAGTATCTTAAAACCCTATGAAAAAATTTCCCACCAACTGTGCTGAGTTGAAAGAATGATACAGGGGATCAAATCTACTTTTTTAATGTCCTGCTTTTAATGATGAAGAAGCCTCTAGTAATCTTTTTAGATACATGGCATTTGACAAAATTGATACTTTGATGAATTAGTCAAATAATTATCTCATCAGTTACTGGTTTTTATAATTTCACCAGGGTTTGCATTTTTAAGGAATTTCTCTTACAGTGGCTTGTATGTATTGTGTTGCCCGATCACTCCTAGTGCAGGCAATGTAAGATCCTAGTATCAAGGTTCATTGAGATAAAGCTCTAAAGACACAAAGGGAACAGAATGAATGACACATATCTTCAGCCAAGACAGAAGATAGTGTTAGGACAATTGTGAACCACAGTCTTTGTGAGAATGGGTGAATGGATGTGTCTTTTGTTGTCATTATTGTTTTTAAATATGTGTCTTCCTATGTTTCTCTGGCTGGCCTGGAACATGCTACTTGGATCACCCTGGCCTCAATCTCACAGAGATCCACTTGTCCCATCTCCTGAATGTTAAGGTTAAAGGTATCCTCCAGCACACCTTGCTGGATTATTATGTCCTTTATGAACAACCAAATTTCTGCCTCCTTTAAAAACAAGAATGCTGTGAATGTTACCTTCTCCCTGGCAACTACTGGAAGGGAACCACACAGTTCAGAGCTTTCAGTTTTGGCTTCCTATCAATCCTCCTGTCATGGCCACCATTCTTCCCTTGTTATTATGCAGTCACCATTTCTAGTTACTGAAAAAGTCCTTAGCTCTGTTCATTGATAAAATGCATGCCATTCTGATCTCATGTTCATATCCAACAAGTTACCTAGACTCTAGTCATTGAGAGTGTCCTGTTTGCAACCAATCAGTAATTGCAGAGTTGAGAGCTTTACCTAATGCATTTAGACAATATGGTCCTAGTGTCCAGTCTGAGCATTAAAGATACAATGGTAAACAAACACAGAGTATCTTGCCCTTTTGGGTTTCTCTAGGTAACAGGAAAGTCAAATATGTAGGAGGAAATACTATTTCATATGAAACTGGCTATATTAAATTAAGTGTGTGCTATAGGGAACCCCAAGAGAACACAGAGAAGGTCTGGTCAGGGAAATGAAGATGTGTGGTCTTGGGTGATTACTATAAGCCCAAATTTCTTATTCATATCTCACAAATGATCACAGATTCATCTAGGGTTAGCTCTTTGCCTGATACATTCTGGGATCCAGGCGTGAAGGGGCAGTCTTTGTCTGAAGCATTTGAGTCTCTTTCTGAAATACATAGAGGGCACGAAAGAGCACATGGTGGCCAGAAGTGGCCCCATCACTTCCTGCTGTTCTGTAGTGGTCAAAATGAGTCTCACACTTGAAAGTGGGTTTAATTAATATTGTCGAAGGAGAAGCAACATAGACTAACTAGACTTTGCCATTTATCGTGGCTGGGACATAAAGTGAAAGATGAGACCCAGTATAGAGCAGAGAGTAGGTAATGGGCAACAACACTAAGAACCTTGCATTTGACTTGAGGAACAATTACAACAGGAATGAGTCTTTACCAAATCCACCTACCCCAAGGATTTAGACCTCCGTGTAATCCTAATACTTCCTAGAAACACCTAGAATGCTCTTTGAACAACATTCTGGGCTGATTGTCAAGCCAACTTTATCTAAAGAGTCAAGTTGTGAAAAGCAAAAGTGGTGTCTCTCTAAGCATTAGTCTTAACATACAGCTGCTTTAAGGAAAAATATCCAGCTAGAGAAGCTTCTCCACATTGAGTGGCAAATATAGTCATCACCTGGGGGGGGGGGAACAAAGGAAAAAGAAAAAGATAGAAAGAAACATTAAGAAAAAATGTGATAACGTATATTAAAATTTCAATCTTTGGTACTGACACACAAAACTGTAGCTTGTTTTATTACTCTCATCATTACATTGTTTTAAATCTGTCCACTTGTATTTATTTTTTCAGATGATAAAACTAATATTGGGAGATTACTTTCCCTGCCACAGATTCACAGCTTCTCTATATTGAGGTCACACCAATCATTCTGTATGCACAGTCACTCACTAGCCTCTGGCTAGTTTGCAGTGGGCACCAATTGGATTCCCACCCAGCAAGACCAATCAAGAAGACCAGTGTAGAGCAATGTTGAATTCATTCACAAATAGCAGAAACAAAACCTGACCTACTTTAAGTTGTGAAGTGGGGCTCCTGAGCGTCCATTTATGAATGAGAAGAGCTAAGCCTGCCAACGAACTTTGTTTGATCTAGATATCAGGCATTCATGTGCTGATTTGATGAGACAGGGCAAGCACACACTGTGCAGTCTATATCCCTGCCTGGTGCTAGGCTTTTGCAGGACCAAGGGAAGGAGCAAACAGAATCTATATTGAGTTCTTACATTCCTGGTAATTCATTAATTTGACTTCAAGCTCCATTTAGCTGCATCAGGAGAGATGAGTCCAGACTGTATTTCTTTCATTCTCATTGATGAGTAGTTGCAAGAGCGGTTACACAGATAGAAGTATAAGAGCTAAATTACTATTCATGAGAAGCAAGGCACAGTGCAGAGGGGCAGGTGGTCAGAGGAACCCAACACAGGCCATAGTGATCAGAAGGTACAGCATCATATAGAGATGCAGAGGTAAGTTCATAGGAACTAATGTGTTCAGAAGAAAACTCAGCTCATACAATCACTGTGCAGCAAAGCTAGATGAGATGATCTTAGATGCTAGTGTGTTGGCTCCTGGGTTTCCACACAGTTCTCTTGATCTCAGAACTGTATACTGAAGACAAGATGAGCCTGTAGTGTGGAAAGAAATTTTGAACCAGAGAAGAAAAAGTCATATGCCATAGTTTTGCCATGCACTTGCTTCATGGAAATGATTTAGGGAAATGATGTGTCTGAACTCAAAGGGGCAAATGCTGACTTGGCAAGGCTTGCTTAAGGGATGGTGGCGGTGTGGCTGTATGAAAGATGGCAGTCCTGCCCAGCCATCCTCAGTTGTCTAGATTCAGGGTTTGTGCTTCCTACTGTCTTACCTCACATCTTTCTAGCACTCTTGGGAAGCTGGAAGAACAAAATTTCTGCTTTCCTGAGAATTCATCTATTTTTTTTTCTCTCTGAAGAAATCTGTCCTCCTTTGATCTGAGATTGACAATCGAGGCTATTCTGAGAAGGACTAATTACAGAACACATCCGGTGAGTGCCCCTTTTTCGCCCACACACAGCTACTGGAGCTGCAATGTGACAAGCCAGCCTTGCCAAGTAGCCCAAACCTATGGCACCTGTGGGCAGTGGTTGCCCATGGCAACAGCAAGGGGGAGGAGCTGTGAGGATAGAAGTCACAGTGTCTATCTGGTTTTGCTCATGATTTCTCTCTCTCTCTCTCTCTCTCTCTCTCTCTCTCTCTCTCTCTCTCTCTCTGTGTGTGTGTGTATGTGTGTGTGTTGCATGTATATGTGTGTGTGCTCATGCACGTGTACATGTATAGAGAAGCATGCAATTAAAAGTGAGAGACTCAGGACAAGGTGATGGGGAGAAGAAGTGGTATTTCTGCTTCCATTAATTTTTACATATTACTTCTTAAATGGAGAACATTCAGTTCAGGAAGCTGCATCTCCTCATTTACTGGTAAATGTAGTCATTCTTTGATATTTGTGGGAGATGGGTTCCAAGAATCCCAGGGTTATCAAAATCCATATAAGTTCAAATCATCTATAGAAAACATAGTTTGCATGGAACCCTGTATGCCTCCTTTAATACTCAATGCAGTATAGATGTTCTTTTAACAAAAACTGTTATATTGTGTTGTGTAGAAAATTGTGACAAGAAAATAAATTCTGTGTATGCTTTGTATAGACGCCATTTTTTTTTCCTTGCTCAATCTTAGTTTGTGGTTTGTTGAATCCACGGATACAGAGAGCTGACAGCATGTACATAGGTAACAGAGAGCCTTACCTCATCTCACCCTATGTCACACTAACCCCTTCTTGAGAAATACTTCAGGTTGTCTCTGTCATTTTTAGGATGATGAATTTAGAAGAAAAAAAAAAAAAGGAGTTCACCAGAGGCAGATAAAGATACTTAACCATAAACCAGCCCCAGGATTACAGAAATGGGAACAGAGAACAGCAGTGGTTTGTCATCCCTGCATCAAAGAGCCAACAGCAAGGGTAGGGGTGGCTGTTCATCAGCACGGTCCTCTGCAGAACCCCTTTGGGCACATCAAGGACATTTCTGAGTAGTACTACCTTAGACATAACACTAGCCTCTTAGATTCCCAGGTCTCTGCAATCCCATCAGACGGGGATAACTTTTATCCTTTAGGTTACTTTAAAGATTTACTACAATGTAGAAAGTCCCTAGCCCAACACCTGTCAGAACATGGCATGTAATGTTTGCACATTCCATACCTAGATGGGAACACTGTTGGATAGACAAAGAATTAAGGACAGAGAACATGTGCAGCTGGTCTTACCAGCCTGTCCACAGGCTGTGCCGTCCCTGGGAGCTCTTTCCAGCCTTTTTGTGGCTGCAGGAGGATGTAGCTCAATCCTTTTGCCTCTGGAGACTCTTCCTAGTCTGTTAAATAAAGCCAACCATGCCTCTGCCTTCGGGTTAAGCTTACCTGAGGATGGGGTGGATTTGCTGCTAGGGCAAGTTCACTGAGCAATACCCTTGGTCAAACAGAGAAAGAGAGAGGGAGGGGAGAGGGGAAGGGAGGGAGAAAGACAATGGAGAGAAAAGAAGAGCGAGAGAGCTGAAAATGCTTAGAAGCTATTCTGGAAATTTCTCTCCCCACCCCAGCAGCTAGTGGTGTAACTTATGTGCCCACCTCCTCTCTCCATGTTAGGATTTTTACCTGGTTTGACCTTGTATAGGTCTTGTGTATGCTGTCAAAATGCCTATGTGTTACTCTATGCCACTGCTCTCTCTTGTGTCAAGAAAACCGTGATTCCTTCAAATTATCCATCCCTTCCTCTATGAAGAACTTTGAGCACTCAAGAAGAGTGTGATATGTATGCCTCATTCAGGGTGGAACACCCTACAGTGTCTTATTGTCTGCACTTTGAGCAGTTCAGGTCTCTATGGCAATAACCATCTACTGAAAACAGCTTCTCTCAAGAAGGTTGAGAGATCTGCTGGCCTATGGGTATGGCAACAAGTATGGCTAAGATACTTTTATACTATGTTCATTTAGCTAAATAATAGTATCATGGTCTTCTCTATGGCCTATGACCTATCAAGTCATATGTTCTTGACCTCCTAACTGTGAACTTGACCATGAGAAAGCATCTTCTGGCAGTTCTTGGAACTTGATCAGCAGCTAAGAACTTATTATCAGTTCCTTGGCTCAGGCCTAGAGTCACCCTATATCACTCAGTCTGACTGTAGTCTCTGACATCCTGTGTTGGCCTTCTGTTCTTCTGATCTTCCTGGCCCTTGAAACAGACTCATGGGTGAGACATGCAAACATTTGTGCATGCTTTGATGAATATTTATATACTGCAATATGACAGGAGCTGAGGTGCACTTCTGACATGGTTTTTGGGGATAAGAGTTAGAGTGATGACCTTTACCAGAACAATTTAAGAAAGGCCAAAGTAGAATTTACTAAAAACAGAAAAAACGGAAGAAAAAGGTTATGTTTTCTCTCTCTCTCTCTCTCTCTCTCTCTCTCTCTCTCTCTCTCTCTCTCTCCACACACACACACACACACACACACACACACACAGACACACATACACAGACACACACACACATACACACACACATACACACACACACACACACACACAGAGAGAGAGAGAGAGAGAGAGAGTTAGTTAGTTTCCAGTAAAGAGACACATATGATGAGGAACATCAGATATCAGAAAGAGTTTTTATTTTCAAAAACAGATTGCATTGTCTTTGCCTGAGCAAATATATGTCCGATCATATGCTAAATTACTATCATCACTATGTTTTTAACTGAAACACGTTCTATTGAAAGTACTCTAGGAGATAAGCACTTAAATGCATGCCTTCATGAAAAATGTAAAAACAAAGCAGAAATCAGCATATTTCCTTCATTTGCTAACCAACTAAGTAGGAATAATTCCAAGGTTTGTCTTTTCAGGCTTTGTCAAAGTTCCAGGTGTTAACATAGTCAAAGTTGAGTGTATGGTGTATGATGGAGAATGGCTATGTTCCCTGCAATACTGAACAGCCATGTCGAACCAGAGATATACTGTCCCAATGTGATTGCAGAGTACATAAACTATAGGTGAATGTCCTTTGTCCCAGTGCTAGTGGAACACCACTGCTTATTATAGAGCAGTCAATTATGCTATCTCTCCAAGCAGCAGAATCTTTCTAAAGAGCTTTCTCCTCAATTGATTCCATAGTTACGCTCTGGCATATAATCCCCTCGTCTATGACAGCATGCAAGCGCTCCTAAGGACATTCAATACTGAGATCAAATGTAACTGGCCTATTTATATCCAAAGTTGAATGTGCAATCTTTAGTGGGGTTAAAAAGAACAGAAGCCCAGGGATAAAGCTATGGTTCACATGAATTGTAGCTTCTAATTGCCTAGGAAGGTGAGGTGTTCTTTCAAAGGAAATACCAGACAGTGCCAGTCATTCACAGAAGCACATCCACATGTGTGCAAAGACAAAGAAGTGAGAGTTCATCATTTATTATTTATATCTTGCAAACACTGGAGGGAGCATATGGCTAAAAAATTCAATTTCATTTTTCTAAGATCTTTCCTACTAAACAATATTCTTAACACTGTCACAGTAATATTTTGGTGTAGTGTTACAGAGTCTTGGGGAAAGAGCCGTTTTGTTCTCCTGATGGGTTTAGGATACAGGCCAAGAGTATTAGGCTGTTCTGATAGTATATAAAACAGACCAGCATGTTATATTTTGATTGGACTACTGATCAACATTCCACATACACATTCTCTATTTTTCTATCTTTCTCTCTCTGTCCCTCTCCACTCTCTTTTTCTTTGAGTTTGAGAATTTCACCTTTATATAACACATAGAATGATATTATGTTAAAGCTCGAACATAAAGCCAGACATGGTGGTAAGTGGCTTTAATCCTATCACTTGGGAGGCCGAGTCAGGAGAATCTCTGTGAGTTTAGGCTAGGCCAAGGCTGCATAGTAAGGCCTTGTCTCAAAGACACACACACACACACACACACACACACACACACACAAACACACACACACACACACAAACACATACAATGTCACATTGTGCTTGGAATTGCTTTCTGATCCATCAGTTACTTTTGCTGAGTACCCACAAAATTAAGAAGAAAGGAAGGAAGGAAAGAAGACTGGTTTCAGTTCACAGATTCAGAGAGCTCACTTTATGATGACATAGAAGTCATGATGGAGTACCTCAGTTCACATCATAATGATCCAAAAAGCAGAGAGGAGAATGCTGTCTGCATTCCCTACTCCCCATCTGCATAATAAATATAGCTAACAGTAGCCAACGATAGCCAGACTATATGCTATATTTTCTTGAAATTCCCTCTGCCAAGGTCATTAGTCTATCATTCTAGCCTTCTATGAAGTCTGCAGACAGGGATCAAATACAGACAAACTCCTTGCCGGTATATGCCAGGTATTGGCTTTCTCATTTCCCAGTAGAGTCTTTGGTCCCACTTGAACCCTTCAAACGTTAGCACTCTCTTCTGTACTGTCCAATTCACCAAGATGTAAAGTGCATACCTGGGCAGGATCTTCCCTGTCATGGTAGACTGGGTCCTGTGAAACCATAAGCCAAGCAAATGCTCCATTCTCAAATATGTCTACTGGCTATTTTTATCACAGAGAAGAAAACTGATGCATGTGCCCTCTAAGAAGTTGCAGAGAAGATGAAGCAAAAGAAAAAAGAAGAAAGACAAAAAAGATAAAAGAAAAGAAAAAGAAAGAAAGAAAGAATGAAAGAAAGAAGCCTTCTGATGTTAGTTAAAAACATCTGAAGGACTGCTAAAGCAATACTTATCCCACTCCAGATCCCACATCACACAGGGTTTCTACTCAATGCCTTCTTACAACCAAAGCATTTATAAATACTGTAACAGGGAATGTTTGGGACTTAGTATCATATCAGACGGAGAATTGCTTTTTTTCACTTTACCTTCACACCAAGCTGATATAGAAGTACTTGAGACTGTTCCTTCATACAAGTGCAGAGTGACTGAACTTCAGAAAGGTCTAGTAAGCTAGAAAGAGGAATCCACAGTGCTCCTGAGCCTTTCTTCTGCACCTTCATTCTCATCTGTTCTCATGTTCTCGATATTTCCTCATTTGTCTTCTGAGATGCATCTGTAGGTCTCAACTCAGAAACCATCTTATCAGAGAGACTTCTTGAATTTTCCTAGCTAAGGAAGTTCTGATTGTTTCTCTCTATGACTTGTTTTGCTACAGTTTAGAACATAATAGCACCTTCCAAGTTTCTAGACTTGTCTTACTTCACTAGACTCAAATTCCCATGCTCATAGGATCCTGTGTTAATCAGTGCTTTATTTCTGGCATCCTGGCAGAGCCACACATAGAACAGGGGTGTGGGAAAATTCACGGACTCATTGCCCTTAGCATCTCTTCTAAACAGCTTCTTTGGGGGATTTAGTTGTCTCATGCCCTCCAGGCTTCACGGCCTTCTCTGGTGTAATAAAGGGAATGGAACAGGATATAGCGTTCGTGCTTCTGCTCCCTACAGACAGGAGGGGAAATTGCTAATACTTTCAGATCTTCTAAAGGGGAAAATTAATTCTTTGCTCAGGAACTTATCCCATTGTTTAGCCACACTGCCAGGAAATTCTTCTGCAGATTTGACCTAAATTTGTCCAGCTGTGGCTGAAACCAACTTTGTCCTGGGTGGTCCTTAGAGGGGACAGCTGGAGAAAGAGCTCTTTGTGTCAAATGACACAACCTCCCACCCAGGCCATAAGAAAGAAGGAGGTTTAATGCAAGCTGCTAGCCTCATGGGTTTCAAGGCCAGAGAGGTGGCCAGACTTCTGTGACGACAAATGTCCCAGAGGAACCCAGCTGATCTGGATTCAGTTCCAGTTCTCTTCTGCTAGGTGAGCTGAACAGAGCCATCCTGTCTCCAGAAACATCATCTGTCCATCAGTGGCATAAATAAGAATACCTGGGGGAAAAAAAGAATACCTAGGAGCTCTATTTTGTTTGTGTGTTTAACTTAGAAATCTGTAACTCGTGAGTTCAATTAAGATAGATAGATAGATAGATAGATAGATAGATAGATAGATAGATAGATGATAGAATAAAAATACAAGCCCAAGCCAACTTCTAGAATTCTATTTATCATATCTTTGAATGTTACCTTACTTTTATAATTTCCCCCTTTCCCTCATCCAGCTTTGAGACCCCTTCTGATCAGTTCAAGACATGAATAACTAATCACTTGTCAAATAGACAGAGGCCTCAACATCATTCGGATGATGTCTTACACCACCTGAGAGGGTTAGCAGAAATCCTCAGGCTACTGGCTGACTCACTTTAGGCTTGCAGTCTTCACAGCCCCATCACATCCCTAACTTTGGTTTGAGTCATTTCATCATCCCTGAAACTCCATCAAGTGTCACAGCAGCAGCTGGCAAGGCAGAAGCAGAAAGAGCCCAGGCTTCAGCCCGGCTGCCTCACTCTGCTGTGGGTACAGGCCGTTATTATCCGCAGCAGAGCTAATCCAACTGTGATGCATGCCTCAGTATTTTCTTCTCAAATCAGCTTGTTTCCCAGATTTTACCTACGGGCATCCAGGCATGGAGAGAGTACTTAGTGCCAGAAGCCACCTCTGACTGCTGTGTAAATGGCAAATACAGCGTTTCTTGCTGGTTGATTTTATAGCAGCACAAGGCTTTTTACAGCAAGTACCAAACCAATAGATGAGTGCAACCTAGGGAATCTCAAAGCCTAAGAACCATTTCTCATTCCACTCTCATTTGGAATCATGGGATTCTGGGCCCATAGGTATACTTGGATTTTCTAGACAAACAGAATGGATAGAATGAACATACCAAGAAAGATACACACAGACATGTACACACACAAACACACACAAACACACACACACACACACACACACACACACACACACACACACGGAAAGAGAAGGGGGTGATTTCCAGAATGACTTCTAACCTTTAGGTCCAACAATGGCTGTCTGAATGCTGAATTGGCTAAAAACAGTAGCTGCTCAGGCCCTGAAGCTGTTGCATCATCAACAATCTCAATACAACGCTGAAGTCTCACAAGCTTCTTAAAAGGTGATAGGCCTTCAGTACACATTGGAAACAAAAGAAACTAGATTCTGATGACCCTGAAGAGCAGCAGTGGGGATAGATGCACCAAAGCAGTGGAACATGAAGCAAGAATGCAAGCTTGAGTTTTCCTCATATCTGGGCTGCCTGCCAGAAGATGCTGCCCACTCTGGAAGAGTGTCTTTGTTCCCTCAGTTAACCTCGAAGAGCCCTTGCTGCACCACCCAGAGGCAGATGCCATAGGTCTGGATCCTTTTCTTTGTCTTCTCTCAGTTAAGAAAATCATGGCTAGCGTCCTAGTTTGCATCCTGTTGCTGTGATAAACACCATAACTGAACGCAGCTTGGGGAGGAAAGGTTTTATATCAGCTTACAGGTCACATGTCATCACAGAGGAAAGCCAAGGCAAGCGCTCAAGACAGGAACTTGGAGGCAGGGACCATGGAGGAATGCTGTTCCTTGCCTCGCTTGCTCAGCTACCTTTCAGGGGTGACACTGAGCATAATGGGACAATAGTTAGGAATCAAGAAAATGCCCCCAGAGACATTCTAACAGACTAGTCTGAGGAAGACAAATCTTCCATCTCAGGTATGTATTAAGTTTTGTATTAAGGTTTGTATTAAGTTGGCAAAAAAAAGTAACTATGACAACCAGATTTAGGGACCTGCCAATTGTCTTGGGCTACACGTTTAAGGGAGCTCTGCTGCAGTGCACTAAGTAGATAAGCTTTGCTTTACCCTTGTTGCTTGGGTCCTTATAGAAAAGAAAGGTCAGTTAGGAGCCTCAGTTTCATTTTCAGGTCTCAGTTTCATTTTAGGTCTCTGCAAATTCCATGCTCACCACAGATCAGCTGACCCCTTAGCCTCATACTCTTAAGTGGGTTTGTAACAGACAAGTTGAGGTTTAAACTGAAGTAGTCCAGATTCTGCTGGTTTTGTGTCAGACGGTGTTCATTTCACCTCTGAGCGCTTGCAAGGGTGACTTTGGGTAAGTCAGTTGATCTAACTAGGTCTGTGTTGTCAGTTACAACATGAAGATATTAATGTATGCCTGGCCAAACTTGTTTGACTGACACGTGAGATGAACTCTGAAAATGTATTTTGTAAGCTATGAAATTTCATCCAAATGAAATAGATATAGCACCCATTTTTAAAGAGGAAAAAATGTTTTTAATATAGTGCAATTAGAAGCACCATAGGCTTTTTGTCTTTCGACAGAATTTTCATTTGAATTAACATACTAAGAAATTTGCCCCGAAAGGCGGAGAAATGTCATGTGAACGTGAAGATCTCTTGTTCTCATTTAGTGATATTGAATTCCTAGTATGTGTTAGGTCCAGTCTGCAAGACTTGGAGAGAAAGACCTGAGATTCAATTATCAATCAACTCACAATCTAGGGGGGTGACAGGAAAGTACCCAGGCAATCACAGTCACACTCTGAGTGAATGAGAGTCCATCAAATCCAGCCCAGGTTCACGGAGAAGCAGTTAACAGAAATATATAGAATTTCAATGAAGACGGGCCAAGAAGGGGACTAGAAATGGAGAGAGCGGTTGTGCAGAGAACATGAAGCAAGAGAAGAGTTTGTGGTCTCAAAGAAGTATAGAGCTCTCGGGCAAACAGAATGTCAGAGAGGGGCAAAGAAAGACACAGCAGACAGGAATTGTTTATTCTGAGATGGGAGAGATTCTGACTTGTGTTTCAGAAAGACCCTTGCAGATGTCTTCAGTTACATAAATCACAGGCTAAGCTAGAGGCTGGCCTTCATATAGCTGGCTGTTCTTCAGAACCCTGAATGCAACCACACTAAACCTAAATCCCAGGACTTTGTTCTATATTTTTGAAGAGGTTCATAAAGCCAAACAAACTGTTTCTGCAATTAATGGTGGCACTCAACGAGTTATGTCTATGACCTAAAATCCCAAACTTATGGGGGTTATTTTGGGGGGAAAGGTCTTTTCTGGTATAGTGTTTGGTTCTTGAATGTTACAGGTCTTTGGTTTTTGTTTGTTTGTTTGTTTTTTGTTTTTGTTTTTTGTTTTTTCTTTCATGTGAGCCTCAGTACAGTTGCATGCAGCCTTTGAAGATGACCAGAGATGAGGAAACAGAAGACAGGGCAGTATGTATGACAAGACCATGAGAAAGATGCCTAATTTTCTAACATCTGGCTTCCGGAGTCATGAAAGAATAGATGTCTGGTGCTCTAGAACACTTCATGTGTAGTCATTTAAGGCAATTCTGAGAATTGAACCAACAGCAAGTGAGCTTGTTCTTGCTCTTGCTGGATTTAAATATGTGGGCAGCCTTAAACACAAACGAAATATGTTTCCCTCTCTCTGGAGTCCACATGTAGTTGCCCCTTAGGGCAAGTTCCAATTCACTGGTTTGTTTGAGAACTACAGGCTTCCAGGGTGTGAGACAGCCGCCTCATACCTGCAGTATTCTGTCTTCTTGCAGGTTGTGCATGTCAGAGGGCATAGCACTGAGATACCAGGGGTCTTCTGCCAAGGCACCAGGGACTCTGTATCCATTACATCAAGCTGGGAGAAGTTTCCTTAATGGGTTAAATGTGCATGCATCTAGGCATATGCATGTTTTGCTTGTGTGGGTATTTGTGTATTTATGTTGTGTCTCTGTTACCTGTCTGGGTGAATGCTAGTTGTATTCATCTTCTTCTCTGTTGTATGTGTACTTGTGTGGGTGTGGGTGTGTGTATATCTATTTCCTTCTTTGTTGAGTATGTGTTAGGGACATGCATGTCTGTCTATGTTCATATCCTTCCAGGAGCCATTTCTTGAGAAGCTCTTTTTAGAATACCAAAGAAAAGTTCTGAACATGAGTAATGTAGTCCATATGGGGAAGTGGGATATCATGGGATGGGGGGTTGGTGGAGAGGGTAACCAGGAAGTGAGATATCATTTGAGATGTAAACAAGTGTAATGATTGATAATAATAATAATAATACAAAGAAGAAGAAGAAGGAGAAGAAGAAGAAGAAGAAGAAGAAGAAGAAGAAGAAGAAGAAGAAGAAGAAGAGAAGAAGAAGAAGAAGAAGAGGAGAAAGAAGAAGGCTCAAGCCAAAAAAAAAAAAAAAAGAGAGAGAAAAGAACAGAGACACAAAAAGCAAAACAAATGTGATATCTTCACAGAAAGCAGGTTCACATCCAGTGGACAGTGATGTAGCTTGTGAATGTGGAGGAAAATGACTTTGAATCCAGGTCAAAAGTGTCTCTAGGTTTCACTAGTTGAGCTGCTATCAGCAAGTTTCCTAAACACTTTATGTGCAAAATGAAGAAAATAATACCTGCTCTTTTGAATCTTGAATCATAACTTCTCAAGTCAATGAACACAGAACCTTTGAGCAATTCATTCCATCCTAGAGCTTCTTAATATGAAACTATAGTGGTACTCTGGCAGAAGTAAATAAAAAATAGCCAACAGGTAGAAAAATTGGAGTTCAGCATACTTCAAGGTCAGGTGAATCAGAGTCAGATAGTGTCAAACAGGTTGAGATTCAAGGTTCAAGCAAGACATTGATCCTGGCAGGAAAACTATAAAGAAGTCCTGACTTCTGTGTTAGCCTTGTTGACACAGACAATGAAAACATACATGGCTTTATAAGTGATGCTAATTGGGAATTAACATCTTTCTCCTGTGGTTGCTTGGGACTCCCCAAACTGCTCAATGCTCATCTTCTTAGAATTATAATAAGTAACAGACAATCATTTAAGGAAGTGGAATCTTACCCCCTCATCTGGGGAAGTCATATCGTTGAAGAAAATTTTTCTAAATCCTGTTTTTTAATCTTACTTAGGTCTAAAGCAGATTTTTTTCTTAGTGAGTAAATCAAACATATTTAAGGTTGTTTTTAAGGAATACTTTTAGATACAGTTCCTAAATGCATCCAATACACCTCACCTTTTACATAGGAAAATAATAGCAAACATTTGAACGGGACTAGTCCATCATCAAACATACACTTTTAGTGAGCCTTTAGGGGCCAGCCTTAGTTGCACATCCATCATGAGGCATCACCGTCTACAGCAGTAGTTCTCAACCTTCCTAATGCAGCAACTCTTTAATACAGTTTCTCCTGTTGCAGTAAGCTCCAAACAATAAAATAGATAGTTTTTGTTGCTACTTTATAACTATAATTTTGCTATTGTTATAAGCCCTAATGTAAATATCTGACAAGCATGATATCTACTATATGATCCTCCCAAAGGAGTCATAGCCTTCAGGTTGAGATTCACTGATCTAAACATCCAGATGTATAGACTTACATGTTGAAGAACCACCTTATGCAGGTTGAGAACCTCTGATCTAACCCTTCAGATACATCGACTTACATGTTAAAGGAGCACATTATGCGTCTTTCAACAGTGTCTCCTGCTTTCCATAGAGACCACATAATCTTTGTCCCTTTTCACTATTGTCCTCCCTGCTCCATCAGTGTTCCCAGTGGCACTTTAATGCCCAGACCACAGAGAATAATTCAAGACTGTGTGGCACCAATTTAGAGCTAAGCACAATGGTTCCTGACTCATTTAAGAGTAGGTGATCTCTAACTGAGTTCAAGAGGACCACAGGAATATTGACTTCAAGTCCACAGTGGCTCTGCTTTCTGATCTGACCAATGGCATCTTTACACTGACTGTGGCTCTATAGAACAGTTGGAAGGTAAACTAATGCTGAGAAAAGCCCATCTGGTATGAAAATTACTCCAAACCTGGAACTCACAGACATCTAAATGCTTCTCCCATGAACTTGATTCACTGAGCTGGAGATTCTGCAGTGTACCAATTTATTAGAGCTAGATCCAATGCTTTGATAAGTCTCAACAGAGTGTTCCTCTGCAAATTCTCCTGGAGGAGATACATAATCACTGAGGCAAGCAAAGGCAAATATTTCATAATTCACGGTGTGTTCTCTCCCAGAAAACTTTTCTATTCATAATTTGATTAATAGTCTAACCACATTCACTGCACAGAAGATGGCTTTTTGAGATGTGGGGAAATGCACATGCTTCCCAAGAGAAACCAAAGAAGATTTTTCCTGTCTCGTCTTTTCCTTGTCGGAGATGGGTTAGTTTAGAAATCAGAATGACAAGGCTGGCCATACTCTCTCCCTGCTTGCTTCTAACAGGCGGAATAATCTTGACATTAGTTGAACAGTATTGATGTGGCAACCACTAACTAGCTAAGCTCACATGAGACTCATACTCATGAGATCTGTAGTGGGGTGAATGGGGCCACTGGAAAGCCATGTCCACATCTAATTCTAATCTCTTACTTTAAAAATATGTTTGGAAGTATACTTATACTAGGGGTCTTAGTATGAAAATTTCAATCTGGACTAGGTGTATTCCTCGCTGATACATGGATCAGTGAAATGAACACAGTTGTCAGAAGATGAAACACAAATGGTTAATAAACATATGGAAAAAACTTCTATTTCGCTAGAGATAGATAAATCAGATCTACACAGAGTTTTCATCTTGTCACAGTCAGAATGAGAGTTATTAAAAAGACAACAGCAAGTGCTGGAGGATGCGGATGAACAAGAGTCCTCAAACACTGCTGCTGAGAATGCAAACTAGTCCAGATACAACGGAAGCCTCAGAAAACTACCTGTGACCCAGCTCTACCTCTGGAAGGACTTGAAACCAACCTATCACAGAGATATTTGCAAGTTATTGTGATTGCAATGGGGTTCAGAGTAGCTAAGTCACAGAACCAATGTAAGAGACAACAGCAGATAAAGAGATTAGGGAAATATGGTACTTATACACAGTCAAACTTTGCCTGTCATAAATGATAATGAAGTTCTGTAGATTCAGGAAATTGAATGCAACTATAGATAATCATAAGTGAATGAAGCCAGTCTCAGAAAGACAAATATTTTATGCTTTCTCTCATTGCAGTTTCCAGATTTTCTGTTGATACATAAAATGATGTATGTTCAGATGATATGAAAGTATAGAAATAATCCCTCCAGGAGGACCAAAGGACCAACAATGGGAAGCAGAGGAGAGAAAGAGGAGGAGGAGCATATTAGGAAGAAGATTCATCATGCTGTATGCACACATATGAAAGCTTCTATATATATATATATATATATATATATATATATATATATATATATATATATACACAAGTAAATATATATACAGTAAATATATACACAGTAAATATATACAGTAAATATACACTATATATATATTAAATACCCTCATGACACAGAAAAACAAAGGAAAATGTCATATAAAGCAGGAGGCAGAGATTGAAGTGGTAGGTAGACTTTGGGCTCAGGGATATGGAGAGCAAAGTTTGGATTCTCTCCTAAAGTCCCCAAAGAAGTAACATTCCCTCTGGCTTTCAGACTTGTGATCTTCAGAACTAAGAGAGAATATGTTCTGTCATTTTGTGTTCCTAATTCAGAACCTCTAGGAATATCTATATTCTACAGGGATCATTGAATAAGAAACCTCAGAGAGGTTAAGGAAAAAGCTTAATTTCAGTCAATTATTAAATACTTTGTGCAACATGCAGATCTGGGTCACCACATGAAAACATATTTTTTTTTGCTCGTTTTATTCTAGTCAAACAGTTGTGCTGAAACCATCAACAGACACTGATGGAATTAAACTGGATGATGCTCCTCAGAAATGATGTAAGGGTCATGTGAATATCACAGCCATGACAACTGTCATCTAACACATCCCAATCTCCTAAACTAATCCAGTGACAATTGGTTGCATCCTAATGTGAGGTCCCATACTGTTAGCATTAATAAAAGTAAGCATAGGCTTATGGGAAAGAGCAAAAGCCTTGGCATGTCCATTATCAGGACCATAGTTATATGGCATTAAAAAGCTGTGCAGTGGGAAATTGGAAAAGTTGAAGTGATACAGAATTTGAAACAAGAGAGCAAGCTTTGCCAGTTCCCTAAAACAGAAACCAGTCAACCTGAGCCCAACCAAAGCATCCTATGTATTCCATAAAAGTTATTAACTTGCTCTGGCTCTATTTTCCCCAGCAACAGATGATGGACTACTTAGAATTCTCAAGCATTTCCTTCAGGAACATTTCTAGGCTCTATTTAGAGAAGGAAATATGTACCAAGTTGTAGCTTGTTAAAATGTCCATCTTGTCAAAAGTCAGTGATACATATAAAGTCCAGTTGCAGCATTCAAAGTGCCACCCAACAAGAATTCAGCTAGGTAGAATGCCTGTGGCCATTTTGAATCTTATCAGTCAGCAAGCATGTGTTTTTCTTCAATTGAAGGCAGGGCTATCCTGTACAAAGTGTGCCTGCATACTCACATCTACAGGTAGCTGACAAAGTGCTTCCAACTACACAAGCTACTGATTTCCAGCCTGCAAAGCAGGTATAATCACCTCCACTTCTTAAAGGGGAGAATGGCAGAGCCCCCAAGCCTTATATAAAAGAGATATTAGATCCAATTGTGAACCCAGATCCTTCTTGAGACAAAATTGTGGTTCGGTGTCTGGTTGGTGACCTGTAGGCTTAAAATGGCATGGTGGAATAATTTATTTTTCGGCCTCCATGAACTAGGTTGTAGACAGCACCTCTCCTGGAGTAAGTAAAGACCAAAGTGTTGTGAGAGGTATTAGAAAAGAGGCATCTGGCTGGATTCTGGCACAGCTGCCAAGTTCCTGCACTAAGGCCAACACCGGCATTTTCAGGCTGCCTGGCACCAGCTGGGTGTCCTCATCTCAGCAGGATCTCTGAGGGCCAGAGCCCCATGCTACAATTGTCCACCCCACTATCAGCCACCACATTACCCATCACCTGGTAAAATCAAAACTCTTAATGCTTATAATTAACCAATCAGATTTATATACCAACAAATACTCAAACCCCAAGATGCCCACACAATAATTTTAAAGCCAATTGAATAATAGTAAGATCCAACACAGAATAGACAATTTATCTCAATTATCCTAACCTTTTCATATCATCTCTGCATATGGCTAATTAAAGCCACGCTGGTTTCATGTCAGCTTCTATATTTGCTCCCCTGTGTTTCTCCCTGTGTTCCCCTCTCTGTCACCCTTAGCTCTGCAAGTAGATTGGACAGGGAAATTTCTGCCACATTTCACCCTTTTTGTTAGAATAAGAAAAAACAACTTTATCTCGAAATATAAATTGAGCACAGCTATTACCATTTTGTAATTGTAAGGTACAAGATAGACCTAATACTCAGTCCAACATTATTGTCAATAAAAAAGACCACTGTTATCTACCCTAACTTAAAAGACTATAGTTCTGCACCTGACTTATGTCCTGGCTTGAGAATGAATCTGAAAACCATCCTCTCAAATATGTTCTCTCAATGTACACAGACTGGGTTGGCTATGAGACATAAGTCTTCAATCACTTCAGAAATCCAGAAGCCACTGATATTAACTGAAAATATATAGGAAGCCTAATACAGCTTCAAGAACTGAGGCCAATTGTGGAGACAGCTGCCTACCTCTACAGCCCCAGTCTACAGCCTTCTGGCCCAGGAAAGTCTGATCAACCTTAGTAATGCAGAATTTTGAAGGGATGATTACCCTGTCTTGGCAGAGATTATCAGTCTACTATTCTGCATAGTGTGTCATTTTTTTTTCTTGGACAGTATTTTGTCTGTAGATGAAATGAGGCAATCCTTGCCTAGTGGCTGTCTCACCACAACTGGAGTAACTCCATAGATGCTCAGTTTCTTCTTTGAACCCAAGAAAGGGAAGCTGTTGGGGGCAGATTTGTCTGAACAACAAATGAGTAAAAAACATTCATATCACATACTGTGGATTTCTGGTGTTTTGAAAACCAACTGTCTATGTAAAGTAATTGGGACTGTTGTCTGTTAACGTCTCTCAGTGATTTCCAATTAAAATCTTGAAAACACCCTAACAATAAACTCAGAGCCATGAATTTGCTATTTGGCCCTTAACTCATAGGCTAGACTTCTCAGATCAGTTTAAAATAACAATTATTGAAGGACTGGGTCTAAGTCTTGTACTTACAAAATTTTGTATCAATAGAAGAAATTTATACCACTGAAACCCTTGATTTTACATCAAAATAAATTCTGTACCATCTAAGAAATTATGACTTCAACCTAGTAACAATTATAAAGATTTCTACCAATAGATTATGGCTATGTGATTAACTCTAGCTATTCCTCCCTCTTCCAATTAAGACCATTTCAAATTCCCTAGAAAGGCAACCAATACTAACCACCTCCAGCCCCAAAGCCCAGGGAATTGGAACTTAGACTCTTCAAAATTTCTTCAAGCTGAATATGAGCATTGAGATATTTTGAAGGGGGGGAGGGAAAATAGGGGAATTAGTTGACTTTAAGAAGGCCACACCACCAATTGATTTAGTCTCTGATGTCTGTCTCTTAACTGGATCTGGCTGAAAGTCCAGGACCTCAGGAGTCAAGGTCAAGCAGGTCAGTCAGCATGCCTGACAAGGAGATTCACCAAGGCTGTATATTCTGTAATATACAATCTCAAAACAATACTTTAGTATCATCAAGATAACTTTTTGTTTGATTCTCTGGAATCTAATTCTCTGGAGGCCTGCCCTTATCAAGTCTGATCCATATTACTCTGGAAGGTGTAATTACCTTAATCACCTTTTCTAAAGATACAAAGATAAAACCTTTTTTCCCAAATCAGCATATCCTTGAGCCAGTAATCAGAAAACCCTTTATTTAGACCCCTCTCCCAGAAGAATAATAAAACCACAAAACTCAAAATCACACTCATTTTGAAAATTAAAACAAATGAAGGAAACTAAAGTACTGTATGTGCCTATTATTAGGCCTTATCTATTTTGCCAAGCAGGATAAAAACCCAAGATTTTCACAGAGCGCACATAGACAGAATTTGAATATTCTGAGCATATGAAAGCAATATATCTTTATACCAACTTTCTGTTGGTCTCTCTACCGGGAGCCACAAATAAATTTTCCCTATCTTTGTTCAGATGATTTGGACAAATAAGTTTATAAATCTATCCTAAAAACAAATAATGCCAATATTATAAATTCCCAGTTAAATCAGTATCTGTCCCAAGATGGCGGCCTTTTTATTCTCCAGTTCTCTGACTCAGAGCAGCCATCTGTCTGTTGATCTCTCTACCTGGAGGCACAGACAGATTTTCCCTATCTTTGTTTCAAACCATGGGCTAAATGATTAGGACAAATCTGTTTGTAAATCTATCCTAAAAAACAAAGGATCCCAATATTATAAATTCACAGTTAAATCCCTCTGCAACTTCATTCTCTGGCTCGCTGACTCAGAGCAGCCATTTTGTCTCTTTCTTTGTTTCAAACTTCCCACACTAGAGTACACGTGACTTATTTTAGTGCTCACTTAATAAAATAACTCTAACTCTCAGGTTAATAATCTTAAATTTCTAGTGAATTCTTGCCTGACAAGTTTGTTCGCCACCTGTTGCAGACGATATTAGAAAAGAGATGCTACTGGCGGGCTCCCAGCACAGCCACCATGTTCTCACACTAAGCTCAACTCCGACTGGTGGTCTGGGGCCAGCTTGGTGTCCTCATCTCAGCAGACTCTCTGGAGGGCGGGAGCTCCCGAGTTCCCCTTCGCGGCCACTCCAACTGACCATCAAACTGCAATCAGCCACCACATTACCCATTACCCGTCAAAATCAAAACTCTTAAAGCTTATAGTTAACCAATCACATTTAAATATCAACATATACTCAAATCCCATGGTAAGATGCCAACACAGAATAGACAATTTATCCCAGTTATCATAACCTTTTCATATCATCTCTGCATATGGCTAATTAAAGCCATGCTGTTTCTCTGTGTCTCGATCTCTGCCACCCTTAGCTCCGCCTCTCTTTTCCCTGTCCAATCACAGGACTCCCGCTGCAAATAGATTGGGCAGGAAAATTTCTGCCACACCGAAGACCATTGTTTGTCCTGAAATATAATTTTTTCCAGCACCTGAACATAAATGACAATTGTAGAAACATTGGAAATAAATGAATAAATGGAATATCCAGCTACTCTATCAATGTTGAAGCCAAAGCAGAACCTGGAATAGGAAATTCAGTTCTAGGTATCTTGGAATAATGATGTCTGACTGCATCACTCTGCTTAATGATCTTTCTTCTATTAGAGTAGATGGTGAGAAACATACCTCATGTAAGAACCTGGGCCAGCTAAAAGAATGGACTTGCATCACATAAGACAAAGATATGGAGCAAACACACAATGAACTTTTTAAAAATTACACTTTGGAATACAGCAAAAGAATGTGATGGGATAAGCTGGACAGTTTCCTAAAATGATATTTGTACTGTGAGGTGGATGCTGGGCCGACTCTGTGATGTGTTCCTGCTTTCCTGCTCCCCTGCATTGCAGGTGGCTGGCTATGCTTCTTATGTTTTTGTTCTTTTTGGCTTCATTGCTTTGGTTATGTAATTGTTCCTTCACCATGAGACCTCAGAAGTTGCTCACTATAGCATCACATCAAGATGAGGGTGTCCTGTGCTGATCAGACAGTTGCGGAAGTCAGGCAGGGAGCCTGTTCTACATGACTGAAGCATACCTGCTTCCAGACCCGTGCAACAGGATAGCTCTTAGGAGTCTAGCAGCATAGGAAAAAAACCACTACCGTGCAGTGGCTAGGAAGAAGCTTCTGGTCTCATGACCTCCAGGAGACCCAACAGGGGAGGGGGTGGTTGCTGTCTGTATTGTGGCACCCAAGATTCATCTCAGGGCTCCTTCTGCATTTTGGTGCTGGGGCCAGAAGGTAAATTAATTTATGGAGTTTTCTCCCCAGCTGTGATTTAGCCCATATCTTGTCCAGATGATCATCATGAGTCAGGAATGCTTACTCTTGCGGGGTGGGGAAGGGTGCTCAGTGTAAAACTTCCTTCTACTCAGAGAAAAGAAAAGAAACATGCTTAAGTGTATTTCGAAGTGTAGGCCTTTTCTGTTTGAATAGAGTGGGCAAGACAGGTTGAAATGGATTTCAGATACACAAATAAAAGTATCAGGAGGGAAAGGCAATCAAATATTTATTATAAGACAGAATCAAACTGTTTTCTCCCACTGTCAAGCGTGGCAAACTCAAACACCTAATAATCAGACTCATTTCTGCATTGCCTACCAAAGGCTAACTTCCAAAGGATTGGGAAAACGGGCTTGGGACTTCACAACAATCAAGTCCATTGAACTTCTCTTCATACTCAGTTTCATATCAGCCTCTGCATTCCTGGCTTACATGCTCACCTCATTCCCTGGGATATTTTTTCCAATGTAACAGAAGCCTTGTGTCTTTAGCCTGTAGCTCAATCTCTAGCAACTCAGACACCATTAGCTTTGTTTTCCTCACTTTCTGGAGCACAGGATCCCTTGGAGGGTGTTCTTGGACTTGGCCACTTAAAGAGCCTGGGAGTACTGCATGAAAATGAAGTCACTAGTGACTGTTTTCTCATTCAAAGAGTCACAGAAGAGAATTGGAATAGTAGTCAGGAAACATACAATGTGGCCTCTCTGTGTCCTCATCTGTGACCCTGGGTGGGATCCTTTGCTGCCTTTGTCTAAACTTTCTTCATCTCTCAAAGGAAGCAGTGACATTTGAGTTCTGGTTTAAACATTGAAGAATTTATTTATTGGGTTTCAGAAATAAGACAGGCTATTGTATATTGATGATAACCTCAGATAATCTACCAGGGGAAAGATGTGATACACATTTGTGTATAGAGCTATACAAAGACTATAAATATGAAAAATGACATTGATTTTTTTTTTACTTAATGTCATGAGCTGCAAAGTAATTTTCAAACAAGCAAACAAAACAAACAACAAATAAAAATACAGTGTCCTAGTTCACCAGAAGCCCTTTCTCTTATAATTTTTATTTCTCTCTCCTCACCTCTCTTCTCCTTCCTTCTCCCCTCTGCAATGCTCTACTCTCCTCTCTTCCCATCTCCCCTCCCTTGTTTCTGTCTTCCTCCTTTGTTTTTACTTTCCTACCTCTAAATGAATCATCCCAGACTAGGGGCAGGAGCATTCTGGGAAACTTCTGAAGAAACAGTATTCTGCAACCACAGTTTTGAGAGAAGAATTTCGTCCTGGTATCTATACCTCATTCAGAGGCCTCTCTTTACAGCCTCACCTTTCTCCTGGATCACATTCATTGCTTCTGCATCTCGCATATATAGGGAAAGATTAACACTTTCAGTCTCTGGTAGTTTGAGCAGATATTGCCCCCATAGACTCATAGGTTTGAATGTTTAACCCATGGGAAGTGCCACTACCAGGAGGTCTGACCTGTCTGAAGTAGCTGTGGCTCTGTTAGAGGAAGTGTGTCACTGTGGGGGTGGACTTTGAAGTCTCTTCCTGTGCTCAGGCTCTGCCTAGTGAGGATGATCTTCTCCTCCTGCCTGCCTTCAGATCAAGATGTAGAACTCTCAGCCCCTCTAATCCCACATCTGCCTGGACACTGCCATGCTTCCTGCCATGATGATAATGGACTGAACCTCTGGAACTATAAGCCAGCCCCAATTAAAAGTTTGCTTTTATAAGAGTTACCTTGATCATGGTATCTCCTCACAGCAATAAAACCCTAACTAAGATACCCCTCTGGGGCTGTCCTGGGCTCCTCACTCTGAATTTCAATCATTAATTATTAATCCCCTTTCTGTTTTAACAAATTTCTCTGAAGTAATTCCTGCAGAAATTCTTCCATCTACATTGCAAGAAACTCGGATCTCTCCAACAGACAATAAATCAATGTGTTTTTTTTTTTCACCTATTTACAGATACATGTTTTTAATAAACCTCATGCTCAGAAAACAAGGACTCATCCTTCTGCAACCTGCATGGCTCCTTTTCTGCACTGGATTCTGCACTAACACACCACCTCCAACTGCTAGGCCATCCACCCTGTGCCCTTCTCCTGTGCATAGCCAGAGCAGAATATGTTTCCTCTGGTCACTTCCAATTAACAAGCCATGTTTGCTAGTTGATAGGAAAGCTCTCCTTCCATGGGATATATTTTCACCATCCTTCAAAGTGTCCCTGTGTACATTCATGTCTTCCTCTTACTTCAGAATAGAAATCGCTTGGGAACTTTAAATATTCCTTATGTAGCTTAGTTAAATAGGTATATCTTTTATCCACAAGTTTATCAGCATGTCCCCTGAACCAGGCACACAAAGAGCAATCCCAGAAGAGCCTACAATACTATTACCAATTTCTAAATTTCCATCATTACAAAAATCATATATTAATGAATAAGAGAACATTTTACAAATATTCTAATGATAGAGTATGTAACTTGAATTTTTCCGTTTAGTTTCTAAAGTTGTTCTTAATATATATGTATATACACAAATACATACACACATACACACACATGAGTTTTTTACACATTAATTACATATCTAGTGACATTACTGAAATCAGGTGTTCTGAAGAAAATTAAAATTAGGTTTTATTTTTTTCAACTTCTATAACATTTTTTTAATAGAAATCATGTTACATACAAATACATATAATTTTTTTATTTGTTTGCTGTTCATTTCTTTTTTCTTGCTTTATTACAGTGGCTGTAATTTTTAATACTTTAATATAAATGGGAAAAGTAGCCAAGTATTAGAATTTAGAGGCACTGACCTTAAGGAAAGCATTCATTCCTTCAGCATGAATTGTGACACTTTGCCTCTTTTAGAACAGGCAGGGTCCATCTGGCACTTAGTTACTGATCAGCAAACTTCAAGCCTGGATTCACTCTCCTGATTTGTAAAGTCAAGTCACTAAGAGATGTTCCTGGGTTTTGAGTATTTTTCAGTCTGCTTTTTATTTCTTACAATAGTATTTTTTTTTTGCACATTTAGTAACAAGAAGAGCTACCATTAAATGAAACACTTTTAAAGCTACTTAAAGAGAAGATTTGCACACCTTTTTCCATCTCTAAGCTCCCTAATCCTGGGATGCACTTGCAGCTATACATCTTGACAGAGGCATCCTCTGTCCTTGTCAGTTTGCACATCCTCTATTGGGAACATGGCTCTTTTATTTGATATAATGCAATATGTATGTATGTATACACAAAAACAATGTATACAATATATGTGCAATACATTGTATGTATATAATATATACATATATATATGTACATATATATGTGGATGGATAGATGGATAGATAGATAGATAGATAGATAGATAGATAGATAGATAGATAGATGCTAAGTGGTATTACTTTACACAAAGAGACACTGAACCAAGATAATCAGTGACTTCCTCAGGGTCACCCAGGATACAAAGAGCAACAGAAACATAGTTTGCACTCACATGTAGTGTACTCTTTCCCATGTATACCACTTAACTCACAAATAGCTGAGGATATTCATAGTGCCAGGAATATAACAAATGCCACTCTGCTGAAGGGAACAGGACATGGGAATTTAAAGTACTCAGTTTCCTGAAGACAGAATGCATCTAGACCCTAATATCCTACCTCCAGCATATACTGATTCCATGAAGAGTGGATGGATGAAGTATGTTTAAATGTCTGTGTTGAACTGCACACAAATGGCTCGGGTACACATTACAAGATTCTCTGGGAAGAACTGTTAGGACTGAAGGTTCAGAGTTGCATTGAGAGAACCTTTCCCTGAGGTAGTGTTTGCCAATAGAGCACTGTTCCATCCTGTAGACATCAGACTGACTTTAATAAAGTCAGATCAATGACTTTGCTTATTAAACTCCAATTTTTCCAAATTCTTCATCTGCTAAGTGAGATAGAGGTGTTTATCTCAAAAGGATCCATGACCACATAAAGAACTAACAGAGATCCTAGGTTGTAATGAATTTCCAATGAAAGTTTTTTTCTTACTCATTCAACTGACTTTTGAAAGTGAAATCAATATCTGTCTTTATAAAATACTGTGATTTATTGGAGAAGATAGTAATAAGTTTAAAAAGATATATTTGATTTTATTTAACAGTGCTTTCTGGCTTTATTCATATATATTTCTAACAGAGTTCTCAATTCACAGCCAAGGTCATATCTATTGCCACCTGGACTTTTCTAAATAATTCCTACTCAAGGAAGCTTGTCCCATGAACAGGTGGGTGAGTTTGATTCTCTCAGGCCACCTGTGGCTTAAACAAAATGATGTTCTTTAAAGCCTAAATTTTGCCAGTTGGAGGCCAAGAGGAAAAATACCTTCTCAAAAAGTTGTCAGTTACAGAAGATCTGGTGAAAAAGCAAGCTCCTTGTACTTCTCTTCTCTACTTTAGTCTCATGCAAATCTGTTCCTTCTGTATGATTTAGAACGTAGACCATTGCTTGAGAGAGGGGATCATAGACACTTTGAAAAACAAAGCAAAGAAAACCGAAAGAACCAAAGCAAGACGTTGAACATGTCAGCCCTTCCCACCTGCATAGACAATGGCCTCATCTAGGTTAGATCCCAGCAGCAGGCAGTTGAAGATAATCAATAGACTCCAAATTTTGAGTCTTGTGTGATCTGGAAGAGCATGTTCTCAAGGTGTTACACACTACCTATATACGAGGAATTTGCCTAAGAGAGTCTCTAAGTTAGCTCAGTAGCTAAATTTCCCTAAACTTTAAACTAGCATGAGATCCATTGTGCGCTCTCTCTCTCTCTCTCTCTCTCTCTCTCTCTCTCTCTCTCTTCTCTCTCTATATGGTCAGCCATTGATTCTAGAGCACTGTAAGAAGACATGGTTTGATGAAAATCTTCCAGAATCTTCAGGTTCCCAGAGGAAAGGAAGCAAGACTGAATTCTTTTTGTCATTAAAATTCCTTCTTTTTAAATTCCTGTAAATTTGAGTAATTACCTTAGAATCAGTATTAGCACTTAATTGGAAGACAGAAGAAACTGCAGAGAGTTTGACAAGAGAAAGCAGATGAAAAAGACTTGTCAGCAGGTGTCAAGATGTTTGACATGCAGAAGAGCTGGCAGTGTGAAAGACATTCAGTGGTGACATGCAGGCATCAGCTGATTCAAAAAGTTAAATAATTAAGCTTACGTAATGCCTCTCTGATTGAGTATCCACATTGGGTTTAATTAACATTTCTAACCTTTTTCTATCAGCAACTAGGTATTATTAGACTTAAAATGGATATCTTCATTTTTTTTAAAAAAAGTCATTCATATAGCAGCCTATGAAATCATTGCCAAATTGAGCAAAGGAGTCATTGTCTTTCCACCTCTTCCATTGGAGCTCAAAAAAGAAAAAACCTCACAATTATTTTAATTTGATATTATTATTAATTCTTTAAGAATCTCATACAATATATTTTAATCACATTCACCTCTACTCTCCCCTCTAACTGATCCCACTCCTTACCTCCTGACCCCAGTTCAACTTGTGTCCTACCCCACCAATAGCCCACTGAGTCCAATTCATACTGCTCATATATACTGACAGGTATATGACCAGCTACTGGAACATGGTCAACCCACCAGGGACTGTATCCTTAAAAAGAAGAAGAAGAAGAAGAAGAAGAAGAAGAGAAGAAGAAGAAGAAGAAGAAGAAGAAGAAGAAGAAGAAGATCCTTCCCCTTTCTGAGCAGCTAATCAACTGTCAATCACTCTTCACTTAGAAATGGACCTCTCCTGAGTACCTCTCCACCTCCACATTAGAATCATATAAAAGAGAGAAGAAATTGAGCCATCTCCAGTCATCTACTGGTAAAACTACAATACATATGATATTTTGACTGTAACTCATTAGCGCTTACCAAATGACAGGTACTTTTCTAGTCAGGCAATGGGGCCTTGAGGATTTAACTAGACTTAGTGGTCAGTCTTGAGGACCTGACATATATAAACAGACAGACAATTAAGTCAGCACCATTTTGCATAAAAGGAAGTCTATAAAGGAGAGCAGAGTCATTTCCTCTGAGCCTGCCAGAGCCACTGGGGAGGATGTGAGGCAGGGAGCTCTGGGGTTGAGTCCTGGGGGACAAATAAGCTATATCTTTTGCAACACAATAGCAGAAGTGCAAAGCTACTTTGTTCCCAAAATGGTTATGAACCATTTATTTACAAACTTCTTTAGGAAAGGTGAATGTGTAACAAAAACATCATTAGAGTTTCGAATAAGAGGCAAAGCAGATTATAATAGAGTAAGATTGAAATATCTCAGCACTCATGGAAGGACATGAGATAGAGGTGCCAAGAACTAATCTTGTACCAGACCTTTAGAAATGGAAAGAATTTTAAAAAAGAATAAAAATGAGTTTGAAGAACAGATATTAAATAATAAACTTACTTATCAAAGAGTATGGGGAAAGATAAGTTCCAACCTGACCCGGTAGACCTTGGATTCTAAGCTAAAGATTGTGGATTTTTTTTTTTTTTTTTTTTTTTTTTTTTGGTTTTTCAAGACAGGGTTTCTCTGTGTAGCTCGGGCTGTCCTGGAACTCACTCTGTAGACCAGGCTGGCCTCGAACTCAGAAATCCGCCTGCCTCTGCCTCCCAAGTGCTGGGATTAAAGGCGTGTGCCACCACCACCCCGCTCAAGATTGTGGATTTTATCTATTGAATTGTATGACTTTTATTGAATTTACTCTTTGAAAATTTCATACATGTACACAATACATTCTGATTACTATAATCCTTTACCCTCTCTAATCTCCCTCTGATCCTTATTGTCACTCTTTATCCCCATAAGTCCTTCTCCTAAATTCAAAACTTAATATGTTTTTGAGATCCACAGAAGTTAACCAGTGTCATATATAGGACTGTCAGTTTTGAATTATTCATTGCAGCCTCATGGGCTGCTCAGTGAGTACACAACTGTGTATAGAGACTGCCCCTCTTTCATAATCTATCAGTTTAACAAACAATCTGTTTAGCAGCAAAAGGTATAATCTAAGTCCAACCTATGATCAATTGTCGATATAGCCAGTCTTGTGGATGCCCACAGCAGGCAATCAGGGTTCCTTGTGGTCATGACTGCATTGGCTGTGCCATGCCTAGGAGTTTTTCATAGTCCCATCATCCAGCTTTATACTCTTTGCATATATTTTTCTTTCTTGGCCATACTTGAGTCTTGGAAAGAGTCATATCACTGAGATTCTTTCTTCCATCTCTGGTATTCTGTTAATGATGCTTGCATCTGTAGTTTCTGTTCTCTTTCCTAAGTTTTCCATCTCCAGGGTTGCCTCTATTTGTGATTTGCTTATCGTGCCTATTTCCATTTTTAGGTCTTGGACCATTTTATTCAATTCCTTCATTTGATTATATTTTCTTGTATTTCTTTAAGGGATTTATCTGTTTCTTCTTTAAGGGCTTCTTGCTGTTTGCCTGTGTTTTCCTGTATTTCTTTAAAAGAATTATTTTTGTCATCCATAAAGGCCTCTATTATCTTCATGAGATAGGATTTTAGGTCAGAATCTTGCTCTTCAGGTGTGTTAGGGCATCCAGGGCTTGCTGTGGTAGGAGAACCGGATTCTGATGGTGCCAATTTACACTGGCTTCTGTTACTTATGTTCTTGTACTTGCTTACAACATCTGGTTATCTCTGATATTTAACTTGCCTGAGTAGACCTTCTCAGAGGCAGGTGGAGCTGTCTGACTTGGGTTAGAGCAGGCCTCCTGGGAGGCAGGCAGGGCTGTGGGGTTGGGGCACAAGCATGCTGGATCTGCCACAGGTGCAGATGGGGGTACAAACCAGAAAGACAATGGGGCTCCAGCAGAGCAAGATAGAACCCACCTCTGCTGGGCTCTATAGAGGTCCCAGCTGGCATGTGTATGGGGCAGGGGTCTCACCTGTGTCCCTGGTTAGGTCAGACCTCCTGGGAGACAGGCAGGGCCACGGAGTCCAGGAGCATGCACATAGATCTAACAAGTTTTACGGGTACACAGACCTGAAGAGCAATGGACCTCCAAATTTAAACAATATATCTCTACTAATCCAGTCCCACAGAGGACACTAGAGGGAAAACTCTAACACAAAGAGGGTAACTACACCTAAGAAAAAAAAAAAAAATTGATCATTTAACAACAAACCCAAGAAATTTGCATAGGCATGCGTGCGCGCGCACACACACACACACACTAAACCACTTCCAACAACAAAATAACAAGAACTAACAATCATTGGTCATTAATACCTCTCAGCATCAGTGGACTCAATTCCTCAGTAAAAAGATACAGGCTAAAAGACTGGATACACAAGAATCTGTCATTTTGCTGCATACGAGAAACATGCTGCAGCAACAAAGACAGACACTATCTCAGCGTAAAGGGCTGGAAAAAACATTTTCCAAGAAAAGGGTTCCAAGAAACAAGCTGGAATATCAATTTTAATATCCAGTAAAATAGACTTTTACCCAAAAGAAATCAAAAGAGATGGTGAAATATACTTCATACTTATCAAAAGAAAAATCCATCAAGATGAAGTCTCAATTCTGAACATATATGCCACAATGCAAGGGCACCCACATTTATAATAGAAACTTTACTAAAATTCAAAGCACATATTGAACCTCACATAATAATAGTAGGAGAGTTCAACACCCCATTCTTACCAATGTACAGATCATTGAAACAGAACTAAACAGAGTCAGTGACACTAACAAAAACTATGAAACAAATAGATTTTAATTTAATATAATTAAATTAAATATAATATAATTAATAGGATGCAAAACAAACATCAACAGATACAAGAAGATAGAAAGAATCCCTTATATTCTATCATATCACCAGACTAACTGAACTTCAACAACAACAAAAGCAACAGAAAAGCCCACATACTGATGGAAACTGAACAACTCCCTACTCAATGATAATCTTGTCAGGAAGAAATAAAAAATGAATCTAAAGACTTTCTAGAATTCAATGAAAATGAAGACACAGCGTACTCAAACTTATGGGACTCAATGAAAACAATGGTAAGAGAAAAATTCATAGCACTAAGTGCCTTAATAAATAAATTGGAGAAATCATATAGTAGCAACTTAATATCCCAATGGAAAGCTTTAAAACAAAAAGAAGCAAACATATCCAAGAGGAATAGACAATAGGAAATAGTCAAACTCAGGACTGAAATTAATCAACAAGAAATAAAGAGAACAATACAAAGAATCAACAAAAGCAAGAGCTAGTTCTTTGAGAAAATCAACAACCAAACTAACTAAAAGAAACAAGAATATTATCCAAATTAATAAATTAAAAGGGACACAAAATAGCAGAAACTGAAGAAAAATTTAAAGACCATTAAATCTTACTACAAAAGTCTACACTCAACAAAAGTGGAAAACCTAGATGAAATGGATATTTTTCTAGACAGATACCACATACTAAAAATAAATCAAAATCAGGTAAATTATATAAACCCCATAACCCCTAAGGAAATAAAGCAGTCATTAAAACCTCTCATCCAACAAAAAAAGGCCAGAGCCAGAGTGCAGAAATTCTATCAGACTTTCATAATAGTGCTAATACCAATACTCTTCAAACTATTCCACAAAATAGAAACAGAAGGAACACTGCCTAATTTGCTCTATGAAACCACCACAGTTACTCAGATACCTAAACAAAACAAAGACCCAACAAAAAGAGAGTACTTCAGACCAATTTTGCTTATAAACATCTATGCAAAAATACTCAATAAAAATCTCACAAACTGAATCCAAGAACACATCAAAAGCAGCATTTACTACAAGTGTAAAGCATTACTATTAGTAGACATTATCCCAGGGATGCAGGGACAGTTCAATATGGGAAAATCTTTCAACATAATCCACTACATAAACAAACCCAAAGAAAAATATTTCATGATCATCTCATTAGATGCTGATAAACCTTTAACAAAAATCTAACACCACTTCATGTTAAATGTCTTAGAGAGATCAGGAATTCATGACACATATCTAAACATATAAAAGCAATACACAGCAATCCAGAAGCCAACATCAAATTAAATGGAGAGAAACTTGAAGCAATCTCACTAAAAACAGGACAAGACAAAGCCGCCCACTCTCTCCCTATCTATTCAATATGTACTCAAAGTTCTAGCTATAGTATTAAGGCAACAAAAGAAGATCAAAGGGATCAAGATTGGAAAGGAAAATGTCAAGGTATCACTATTTGCAGATGATATAATAGTATACAAAAACAACCCCCAACATTCTACTAAAGAACTCCTATAGCTGATAAACAACTTCAGCAAAATAGATGGATGGATATAAAATTAGCTCAAGCAAATCATTAGCCTTCCTTTACACAAATGGTAAACAAGCTGAGAAAGAAATTAGGAATACAACATCCTTTACAATAACCACAAATAATATAAAATATCTAGGTGTAACTCTAACCAAACAAATGAAAGACCTATATGACAAGAACATCAAGTCCCTGAAGAAAGAAATTGAAGAAGACTTCAGAAGATGGAAAAATCTCCAATGCTCATGATTGGCAGGATTAACATAATAAAAACGGCCATTCTACCAAAAACAATCTACATATTCAATGCAGTTCCCACAAAAATTCCAACACAAATCTTAACAGACATAAAAAGAGCAATTCTCAACTTCATATGGGAAAAGGGGATAGACTTCTCAACAATAAAAGAACTTTTGGGGGAATCACCATCCCTGACCACCAGCTCTGCTGCAGAGCATTAGTGATTTGAAAAAAAAAAAATGGTACTGGTACATAGACAGACAGGTAGATCCACGAAATAAAATTAAAGACCCAGAAACAAGTCCATACACTTATGGACACTTGATATTTGACAAAGATGCTAAAACCATACATGGGGAAAAAAGAATGCATCTTCAAAAAATGGTGCTGTTCTAACTAGTGATCTGAATATAGAAGAGTGCAAATTGATCCATACTTATCACCATGAACAAAGCTCAAGTCTGAGTTGATTAAGGACTTCACCATAAAACCAGATATACTGAGTCTAATAGAAGACCAATGGAAAATAACCTTGAACACATTGTTGGCACATGGAAAAATTTCCTGAGCAGAACATCAATGGCTCAGACTTTAAGATCAATAATTGATAAATGGGATCTCTTGAGACTGAAAAGCTTTTGTATGGTAAAGGACATTGTCAATAGGACAAGTCAGCAACCTACAGATTGGGAAAAGATCTTCACTAACCCTACATCTGACAGAGGACTAATATCCAAAATATATAAAGAACTAAAGAAGTTTAACCTCCAAGTAACCAAATAATTCAGTTAAACATAGTGTATAGAGCTATACAGAGAATTCATAACAGAGGAATCTCAAATGACTAAAAACCACTTAAGGAAATGTTCAAAGTCCTTAGTCATCAGAGAAATGCAAACCAAAACGACCCTGAGATTCCACTTCACACCAATCAGAATATCTAAGATCAAACACTCAAGTAGCAACACATGCTGGCAAGGATGTAGAGAAAGGGGAACACTCCTTCATTGCTGGTGGAATTGCAAACTGGTACAACAACTCTGGAAATCAATCTGGCTGCTCCTCAGAAAACTGGAAATAGTTCTACCTGAAGATCTAGCTATACCACTCATAGATATAGACCCAAAAGATGTTTCACAAGGACATGTGCTTCACTATGTTCATAGCAGCCTTATTCATAAAAGCAAGAAACTGGAAGCAACCCAGATATCCTCAACTGAAGAATAGACACAGAAAACGTGGTTCATTTATACAATGGAATACTATTCAGCTACTAAAAACTAGGACATCATGAACTTTACAGGAAAATGGATGGAACTAGAAAATATCATCCTGAGTGAGGTAACTCAGACCCAAAAGGACGTCCATGGTATGTACTCACTGATAAATGGATATTAGTCAAAAAGTACAGAATACCCCTAATATATCCCACAAACCATAAGAAGTAAAACAAAAAGGAAAACCCAAGTGAGGATGCTTCAATCCAGCTTAGAAGGGAGAACAAAATAATCATAGGAGGCAGAGGGAGGGAGGGACCTGAGTGAGAGAGGGAAGGAGAGAAAGGGGTTGCAGAATCAGATACTGGGGGAGACAGAGAAGAAGCCCAGAGGGCCAGGAGAATAACTGGAAATATGCTACTGCATATCTGTAGCAGAGGACTGACTTGCCCCAGTGGGAAAGGATGCACCTAATTCTGTAGAGACATGATGCCCCAGAGAAGGGGAATGCTCAAGGGGGATACCCTTTCAGAGGCAAAAGGGGGGGATGGGGTGACGAACTTTGGGAGGGGGAATTGGGAGGAGGGCAGCATTTGGGATGTAAATAAATAATTATTTTAAAAAGCAAGAGTCCTGTCACTATCCTATTTGAGGTTAAGCACTCTACTATCACTTCTTTTCTCTCTCAGTACTCTCTGCATTGTCAAGCCTAGCCTGCAGTGAGGATTCATTTTGGTTGAGGGAATCACAGTGGAGAAGGCATGGGGGAAGGAGATGGGTGGTGGCTGGTTACATTCCATCCATGGTCAGAAAGCCAAAAGAGATGAATGCTGGTGCTCAGCTCACTTTCTCCTTATTCAGTCCACAACCCCAGCCTAGGGAATGGTACCACCCACACTTATCACATGTCTTCCCTCTTCAACCCTATCCAGAAACTTCCTCACAGAAGTTTCTCATGCCCAGAGGTTTGTTTCCAGTGAGTTCTAGATCCTATTGAGTCTGCAGTTAATGTTAAACATCACACACAGCAGGAGGGGTGTGTTTGTGTGTGTGTGTGTGTGTGTGTGTGTGTGTGTGTGTGTGTGGAATATGATGCTTGTTTGGTAGGAGTTAGGGTTTATACAAAACGCTTACTTTAAGTCTTACAATTGTTTGCCTCTTTTTTTTTTTCCAACAAAGCACGGAGTTCTTTGATGGAAGCACATGAGATATATAGGTTTAGAGTTGACTATGAGTAACTACTGACCCCTGGACAAAGACTGTCTGATGTCTAAGATTAGCAAACCAAGAGCTAGTAACAGTTGTATAGAAGGGACAATGAAATGAATGAATCTACTTTTGGACTATAAAGCACCCTATACTCTAATGAATCCATGTACTTTACTAAATATATTTGTAGAAAATTGTGTTTTAATATAGCATCAACATGCCAACTTCTCATTTGCTATGTTGTTATTCAAGGAGAAATTACTAGTATCTGTTAGGATCCAGTTCCCACTTGTGTGTTAGAATAAATGCAAATACCAGAGTCTGTTGTACAGAAATCCACAGTCATGTTAATTGACCTCATGAGGATGTATTGCTGCACTCAGTGCCATGGTAACCTCATGGGCACTACAAGCTACCTTCTTCCCTTGCTGGCAAAGGCATCCCCTTCCTAGGCACTTACAGAGGGGTCAGAAAAAGGTTAACATTGTGGAATTTGTTGACATGCCCTGCTGCTGAATCAGAGGCCAAGGAAAAAGAAAGCGGATCTTCCTATTTTCAGAAACATAGCCTACCAGTAGGACTTTTCTTGGAGTATATTAGGTTTAAAATGGCACAAGAGCACAAAACCGGAAAATTTCATCTGCTCTAGTCAGACTCCAACTGAACTGAAGAATGCCTCCCCTTGCCACCCTCTCACTATTTTCCTATGGATGTTCTTGTTGTGTGGTCTGGAGAAGAACACAATTTTGTAGCTTTTCCATATTTACCATCTTAGCAAGCATCAACACTGGGGAGAAAAAGACTTGGGCCAAAACAAGCTCTTTTAAAAGAAAAATAAAAACTCATTTTCTCTTTTGTTCACAGGAGCATAATTCTGGGTGAGGTAAGTCAGTTGTCCATTAGAAAGCAGGAGAATGGAGGGCCGGTGTGTTGCTCCAGGAGGCTCTGACTCCAGGCAGGCTAATCTGAAGAAACCTGTCCCGATGATGCTCTAAGTTATAAAAAAGATGTAGTTGAGGTCCGCAGAGATCCATGGGCCCAGAAGCAGGTAGTATATCACTTGACAGGTCTTGGCTGGAAGAATCCTGGTTTCAGTGATGGCATCTCATCACTCAGGCTTCTGCAGGAAGAATCTGAAACAGACCACTGTGCTTATACTTCGATTTTCCATTGAGCCTAATCTTCCTGCAGTGAAAGTGTTGATTGAGAATGCAATGACCTAATAACAAAGTCACCTGTCTGCTTCAGAAAGTAAAACAATAAAGTCTCAAGAGATGGCATTTCCAGTCCTTCCTCTCCAGAACAGTGGAGACAAAGGACAATGTGCTCACAGTACCCTTAGGCTAAGCCAGATACTCAGGAAGGATGAGGAGCTTGAAGGTAAATGCCTTCACTTCCATCTCACCTTCACTATTAACCAGCTAGTCTCTTTGCATACGTGGGCCTCATTGTCACTCATCAGTTTATAGCACATTGCTATCAACTGTTGTTCTTGGCTGTGACCTGTAAAGGTCAGGGAATACATTAGAAAGGGCTGTCAGAAATGGCAGTGAGGACCACCTGCCACTTCTCCACAACAGGGTGTCTGTCCTTCTACTTCTCTGTCTCCTGGCCAGACAGCTATGCTGCTCTGTGAGTGAGCCACCTCTAAATGTTCTTCCCCAGTAACATAATCAAGAGTAATTGTTTTTCAGATTTGAACTAGAAGGTGTGCTTGAGAGCTGACCGGGGAGGCCGTGTGTGTGTGTGTGTGTGTGTGTGTGTGTGTGTGTCATTTCAACTCTTCCCTGTCCACTAAGCATGAACATTTAGTGCCTACTGATGTTATATGAGTGTTGAATGACTGGCGTGTATGCCTATGGGAAATTACTGTATTAACTATCATCTCTTGCAGTTTAGGACATTTCTCTTTCTATTATCTCTGCTCCCCAAGCCATAGCCCTTATCATAGGTGGTTATTGTGGATCCACTGCCCACTTCCCAGCTACAGTGTAAATCTTACAGTAATCACCAAGGTGATGTCTTGTCACCAGAAGGTACAGCATGCAGTACAGGGCTCAGAGCAAAGCATCCAATTCCTAAAGCTTTGTGGATGAAGGAAAACCACAGAGTCATAGCAAGTAAGGGTGAGACATGATACCTTCCTCAAATAAATTTATAAGAAAGATTAGAAGACACAAATGTCTGCTTAGAAGGTCAACACAGAGACAGGGGAAGCCATTTCCAGGTTTCTTATAGTCCTGTAGTCTGTGTCACCCTCTGAGATAGGTTTTCTATGGTCACCTCTCCTATTACCCACAGGACTTAACATCACCTAACATGGTGTGTGGTGCCTGCCTCATTCTCTTTCTGACCAGCATGTATGCCTGTGAATGCAAGGATCTCATGCATTTCATTTATTGCTCTATCTATCTATCTATCTATCTATCTATCTATCTATCTATCTATCTATCTATCTATGAAACCAGAGGTGTTCAAGACATTATGGACTGAGAAGGAGAAGGAAGGACTGAGGCAAGGAGGGGAGGAAGACATAATGTACTAATTATTTGTGGTTTACTCTTTATTTGTTTACTTTGGAAAGGGAGTAGTAGCTTTAATCTAAAGACTATGACTCTTGAAATTCAAGGCCCATTGACCCAATCTTAATTGATTACATTTATCAAATAAATAACTCTCACAGTGATGGTATCTTTGCATTAGTAGTTTCAGGATAATCTGATTGAAGGGGCAAATGCTATTAACCAACTGAAATTATGAAATCAGATTTTTATAGAGAGAAGAATTAACATGGAGAATCAAAAATAAGCCAAATATTGACACAGTGCTGGTGAGTGCTGGGGGTGTTCTGAGCACAGTGCAGACCACCTTCTCTCTACAAGTCAGTTTTATTATTTGTATATTCTGCAAAAGGGAGTATGGGTGCAGCGGGGCTGAGTAGCTTTCTCAGGGTCAGAGAGCAGTGAGGTGGAAAATACAGGGCTCACTAAGTCCAAGGAGATATAAAAGATGGGACAAAGGAATCCCATTCTAAACCTACCCTCTAATATCCGGATCACATAGACAAGCAAGTCAATATTCAGACAGCAGTCACTTTAAGTATCAAAGCAAAGGTGATGGTGTGGGTCACATGATCACCCAGACACTAACAAAGCTGGAAGATGGTGTCCTTTCTGGGTCTTTCTTGGTGCTTCCATCACCTCTAAGGAAGTGAAAGTCAACAGTGTTATCCATTGCTGGTGTTCAGGAGACAGGGCCTGGCCTGCACGGCCACAAAGCTTCCAGTGTGCTAACGGTTAGGTGTGAAAACACCCTTTCCTGGGAGGTGCTGCTGCTCTGCTCACCCCAGCCGAGCCTGAATCCCCAGGTTCTCTTCATTATGATGGGACTTGAGTAAGATGTTTGACATCAAAAGGCAGGGACTGGAAAATAGCTGCATCTTTTTCAAAGCCTTTGAAAACTAGGATAGACTCAAATTTCTACTGGTCCTTGAATTTGAAATGTCCCTCTATCTCTCTGACCCAGTTAATTCCAACTCTTCACTGGAAAAACCACTCTCCTTCCAATTCCTGAGCCAGGTCCCCACGCTTCATACTTGTCACATCCTGATCCTGGCCTACTCATTGCACAATCACTGCTGAAATGAAGTCATTACTTGAGGCAATTGGCTATCGTCTCCTTTAAAATATAATCAGATGAGGTTGGGGACAGTGTCTGTCCCCAGTGCCCACTGTGCCTACAGCATTTTGAATGTGAGAAGTGTTCACTAAATATTCTGAGTCAAAGAGGGCATCAGTTAGGTCCCTTGGGAAAACCTACAGCTGTCTAATTTGTCTGCACTCTGAAAGACATCCTTGGTCAATTGTATTACTGTTCTGATAGCACGTGGAATCTGAAAAGTCTTTGGACAGAAAACATTAACATCACAGCTAGGGAATGAGGGGCGCTGTTTTCTTTCTAATGCATGTTGGAAGGTAAGCAATCCATGAAAGTAATCAAAGCCACAGGCATACGTCACCATGACATGGAGTTAATTTATCTATAAAAGCCAGAAGGAGAAGAAGAGGATATGTACGCATTCAGAAGGCAGAAAGACATCTAAGGACAAAACTATCTCTGGAACTGTTGGAAGCTTTTCCATGCAAACCATGTTGCATGGAGACATATCAGTGTTAAAGTGCTGTTTCACGTTGGCCATGGGGATGACTCCTAACTTACTGTAAATAGAAAGAAGAGCGCTCTGGAACTACATTATTTATTGCACATCACATTTGGCCCTAAAGCAATAATGACGTTAAGTTCCACCAGGGTAGCTGCATACAGCCTATTGTCATCACAGAAAGGAAACTCGGAGTTTACCTTATGAAATATAAATTATCCGCTCATTAACTGCTGGAGAGCACACAGAGCACTCCACAGTGGTGGTGCAGGAGGCTGGAAATAGATTCCTGTGTGTTCTACTTTCTACACTAGGTCCAGATAGTACATACACAAAGACCTGATCATCCATTTTCCTCTGTTAAGTAGAATATATGGCAAGCTAACTCTGTCCGTTGATGAACCAGCTGCACCTTCCCCATGTCTGTGGGGTGAAACTTGGGCTAGAAGATTGCATTTATCTGGAGAGGAGAAGCAAAACTGCCTCCTTAGAGTTCCCCATGCCCCTAAAAGGCAGGTTGTGAAAACTTGTGCATGTTGCCATTAATAAGATAGGCTGGAGCTTGAGAGGGACATGAGTGGGACTCCTTGTCTCTTATTTAATGATGTAGTTATTTCCTTCTCTGAGGAGTCACCTTTACCTCCATCCTTTCATTCCTTTTCTTCTACATCCTTTGATCTTCTCCATAGAGTGTTCATCCATTTGCAAATACTCTGCCATCAGTCTGTGTCAGGGAAAGTGAGGTGTTCTGTTCAAGTCCTTGAAAGAACAATTAAGTCTGTGGCCTTCCTTCAGCAGGCTTGGGGTCTCTGCCTAGACTGGGTACCAGGAATTCAGCCCTTTCTTCTAGATGCCAGTGCTCAGAGAACACTACCCATCCTGTCTCTCATACCCATTGCCCTTCCACAACTCCTCACTAGAATGTTGCCACCATCCAATGACGGTTAGTAGAGTCTTCCCTGAACACTCTGCTTGAGCCTCTCAGTGGGCAAGGTCCAGGTCTATGGTTCATTATTTCATCCTCTGTGCTAAGCACAGTCCCTGCCTGGAACTCAATAAGTGTTTGTGGCTATAGAGCAAATTACTCTGAACTCGATAGTTTTTTTCCACAGCTCTAGTTCATTTCTTTCTCAGGTTCATTTCTTGCGATCTCATTCACCCACCACCCTTTCCGTCTTCCTGACTGAATGGACCATTGTGATCAGTTGCTGGTGGGGAGCAGAGCAAGTGAAAAGGACACACCCATGGTGATGAATACAATTTTATTCCTATCATTGTTTTTTTTTTTTTTAATCAGATTTAGTCTTGTGGCTAGCTAAGAGCACAGGTGTCTGCAACTGTAAAGAAGCCCATGGATGTCAGTACAAAATTCTGGGCTCTAAGGATATTGGCAACTGTATAATAAGTGGTAGATGGGGCTTAAGGCACATGGCAGGACTGGAACAAGACTATCTGCTTAGAAATCTTATGTAGATTTCCCAGCCTTGAGGACAACAGGCTGGAGAAAGGAATGACCAAGCCATTGAGTAGACAGATAAACAGCAAAACAGACTTGCAGGGATGGCTGAGGAACTTGGGTTTTGAACCCTGATCACCTCAGTATTTACTATCACTTGAATTTGAAACATCTCTCAAAGGCTCATAATTTTTAGTGATTTTCCCTCAGTGGGTGGTACTACTTTGGAAAGACCTTGGGACCTGTACGAGGGGAGGTGAGCTGGAGAAAGAGGGTCACTGGGGTAGGTTCGTGGAAAGATGCTAGCCTTGCTTTCTGGTCCTAGTTCCTCTGTGAAGTGAGCAGGTTCTACTACACCCACCAACTGGTTATGAAACATCCTGCTTCTCTAGGATGGCTTCACCCCTCTGCAAAATTGGCCTTTCATTCCTTAAAGTAGTATCCATTACTTACTGTGACCATGTGACCATAATTATAAAACAAATAGCTACTATAACACCTAATGGGTCTATATGCAGTCAATGGTTTGGTAAGGTGAAGGACCTGGACGAGAACAAGAGTCCAGCTTATGCTAATTGGTCTTTGAGAGGCTCTCTCTCATTTCCCCTGACTTGTGGAATGGTTAAGAATTTCCTGCCTCCAGCCTGACAGTGGAGCCTGGTGTATAAGAGAATACAGATGCACTCTACGTGCAGAGCAGATGGTTCCTCAAAAATGCGTGCACAGGCAACTGAATCCAAGTGAAGTTCCAAAGACAAGCTGCTGTTTAGATGCCTGATCCTTTTGTGGTTGTTATGAGGATATAGATGGCCCCAGGGGACCTGTCACTTGTGTGACAAGAGTATATTAGTGTCCTAGTTCTGTTGAGATGTATGCAAGGGCATCCTACTTAACCCTGTGAGGACAGTCCAGTATGTGACAGTATGCCACAGGTTAGAGATGAAAGGAGTGTTCATAGGATGACGAAAGAGGACTAGAAATGCACGAGGCAAATTGTGAGACCATCCACATGGATGAGATTACTCTCAAGCCACATCTTAAAGGACTTACAGTTTAGCCACTTGAGAATAAAATAAGAGCTCTAGGAATAGCCACGGGAAGGTATGCTGGAAGAGTTAGTTACCTCTTGGCATAATCCCAGCACACAGGAAGCAGTGATGGGATCACACATTTCAGACCATTCTGTGCTGCATGACTAAATTATCTCAAGCCCAAACTAAAGAGCTGAGGTTGTAGCTCACTTGGTAGTGTCCTTGCCTAGAACGCACAAGACTCAGACTTAAGTCCCCAACACCTGATAAAACAAGTGTAGTTGTGTAGATTTATAACCTCACACTGGGGTAGATGGAGGAATGAGGCTGAGAAATGCTAGTTTACCCTGGACTGCCTAGTAAGTCTGAGGCCAACCTAGTTCAAAACCAAAGCTGCTAAACAAACTTTAAAAAACAAAACAAACAACAACTCACTGTCATTTTCAGATCAGGGAGAAGACCTTCTTCAGTCTAACACATTGAGTAAGTAGATTAGGCTGATTTTGAGTTTGACTGTAAAACTGGTGCACCAACTGTATGTAACCCATCCCATGACACACTTGTTCTAGGTCCTAGAGTCTAGGGAGTCATAGGCTGACAGCTGATGACAGGGGGAAAGAAGGGAAGACCTCTGGCTCTTGGTATCAAACCCAGGTTCTCTTGACCAGTCTCTGGGGCTCTTCCCCTCAAATACACTTGTCAGTGAGGAGCTCTATCATATCCTAGGGAAATTCAGAAAGATGGGAGAACATACAGAGTCAAAAGGAAAGAACAGTGACAAAATGATAAATAAAAATTCAGATGGAATCTGGGATGAGAAAATGTTGGGGACGGAGGAAGGGGGAGAAGGGGACAAGAGCAGGGAAAAGTGGAGGACTAAGGGGACACATTCTCCAGTTGAGGCTAGATCCCACATCTCTCTACTGGGAATATCAGCCACTTTCCTCCCACTCCCTTCACCAGCCCAGGTAAAAGAGGAGCAGTGATTTCACTCCATCCCAACTCATCAAGTAAAATCATAAAAGACAGAACAGACCCTGCTAGCCCTTCAGCCCCTCCTGGCCTCTCCTCTGTCCTACAGAGGGGCAGGTCATGCACCTTGTAGTACCTAGCTCCAGTTGGTCTTAGATGAACAGAAGTGAGAACATAAGGCATAAGAATACTGGACAATCTACCTTTTCTTCCACCCCATCTAGGTTCTGAATATCTTCCTAGCCCTTAGCCTTGGTGACTTCAGAATATCCTTCTGTTTTCCCCATGAGATGGCCATGGCCACCTTTTCTTTGTTACACACCATTCTGTTTTTCTGACTTTAAGCACCCAGTGTAACCAGCCCATTGGATTAAGTTCCTCCTTATTCAAATGCTTACAATGCTTTTGCTTCTCTTAAAGGATACACAAGCATAGTTTTAAACCTTAGAAAGCCACTCTTTCAAGAGATCTAAGAACAATACAAGACAGGATTCAATTTGTAAAATACCTGCCCTTGAAGAAGGGTTTCATATCAGATGTATAATTTAACAGTAAAATAAAAAAAAAAGTCTCTTGAATAGAAGTTAAAGTGTTTACAGGCAGGAGAGGTCATTTTCAAAGAATCATTCAGTTTCCTTAAAAGTTTTTACAATGACTTAAGATGCATTATCATGCACAAGTCCATCAATATTTAATTTTCTTCTTAAAAAAAATCCGCATTGGGATTAACATTACAAAGGAAAAAAGGCTTTTATGCCCAGGAAAAGTATATCTCTAGCAATGTGGTTGGTTTTGCTGATCTGTGTGCTAGCACAGTGCGGGTCATGGGGGTTATTTGGATGAGTAAGTCTCCCCTTTAGAATCCCTTCCTCTTCCTTCTTTCACAAACTAAGCTTGGTGCTCTCAGCAGAAAGAGCATAAAACTGCAGCCACAGGGAATGTTTGGTTAATCTTTGGGTGTTCAAAAATAGTGCAGCAGAAGCAAAGAGGGGCTCTATAAACTTCTGTTTTGATTCCTTGGGCAAGCTGACACTTTGCAAGATGATGTGGCGGAGGAATGCAATTAATCCATTTCCGTTTGCCACCATACTCAGAACCTATGCAGCTATCTCCTAAGTGCTAAGTTTTAGTAGACATGTTCATTCTTAATAATTAATCCTTTTCTTGAGGCACTTTGACTTCTTCTGATTCATATCCAGCTAAGTATAAATTTGATGATTCTGAGCCTAAGTGTGTCAATGTACGGGTGCAGTACTTGAGGGGTCATGGGATTTCCAGGTCCCCTGAGACTCAGGGGATGAGTCTAGGCAGTGGTGTGCTATAACATTTCATGAAGTGTGTGACATAATGTACCCCAAAAGATGTACATATAGCCATAGTGAAAATACTCCCGTGTGCTGGTCACTGGGAGCACGTTTGACTCACAGTATAGCCATTTGTCTCTCGACTCCCCCCAACACCCCCCTGAGCTCCCAGGGGTTGGACCACCAACCAAAGAGTATACATGAAGGGACCCATGGCTCCAGCCGAAAATGTGGCAGAGAATGGCCATTGGATGTCAGTGGGAGGAGCGGCCCTTGGGCCTGAGGGAGTTTGATGTCCCAATGTAGGGGAATTCCAGGCAGGAAGATGGGAGTGGGTGTGTTGGGGGAAAAGCTCTCTCATAGAGGCATGGGGAGGGGGGATGGGATAGGGGGTTTCTGAAGGGGACACCTGGAAAGGGGAAAACAATTGAAATGTAAACAAAGAAAATATCCAATAAAAAACAAATACAAACAAACAAACAAACAAATAAGGTATCACATTCTTGAGGAACCCTCAAGCCCTTCCCTGCATCTGCCACTGCTCTGAAGCCTGGCCTGAACTTGCTCTTCATTGTCTGCTTTCTCTGTACAGGGTACAAATAAATGATCTCCTGGTGGACTTTCAGTACTTCCTTGGTGGGTTCTGAGCCCCACCAGTAGGACCTCAGCCCGTCTACAAGCATACAACTTAAGGAACCTCTCAAGGCAAGCATCTGTGTTTCAACACAACTGATAATTTATGTAGTCTAGCTCATGAATTTACAGAGTCTAGCTCATGCCTCAAGCCAAACTACTAAAGATAACAATTCCCCAAGTCCTGTACTCCATGACCATTTCAGGGCAGTTTAGAATTCACGCCATCAATCCACAGCAGCCTGTGTTCAGGCAGAAGGATGCCTCTTCCATTTTCTCTTTCCTTCTTGGCTTTCTTCCTGTGGGAATTACACAATCCCCTGTCCTCCTCTTACCTCCTCCTCCTGTGCTGTACTGTACCTCCAACTCTGAGAAGCTATGAATACAAAAAGACAGCAGGCACTCCAGGATCCAGTTACTAATTCAATACATGCATATCTTTCGGGGAGGGTTGCAGACTTGTATTTTCTTGAGAACAACGGGAAAGCCAAAGAAGCCTTTCAGTCTTTCCCTGAACACAAATACCATCTCAGACTCCTGAAAAGACTTTAAGGGGCTCAGTCCAACGTTTGCCATCCATTATAGGAACAGGAATGTAATGGATAATGCACAAGCTACACGCATCACAAAAGTAGCTGCCCCTGGTTTCCACTTAGGAACCCCACCAGCTGGTCCCCGTCTCCTTGGCTCACTTTCTTCCTTTCCAAAATAAGATCAATGGGCCAGTGTTTAGGAAAGATTAATATGATCCCTGCTTCACAGGGGCCAGTCCTTAAGTTTCAGTAATAGTTACAAATAGCAGTAGAAATATATTTATGGATGAGCTGGATGGTTAGTTCATGCTTGGGATCTTAACCTGTAGTTTATCAGAATCTGTGCTCTGATGCGAAGATAGGGTCCTAAAGGGGGTAATCAAGTTTATCTGATTTGATTAGATTGGGCCCTAATCCCATAGGAATGGAGTTTCTTATAGAACAGAGAAATCTGAGCTGGGGATGAGCTGAGTTGGTAGAGTACCTGCGCAGCAAGCCTTAGGCCCTGCAGTGTGTTCCAGTACCACATAAACCATCTTGGGGGAGGGGACGTGGAAGCAAGAGATCAGAAGTTCAACGTCATCCTCCAGCTGCACAGAAAAACCCAGCAGGGTCAGGCAGTTTTAGGGTGAGGATTGTGGGGGTTCTGAGAAGAAACCCTTAATGAGAGATTGTCTTGCTTGCTTTAATTGATCCAGCCTGAAAGTGGGTGTCAGTATGCCCTAGCTTTAGGACCTGAACTGGAGTATAGAAAGCCATTTCTCTCTGTCCTTGACTGTGAATGTAATGTGACTAGCTGCTGGAGTTCCCACCCTGACTAGAAGTGTAGCCTGGAAATGGCCTCCTTTGAATGGGGTATGGCTGCCTTAACGAGCCCACTATGAATAACCAAATGATAGGTGCTCTAGTGGGTGGGCGATTAGTGCATTGAGTATCAAGTTATCTGGAGGTTCCAGACCTGCTAAGTGCACACTCACTCACAAACATGAACCCATGTGCAAGCTGTTCCACCAGTTCCCTTGCTCTGTCACCAGGTTCTGTATGACTTGTGCCTCTCTCAAAAGGCCGAAGGCACATGAGCAAGGGCTTTGCCTCAGCGTATCTAAAGTAGGGCCACTTAGGTGTATCTTATTTACTTTGTAATTTCTCCAGGTTTTTTGTTTCACCACTCAGAGGTCATAACTCTCTGATATAGCCAGAGTGTTATTTCTGAAATAATAATTATAATCACAATCATATATACAATAAAAAGAAACAAAGTCCTTATTGAAAACAACTGAGCATCTGTCTCACATATTGAGACCCATGGTGACCTGGTACTATCCTTACCCAGAAGCCATCCTAATCTCTCTCATTGTATACTGCAAAAATTGAGGTACCTGACCTGCTCAAAGCCCTGCTTCTTACAGAAGCTTCTTCCTGCTCTGGTCCTTTGGTTCCCCTGGACTTCCTGTTGCACAAACCAACATGGTCACTGTTTTTACACAATTAGTTCATGAATCAATCTCCAATTTCCTCTCTCTCTCTCTCTCTCTCTCTCTCTCTCTCTCTCTCTCTCTCTCTTTCTCTCTCTCTCTTTCTCTCTGATTCTCAGCTCTCTGGTTCTCCTCCTTAGCTCATGCCTGTCTAATTCTCTTCTATAAAATAATGACATATTTGCACATTAAACTATGCATATTCCCCTGTATGCCTCAAATCATAAAACTGGATTCAGTACAAAAGCTATAAAAGTGATTATTATATTGTTTAAGAAATAATAAGAAAATGGTCTATACATGTTCACTGCAGAAGTGATTCTTTTCTTCACACATCTTGTCTGCTGGTAAATCTGCAGATCCCAGTCTGTGATTTATGAGGGCCAACTGTACTTGTGTTATATCTCTGCCCCATCCTTCTGCATTCCTGAGAACTGTGAGCATGTCTCACTCCTCCACATACTGCCTGTACTCAGCCCAGCATCTGCACATACTAGGTGTTCAGCAAGTGTTTGTTTATTGAATGAATGAGTCATGCTAACTGCTACTTACTAGGGCTTTATAGTGAGTAGTGCATTTTAAACACCCAATGGTACAGGGACAGAGGAAAAGGGTGAAGACCATGCAGATGTCAGAGCTGGTCCACTGACCAAGGGCTTGTGCCAATGCTGACTCAGCTCTAAATGAGTTACTGCTCTCTCAGGGCCTGCAATGGGATGGGAATACGGCTGCTGCAGAGGACTGTGGCTTTGTATTCAGACAGAAGGGGACAAGCTCATACATACATCTGGATACGATGACAGGCCAGCTTCACCCTCTCTGATTAAGTGAACACCATGTTCTTGACAGACCCAGCTGGAACCCTAATCTCTAAAGCTGGCATAATAGACAGGTGAGTCTGTGGCTCTCAGAGGGGCAGGTTGAGCTACTTCCTCTGTTAAATACAGGCCTTTTTTTTTCCCCCAAATAGACCATATCCTGAAAGGTTAAAAGGCCATCCTTCCTATTTATTCAAGTCCTGACCCTGAGAGAGCTCTCCGTCTCTGTCTCTATTCTGAGCTCTGAACTCATTGCCAACACTTCTGCTGAAGCTATTTGGACAAGGAGAGGGCCACGCAGGAGGAGAGCTGGCTTTCAGGCAGTTCCTGAGAAGGTCCTGCTTGCCTGGGCCTCAGAAGGCTAATAGAATAGTCGAGAACAGGCACCGAGCCAGTCGTGTCTCCTGTTCACTTTGCTCCATCTCTTGACCTACACCAAGCATTCCTGCATGTGGTGACAGCTTGAAACAACACCCCTGTCCCCACATTCTGCCTCTGGAACCATTCCAGGCAGTCTCCGGTGTGCCTGCCTGCATGGCTCTTGCTTCTATCCAGCTTTCTTTCCAGGTTTCACAATCCCTTTTGGCTTCATCCCCTTTTGGCTCCAACTCTTAGTGAACTCCTGTGGGTCAGCAACTTGAGTTCAGATTAGCAGACTCAGCTGCTTCCTTCAGTAGCCACCACCTACTCCTTTCCTGGATGCATATACCCACTCGGCCTCAGCCCTGGGCTTCTAACCCACACACGGGATCACATCTGTCAGTCTCTGCCTCTGGGCTTCAGACACTGAGAGCACAGATGGAGAATGGAGGGTCAGACATCTCATAGCCAGAGGCTGCTTTGCTTCCTCTCCTCTTCCTCCTCCTCTTCCTCCTCCTCTTCCTCCTCCTCTTCTTCCTCCTCTTCCCCTCCTCCTCTTCCTCCCCCTTCTTCTTCTTTGGTTGTTTTTCTTTCCTTCCTTCCTGTCTTTCAGATACAGGTGCAAGAAAAATTAGGTTTCCCTAAGTTCTCAGTCTTACAAATAAATAAAAAATAAATAAATAAATAATTTTATTAATTTATTAATAATAAGTTATTTTACTTAAGCTCATCTTATTTTATTTTTTATTATTAAATAATTTATTATTAATAATCAAACATTAAATTGTTAAAAAACTTTTATTATATTAGTGAATTTAAATTACTTAAATAAATAGTTTATTTATTAATAAATTAATGAAAGAATTTAAGAATGGACTCAAGAACAATTTTCTTTTAGTCTAAAAGCCCTAAGGGATACAAGATGTAAACTTCAACTGCTGGCCAGAGGAGAATAATAGAGGAGAGGAGATAAAAAGCCATACTGGTAAGCTGACATAGAGGTCAGCATATGGCAGACATACAGTTACATGATAGAGACAGAAGCTTTGGGGAAAAGCAAGGAAGCCAAAATGTTGACGGATGGGGGAACTCTAACTGTTAAGGGAAGCATGCTCAGAAAGGAGATAGAAGGGCAAAATAGAAAAATGAAAAGTTACACTTTTCTGAAAACTGAATAGACTCAAGACCCTCCATCGCTGCACAGCCCATAAGCTTTGCACTGGGGAAGGGGGGATTGATTCTCAGAATGAAAAAAATACTGTAACTCATTAAAGAATGAATTATCGCACCAGTATCAGCTTGGCTTAAGATGAGTTCATCCAAGAGTAGTCCCTTAACCAGAGTGATTGATGTAGCCCAGCTGGGATGATAGAGCTCTAGCCAGGACATGTGGTGGTGGTGGTGGTGGTTTTGGTGGTGATGGTGGTGGTGGTGGTTGTTTTGGTGGTGGTGGTGGTTTTCATTGTGGTGATAGGGGTGGTGGTTGAGACAGGGTCTCACTCTGTAGACCTTGCTGGCCTGGTCTAAAGGCCAAGATGGCTTCCAATGCATAGATATTCTTCTGCCTCTGCCTTTCCAGTACTGGGATTAAACATGAGCAACACAATACTTGATTCCATAGTCAGAGCTGTTATAACCAGCCTTTCCCAGCTGTGTGGAGGTCTGTTGTGCCAGGATGGTTGATTTTACCCTCACAGTTTTTCCTGTGTGTTGTCCTTTTTCTGCTCATTTTTGCTTAGCCATATTTTTAAAGTTTTCAAGCCCTACGTAGGAAGGATGGAAAAGTGTAACTAAAACGAGTGAATGTCTTGATCTTTTGAGCCAGCACTTGTCTGCACCAGTGAAGCACATTCTGTGTTCCGTGTGAGCTCTCTGAGAGAGGAAATAATTTGAGTTCTTTTATATTCTTCAAATGATCAGTTCCTGGAACTGGAATATCTAAACACATCCCAGGAACACACACAAGCTAGGTGAGAGCGTACTAGAGGTTTCCTATTCTAATGTTTACACATGAACGATAGTCATATAAAATCCAATGTTAAAACTCACCCACGAGTTATGCATGAGAATGTGCCAAAGACAACATCTTTCACTCAATAAGGAATTCATTTACTAAGTACCTATAATATTCACAAAAGGGCAGAGTAGCAAAGTGGCTAAGGAAATGGACTTTGGATGAAGACTGCCCAGGGTTCAAGGGCTCCTTCAGTCATGTTTTGCTAGATCACTGCAGATAACTTTGTATTAGACTGCATTTACCCTCCAGAAATATTGTCTAGCCCTACAGTCATGTGTCAAATAAAGACTTAGATATTTTGAGAAGTGCACCAGTAGGTGATGTTTGCAATTATGAGAGCACACAGGAGTCTATTTACACAAGCCAAAGTAGATGCAATGTCTCTAGGCAACATTATCTTGTAAGTTTGCCATGCATGCATGAGTCCATCTCCACCAAAATGTTGTTATGTAATGCATCATGGCTGTATCTACTTTACAGATCTTACAGAACATTTCACTCAGCAGAGCTCCATTTTGTCACCTCTACTTGTGTATGAATTCACATTCTTGGCACCATGAGTAGATGGTGCATACATGTATATTTAGATGTTAGTACATAGGCACAATGATTAAACTATTAAAATGCTGCATTGGAAGCCTAGAACTTGATCAAGTGTTTACAATCATTATGATGCCATATACAGTGAAAAATGTGTGTGGTGCAGTCACACATGAGTCTATAACGAAGTTGTGCAGAGGAACCCAGGCAAACACTGCCTAAAGTGTCTAGCTTCATTATGTGTTTGATTTTAAATTAATTTTTGCCTATTGCACTTTCAGAAACTCTTTGCTGTTGCCAAATTTTATTGATACAAAATTCATTCTCTTTGCAGCTCTGTGAGCTAGAAGTACAAGGCTAAGATATTGACGTGGCTGGGCTCCTTGCAGGGTCTCACAGAGTGTGTCTTTCCTGCCTTGTCCAGCTTCTACTGGGCCTGTAGGCTTTGAGCAACACCATTCCAATTTCCCCTCTGTCTTACCAGGATACCCTACAAAGTAGTTCTCAACCTGAGGGTTGAAACCCCTTTGGGCATCACATATCCTATACCCTGCATATTAGATATTTACATTATGATTCATAGCAGTAGCAAAATTAGTTATAAAATAGCAATGATAATAATTCTATGGTTGGGGGTCACCACAGCATGAGGAACTGTATTAAAGAGTAGCAGCATTAGGAAAGTTGAGAACCACTGGCCAGTAGCCATTATTTTTTCCTCAACAGTCCTTTCTAGGCAATGTAAGCTTTTCTTTCGGTAGTGTGCCTCTGGATTCTTCCACTCTCTACCATTCCACTGCCCAACTGCAAAGCTGCTTCTGAACTTGTTGCAGAGAACCCCAGTCTCTGTCTCAGAACCCATTTCAGCAAGAGTTGTCCAACGCATTAGGTGTTTTCCAGAATCTATGACAACACACCATGACCAAAAGCAGCTTAAGAAGGAAGACATTTGTTTCAGTTACAGTTCAGAGATCTGAAGCCCATCATATTGGAGAAGGCATGGTGACAGCATAGCAGTAGAAACAGTAAGCTGGCTCAGCACATGTTCATCCTCACACAAAAAAACGAGAGAGAGAAAGTGGGAGCGAGTATATGAGGTGTCAGAGCCTGCTTCCAGAGAATATAGTCTTTAGCAAACCACTACTCCTAAAGGTTCCATAACCTCCCTTGAACAATAACACTGACCAGGGACCAAGTCTATTGGGGACAGTTCTTATTCAAACGTCAGCACTAAAAGAAACAGAACTGGTAGCATGTTTGTGTCCCAGTGTAGTAGTTCGAATGAGAGCGGCTCCAAAGGCTCATGTATTTGAACATTTGGTCCCCAGTTGGTAGAACTGTTTGGAGAGTGTAGCTGGGGGGTCTCAATGGGAGCTGCATGGAACCATGGGAAGCTCTGAAGACCTTAAGGCCTTAACCTAACCCCTGTTTTGCTCCCTCTGCTTTGTGCTTGTGTTCAGTGTAAATGCTTAACATCTTGTTCCAGCCCTATGCCTACTGCTTCCATTCTTTTATCATAGATTCTAACCCTCTGGACTCCAAGACAAAATAAATGGTTTCTCCTATAAGTTGCACTGGTTTTGGTATTCTATCATGGTAATAGAAAAGTAACTAGGACACCATGCAAATTTTGTTCTCTTTCTCTCTCTCTCTCTCTCTCTCTCTCTCTCTCTCTCTCTCTCTCTCTCTCTCTCTCTCTCTCTCCCCCCTCTCTCCCTCTCCCTTCCCCTCTCCCTTTCCCTTTCCATCTTCCTTTCAATCTCTCTCTTCCTTCCTCTCTCTGTGTGAAAAAAGACATAGAAAAAGCAAAATGCACTTTAACTGTGTGTTGATAGTACTGTGAAGATCGGCTCATCTAAAGCCTGTAACCAAGGCCAGTCATGTTGGAAAGGAGGTAGGGTTTCAATGCTACAGTCTCGGGGCACAGCTCCTTCTTTGGGGAGCATCTGTATTTTATTGTTTAGGCCTTCTGTTTATTGGATGAGGAACTTTGTCAAGACGACTTTAGGCCAAACAACTGCAGATGCTGGTCACAGCTATAAAGTAACTTCAGTAGAACTTCTAAACTAGTAATTGGCCAAACACTTGGGTCTACAGTCCAGCAACCTGGCACCTATGGTTAAGCACCACCGAAGAGTGGGGGTGAGGTTTCCTTGTTCCTTACCTCACCTGGAATAGCAAAGGCTTCACACTGTCTCTTATTTCCTCAGCCAGAAATAGAAAAGCTTGGAGCAGATGGCAAGAGCCAGTGTCTACATCTAGGTTGTCCTGACTGGCTTCATTTCCTTCAGTGTTCTGCCATCCCTCAGTCCAGATTCCTGTCTCTGGGCTCTGCTCATCCCTCTGAGCAAAGTTCTGAGCTGACATCATTGGTCTGAGCAGGCTGTGCAGGGGGAGGAGCCTTGATCACATTCTAATAAACAAGCCACTTTGAATGGAAGAGAAGAAATCTCAGGAAGCTACCCACTGAGAGGACTAGGAAGAGAAATGTCTACATATATAACATAAGCTAAAATAGATAATAAAACGGGCAGACACAAGCCAGTAGCACACAGAAGGCCTTGGGAACACAAGAGTTCCAACCCCATGAGTCAATTGAGTTACCTGAGGAACAAATTGAACACCAACAGAATGAGGGGATGTAATGAGCACACAGATGCCACTTGCATACACCACAGATGGCAGCTTTTCTTTTTCCTCCCAAACATTTTGTTTGCTTTAGCCCTAATGTCTTCCTGATATTTCAGATTCATGCTGTGACTTTTTAGTGAAATGAAATTACAGTGGCTTAAAATTACATCAATAATTATACTCTGCTCAGACAAGAAGTATTGCGTGTTCCAAGATGCTAGCAGGACCTCTCATAACAGTGGGAAAGCAATTTCTCTGTGTGGAGTAATTATATGTGGAACATTCTAGTAAGAGTCAGAGGAGAGATGTGTGGGAGAGGGAGGTCACTGAGACCTGGGGGGATTTCATCTCTTTCATCAGTCAACTTGTGGCAAAGAGTTGAGGCCTCAGTATCTTTGTAAATTAGAAATAACAGTATGGCCACCTCATAGACTTGAGTTGATTGAATGACAGGTGCTTCACAAGTTGTAAAGAGATGCCACACAATTCCAAGGCCCTTATTGGGGCTCCTTAGAAATCACTTAAATGAGAATTTGGTTCCACAATATTAATTCTTTTCTCTATGCTCTTATAAAAAGATTCTCCAACTCTCTAGCCTATAATTGGCCCTGTGCCCTGCTTGGAGTTGGTAGTTAGGACAAAGATCGTGAAGAAGGCTTGACAGGCAGTTAAAGTGTGAAGGTGTTTCTGGTTACTGCCTTGATCAAAGGTCTTGTTTTGGAGAAAACAGGAGACTGAGATGGTCTTAGGAGATTTCAAGAAGCAAGATTAAACCCCATACCAGTCTTACGTTCCGCAGAACCTTCCTATTAGGTCCTCAGAAGAAAGAATTATTGAGTTAAACCACTGAAGTTGTTGTTTGGGTCTCCTACATCCAAACTGGGTCAAACTTGCTACAAAGTTGAGATGACCTTGAACATCTCCTCCTGTCTATACCTCCTGCTGCCAGGATTATAAGTGTGGACCACCCTACCAAGATCATGTGTTGTTCCAAATGGAATCCAGGGCCTTCTGCAGGCTGGACCAGCACTCCACCAACTGAGCTCCATTCCCAGGCAGGCCACTGTGTTTCACAGTGGGCAAGTGAGCAGTAATTTGCGACTCCACTAATTCATTTGCTTTGAGTAGGGTGACCTCGTACGCCATTTACTCAGCATGTGTCCTTTTGCACCACATTTTCATTCTCCTTTCTCTCCTAAAAAGTACTAGAATTATACTTAATAAGCTCAGCAGAGTTAAGTGGACCTTAATGTTTCACTTAAACTTTCTTTCATGGTCTATATAGTGGAGTTAACCTGGATATAGTCATGGAAGACTACATTTTAACATGATTAAACCTGAAAGATGAGCAAATATGACATATGTCTCTTTTATTGACTCTTTCCAGATGGGTTGCAGCTTGCAACTCACCTTGAAAGACAGAATGTAAAAGACTCAGTTATTCTTTGACACTGGGATATATGGAACTCCAACTTGTTCTGTTTGTGAGTCTGACCTTGAACCTGTTCCTTTCAGTCATCATGCTAAGGTGAGGTTTCCAAGAGTGATAGTTAATCTTAATTGTCAATTCGATGAGCTCTAGAATCCTTTGAGAGATGGGCCTCTGGGCATGCCTTTAAGTAGTTATCTTGATGAGTTTTATTAAGGTGCGAAGAACCAATCACTGTGGATGGTGTCACGCCTTCCACTGAGATTCTGAACTGTGTGAAGGGCACCATGAGCTGAGAACAGCCATCTGCTTTTCTCTTCTTCCTGAATGTGAACACTTGACTTGCAGCTTCAGGATCCTGCTGCCTTGACAAGCAGCTTCAGCTGCTGCCTTGACAAGCAGCTTCAGCTGCTGCCTTGACTTCCCTGCTGTGATAGACTATACTTTGGAAATTCCAGCTGCAAGGAACTCCATTAAGTTGCTTTTGTCAGGCTATTTTTTTCCACAGCAACAGGAGAAGAAATTAAGCACCAAGTGTGTAGGCCACTAGTCAGAGAGGTGTCTGGGAAACACGAGAAATGTAGGTCAAGACGGAGGTAAAATAGATTTTGGAGCATAGTCCAAGAAATCCTGCTTAGACTGCTTTAAAAGAGGAGAATGCTGTGTTCTGTTTGAGGTAAATCTATACTTACGTTTAAATTATTTTATTTTAGCATATATCTTTTTGCTATTATGGCATGGGAGGAGCTAAGAGTTCTACATCTTGTCCCAAAGGCAAATAGGAGAAGACTACTGTCTTCCAGGCAGCTAGGAGGAGGGTCTCAAAGCCCACACCCACAGTGAACACCAAGAAAATGTTCCTGATGAACAGCAAGAAAATTTTAATGTGAATTAATTATATGTAACTATGCTGGAGTGGGCTATTTTGTTTTGAGATAAGATCTTGCTATGTAGCCCAGGTTAGCCTCGAATTCATGATTCTCTAACATGTGTGTGTGTGTGTATGTATACATATATAATATTATGTAACATACAATAAAATATTTATTAATAAGAACTGAATGTGTGTGTGTGTGTGTGTGTGTGTGTGTATGTGACATATTGTGGTGGTTTGAATATGCTTGGCTCAGGGAATGGCAACATTAGAAAGTATAGCCTTATTGGAGTATGTGTAGCCTTGTTGAAGCCCACTATGAATGTGGGCTTCGAGATCCTCTTTCTAGCTTCCTGGAAGACAGTAGTCTTCTCCTATTTGCCTTTGGAATAAGGTATAGAATCCTCAGTTCCTCTCATGCCATGCTTGCCTGGATGCTGCCATGCTCATGCCTTGATGGAAATGGACTTAACCTCTGAAGCTATAAGCCAGCCCTAATTAAATGTTGTACTTTATAAGAGTTGCCTTGGTCATGGTGTCTCTTCATAGCAGTGAAAACCCTAACTAAGACACACACATACACACACACACACACACACACACACACACACACACACACACAGGGAGGAGGGATGGAGAGAAGGAGAGAGACAGAGACCGACAGACAGACAGACAAAAGGTCAGATGATAGATAAGATACATATTCTATAAACCTACACACTTCTGTTTCTCAAGCGAGTTGACTGTGATACGACACAGTTTATCATCAACACTTACACTCTAGGGCGGAGGCCATCATGATGTTACTAACCACAGAAACACTAAAAGATCAATTAGGCTGAAGAAACATCAACATGGACTTCAAAATTATTGCAAAAAAAGGGAAATGCCTGACTACTATGATTTAATTCACACAGTGGCAATTGGGCTGACCACCGTCACAATGTAAATCATCACTTTGTAGTTAAAGCAAATTGATGTTCAAATTAATTCTGATTTATTTACTTATTTAAGATAAAGCCTCACTCTGAAGCACAAACTGGCCTGAAATTCACTGTGTAGGATAGGTTGGCTTTGAACCCAAGGCAGTCCTCCCATTTCAGCCTTCTGAAGGATCAGGAATGCACCACCACACCAGCTAATCTCCTTTATTTCCATCTTTCCTGTGCCTGTACCAAATAGGAACCTAGGATTTTAATGTTCTGGTACTATTAGCAATAAAGATTTGCAGTGTTAAAGAATTACAGTTTTATAAAGGTAGGAAGCTAAGGTCATTGTAACAGACAGAATAGTTTCATAGTCTTTAGGTGTTTAATTTTAAACTAAGGCATGTATGTGTGAAAATGAACTAGAAATGGAACTGAAAAGTTCAACATCAAAGATCACATTATTTACGAAATGTGGTAAATATTGCCTTTAATCAATCTAAGGAACAGAACAGTCTTTGGAACTGGTTGTTAGGCAAATATAATTAACAATGAAATTAAGACAGAAATCACCTGCCAATCAAAGCTGTTACCAAAATGTATAGATAAACACACACACACACATTATAAGCAGTCAAAATGGACTTTTTGACAAAGTTGATGTTAACTATTTAAGAATTCAGTACATATACTTTATACATATACATGTACATGTACAGGTATTTTATTCATTATTTTTGCTCAGACTTTAGAAATATTTGATTTATCCATACATACTCCATGAGTCAGGCTATGTGCCTCTGATGTCATTAACACTTTTTAAACAGGTTGTTAACTTTCATTTGTGTGTGTGTGTATGTGACTGTGTGTGTGTATTTGTGGTATCTGTACATGCTTATGTATGTGGAGAGTGGAGGTTGCCCTTAATCATTCTCCAGGAGCCCTCCATTTTGTTGTTTTGAGATGAGGTTGCTCAGTGAACCAGATTCGGCTAGGCTGGTTGGCCAGTGAACACCAGAGGTCCACGCCTCTTCCCCTGCCCACCACTGAAATCACAACACACCTGGCTTTTTGTGTGAGTATCGGGACAGAACCCAGAACCTCATGCTTGTGCAGCAAGCACACGAACACTTGACCTAGCTCCTTAGCCTGCGAAATTGGGCATTTCTAACCAAAACTATTAATAAATGCAATGTGACATATCCAAAAGAAAAAATCCTGATGCTTTTGAGTTACAATCCTTAAAACAAGACTGAAAACCAAGGAGACATTAGACTTTGTCCCTTTGAAGGCAGGGGATGGCTTGAGTAATGGTGGAGGGTAAATGATGAACCAGAGCCAGTGAAACATTGAAGGGCAAGAGGAACCCAGAATGTGACCAAACCTGAGGACGAGACAATATTTGACCTGAAATACACTTGTGATTGGAAGAAACTTATCAAAATATCCTCCTCATTTGCAGAATTTGCTCTGATTCTAACTATACTCAGGCATCCTGTCTTTAAAAAGTTTTTTACTAAGAATTTGGTATTTTACCATTTTACACATTACATTGTACTTCAGTGTTTCCTCCTCCCACTTCCCCCAGCCTTACCAGCCAGCCCCTATACATCTCTTTCTCCTATTTATTAGTTTTTGCTTTATTCAAGTCTGTTGTGCAAGTTTAAAAAGGCCTCCTCCCATCAAAGCCTGGTGGGCTTACTGGTGAGTACAAACTGGATACCAAATTTCTCCTTTTTCAAGAATCTGTCAGTGTGAACAGGTCAATTGTACGTGGTAGGACCCTGTGACTCTCTGAGCACTCCATGGCTGGCTTAGAGGAAGGTCTGACTCCTGGAGGGCCTGTACCAGTTTGTACAGACTGTGAGTTTGGGTCCCATGTCAGTGTCCTGCTTAGAAGACAGTGATACATAGTCCCTTTAGTCCCTTTCACTGGCCTGTAGCTTTTATGTTATTTTTTACCTCCTCTTCTGTAACGTTCCCTGTTTTAAGAGGTTGAGATAAGTGTTTTGTCTAGTTCTGAACCCTCAGTCATCCTTCATTCTCAACACCTAGGCAGTCATGGGTCTTTGCTTTTATATCCATTTCCTACAGAGAGAGGCTTCTCTGTTTTAGGATATGTCTATGGACATAACAGCTATTTGGGGATTTTCTATTATGATTTGATATTATGTCAGTTCAGCTAAGCAACCAGATCAGGTTGCTGTCCCACCCTCCACAACACACACACACACACACACACACACACACACACACACACACACACACACGAAAATTTATATAGGTTTCTAAGTCAGTTTTCTCAAACACCCTTGGTGTTAGTTACCTCTTTCACTATCCCCTTCTCTCCTTTCTCCTTTCCTCTCCTCCCCTCTTAATCTTCCTCATCATTAAGCTTCCAAATTTTCTCTTCAAGCAAATGTATATTTAGGGACAGAAAGGTCCTACTACAAAGATTGAATATAAATGCATTGTGTTGGAATTTAATTTATTTGTCAACTAATTCTATAAGATTAATACATAATATAATTCTATTAAAACTTCTTTTTGAAATTAAAATTCTTTTCAAAACTTGAAAAATAATTAAGCAACATATATCTTAGTGTTAAAAACTGAATGGAAAAACTGACTATCTGAAATATACAACACATTTAAGATCTAAAGACAATCTTAGAATGTAATAATGTACTTTAAAGAATTTCTTAGCCATTTCTGTCTCAGAGCTATGTTACAGCATTTTTTCCAATAATATTTTTTAACATAGTCCTATTTTCTTTAATAAAATCCTTTCCAATTCTTTTCAAAGTATTATTGTAAAATTAAGAAATTTGAAATCTGACACAACTGACTTCTTTTTAAGCTCATCTATTTAAGATTTATTTTATTTTTAATTGTGAATGTGTGCACATGAGTGTGCATATATGTGCATGTTGGTGTGTGCACGTGAGTGTGGGAGCTCATAGAGGCAAGAGGTGTCAGATCCTCTGGAGCTGGGATTACAGGTGGCGGTAAGCTGCCATATGTAGGTGCTGAGAACCAAACTTGGGTCCTCGGCTCGATCAAGCAGTCTGTGCCTTTGACTACTTAGCTATCTCTCCAGAAGCCAGTTGATATTTTTTAAAGTTATGAAAACAGGATGCCTTCAGCAGCCTAAGTCAGCTGTGAATTTTATACACTATATAAACCTGCCAAGAAAAAAAATGTGACCATCGGTGTAATAGTGACATGACTGCTGTCAAAGTAGCCATTGGCTTCCTAATTGAGTTTAGCGCTTGATCTGTAAGAGGGAATCCATGCCTAGTACTGTAATCCTGTTCCTAAATCAGGGACAAATAGTGCTTAGACCCTTGGGAGGTGTGTGTGTGTGTGTGTGTGTGTGTGTATGTGTGTGTGTGTGTGTAGATATAAAATAGTTAGTTACCCTATGTTAGGGTTGGGGTGTGATTCTTCCCTCAGAAGCCATTGAATACTAAATGGGAAGCCCAATGTCAGGTGTGAGATACCTGCCCCTGAGTTGTTGGTCAAAAGGGGTCCCAGAGTCACCCCTCTCCCAAATTCAGACTGTTTCATTGCTCTTGGATGCCCATCAGAACTGCTAAAGCCACCACAGAAGAAACATTACAATGGTCCAGGGAAATACACACATATTTGAGGGTCTATGCTACAGAATGCAACCATCAATCAACAACAATCAAATGGTTGTGGGTATTTTGAGAAAATTTTGTGATTAATCTCTGGCTCAGTGGCTGAGAGATCTATTTCCTGGCCATTCAGGTGTGTTTGAAAAGTCAATAGCAAATAAATGTGCAGTGAAGTGTTTTTCATAAATGGTGAATCATGCATGGTTTAAAAAAAAAAAAAAAAGTGTGCCGCCTACCAGATACCTCTATTAGTCATTTCTGTCTTTTTGGAGGCAAAGCCATCAATGCTTCAAGGTTAAAACTTTTTAAAAATAGTTCAGCCAAGGATGTAGAGGTTGATTGAGTATAGCGTACATGATTCATGTGTGTGTGTTAAGAATCCCAGAATATGCTTCCTAACCATAAAACACACTTATCCCAAAGCTGCTCTGTGATCCATTTCCCAATAGTATTTTAGCTAAGGTGAAGGTAACTGGAAAATAAGGATTTAACTTATTCACACGGTTCTTAAGACCTGACCTTCTGGACCTCAGTGTCAGCCTGTGAGCTCTGTGACCATAATTTCCATGTGGCTGTGATATACTACATTTCATTTATGTATTTATTCTTTCTGGTATGTTTCTGTGGAGTGTGAATGTGTGTGTATGTATGTGTGTATGTATGTATGGTGTTGCATCTGTGTTTACAGGTGTGTGTGTGTGTGTGTGTGTGTGTGTGTGTGTGTGTGTGTGTGTGCCCGTGCAGCTGTGTGTTGAGGTCAAAGGTTGCTATCCAGTGTTCTTAATTGCTCTCTACCTTGTTTTTTTTTGTTTTTTTTTTTTTTTTTTTTTTTGACATACCATCTCTCACTAACACTGGTATGTCTGTTTGGCTATGTAGACTAGCTGGCTAGTAAATTCAAGAGATCCCCTGTTTCTGCCTACTCAAACCCCAGTGCTGGAGTTATATATGAGCCACAGCCACAACTAGCTTCCTGTGTGGTTGCTGAGTCTTCAAATTCAGATCCTTAAGCCTGACAAGCAAGAACTGCAGCCACTGAGCTGTGCAGACTCCCTCAGCCTTTGCAGTTTAGAAACATGGCTATATAATCATTTATTGGATTTGATAGGTCCTCCTCTGAGCATTATTTAGACGGAAAAAAAAAAAAAAAAAAAAAAAAAAAAAAGGAGCCATGCTTCTCATTTCCAAGTTGAGCATCCTGGCATTAGATTCTGAAGCCAACCTACTAAAAAAGTCATGATAACAGGCTGGATTTTCTCACCCTGTTATCTGTGTTCAGCACTCAATAGAGCTCTTATTCTACTATACGAGTCTCAAATAATCTATGGAGATACATAGTATCTACATTTGAAGAATAATTTTGGAATACTTATGTAGGTTAACATTTAAGCTCAACATTTCTCTGGAGCTTTAAGACTTATCTGTGAAATTTTGGAGACGATAAAAGATATATTTATTATATATTTGTATACATACACACACACACACAAAGTAAAACAGTCCATCACTGTTGCAGGATTCAATAAAGAAAAGATTATAGAAAATGACCCATTTTATGTAAGATGAGTTGATATTATTATGTAAAGAGGAAATTGAGACAGAAATATCAAGTATTTGGTTTGGAAAAAAAATGAAAATAGAACTAGGCTTCACAACATACAAAACTTTAGGTTTTAAATTCCAAATGCACTATAAATATAAATTATTTATCCAATGCATATTTATGAAACATCCCCATTACCTAATGTTACACAAAGCAGCACTGACTCACATCTAAAATTGTTCTTAGGCCAATTTTGTCATCTCAATAATATATAAACTCCTTTAGTAGAATTTTTTTTTATTCAGCAAATATTTTCTGAGCACCTTCTCTGGCTCAGGCCCTGGGAATACAGAGCTAAAGGCACATCCGCTGGTGTTTCCAACTCAGTGTCTCCCTTTCTCCCCTGTTATTCTGCTCAGTTCTGCTCTACAGAGAGTTTAGATCACACAGTCATAGCCATTTCATAGACCCTGAATGTGTGTACAAAGAAGAGGAAAAGCAGGGGAATTTGAGAAGGAAGAAGCAAAGCAGGAAGGAGGGGACCGGCTTCTGAGTAGTCTCTGGATTTAGAAAGACTCTATAGTCAATTCTCAGTATTCGTCTCCATCAGAGATTAATTCCAGGGACCCCCATGAACACCCAAACCCACAGTTGTTCAAGTTCCTCAGATGAAATAATGCAATATTTGCATAAACCACACATATCCTGCCCTGTATTTAAATCTCCTCTGGATTATGTAGCATACTTAATGCAGTGCAAATTCTATGCAAAATAGTTGTACTGCATTGTTTAGTGAATAATGACAGGAAAAACAGCATGTTTAGACATGATTTTTGAGAACTATTTTTGATCAGTGGCTGGCTGAATCCACAGATGTGAATTCAACTATAGAGTACAATACATAGAAAGTTATACTAATAAATTAGCTCAATATAGCAGAGCAGGATATGGCATGGTGACTAAGTGCCACGTATGCATGGAACAAACACAGGGGTGTTCAGCTGAATGTGAGAATTAGGAAAATTACCCAAGGCCAAGGTGCTTCGGGGTTCTGAAGACCAGCAGAAGACAATGTCCAGAAGAAAGAGCTGGTTCGTACTGGTTCATTCAGACAAAGTTGATTGGATAATCAAAGAATGACTTAGTGGTTGGATGAATAAGTAAACAGATGGTGGTGTCCTACGCTTTTCCTGGCTTGTTGTCCAGAAGAGATAGAAATATAGGAACTCAATCATTCTAGAAGAAACAGAAAAGAGAGCTTTATGTTAGAATGCTGGTTACATGGAACAGAACATGTGACTGAGAGTTACATGCACTCCTACTGACTTAGGGGTTACCTTGTTTCATTTCAGTTGTTCCTGGCCTCAGTGAAGCATCTTTCTGGTTCCCTTGGTATCCAGTATCACAGCAGACACTCAAAGCAAGATTGGGATTGCTTCCCAGAGTATCTTTTTTGTGCTGAGGAGACAGAAGTCTTATTTCAAAATCCTTCAAAGATACTGCCCATCATCCAATTATAAGCTATTGTAAATTAGATATAGGCATGGTTTTGGGTTTTTTTTTGTTTGTTTTTGCATAGGAGGAGTCTGTGAAATAAACTGACATTTCAAACTCTTTGGGGAGAACTGCATTTGACCGTCATGGAAGTGTAGAGGGACAGCTGTTGGCTATGCCAATTGCAGTATCTGCTACAAAAGCTGCAAAGGAGAATTGGCAGTATGTAACTTCATGTTCCTTGCATGCTTAAGTGACACATGGGAGAATCCATTCCCAAATACAAAAAAAAAAAAAATCACAATTTTGATGTATCCTATAAATATCACTATCTCTTGGGCTTTCTCTTATGTATAGAGGGCTCTCCATAAAAAAGAAGTGCCTTTAAAAACAGTATAGTATGCTCAAAAATGCAGAAGATGTCTCTTTTCTTCCTTGTCTTGCAATTTAAATCAAATCTGAGAAGCGTAATGACTCTTTCAGAAAGAGCTGAGAGGAGGGCAATATTAGTTCCTATCAGGCTCCTCCTAGCAACTTGACATATATTACCTCATTAGGTCCTTATGCTGGTCCTTGACAGGCAGGAAATGGAATCTGAGGCTGACTGGGTTAAGTACTTGTGTCAAGTAAGAGCAGAGAGTAGAGCTGGGTGTCCTGGGCTTGAGTAGAAAGAGAATTCCTCGGCACTTCTCTCTGTCCGTCCGTTAGAAGGTAATGGTTTCCTGAGTGTCTGAATATGTTAAAAACATCTTACTTTCCTGACCATTGCTGCTTACAAAACTACTGAACATCAACAACAGGCAGAGAATGTCATATTGAGCCCTTCCTTGTTCGTTAATGTATTGCTTCATGTTGTGCCTTTCATTTCTCATAGTGCAAGTAAATGAGAGCACACAGTGACAGCCAGACTCAAGATGACTCAGAGAACTTAAGCCCAAGCATTTGTCTGAGATTTGTAGAGCTTATCACCGGCAGGTTTTTTTCTCAAAGGTGTCAGTTATCTAACATATATTTCCTGAGCATCATGTATTCCTAGATGTTTATAAATACTGAGAAGATGCTAATGAAGCAAACATTTATCTCTCTTTAGATTCTCTTGCACTGAAGAACTAAGAAAGTCCACCTCTTACCCTCAGCACCTCTGCAGTGGAGAATCACTGTTCAGTTGCATCAGAATAAATCTGGGACATATCCTCTCTTTCCCCTTAACCCAGAAATGTATAAGCCACATGCTAGTTCATTTCTGTTTGGACCCTTGGCAGAGCCTTCCTCTGCCTTTCTCTTTTCTCTTCTCCTCTATTTCAATGTGAAGCTTGAAGCTCACCCTTCTGGGTGGCTGACCTGGACTCCCTCCCTCCATGGAGACCATTCCACTGGGCTCAATCAAGGAGTGACAGACACTGTGAGGTAAGATAATATTCTAGTGGTTTCTATCTGTCGTTCTCTTTTGAACTCTGCTATCTCATTCCCCTGGGACATTGGTTAATCATAGGGGGAAGGGGCCTTCTCTTATGTTTTGGTCCTTACTGGGCTCCAGTGACCCCGATTGCTTTCTGTCATTTAGACTGCGGGGTAATGGCCTACTGCTTTTATTGGACTTCAGTTGCCCTTTTTTTGTTTGCTTTAATTTTTATTACTTCCTTTACTTTTTGAGAATTCTGTGTATAGATATGCATCTATAGTTTAAATGGAACGTCCTCATCTGGATTGACAATGACCCCTCTGAGACCCAAAGATCATCTAACAAAAACCTCAACATCAGGCGTGAGAAGCCCTCTTTTTCATTGTTGGTCAGAATATCTAAGAGACTCCCAAAATATAGAGCTTACTGTTATTACCCTTGTTGCCTCTCAGAGGTGTAAGGTATGTCCCTATTGCTGAAGTATCGTGCACTTCAGATGTAGGACCCAGGGTTACCTGAGCTGGAAGTAAGTTGAATGCCTCTCTCTAAGAACTAGTTTTCATGGTACCAGAAGGCACCATGAAGCTGCCAAAGGAAAGAAACAGCAAACAGTTCTACCCAGCTGTGATGACTATGAACCACAGCAATGATCATCAAGGCAAAATAACCCTATGGGTGCAATAGTGGCACGCATACCTTAGTGGTAACCAACAGTTCTCTAACTGGATTTAAGCTCCTTGGACAAGAGGAAACTCAAGGCTTACAGGTATCTTAATTTCCCTTATTTGTTTTCTGTGACTGGGATGTATGTATCTCATAGTTGAACTTTTATCTGAAACTGGAGAATGGTGGCTTGCTGCAAATTTGATGCCAGCCTTGCCTGTACAGTGCGATCCAGGCCAGCCTAGGTTACTGACTAAGAATCATTTTCAAAACAAAGGAAAGCTGGTTCTTATTAAGCTTCTGGCTAATCAGAATATGAACACTGTCAAACCTTGGGTACCCAAGGTCTGTCTCTTTTGCATTTTACAAGGATCAAAAGTCGACTCAGGGAGGATTCAGCATGCCTCTCCTGAGAAGACTGAGGACGAGCTCACCTATGTCTCCAGCCAGGATGCTAGTACATGCACTACAGAGAGTGCCTCGTCTCCTATTGTGGGTGCTCTTTCCTCAATAGAGTCTGCTCTCCTGAGCTTTGAACAACAGCCATTTCTGCAAGCTTTGGAGACTGCGAGCTGAGGACATGAATGAACTGAGTCATTCCGTAGAGCTTCATTAATTTTAAGGGAATTTAAGATATCTGAGTCACAGGCTTCAGTCATTTAGACTTTCCCAGCTGGCACTGTGCTTGCCCACACACGGTTTTCTTCAAAGATTGCATCTGTGGCTAGATGAGTGGGACTGCCCACTCTCCATCAGTTTCTGAGAGACAGCAACCTCCGAGATGCATGCAGGGTAATATGATATCCATTTGCCGTGTGCATCTAAGTCTACACGAGGGTTTAATGAAATTAGCAGTCGGCTGCTACATCCACATTCATTCCACCAGACATGTGCAATTCTAAATTCTATACCCAACACAATATTGTCCCCGGCCTCCCAAGGAAACTCAGTTATACCATATGGCGACTCTACTCACTACACAATATTTAGCAACTTGGTGAACAAGGAATGAATCATATCTTAACCATCTTGGCCAAATATTGTTTTATATAGCAATAGTATTAGTAATATATATGTTTTACTAAAAAAAAAAAAAAAAAAACAGTAGTACTTCCTGCTACGCCCACTGATAATTAAGAACTAGACCTCACTGGAAGTAGACTGCACAATAAAAGAGTTCTTACTCATTAGCAATCTTCAGTGCAGCACTGCACTGTACATACGATACTCATTAGCAATCTTCAGTTCAACATTGCGCTGTACATATGATACATTCAGAATGTCTGCTTTTTCTTTTCCTCCAGAGCAGCTGCTAGGATTGAGCAATAGTCTCCCAGGGTAACAGAGCAAGGAATCCTGGGGCATTTCCCTGATTCTGAAAACAAAGGATGTGTAGTCACAAGGAGAGGAGTGCTGAAGCTCTCTCCTTCCCACTAGAGAGAAGCCCAGGAACTGGACAAGAACCTTATCAAGTCTCTGTTGCAGCAGAAGAAGGTGTCCTCTGGGGACTGGGTGACCACTTTCCTCTTGGAGCCTCAGTTTTGCCATTCAACAGAGATAATGATAATTCTTTTTGAAGCATAATGTTGCAGGCTAAATCCTTCATGTAGAAGATATAGGGACTGTCCGGGACACACACACACACACACACACACACACACACACACACGTAAAATGTTATCATCTCACTCAGTAAACATACAAGTTGACAACTGAAAGACACTGAGATCATTGCAATAAAATGTGGTGTGACTCTGGTAGAGCCATATGCTGAGTAGACTATCTCACGTAGGATAGCTCTACAGGAGAGTCCCTGAAGATATCCAAAATGAAGTGTGAATGATCAAAAATATTTAGGGAGGAAAAATGTTACTTATACCAGTTAGGAACATGACCCTTTCTTACTGGAGAATATAATGTAGTGACAAAGAATGGCAGGAAATAGGACATGTTCATAGCAATCAAGGAATATGGGATAGCATTACTAAACTAAGCATTATTTTGTGAAAATCAAGGAAGGTTTTAAGGAATTCTTCTCTGTAGCAGTAGCAATTCATCTCACCCCACTCCTTTGAAAACCACTGTAGCCATTTTGGTGGGAAAATTGTTAGCTGTGAAAAATTTAGCTTATTAGAATGGCAGGGAAGAAAACCACTGTACTTCGTCTGGATTTCTCAGCATTCGTATCTAGGAAAAAAGAAGCCACTGTTTTCATTCTTGGGGGAGAGAGGGAATAGCTAGCCTACAATGCTCATTAATTAAAAAGAACCTGAGTGCCTGAGATGAAAGGGACTTGAGTATCACGTAACCTACTTCTTTCCAGGTAAGTGCTATGAGGTCAGTGGACACAGACCCAGACACCATGAAAACTGATGTCAGTGAGAAGGTGCTGTGACTCACGGTGCTCCTGAGGACTGGGTGAATTTTAACCCAGTGAGGCATTAAAGTTGACCGTCTCCACATGGTAGTCCACTGCCACACAGAGCAGAGAAGAGAAACAAAGGACCCTCATCCAAAGGGAGACCCTGACTTGTGGAAAAGACAGTTTCGCCTCCAATAAGGAGAGAATCATCATCTAAAGGGACTGGAAATGTTAGCCTGTGTTTGATCATCGTATCATAGACTACTATAAGATTTAAAATCTCTTCTGCATAATCCTTCTTGGAGGAACTGTGTGTAAGAAGATGTGATGTGAGTCTTAAGTGTCAACTAAAGCCCAGGTTGCTGGGTGCTGCTATGGAACCCTTCTTGATCAGGGGACTTGAAGTCAGGAGACTCCCTTAAATGTAGCAGTGCCTAGGGCTGTCAGCCCCATCCAAAGACATGGAAGAAGGAAACTTATCTTTTTTTTCCTGATGTGCTCACTTTTTTGAGCAGCATCATCTAGCCAGCTACTGATGTCACTTTTCTTTTCCACCCATTTTAGAACCTAGCTTCTGGCTTCCACTGTACACTGAAGATCAGCAGTTCTTTTGGAATCTTCCAAGTCTCCAGTGCCAGATTAGGATTACTGAGATACCCAGCTTCATTGACCAACCAATTACATGATGCTTAGCCTTTCCAGCATCAGTCAGCTATTGTTGAACTACCTGGACCATTTCATGTCCGTCAATGACCTAACAAATCCCCTGTTAAGATACTTGTTCATTCTAGCATCTCTGTTCTAGAGAACCTTGATTACTGATATTGCATTATTGATACCCAGTTATCTTTGCTAAGTAGGAACCTTGTCCATGCCTTCATCTCCTGATGTCATGGGGCAGATAACATCACTGAGGTATTTGGTGGATTGAAACCTTGTCTGGAAGGAGTGAAATGGTTTCGTTCACACACCTAGAGTCTTGTCACAATTGGCTAGAACACTGGGCTATCCTGGAACACTCTGACCCTTTCCTGGAGTCCCTCTATCAGGATCATTGGTTGAACGAGCAATAGCACATTCAGCTTTCCCGAAGGCGTCTGGACCACTGTAGTCACTCATATATCTTTTGCACTGTTTTTCTATTAATCTAAGCAGTTTCACAAAAGCCAGATTCAAGAGTGGTCAGACCTCCCTTTTAAGATCTAAGACTTCATTCTAAACCTTTTGGCAACAGTGGCTTCAAGTGTGTGACTGCCTTTCCACCTTTAACTTGTCACAGTTCTGTCTCTATGTTGTGTCACTTCCTGCACGCAAAAATTATTATTTTTTTATTCTTTCTTCAAGAAAAAATTCAGGAGGATCCACTCTCCTGTACCTAGCCCCTACTATGGTACCTGGCACATAGAAGGTGACCAATCGACAGAAGTCACCTAAGTAACAAGAGCTTGCTAGTATATTTGTTGTCCTAAGAATGGATTTCTCACACTGAACCTCCCAGGAATGGTGCCAGGGGAATCTTATTGCAAAACCAGCAGTTTATTGGGTTGACAAAGAGAACATTCAATTAAAGAGTTTCAGAACACAATGGAATCATTTCAGTTATAAAATGTGGACTTAAGAAAAGTAATCATTTAGAAATATCCTACAAGCATTTGAAAACTGTCTGGCAAAGGCAGTCTCTCTTGGCTCTGGAACAGACTGAGACGTTTTGTGGTCACAGATGGGCCAACACACCTGTGACTTCAGTGACCCAGTACTTTCTGCTCCAATACAAAGTGCTGGCTGCAGAGAGCAGACACTGACTGAGCACCAGCTTTCTAGAAGCATATCACTCACAAATCTAAAAAATAAGAATGCTGTCTACCATGTGTTCACCCTAAGCATGGAAAATATGGAGGGAAAGGCAAGACCTAGGGTCCAAGACCCTCCTTATCTCTAGATTAGCTCAATCTGTCTAGTTTTAGATCCCAGTTAATATGCAGCAGTAGATCAAGGTGACAAGGCACAGACAGCCTTGCACCCAGCCATGGATCCAACATGTCAGAAAAATAGGGCCCTTGGAGGATACTAACATTCTTGAGATAGGTCAGGTCAAGAGTATTTAGTCTTTTCATATTCCAATATGTGGCTCTAGAGAATACCAAAGTCACTGACTTCTGAAATGGTTTTCAATGAGCCCAGCCTTCTGGTACTTATGGCCCTGTGGATTATTGTTGGGTTTAGAAAACACAGAGATATTATAAGATTGTGTTTCTGTTTTAATCCTAGGTATGGGATATGTGGCTGCTTTGGATAGTCCACAGCAGCTGACTATGATTTGTCACATGCTCTGGTTGGGCATGATTTTACCAGCTGAGATAGTTTTTGGGATCGTGTGACATTTGAAATTCTTGGGACTTTTCAGTTTCTGGGATGTGTGACATCTGAAATTCTTGGGACTTTTCAGAGGGTATATAAATGCTAGGACCCTGAGAGGTGAGGTCAGTTGTTGATTGGTTGTTGTTACTTGCTGTTGGTTGTTGTTTGCTAAGTAGTTGTGCAAAGAAGAAAGATGAAGAAGGAGGAGGAGGAAGAGGAGAAGGAAAGGAGGAAGGAGAGAGAGGAGGAGAGGAAGAAGAAGAAGAAGGAGAAGGAGAAAAGAAGGAGAAGGAGAAGGAGAAGGAGAAGGAGAAGGAGAAGGAGAAGGAAGGAGAAGGAGAAGAGGAAGAAGAAAGAAGAAGAGAAGAGAAGAAGAAGAAGAAGAAGAAGAAGAAGAAGAAGAAGAAGAAGAAGAAGAAGAAGAAGAAATAATTAGATATCCTGACAGCAAAGACCAAATGTGCCCCAAGGAGCTTGATGCCCATAGGTAGGAGAAAGTAAGCATAATAACATTGTTACCAACACTGTCTGCTTTCAGACCCCTGACTATTTTTAGGGATCTCTTTCCTTTTCTCTCTATCTTTTTTTTCTCTTTTATCTAGTGTTAGGGTTTGAAAGGATGGAGAAGGGTGGTAGAAGAACCCATAAAGTATCGAACATCCGGCTACAGTATGGCCCTGGAAGCCTGCTCATAATAATCTGGCATGCTGAGTCTGAGATTAGAAGTTGTGACTATCTTCAGGCACGTCCTCTCTGACTGTCCTAACATACTATAAGAAAGCTAATTGTCATGAGGGCTACCCTATGGAGAAAGGCCATGTGGCTAGAAACAGAAGGTGGTCTCCACCATCCAGGGTGGCCTCATCATCCAGGGAAGAAATGAGACCCTCAATTCAACCTTTAAGTTACATGAGATCAAAAAACCTTACCCAGTTACGTGAGAAAACATAGAAATAGATCCTTTCCCTTCTTGCCTTCAGATGAGACCCTAGGCCAGCTCTACACCTTGATTATACCCTTGGTGAGTGGCCTTGAGAGCATCACATAGAGAAGCTAAGCCACACCTCGATTCCCAACCCACACAATAAATCTGTTACATCCTGTCACTAAGTTTGGGTAGGTCTTTTGCCATCTATCAATGAGATCACTAATGCAGGCATGTACAAGACAAATAAGATTCTATAATTCAGTCAGTACTTACTACATTGTGTGATTTCTGACCTCATCAGGGACCAGGGAGAAATCTGGCTGAAAAGATTGAATTCTTAGTGCTTAGCTCAATATCACTTGTCCCCATGAGCAAGGCCATTTATTCCTGCTAGCATTCATTCCTGAAGCAGGCCTTCATCTCTGAAGTTTCTACCTTGACCTTCAGCAAACCTGACTGCTGCTTCTCACCCTAGAAGGCCTGTGCTTCTTTACGTTCTAGAGTAGACAGGTAGACTTCTCCTAGGAAAATCCCCAACCTAGAGTGCTGGGGATTAAATCCAGGGCCTCACATATGCTAATCACTTTACCAATGATTTGTATCTTCAGCCTCACCTTCTTTTAGGCCCCTATACTTTGAGGCAGAGTCTCCTTCTTTAGTGAAACTTGGCCTTTTTAAATTCACTGTATAGCTCAGGCTGCCTTGAACTTGGAATGTTTTCCATGTCTCTGGAGTGCTGATATCACAGGCATCGGGCAACCCTAGCTAGAAATATCTTTTCTTGGCCTGCTCATATTCTGCTTGGATTTCAAGGCTAAATCGAATGCTTTCCTTACCTCAACTCCATCAACTTAGACTCTTTTCCTTTTCAAAAAGTTCTCTCTTGCTGGCTTTCATAGAAGAGAGTGCATCATATTATATCATGTCATGTCATGTCATGTCATGTCATGTCATGTCATGTCATAGTGTAAGGGACTTTACTAAGCAATTTGGCAAACTTCCTTCCTTAACTGTTTAATAATTGTAGTTTCTACTGTTTATGGTAGGGTTTCTTTATACAAATTGGTGTGTCCTCTATGATAAATCGTATGCACAAAGGCATAGCCATTCTCTGTGATGTCCTTTATAAAAAGGGTCACAAAGTATAGCAATGCAGAGTGATTTTCTCCTCCACACAATCACAGTATGAAATTCTAACCTCCATTGTGAGTTGGATTAGTTAGGGTTCTCTAGAAGAACAGAACTTACAGAATATATACAAAAGAGATTTATTAGAATGACTTACAAGCTATGGTCCATCTAGTCCATCAATGGCTGTCTACTAATGCAAGGTCCAAAAATATAGTAGTTGTTTAGATAGTCTTCAGTGTACACCAGAATCCTGAAGTAGGTTTTAATGCCACTCTAGCAAGAGAGTGACAGTGAGCAGGCAAAGAGAGACTGAGCTTTTTTCTTCCATGTCCTTTATACAGGCTGCCAGCAGAAAGTATGGTCCAGATTAAAGGAGAATCTTCCTACCTCAAAGATCCAGATTAGAAGTGGGTCTTCCACTTCAAATGATTTAATTATGAAAAAGTCCCCCATGGTTGTACCCAACCCCTAGGGTTTAGTTAATTCTAGATGTAGTCAAGTTGACAACTAAAAATAGCCACCACATGAGTATATCTGGAGTCATGGAGCTAAGGCCATCAAGTAGGAAACTAAGAAGAACAGAGATGTCATCTTGCTTTCTTCTGTTAATTTAGTCTGAGACCATAGCCCACAGGGAAGGTACTAGTCAGGTTGGGTCTTCCCTTCTCAGTGACACCTCCAGGGAATATCCTCATGGACACACTAGAAGTTCTCCACCCAAACTCAGGTGATTCTAAATCCTTGGTGACAAGCAAGGTTGACTATCAATCACATCTGTCTGTTTCTTCAGAACAGTGAACAATTCCTTATTTAAGCTACTCAGTCTGTATATTTTAGTTGGCATCTTGAACTCTTGAGATGACTGACCAAGATGTTGACTGACCAGACTCTCAATCAGTGCTGACAAGATGTTGATTGGTGTGATGCTGGAGTGTTGCTTTTCTAGAGGAACATAATATATATTAGATAATAATTATGTGTATATATTTGTGTTTGTGTGTGTATGTGTGTGTGTATGTATGTATGTATCTATGTATAAATATATAAAGAGAATTCAATGTTTAGGTTACAGGCCATAGTCCAGTCCAACAATGACTGTCTCACACTGGAGAGGCTGAGAATCTCTGGTAGTTGTTTGGTCCATGGATCTCTTAGCAGTCTTCATCTGACACTGGAAGCCTTGAGGATTCCAACAGGCCTGCTGGTCTTATATCCATATTGAAAGCCCAAAGAAGCTCCTTCCAGTATCAGTAAAGGAATCAATAGTGGCAGGGTAGATGATCTAAAATGTAAAAGCAGAGGAGCAAAAAAAAAAAAAAAAATCCTTGTTCCATGTCCTTTTATCCCTTTACCTAGGTCCCCAGCACATTTGCCACCATATTAATACCATGACAATCCCAACAGATAGTCTTGATGGCCAGACTGATAGAATGTATGATTCTAAATTGTGTAAAGTTGCCAATTAAAACTAACAACCACAAACTCCCTCTCCTCTCTACTAGCCAACCAAAACAACTAGTTCTTATTGGCGTCATTATTCTTCTGAATAAAATGTGCTTCCTCCTCTCTATACATCCCGATTAGTATGAGATGTGAACTAGTGTTTGTGATGCACTTATCAATAGTCAAATGCAGAACTGAGTTCATTCTTTCAATTTTTCTCCCATTCCTAGAGAAAGAAAAAAAAAAATGAAGATAGGACAGCCACGGAAAGCCTAATGCAGCGGGAACCTCCTTGGAAATCTAAATGTCTATTACCATAGATGTTTTTGCGTTAATTTTTATTTGAAACTTATATTGAAAATACAAATTTCAAGAATTGTATTAAAATCTTAAAGTTCTTGATTAATTATTGTTGGAGTGAGCTCTTTAAGTGTTTGTTCTCAAAGGTGACTGGCTTTCCATATCCACACTGGGTCCTGGTTCCCTCACTTAAATCTAGCCAGGATTCCTTTAAATATCCCTGATTCTAAAATGCTCCTCCTCTGTATTCCCTCGGGCTGTGTGGTGAGCATCTTCCAGATGTAGATTAGTTGTCTAGTCAGTGGAGACTTGAGTCTCACTCAACATCATGGTGACACTTTTTGTTTTCTCAGAGAAAAAAAACTTGTCAGGGGGCCTGAAAGGTGGGCAGATGATCTGAACAAAAGATTTCTATGGTGGGATTATTGTATTGTTTAATTTTCCAGTTTAACCTGTGCTCTGCCCATTTCCCTGAAGCAATTTTGAGGCACTTTGTGAAGAGAACTGTGTCAGCAGTTCCAGAATTTGACCTCACTGAGAGTGGGAAGACAAGTTCCATTCCTTGGACAGGAATCCCAGGAGCCCCCTCTGTCTCTTCATCCACATGTTGAGGCTCCTGTTTTTCCACACTGGACTAAGAGCAGTGAGAGAGGATTCAGAGCATTATGTAGCTTTGAACTTCCTTACCTAGTATGGAGAAAAAAGGCAGAAGCAGCCCAGAGAACAATGGGGACTGGGGAAAGACTGAGCAAAATTCATCCCAAATTACTAGTCCGGGTTGGAATGATAGTACTAGTCAATGCTCACTTCTGCCCAGTCGCTAAACCCAGGGAGGGGTTTCTCTGTTTTCTATTGCTCACAGTGCTCCCATGAACAGCAGTATTATCCACCATTTAGAAGAAGTTCAAACTAAAGCTTGAAGGTATTTCATTATTTTCTTAAGGTTGCCGAGTTTCTAACTAGTCAACTCAGTGATGCTTCTTGAACGAGGACTAGTTGACTTTCTGAATTCAACTTCTTTTTAGCATTGTTTTCCCCAAATCTGTCATGGTTTAAGCTCTAGAATTGCTGAGTAACTGTATCATTAAGAGGGCTGTTTACTTCCTGGAGTTGAACTTACTTAGAAGTCATATTTGTTTGCATGCTCTTTTATTGAATGATATAAGATTTCATGCTGTCCCAAGCATAACAATTATACTTAGATATATGTTTTAATTGCCTCACTGGACCAAAGCCAACATTATGAAATCAGTTTTTTATTTACATTTTATTAGCCACAAAGCTTGAGTTCATATTTGCATATTTGAGTGCAAGCAAGGGTCAACCGTATTAACGATTCCTTCCATGTGTCTTAGTCACTGTTCCACTGCTGTGAACAGACACCGTGACCAAGGCAACTCGTATGAAAGAAAGCATTAAATTGAGGGTTTGCTTAGAGTTTCAGGGGCTTAGTCCATTATCATCATGGCTGGGATCATGGAGGCTGGAGCAGTATCGGAGAGTCACTTGCAGACCCACTGGCCAAGAGATTGAAAGAGAGAAACACTGGGCTGGGGGTGGGCTTTTGAAAACCTCAAACCCCACCCCCAGTGATACACTTTCTTCAACAAGGCCATAACTTCTAATCTTTCTAATCCTATTAAAGACTTCCACTCCCTAGTGACTAAACATTTAAATATATGAGCCTATGGGAGTCATCTTTTTTCACATATGGCTTCCTGAATAGGCTGTTTCATAGGGAAGTGAGGTTCCATACTAATTTTGCTAAACTCATGGCCATCTGGGGATCCAAGGCTTGGGCCCACTCAGAAGTTGAAAAGTATTACAGATAAAGGTTCTTCTTCAGATGCTTTCTTGGTTTTACAACCATTACACTATTCAGATGAAATACCATGCAGACAGTCCAATGCACTATGCAAAAGTTATCATAAAGTTGGAACTGTGTTTGGATATAGGAAGAAAGTGAGGAGAAGTGAATGGAAAAGAGGAGAAGGAAGAAGAGGAGGAGGAGGAGGAGGAGAAGGGATATGGAAGAAGGAATGGCAGCTAGGACATTTGAACAAAGGAATCATCACAGGCCCTGCCAGTGGGTTGACTGGATCTTCCTGTCACACTCAGTGTCCTACTATGACGCTGGTAATAAAAACCCTTTGGGACATTGTTGTGCAGATTAAATAAGACATAATACACAGTTCTCTTATGGATTGGCAAGTCTGGTACACACATCAATTCCTATTCACCTTAGTCTAAGATTTTAACCAAAGCCAAATCCAAAGCCAACTTGCTAATTGCCTCGAGCAGGAATTAGATGGAAACTCAATTCATCCTTGTTCACATTGGCCTACTTGTACTATGGCCATTTTGACTGTATTGCAGACTGCATTATAAAATCTGAAAAGGATCCTTAATCACCATTTCATTTCTTCTCTCCCCTTTGTAAGTGTACTATTATTACTCTGTTCCATCTAAGAAGAAGGTCGAGCAATTCCAAGTGGTTTTTTGAAATATGGATGTTCTGGCCCTGGAGCTGCTGCCCCATCTAGCAAGGTCTGTTTTGGAGCCAAGCTTGGAAGCACATGGTAGGTTTACCAGAACACCCTGAAAATTGACTCCTTGGCCAGAAACCTAACTCTGCAGCTAGTCTATAACTTTTTTGAACTTTTTTGTTCTCCAAGAGGTCCTTTTTGCATGTTTTGGCTTTCCCCTACTGTCTGCTCAGTGATGTTCAAGTGGACAGTAGGCAGTTTACAATATGCAGAAATAATCACACACTGAGTTTACCAGCCTCTAACTCTATCTCATTTCTGTACTGGACACACAACAATTATTATTACCATAATAGAAGAGGCTACAAAGGCAAGGTGGGGGTAGGTGGGGAGGAGGCAAATCAGAAAAACAGTCCTGTAAATCTTTTTGATTTATTGTTTTCTTTTCTTTTCTGTATTATACATTGGACTTTCCTAGTAGATCATTTATCCAATGGGAAAACGGGAAAAGAAAACGTCTTCTAGTTACCCTTGGTACAACAAATATTTAATCAGAAAGTCACCTTTTAACAGTCATACTAGGAATCACCTTGTAAATAAGAAGTGGCTTCCCAGAATATGAACCATATTAAAAACAAAAAAATACAGTGAGAAAGGAAATCACCTTTCTCACTTGTGGGAAGATTTTAAGTGGCCCATGATTACTCAACTCAAGAGAGGATGATGACATGCAGTACAGTGTAGTGAAGAAAACAGTTTCAGAATAAACTTATTTCCTTGCCGTATTCCTCCTAGCACAGAACACACACACACACACACACACACACACACACACACACACACACTCAGAAACGTCTAAGGCCACTGAGGAATGAGGTCTCATAGAATAAATTAATCTCTCTGGGTCTTAATGCTTTCATCTATAAAGTGGGGCAATAATTTGAAGTTTTCTATAAGAGCCAAGGAGAAAGACAGGGCTGGTTTAGAACTCTAAAAGTGCAATTAAAGATTTACAAGTGCTGAGATGAGTGCTAGAGAAGATTTTCTATGTAATGGAGCAATTTACACGGGGCTAATAGAATTGATATGTGCCAAAGCCTAGAAATATGTCCTGGGCCTCATCACCTCGCCAAATGCATCTCAACCTCTCCACTGTGTGTAGACACAGCTCCTCTGTGAACCTTGCTGAATGTCTCTCCCGTGGCTTCGCTGTAGTTACAGAGAAAGATGTCTTCTTCCCTAGCCCCTTCCCCTTCATAGCAGAAATGAATGGCAGAAATCATTTCCAGAGGCAACAAGGGAATACAAAGTCAAGGGCAAAGAAGAGAACTGGGAAAAATGACCTCCAAACTTTGTTCGAGTCCAGGGAGTTGGTGGTGGGGGAAATGTCTTGAAAAACACTCTGTAGAAAGAAGGACACACGGAGTATGAAAGGGGTCTGATCTTAGCCAAGCAAAGAGGGAAAACGCTGGTGTGTTGAAAGCAGAGTATGCAACTGAAGTGAGCACCATTTGATCCCAGGGCTTTCCAGTTCCAGCCCGAAGTGCAGGGCACCCAGCGCACCAGGCATGGTGGAGGAGTGCTGCTATCATTGGGTGTCTGTGTTCCCCTGACATTTATATGTGAAACATGAATCTGATACTACAGTAACAGGAAGTAGGACTTTGGGGAAGTTATGAATGGGATTAGCATCTTTCTATAGGAAGTTTCATCTTCCTGCCTCACTTTTTCCATCACATACGGACCCTATATGAAGACACTGTATGTAACCAGGATTTAAGTCCTGACAAGACGCCAAGGCTTCCAGTGCTTATGTCAGGCTTCTCAGTCTCAGACCTTATGAAAAGTAAATGTGTGTTAATTGTGAATATGCAAGTGTGTTATTTTGTTATAGCAACAGACAGGACTGAGGTAACTACATTTTACATAACCCCAGAGAAGCCATTCAGAGACATCTCAATGGGAATAAAATGTTTTGGTTTGGGGCAGGCTGCGATCTATACACAGCATGACTTGATATTTCCTACAGCTCATTCTTGAAATTTCTTGCAAGCTTATGGGTTTAGGCTTGTCATGTAAGAATTAAGAGAGAACTGTTATCACCTATCATGATGGCTATTCTTGACTGCAGTAGAATTAACTAAGTCAAGTGGCTGGGTACACTTTCCTGTGAGGGCTGTTTCCTAACTAAGTCATTTGAAGTGAGGAGACCAATGCTAAATCCAGATCTCTTGAGGTGGGAAGATCCACCTTAAATATGGGCCATGCCTTTGGTGGCAGCCTAATAACACACACACACACACACACACACACACACACACACACATGCACACACACTCTGTTCCTCTAGAGAACACCTATGGTCACATTGATGTAGCATTCAAATAAGTACTTTTCAAAATATACTTATTCATTTATTAAACACAGAACTTGCTTAGAGAGAGTGTCACACACTGTTGGCAGCCACTACTCACTTGTTGAATAAATTAGCTAATGAGCTATGAAGAGAAGGAAGAAGTAAATGCATTTCAGGATAAGAGAATGTTCCTGACAGCATGGAGTCTACAACCTGAGGTGGTGAGAGCATTTGATGGAATTACTTCAACATGGTCAGAGAAAAAGTTATATTGTTCTATGTGTATAATCCTTGTTTTAATTCCTACACAGTATCTCACTATCATTATAAACTATATTTACATACTTCTGTAATTATACTTAATAACTCTCATGTCTTATTGATACTATAAACCTCTTACTTATTATTTACCCATATTGTTGTATGTTTAGTTGTTTTCCATGGCTGTATCTTGCCAATGTAACAAGTAGCGTTAATAATAACAGGAATTGATTTCTATTGTGTATAGGATGTTGTGTTCCTTGGTTTATGCACCATTCCTGGATTTCATGTGTTGGCAAAATCCAGATCATAGTCCTACACTGAGATTAAAATGTCTTAAAATCATCTAAGATCTAGTGGCTAGAAATTGGGTACATGAAGTTCCCCACTCCCGACTTTCTATGAATCAGCTCAGAGAGGGATGGTTAAGGTCTATGCTAAGAATGGTCAAGTTTATCGTGCACTATAGTAATTTATTATAAACACAAACATTTGGCTTTACAAAGGAACAGAACAGCTGCCATATCACTCCCTGAGAAGTGATGGATACACTGTCAGTGATGGGCAGGATCCATCAGACATCTGTCTAAGCTTAGGCTATGCTTGATCTGTTAAGCAGCGGTTCTCAACCTTCCTAGTGCTGTGACCCTTTAATACAGTTTCTCATGTTGTAGTGACTCCAGCCATAAAATTTTCTTTGTTGCTACTTCATAGCTGTAACTGTGTTACTGTTATACACTGCATGAGACCTCCAAAGGGGTTATGACCCACAGGTTGAGAACCACCTTGTTAGGGCTACAATGCTTTCTCTTCTTTGACTCCCTTTCATATTAATTAACTCCATAGTGAGCGTCAGTATGGTCTTCCTAATACCTCGATACACTTCCTGATGGAAAGTCAGCTTGGAGTGGAATCTATTTCTCTACTAGAACACTGTAGTCTTCAGCTGCAATAGGGCCAGCCACTCCCAGTGTAATTGCAACCTGCTTCGCAGCTTACCTGGCCAGTTGCAGCCCATTTGATGACACTGAGCATTCAAATTATTAGAAAGTTAGATCTTCCTACTCCTTTTCTTTCATATATTCTCTGCCTAAATGGCCGACAATAACCTCTCATGTGTATTCTTTTATGACTCACAGGATTGTTTCAATGTCCAAAACGAAAGAAAATCTGTATTTTCAACCGCCATATTTTCTCCATATCCAGTGTCTGTCACATAGTAGGTCTCAATAAATATTTTCTCTGAGTTTATTCCAGAGAATAAGGAGAGAAAAGAGAGAAAGAGAGAGAGAGAGAGAGAGAGAGAGAGAGAGAGAGAGAGAGAGAGGAGCGCATGCAAGAGTGAGAGAGCACATTTTCAGGAAAGCTTCCTGGAGTCCAGGAAAAGTACATACCTCCTTGGGCCGTCATATTGTAATGGCTACATTGCTTCTCTGTCTCTGTCTTTGTATACACACACACAGAACACACACACACTCGTTTCTTAGTCCTACTCTGGGGCTAGACTGAGCTCTTGCATGGAGGACACCAAATCCTATTTATACTTGGATCTTCAGCACAGGGGTAAGCTTTTCATAAGCCAATGGTGTTAGCATTCTGTCTAAACCCCACCCCACTGTTACCTGGAAACAGCCAGGTATGCTCCACCCCACAGATATATGGCAACAGCCAGGTAGGTCTGACCCACTATAAAAGGGGCTGCTTGCCCCCTCCTCCCTCTCTTGATCTCTTGTAACTTTCTTGCTCTCTTGGGCTCTTGCTCCCTTGCCCTTCCTACCATATGCTCATGGCATACTTCTACCTCTCTGCTCTCTCTGTACCTTTCTCTATCTCTACTACCATCTTAACTCCCTTCCCCATGCCCGGAATAAAGTCCTTTCTATACTATACCTCGTGTGGCTGGTCCCTCAGGGGGAGGGATGCCTCTTCACGGCCCAATGAGATATCCCCTCTCCCCGCCCCCCCATACCTCACCACACCACCATAGAACATATCACCCCCTCTTTACATTTTTATAAACACATCAAATGGTTCTCAACCTTCCTAATGCTACCATCCTTTAATACACTTCCTCATGTTGTAGTGATTTCCTGTGGGTATCCTGGTTCTTGGCTGGGCATGGGCCTAGAACCCCGAGACTTCAAGGGAGAAACAGTAGGAGTTCGGCCACGTCCCTAGAACTCAGGGTCCTAACAAGCAGTCCAATCTCCATAGACGTACATAGTTCAGTCACATAGGCCATTACAGCCCCTCCCAAAGTGCACAGGTAGAGAGTGTGACTACAGGCCTTAAGCCCTAGAGATTTACATACTAATGAAGGTCAGAGGGTGGAGCCAATTAAGCATTCCTCCCCATAACCTCCCCCTTTCTCCCTCCCTACTTAACTCAGGTCTGCCCTGAGTTTGGGGGGGGGGGGTACATCCACCATCTACCATGACAATAAACCCTTTTGGAACCAAGGACTTCCTCGTGTCATTGGGGCCTGCGGGGCCTGCAGTCACCGAAGTCCTGGAACTCCAGACTTTCTTCTGTATGCAGGTCCCCCACCGAGTGGAAGGCTCCAGGCAGCCTCCCACATCGGCCACGTTTACCCACAATTTCCAAACATAAAATTATTTCACTGCTACTTCATAACTGTAATTTTGCTTCTGTTATGAATATACTGTAAATATCTGATATGGGACCCCTGTGAAAGGGTTGTTCACCCCGAAAGGGTCACAACTCAGAGGTTGAAAAACACTATCATAATTCTTCATAGATTTCTCAGAACTGCAACTGCCGTTCTAGGGATCACATGAGGTAAGCAGGGCTGTTATTTAACAGATGAAAACTAGAGACCTGGGGAAGAAAAAAAACCAAACCAAACCAAAAATAAACAATGACAACAACAACAAAAAAAAAACCATACCAACTCAGTTTCCTTCTGAAATTGGAAACTGATGTTGAACGCAGGTCTCTTAAGCTTTCTTATGAGAAAGTTTGGTGAGAGTCACCCAGTAGAGGCCACAGGAAACCTTTCTCCATGGATCCTCTGGAGAGATTGTCTAGGACCTGTTCTTGAACTGGGCAGAGACTACATGGCACACTAGTCTGTAGTCATGGTGACATCCTCAAGTTGTTATCCCCTTAAGGGACAGTTTAGGGATCAAAGACTGAGTTCAAGGCAGATGAGTGGGGAGAAAGATGGGAGATCTGTGAGAAGACATAGGCTGTTTTAGTTTCTTCTCAAACTCTGTTCTCTAGGATGGCCAGCTGGACAGGCAAGGTCCATTCACCATTCTGAAAAAAACCCCCAGGGAGCTCCTGATCATTAGAATCATTATTGTACTAGTTAACTATAAATATAAATAGTTCTCTATTTTCGTTCAAAAGTGGTAGTGCAGAAGATTGCTACAGAGTGGCCTCCCTCACAGAAAGAGGTGCCTTATGCAGGTAAAAATTCAAGCGAACTCCCAGCAGCCTCTCCCCAGACCTTGGTTGCTTCTCTTTCTCTTTCTGTTTTCCTCTGCTACATTGTTTCTCTTACCAGAATTCATTAGGTAAAGTTAAGAGGCTGAAACTGCTGAAGCTGTGGTCTGAACTTTCCTCCGGTCTGCTCAAGTCAATAGTCCAGAACCTTCCCAGGAAGTTAAGAATAAGCGGGGTTAAAGTGCAGCCTTCAGTTGAACCCAGTATTGAATGTGTTCCTGGCTCACATACTGAGATGACAGGACTGAGAAGCCTCCTTCCTTGGCTACGAGTCAGCATCATTTGCTGGAGGTGCGGGTGCAAAGGTGTGTGTCCCTGAGTCCCCAAAAGACCTTGTCCTGAAGTCAAAAGACGCTGAAAGTACCCCCAATCCTATAACTGAGAAGTGGGGGAGGGGCGGAAGGGGTGGTGACTCCCAAGTTCAGGCTCACAATGGACTTCTGTTGAAATGAGAAGCATTGGAAAGAAAGAATAAAACTAATTCTAGAGACTGTGGGTAGCAGGGAGGCTGCAAGAATTCTTCATTCTTTAAAAACCGAGGGGAGCTGCTTGCTCAGGTTAATATCGCAGCAAAGGGGAGCCCGGTACTCAGAAGATGTGAGGCTTTCTGCAGAAAATCCCAGGGAATAGATTCGAAGTCCCAAAGTTGACCTGAGCCTGCCGGTGTTGAGTGGCGATGGTGGTAGATACACAGCCCAGCATCCCTGGCTCTGCAGCGCGAGCAGCAGGCCAGGCGAGTCCAGAGCCCTTGGACTGCGGAAGGATATAAAGCACTGTTTACCTCGCGTCTGGCCGAGCCATCTAGGGGCGAGGCCGGCGCCCCCCGGCGAGAGCGCTGCAGAAGTGGCGGCAGCAGCCCTGGCCGCCCGCGGGCGCTGGGGAGCCGGGCGCGCACTGGCAGCGACGCTGCTGATTGATGGGCTCCGGCTCAATGACAGGGGCCGGGGCGTGGGTGGGGCGGGGCTGGAGAAGAGGGCGGGGGCTCAGTGGAAATGTGTCGGTGACATTGAATGGGGAGACCGAGCGCGAGCGAGCGAGGCGCGCGCGCACACATACGCGCACACACAGCCGGGCTCGCTCCGAGATCCCGGCCACGTAAGTAACTATTAATACCGCCTCGCCCGGGGATGCGGGCGTGCTGAGCGCCGGGATTGGCCTAGGGCGCCGTGGCCATCCCCTTTAATTTTTAAATACTCTGTCCTCTCCTACTTCTGGGTGGCAAGAAAAAAAATAAGAAGACAAGCCGTCGATTTTTATTTTTCCTCCAGAACAAACCCTGCCGTGCAATTTGGTCTCCAGGCATCCGGAGACAAGAGTGGTTTGCAAATTGTTACAAGGCTCGAGACCCAGTTGTGCAGCGGAAAAGGAACGCCGCGGGTTGAGAGTCCTGGAAGCATCTGCTGCCAGCTTCTGCAGGACCCCCGGAAATCTCCTGCTGCTGGTTCCCCCAGGTCACCACCCTCTCTTCTTACTTCATCGGAGGAGGATCTGGGACGTGAGCGGCGACAGCAAGAGCTAGTGCTGACCGCGCGGGCTCAGCTTTGGGCTTTGTCGCGGTACCTGTGCCTGCCCTACTCCGCACTTTCTACTTAGCTTTTGCAATCTTTTGTTGCCACTGCTGACCGCCCCAAGTTAAATGCTCCTTTGCTATTTTGCTTTTTTTTTTCCCCTGTCTTTTTTTTTTTGAGAGAGAGAGAGAGACAGAGCTCTGCGATTTTTTGGAAAAGCCTCAGACGCCATCTACAGTTAAGACTTAGGTAACTGCCTTCTCTAGCACCCCTTCCACGCCCCCCACCCTTTCCACCAAAAAAGGGGGGGTGCTGCGCGGATTCTGGCTGCCGCGCGGCGTGAGCCGGTAGACCCGTGCTTATTTCCTTTTTCTTTTTGTTTGGTTTCTAACGCGTGGAGGGCGAGCCGGCGCCGCGCGCTCCCTGAAGACTGCACAAACTCTAAGCAGGGCTCCTCCGCCCGGTCTGCGGATCCTCAGCTGGGGATCGCTCAGGAGCCCGGCGCTGCAGCTCCGCACCCCAGAGGCACGCTCACTCGTCCAGATCCACGCTGCGAACAGAGACCCACTGGCTCCAGAGTGCGGTTCTGCACCGCGCTGGCGGCTTCTGGGTAACAAAAGGACCTGAGTTGTCCGCAGAGCGAGCACCCCCGGGAACGGGGCTCGCAGCCGGGGACCAGCCCTGCGGTGCCCATCTGGAGGCTAGTTCTTAACTCTTCCTCCACGGATCCCCAGACGGGTCCCCTCCCTTCTTGATCCTTTTAAGTCGGTGGCACCGAGGCGCCTGCACCCGCAGCTCATCCATCTCTCCAGCGGGTTTTTTTTTTTTTTTTTTTTTGGTTTGTTTGTTTGTTTTGTGGTGTGCGATCCCCACACTCATGAACATACACAGGTCTACCCCTATCACAATAGCGAGATATGGGAGATCGCGGAACAAAACCCAGGATTTCGAAGAGCTGTCGTCTATAAGGTCCGCTGAGCCAAGCCAGAGTTTCAGCCCGAACCTTGGCTCTCCGAGCCCGCCCGAGACTCCGAACTTGTCGCATTGCGTTTCCTGCATCGGGAAATACTTACTGTTGGAACCTCTGGAGGGAGACCACGTTTTCCGCGCTGTGCATCTGCACAGTGGAGAGGAGCTGGTGTGCAAGGTAACCAGCCCAGCTTTGCTTTTGCGTTTTGTCTTTTGCTTAAAAATAAAATTAAAATCATCCCGAGTCCTTTGCTAGGGGCCGGGACGGCGCGGGTGGTCGCAAAGCTCTTAAGTCCAGGGGCGAAAGACTCCTGGGATCATTATGCGTGGCCTCGTCAAACCGGTTATATTTGTGTGTCTGTCCACGTTCGACTAGTTGCGAAGTTTTCAGACCGTTCAGACAATGGGGCGGGCTGCAGCGGGGGCGTTTTGGGGAGATCCGGAGAGGGAGGGCGGCGAATCTGAACTGGGGCACGGACACGCGTGCCCTAGGAGGCTCGTAGAGCTCCTGTGCACAGGGCTGGTTCCCCTTGCCGGGGCATTTCTCTCTCTAGGTCGATCCCCCTCCCCTCTCTTCAAGGACTAGGGAATCCCCGGTTGGTTTTCAGGCGCCGCTCCTTCGGTTTCTTTTGTAGCCATTGTTCTTAGCAGCCTGCAGGTGTTAAACCTTTGTTCCAAAGGTGGCCTTTAAAAAGAGACACAAAAAGTGTCCCCTCTGGCTGAGCCCAAGGCTCTAGCTGGGGAAAAGGGTTTTTAATGCTCTTTCTTCTGCCTGAAGCCTGGAAAGGAAGATTGGAGTGAAAATTCGCCCCTTGCGCACCTTTGGGTGAACAACGAATCCTTTGGGTCTTTTTGTCTAGGTTTCATCGCGTCTTCAGACTCTCTGACTGCACACCCCCATAGTGACCCCCTGCACTCACAACGTCACCTTTGCCTGTTTAGAGACTGCCCTTTGGAGCCCCCTGTGCTAGTACTAAGAAGGGCACTTCAATTTCCTTTTGTCTTTGACCCTGAGCAGTAACTGGTTTGTGTCTCTGTGTGTCTGTGTGTCTTTGTGTGAGCTCACCAAGTACCAGACAAGAGGATCGAGGAAGAACAGTAACAAAATATTTGACTACAGTCAGTTTTTCCTACTGTAGTGGAGAGCAGGACTTCCCAGAACTAGATGTAGATCAAGAATACATTACCAGTTAAATTTTTGTTCTTTTCGTTTATTTATTTATTTATTTATTTTATTTATTTATTGAGGCGGAAGTGTGACCGTGCTGTCTTTGAAATGGGTACTGTGCACATCTGTGCTACACATACTGTATTTCACTTTCCTCAATTAATCACTGGCTGCTTTGTGAAATCACCTTATTTCGTGCTGAGTTGGAGTGCTTCCTTGTAATAACCGGGTGGGCGAAGATCTTCAGGCAGTTCTGAGATTATTTATTTCCGAATTTAGAGGAAAACCGAAGACTCTTTAAATATTGCTGTTTGCATGGACTAAGTGTTGGGAATTTTGCATCTTCTCCAAGTTACTGTAATCAAGAGCAACTATGCCCAGCTAAAGCATTACATTTAGTAGGCAGCTCAGAGTCTGATTGGAGCCCTGCACACTGCACAATAGGACAGTCATCCTTTAAAATGAATGAATTCCACTGAGCTGTCATTCTCCTATGAAATATGCACCATCATCGGCAGTGAGCATCCCTCCTTCTTTTGCTCAACTTCAGAACAGCATTTTAATATACTTCTCCCCAAAGGCTAGAGATGATTTTCCGTAAAAACTGTCTGTGGCCAAATTCTGCAAGAGCATCTTGCTATTCATTCTTTGTTTAAAACTAGGGTTGTCTCTGGCCTCTCTTCCTTCTCCTTTCTGATCTTTCGAGGCATATTTCACTCTACGCTGACCTTATAGTGTCATTTTCAGACTTGCTCCCTGGCCCCAAACTGCACTTAATCTGTTGGTTTAGTTATTTCCAAGACTGAATCAGCTCTTCACCAATTATAGTGTGGCTGCAAGTGGATTTAAGTGCGGTATCATTGTTCTGTTTGACAGAGGTCATCCCTTTATGACTCCACAGCTTCTGTTCTCCTGCCTTCTTCCCTGAGGTGATGTGGGTGACTTCTACAAGCATAGCTATATGCATCCCTCTCCAGGAGAGTTTTATGAGGGAGATGCCATGAACTGCCCCAATATACCCACTGTAGGCTCTTTAGCTTGCTACAGGACTCAGAAACCTCCACATTTGAATCCACCTTCTTTTGATGTCTTCTCATGGGTTCCTGTTTCCTAGCTTTGTGTTTATGCAATAAAAAGTACAGAAGTAGAAAGACTGTGTTTACTGTGGAGGAGTCAGTCATTCGAGTATTCTCTTTGTGGTTGGGGAGGAGTGCAGGGAAGAGCTTCCAGGGACATAAGCAAAATCCCCCAGCCTGATTATTGCCTCCACGTGCCTACTACTTTAGTTAGCCAAAGTAGGGAAGGAGCTTTAGGGGGTGTTTAGCTGTTTTCACAAAAATTCTCATAGCTACTGTGCAGAATGACATAATTACTATCTTGGCAGAATAGGCACTTTTTTCTTTTTTTCTTTTCAGACATGATGAATGTGGCCTGATCTTAGGGCCTTATCTGAACTGTCACATTATATAACCAAGGCTCCCAATTAAACATTTAAAAGGAGCTGGAACCCAGGCTCAGGGCTTGATTTTTGCACTTAGGGTGAAGCTTTAAATACCAGTCCAAGCCTCTAAATGCCTGTTACAGCCACTGAATAAAAGTTTGGCTTCTTCCTGTTTAGGAAAATGTAAGCAATTCTTTTAGTTTTTCATTTTCTGTCCACCATTTTGCATTCTCCTACAAAGGGTATGGTCACATTGGGAAGCTGCCATGAATTTGTTTTGCTACTTTCATTTAATTCCCTGTTCATTCAGCTTTTCAGCCGTGCTGTGGGAGAGGAGGCTAACCATGCTGAGCAAAAGGTTATTTTATTTTATTTTTTGAAAGGCAAATGGAAACAGGAAGTGTATTATAAATAATCAGAACGGTAGGCCCTGGCGACAGAACCCACAGCCTGATGCTTCAGACAAAATCATGCTTGTTACATAATGCAGCTTGTTGACATTAGCCTCTCTATGTGTGTGTGTGTGTGTGTGTGTGTGTGTGTGTGTGTTCCGTGATGAAATTGCTGAGGCTTCCCCGGTTCTGTGGCCTGCAGCCTGTATGCTAAGGTTGACTCAAGCATTTCAGATTCCTAATTGAGCGGGCCACTGAGGTCGCTGCTCTGAGGTCATCATTTGACAGTATCAGGGTGTGATTTGTGGTCTCCGGGAGGCTGAAGCATTCATTCTTAAATTCGAGGGTGTAGTGGCAACAGCTGTGCCACTTTCCTGAGATACCTCATTATGGCTCATTCACAGCCTTACTGTTGACTTTGCTTCCTCAGCCCCAGTTAGCACCAGCCTCTGTGAGGTGCTTATTGTCCCTGTTTGACTCACAGGTTTTTTTTTTTTTTTTAATGCTCAGTTACTTAACTCTTGGAATTTTATATTGCAGCCTGTGTTTCCTTGAATGGGCTACAGAAGGCCCAGGAATTCCCTCAGAAGGATTCTAGGGTAACACGTGTGCATTCCAGACTGGGCCTTGTTAGCAAAATGAAGCGAGACCGAGGTTCCTGGGTGAGATCAGGACCCACAAAAGGTTGTGGTGTATAGGTCAGGGTGCTTACTATACAAAGAAGGAGGTTCTTTGTGTACGGTATCCATGCTGTCCATCCTATTCGGATGAGTGGCGGCGCACGCAGCCAGAGTGATAAGCATCACCCAGGAAGGATTTTTTTTTTCTGCTTCTCTCCTACCACACTCTGAATACTACTGATGAGGGTCTCATTGGGACCCAGTGACACGGGCTCACTGCTACTCAGAAGATGGCTAAACTGTTTCTACCAAGCCTACTTTAAAATGAACCCCCCTTCATTCACCCCATACCACTTCCAAATAGCTCCCCCTTGCACATTCTCCTGAGCAAGGGAAACCCCATTCCAACCCTAGGTGCTGGTAGAGCTGAGTAACTATATGTCGGCTTTGAAGTACATGAAAAGCTTCCTTTCTTTTCCATCCTTACAGTCTTTCTGTTGCATTCGTTTCTTAGATCTGTTCAGAAGGTATTGATGGTGCATTTTTCTTTTTAAGCAACAGTGAGGTGGCATTTCACAGGCTAACTCTGATTCATAGAAAATCATTGCATAATTGATTCATTGAGCTAGATATCTGCGGAGGGAAGAGGGAAGCCAGTCTGGCTCTCTATGGAGAAGGCCCCTGTGCTAATCCTAGAGCTGCCACTGGGGCAAGAATTTAAATTTGTTTTCTGTGCCTCGGTTTGCACATCTGTAAAATGAATTCATCACACATAGAAGACGATGGAGGAAAGCCTTGACGGTAAATGAATTAACTGTTCATTCATGCACATTTTCCAAAAGTAAAGAGATGCTTGCCTTTTTCCTGGGGTCAAGTGGTTTTTTTTTTTTTTTTTTAATTATTATTTTTTTGCATCCACTTTTTCTATAAATAATGTAACTGTAGTAACTATAGGGAGGAGTAATAATATTTGGGCTTAGGTGATAGCTCAGACAGCACAAGCATAAAGACTTGAGTTAGATAACCAACATCCTCATTTAAAAAGCTGTGTGTGATACTTGTGATATCAGCTCTGGCAAGACAAGGACAGGAAGATTCCAGGGCTCCCTGGTCAGCTAGGCACACCAAATGGGTAGGTGGAAGGCCAATGAGAGACCCTGTCTCAAAAAACAAGATGTATACTTTCCTGTAGAGCCGTACCTGAGATTGACCTCTGACCTCTACACAGACACAGAGATACACTCACTGATACAGATAGACAAGATACAGACAGACAGACACACACACATACACAGACACACTGAATAGTAAAAATTTATCCATGTTATACCATTTAAGATTTGGAGGTTCAGAGGAGTCACACATGTTTTTTTGTTTGTTTTGGTTGGTTGGTTTTTCCTGCACTACACTACACAGCTGGTAGCAGACAGAACTGGTGTGTGGGGTCTAAGTTTCATACTCTTTATGCCATGTCAAAGCACCAGCCTGTGGGAGGATTCAGCATTCGGCAATTTGTGTCATAGGAGGTATCTCTGACTGGGATCTTGTCAATTCTGTCCTAGGTGTTTGAGATCAGCTGCTACCAGGAGTCCCTAGCCCCCTGCTTCTGCCTGTCTGCCCATAGCAACATCAACCAAATCACAGAAATCCTCCTGGGAGAGACCAAAGCCTATGTGTTCTTTGAGCGAAGCTATGGAGACATGCATTCCTTTGTCCGCACTTGCAAGAAGCTGAGGGAGGAGGAGGCAGCCCGACTGTTCTACCAGATTGCCTCGGCTGTGGCCCACTGCCACGATGGAGGGCTGGTGCTTCGTGACCTCAAGCTGCGGAAATTTATCTTCAAGGATGAAGAGAGGTAAGTGGGGCTTAGCCCATGCAGGTGTGAGTGTGTGTGTGTGTAAACGTGATGTGATAGAGTATCATCTGCATCTACATCTGCAGGGAACTTGTTCTGACGCCTGTTGTCCAGGTGAGGGTTAAGGCAAGCAAAACAAAGAGAGAGTATTGTGGTGTCCCAATGCCCTTGGCAAACAAAGAGCTCCTTTCATGAAACATTCAAAATCCAGAGGGGATAGGGTAGTCTGTGACCTGCTGAATGTGTGTGTTTTGTATGAAGAATTCTGAAGGAGGCTGCAAACTAGTGTGGCAGTTTCAAAGTCGACAAAGACAGTTTTGTGAAGGCGTCATGCCATCAGAACACTGACTACCTCTAGGACTTTGTTCATAGTCCTTTCACTCCCTCAATAGCTGTATCCTATGCACATAGTAGGCTTGCAAGTGAGCATCAGAAATAGATAGACCCCAGACCTGTCAAACAGCTAGTGCTGAGTCCTGGTGATGTGGTAGAGTGTGGGGGTGGGGATTGCCAGTGCTCACTAGGTCTTGAGTAACCAAGAAAGGTTTCAAAGGAGAGAGAAGCATGGCAGCCTGGGAAGAGTTGACATGCCAGGTGAGGAGCTGATGGTGTGAGTTCAGGAACCAAGGACGCCTGGTTATCTCAAGAAACATCTGTTCAAGACAGGCATCTGGCCTCATTCATGGATACACCATTAGCTCATCAGGTTCCATTTAGCCAACCTGGCCTGAGCCCAGCTTTCTCTTTACTTGTAAAACGTCCTTTTAAGAATGTAGTTTCTTAGAGGGACACAGGCAATGTCTTCAGTCAGTATCACCTACGTGTTCCTTGTGCCCTATTGGGATAACCCACAAATCAAAAGCCCCGGGGAATAGTGCCCAGGAATTGTTTAAAAGACTCCACACACCTGAGTCCATGGAGTCTCAAATCTTGACCTTGGTCATTTTGGACTGGAAAAGAGGGCAGGAAAGTCTCAAGGCTGTCACCTAGGACCATCTGATGGCAGTCTGGTCCACTTCCTTCAACTCCTCACCCTGTTGACATTTCTTTGGTACTTTTTGTAAATCACACAGACCTTGGGGAGCAGACCTTTCTGCTTTCTATTTCCTTTGACATCCAGCTCAGTGGGCTGTGATATTTTCACACTATTGTTTACAGAAATCCATTGTCCCCTCCCCCATGAGCTGGAGCTAGTGAATTGTACTTTTTTGTTCTCTCTCTCTCTCTTTCTCTCTCTCTCTCTCTCTCTCTCTCTCTCTCTCTCTCTCTCTCTCTCTCTCTCTCTCTCCATCTATCTATATACCTATTTTTTTCCTCCATGGTTTGAACTAATTGGAGACTTAATGTCTGGCAAGCACTTGGGGCTTAGCAAAGGAAAAGGGCCTGTTGTTACTTAAGCCAAATGGAATAATTTCATGGGTGTTTATAATCCAGCTGTGTATACAGCATGCAGAAAGCTTCTGGGCTTCCTGTGCCTATAAAGGTTTTTTTTTTTTTTGTGTGTGTGTGTGCATATTCTACCCATGGGGGTGGGGTCAGTGGACACTAGCATTTCTGGCAGTTAATGTCTTGGTCTATGATTAGATGGCTTTATTTAAAACAAAGTGAAGAAGCAGGCTCTCCTAAGAATGTGGGCTATGCCTACCTTTTCCTTCTCCAGCTCAGATATTCCAGCCCTTGGAAATTAGATACAGGGACATGGCCCTTATGCTTTTGTCTTTAATAATTGTTATGACCTTGGGGTGCTACCATCTCTCAGCCTTATGTTGTCATGGCTTTACCATGAATGTTCTTCACTTGTGTTCAGTTTTCACGTATATATCTCTTTTACTTTTTGAATGGTCTCATTTGAAAGATGAATATAGATTGGTCAAAGATATTCCCTTTACCATCTGTTCACTTACAAAAGTAAGAGACAGTGTTTGCTGACCTCCTGTGATATAATTGTAGGTCAGCCTACTTAATTCTCTCTCTCTGTCTCTCTCCCCCTCTCTTTCTCTGTCTCTGTCTCTCTCTCCCTCTCTTTCTCTGTCTCTCTGTCTCTCTGTCTCTCTCTCTCTCTCTGTGTGTGTGTGTGTGTGTGTCTGTGTGTATACATATGTGTGTTGCAGCAGAGCAAATCCTCTTTGTGCATTATAGGCTGACACTCCACCACTGAGCTAAATCCCAGCCCATGTATGTTTTGTAGCCAATGACTCTGAAAGCAGAAGTGTCGAGGTCTCAGAATTAACACCTAGAAAATGCAGAAGGTGGATGAGCTTCTCTAGGAAGTCAACTCAGCTGTCAAAGACTCCATTCCTCTGCCAGAGCACATAAGCCCTCAAACGCTGTAGCCATATCTCACGGGCTCTGTGTGATTAAAGACTACTTTAGAGACCTAGTCAGGCATTAGTGGCACATCCCAAGGTCAGATCCATGGCAAATAAACATTTCTGAAGTGAGCCAAAGGAATGTGGATATTGTCATGTGGCAGAACTCTAGAGCATGACCCGGAGGCAGCCCTTGTCTGATTTCTAACCCTTTCCTCCTTGGTCCTGTGGAGGACAAAACTCTGAAACAACTAACTGCAAGGACTACCTTGGTGGATTCCTCATTTACTTATTCAAACACCAGTGTCCTCTCCTCTCTCTCTCTCTCTCTCTTTCTCTCTCTCTCCTCTCTGAGAGAGTTTTGCAATATAGCCATGCTACTTTGGAATTCAGGATCCTCCTGTTCCAGCCACCCAAGTATGCAGGCTTGGGCTCCACCCCTGGTTCAACCTTCTCTTTCCTGATCTAGAGAGTAGTAGAGGGTAAAGCCCTCCTGAGGCAGAATTGGCTGAGCCCCACTTGTATACCCTTCACTGAACCCAGAGCTATCTACGAAGATTCTTAGTGGAGTGGAGCTGTCTATGCTTTACTCACACTATGTCATTTAGATGGTACCCAAGGTCATGTGCAGACTCAAGGGCAGTATACCTACTACTGTGGTATTGAGATCATCAATAGCTTGTCTTCAGTTGATTTCCTTTGGCTTTGATTTAGGTTCTAGATTCAGGTACAATCATTGAGTCTCTCTAAATGTTTGTAAGCTCTAACCTCCTCAAGACTGACACAATCATTGCTTCCCTGGAAAGTGATTAGCATTCAGCGAGGTGATAGTGTGACCTGCATGCAGAGCTGTACTTGAAGTCATGGGAAAACAAAACAAAACAGTGTCTTTATGCATGGACAGTCCAGAAGCCTTAGTAGGTTCATGAACGATGAAGCCCCTCTCTTTAGCAGTCACAATAGCTCCTTCTAGTAGAAAGTTGATTCCACCCAGACTGGGGAGGGGGTGGTGTTCTTCAGGGCAGATCCCCCCTCTTCTGTGTTCACTGTGACAACCCACCATCACTGAAACTCATTTTGAAGAAAGGAATCTCAAGCCTTCATTGAACTTGCCTGTGGCAAAGTTCAGTGAACCCTCTGCACCCTCAAGCCTGTAGAACCCTGCATGACTTCTCCCAGATCTGATAGAAGGCAGAACATCTACCCATATTGCCACAGGGGATCTCCCATACCTCCTGGCTTTCCTTACCCTGTGTGTTTTGTGCGACCTACTTCATCATGGGATCATATTGCTAGAGACCATGTATATTTCTGCTGGGCCTCAAAGAAAGGCCCAAGTTTAGAAGTGAGCCGGAGTGACTGCCTGGATTCCAGCCCCTGCTGTTGCACTTACTAAGAAATTTCACTTTGACAGAACACCTAGCCTGTACGCCCAGATGACCTCACTACAAAATTGTCTAGGAATACTCTGCTTATAGAAGGAAGATGATTAATGTTGACCTTGGCTTCTTCTGCAGCTGTTTTCCCTTGTCCTTTTATATCTTTGCACCAATAGGCTGCTAAGGAAAGTGGTGGAACATTGTTCTGTCAGTGACCTTTGCTCTGTTTTGTCCTGCTGGCTTCTTCTCCTGGGACAAGTCTACTTGCCATCTCCAAGCTCCACCCCCTAGCCTCAGATCAGTGTTTACATCTCTTAGCACAGAAATGTCCCATGTGAACTCAGAAACTTGGTTTCTTACATGCTACTGCTCTGGTCCAGAGATTTTTATCTCTTAAGGTGGTTGCTTTCATTTCAGCTGCTATGAGGAAGCCTATTTTCATACTGGGCTCTGAGATCTCCTGAAGGCACTCGGTGGCTGAGGGAGGGTGTGCGGGTGGGTTTTGTGTAAGAAGTGGCAGCTTGCACCTCTTTATTGGGGAACACCTTCCTCTCTCCCCCCACAGCAGAGGTCAAAGCCATCTCTCTGAGGTGCTGCTGTCTGTTTTGGCTCTTCCTTTAGATCTTCAAGTTGCTCCCTCCTCCGCTGAGGTTGCCATATCTAATAAAGGATTCAGGGCAGGCACTGGAGCCCCAGAGGACAGGCTCGGCTTTTCTTTCACTAATATCTATATATAGGTTTGCAACTTGTAGGTACTCTATTTTAGGGAAGTTTTCTCTCTCTCTCTCTCTCTCTCTCTCTCTCTCTCTCTCTCTCTCTCTCTCTCAGCTTTGATGAGACAAAGCTTCCAGGAAATGTTCATATTTAGGTAGACCAATTATGTGTCCTTGCACCTATGCCAACTCTTGGGCAAAGTTGTCTTTCCATTGTATTCCTAACATGATCTCTAGGAGGGCTAAGCACCCACTAGTGTGTGTGTGTGTGTGTGTGTGTGTGTGTGTGTGTGCATATGTGCCTGTGAAGGTCAAAGGTCGACTTTGGATGCTACTTTTCAGGAGCCAGAAGCCAGGAGCTGTCTGTCCATCTTGTTTTCTGAGAGAGGGTCTCTCACTGGAACCCGAGGTTCAAAGTTCGCTAAGTAAGCTAGGTTGACTTGGCAGTTATCCCAGGGATCTGCCTGCCTCCACTTTCCCAGCACTGGAATTAGAAGTATACCTCAACCTGAGGTTTTTAGAACTCAGATTCTCAAGCTTTCTCAGCAAACACTTTAAGGACTGACCTATCTCCTCAGCCCTTCTTCCTCTATTTTCATGGCCCGACCTAAATACTTCTTACTGAGCTGTCCTCTGTTGCTCTGCCATTGTTGGCCTAGTGAGCTTCCTGGAGATCTCATTCATGGCTTCCAGAACATGCATGGTAGGCATTGCTATTTGCTGAATAAATGAGAATCTCTTTTTTTGGGTAGGAACAGCTCAGATTGGATTCTAATGACAGGATGAGAGAGACAGGGATAAATAGAAATCATTTAAATGTAGGTCGTTGCCTAGAACGGGAGCCCAGAAAACTTATGGATCCCCATGGAGACACCTTTCAAAGAGAGCTATTTTCAAAGTTGCACATTGAGTGAGAAATTAACCCATTGCTACTGTCTTGGTTTATTGATTTATGCCTAAGGAAGTCTTATTTAAGACCTTGTTTTCAGCAGACTGTAATTTCGTTTAGTAAGGGCTTTGTTCATCCCAGTGAGAACTGGCCAGTCTTCCCAGGGCTCTTTCCCTAGAAGCAGCCTGGCTCCTAGTTATGCGTTGGTAGAATGTACTGCTATGTTAGACTTAGTCCTTCAACTGATGGGGGAATCTGAGGCCCTAGCAAAGTAGGAAGTTGATACAGTGGTGAGAGAGCTTAATTCTTCCACCTTGTCCTATGATCTCAGCTTCCTCTCTCGTTTTTTATGTCTTGTTTTTATTTTTTTATTGAATATTTTATTTTATTTACATTTCAGATGCCATCCCCTTTCCCTGTTTCCCCTCCCTAAAGAACCCTATCTCATCTCCCCTCCTCCTTTTTGCTTTTATACCACTTTAATTACATGCAGGTATTAAGGTCAGTTCTAGGTTGAGGAACTAGCAATACAATAGATGCAAATAGTCAAGGAACAAGCAAGACAATAATCATAAATAGTCAAAGAACAAGCAAGGTGTGTGTGTGTGTGTGTGTGTGTGTGTGTGCATGTGCCTCTGTCTGTGCCAGTGTCTGTCTGTGTGTATGTGTGTGTACATCAGCATATGTTATTTTGCCATATGTGCTTGGTTTTCCATCGAGGCCAGGGGAGGACATTGGAGCTGGTGGAACTAGAGTTACAGGTGGTTGTGAACTACCCAAGTGTGTGCTAGAAACTGAATTGGGTCTTCTGCAAAAATAGCAAGTGCTCTTAATTTTTGAACCATCTCTCCTGCACTCTGAAAACCCCTCCCCCCCTCTCTAGATAGGGTCTTGCTGGGTAGCCTTGGCTTGCCTTAAACCTGCAGTGATCTTTGTGCCTCTGTCTCCTTAGTAGTGAAGTTATAGGCATGCACCGCCATGACTGCATGATGTCTTCTCTGTAATTAATTAGGGATGGTGTATGTAAAGCCCCCAGCACTGAGCCTACTGCACTGCCTGATCTTAAAGATACCATTGCCACCCCTGCTTCCAGCCACTGTCGAATGGGATTGTGTTTTATGAATCTGAAACTTGGAGATTCGTTTGTTTATTGAAGGAATGCTTCTTAAGCACCAGTCATATGCTAGACACTCTAGATGCTAGAGACTATTATGCCAGTGAAGCTAGGGTCTTGTTTTTATAGTATCCACATGAATCAAAATGACTCTCTCCTAACTACTGTGCTTAAATAAACTCACTTCTAGTTAGTTACCATATTTATTTATGTTTGTGTACTGAGTGTGTGTGTGTGCAAGTGCACACATGTATACATTCAGGTTCATGGATGCTGAAGCACACGTGTGGATGTCAGAAGACAATTTATAGGAGTCAGTTCTCTCCTAATACCATGCTGATTCTTGAGATGGAACTCAGTTTATCAGACTTGACAGAAAGTGCCTTTAACCACTGAACTATCTTCTTGGTTCACAATGTCCACATTTGAATTAATGAAACAAAGCCATTTAGCATAGACTTTGTACATTTATAGATAAGAGAGTTGAGGCCCATGATTTTCCAGCCAGGTTTCTGCAAGCTTTTAAGCCAAGGAAATTAGCTGTAAAGTCTATACTCTGAAACACAAGGGCAACTTCAGGTACCATCCTCCAAGTCATATGTGTAAGATACTGCCTCTTGAATCCAACTCCCTAGAAAGAATTTTGTGGCATAGTTAGACAGGTGTACACTTAGTGGCACCAACACCCAGTGTCTACCTGAAGCTCAGATTTCCAAGGAATTTTGACATTTATGGATGGTACCACCAGTTAACCAAAACCCCAGGCACTCCTGTTAATCCATGGGTGGCTTCTGCTTCTTTTACAGAGCTATATGATATGGACTTAGCATTTTAAGTATGTAATGAATGACAGTTGGTGAAATGGATGCATCAATAGTCCCTTATACCCCAGAATATACATATTATAAGAAAAATCCCTATCTGTGTTGAACTAGAGGTAGAAGACAGTATATAGAAACATTTTTAAAATGTGCTTTTCCCAGCTCTTGTGGGGGTTTCTTTAACCGATGTAAGAATCCAATCTGAGGTTTGAAATAGAGAATTCAATTTGAGTATAAGAAAGCCCATAATGGGAAAGACAGTGAGATAGGCAGTTCACTATTTCAGCAGCAGCAGGAGTGTGGAAGAAAAAGCCACCTGGGGAGAGAGGGGACAAGGAGAGCTGTTGAGGGTAGGGCTCATCTAGAGAACTGGTAATGGGACTGACAGGTGGCTACGGCCTTGGCTATATTCCCTGATCTTGTCCTAGACCTGAAACCCACTATGGGTTTTTCTAGGGCAACTACTGGAACCATATTTGAATGGCAGAAAGTATACAAGGAAGACAACTCGGGATAGTGAGACTGGAAACTATTCTCTACATCGGAAACACATCAATACTAAAGCCAAGAGCATGACTAGACTTTTTGGTTCCCTGAGCTTGCTGGTTATGTGCTAAGCCATCTGTAGGGATCCCTTGTTTTTTGGGCTGCCTGCCAGGTGAAGCATCTTCTTCTGGCCCAGGGAGTGCTCAAGGCTTAGAGAGGAACATTCAGGTAGAGACTCAGCGTTGAGAGGTACAATGGCAGCACCACAGGGCATGCTCACAAGCACTGATCCTGGAGAAGCTTTTCCAAGAGGTGAGTCAGTCGATTGCTCTGGGGTAGGACAGATCCTTCAGGAGCCACTTCTAAGTGCAGGAAGCAAGTGGTGAATGGGGAATCAGTGTGGCTTTGTGTTCTAGCTCGGGATTTCCCTGTCTGTTTCCATGGTGACAAGAGTCATGAAGCCCTCGGGGCTGCAAGCTGTGGTTTCTGTGGAATCTTCCAAGCAGTAGAATGACACTCCAGGTGGAATGGCTTCCCCTGTGGATCCGGTGGCCTCAGTGAGTCAGAGGTGTGCCCACAATGCCCGAGGCTCCATTGCAGTGGGTGTGGTACTCAGGTGCCTTTCTCATCTCATCTATGTCTTGACAGGTCCTTTTCCTTTCTCAGCTGCCAGGGTCTCTCCAAATTGTCTTGTGCATCCAATATGTGCAAACAACCAGTCCCAGGTTGTGTGCTGGTACAAGATACTGTAGCATAGCTTCCCTGGCAGTCGCCTTCCTTTTGACATCTGTCTTGCACCATGGAGGGTTTTCTTGACTGCGTGCCAGCTGCCATCCCTACTCCTGAGCTATTCCAGACAAGAGACTCACAGATACTGGCCCTAGAGCAGAAATGGCTCACAGTTGATTACTGGAAAAATCTGTGCATACATGAAACAAGATTAAATGAAGGATTGTTTAGTGTGATGTAGCAGCCTGGCCAGGCCTGATAGGACTGCAGAGTCTGAGCCATGCTACCTACAGTGCTGGATGGTTCTTTCCCAGCACCTTCTGTGACTCACTGTAGTGGGGCTTTTTCTTGCACAGTCGACCTGATTACTGAGGGTACACTTTCAGCAACAGAGTAAGACCAGCCTGGCTGCAGCCGATCTTTCCTTCTTGGCTCTTAGTCTGTCAGGACTCTGAGGCTGACAACCTTCTCTGACCTCTTCTGCAGCTCTGAATGATCTCCTGCAACCGGATTTCCTGTCCCTGTCAGGCCCACTTTTCTGAACTCCTGGCTGAGCCCCACCCTGTTCCACCCTGTCCTCTCTTCTTCCTGCCAGGAGCTCAGGGTGAGGCTTAAGGGTTTGAAAGCAAAACATGGTTTGCTGTTGGGGGATGGGTTCTCTCTCTCTCTCTCTCTCTCTCTCTCTCTCTCTCTCTCTCTCTCCTTTCTTTTTGTTGTCATAGGTAGGACACTATATTAAAGGATAAAAAAAAAATTATTTTAATAATACCAGCTCTGCTCTTACTTGCCAGGCAGTAGCTCAGATTTTAGTACCTTAGCCTTTTTCATCTAGTAAGTAAATGGGTCATTCCATCTCTACATCTCTATCTACACTCTACATCATGAACTATATATGGCACTTAGTTAACTCATGGGATGGATTTGTATGTCAACAACTCAAGTACTGGATAAATCTGGAACTGACAGCCATGTCTCCATCTACTTAACACTATGTCTTTGCAAACTTCTTCAGCACCTTTATTTTTTGATCATGGTGCCAATGTGTACTTGGAGGGGACAGTGACATTAGAATCTTCCTGATATGCATTCAGAATCAGCTTTTTTTTCAGTTAGCTTGGGTGTGTCTTAGGGTATTTAATTCTTCATGCCTCTGTTTCCTTATTCAATAGGAAGCAAGCATAGCCTAATCCCCAGCTTTCATTTTTGTTATGAGACACAAAAAGGCAGACTGTTCAACCCCAGCATCTGGCTATTCTGGTCTGTGGTGCATGGCTACTGCTGCTTTTCAGATCATGGCATTTTGATGGTGAGGGTGTCCTACAGGAAGCATTGCAGCCTGACAGCTGCAGAATAATTAGGAATATAGAAGGCTAGAGAAGCCCTTTTCATATTAGTTATTTGATCATGTTTCATGGGAGAGAAACAATTGAAAGAGACTTGGGTTACATTGCGAACTAGATTTGGTAGTTGGAGGATATTTGGGGCCTGTGCTAGGGATTGGTGAGGGGACTTGGTTTATGGGGGGGCTCCTGTTGCCCCACAGGTGCTGGGAGAGGAATCGAATTCTGCTAGTCCTGGCTTCCCCACTCAACTGTAGGCTATGATGATACAGGCCTGGCACGAGACGGCCTATCATTGAGTATACAGACTGCCTTCTTGTAACCCTTGTGAGGTCTAAAGCAAGGCAACTTGTTACCTTCTTCTGCCAGAGACAAGACAGAAGTGGGCCCAGGGAAATCTAGCTTCCCTGGTCCAGTGCGGTCTGTCGTAGGCTTCTGCCTTCCTTGGAATTTATAGTTATTCCTTCCCCATTGTCCTCGTCTCCTCCCCCTGCCCACTATGTCACTTTCAGAAATATGTCTTCTTCATAAATCATCCCTATCTCCTCCACCTCGATAATGGACATCCTGAGTTATCTGAGTGGCAGGGCTGAGCTGAGCACATACCAGGTAAAAGCATCTCAAGCAAGGGTGAACAAGTGCAGAGGTCCCAGCAAAGAGTGTGAGCACAGCATCTCCTCCGGTCCCACCTGCCCAGGCTTGCATTTATACTTGCTCCTCTGCCTGCAAGATTCAGCTCTGGGGTTGAGAGCGGGAGTCTCAGTCTAACATTTGGATCTGTACAGTTGCTATCGGCAGTTCTGCTACACAGGGCTCTCTGGGATATCCTATCTTGAGTTACTTTATTTAATCCTCAGCAAAACAGAGAGGATGGTTGTGGCCTTACGTGTCGTGGACACATCCCTAGTGCCTAGTTTGGGAGCTCTATCGGAGTAAATGGTCCTGAATGTCTTTTAAATGCCTGAATGATTAGTGGGCTATTTGAATCACCAGGTCCACAGATGCTCTTGTTGGGTTTTATGGAAATCAACTCCTTTGCCAGGGAAATTCATCATCCCCCAGACTGTTTAGGAGACTTCAGGAGAAGCCTGTTCATTCATGTCTACTCTGATCTCTGCCTGCAAAGGTCCCTTCCCTGCACTCAGTCCTGGGAAAAGAAGCAGAGACAGCTCCATTCCTGTAAGGAGATAGAGGGTCAGGCTTGGAGGCCCTGGGTAGCTCCCGAGGTTGCAAAACAGGACCTCAGGCGCTGGGGCTGAAGCCCAAACCTCCTGTCTCACTTCCCTCTGCACCAGCACACGGAGAACATCCCGGAAGATCAGCGTTTAAAGATAGAATCCAGACCACTTGCCTCGACCCTTGTTAGGAGTGATATAAACAAGCCAAGGATGTTCTGGGGAGGAACAAGGTCAGGGAGAGAGCCTGTAGAGCTGCATTTCTTTTCCATCCTGTCTCCAGGCTGTCTTCCTCTCTCCTCTCTCCTGCCTTGGATGCTGATGCTATGGAAGGAAGTAGAAGCTGGCTGAGTGTCAGTGGCTGAATTGGTTCCGTGGGGGAGTGAGCACCCAGCCCCCATATGACTGATGTGACCTCTAGACCTAGGGTTCCTGGTACACACACACACACACACACACACACACACACACAAACACACACACACACAAATACACACACACACACAAACACACACATCATATACCCTACTTATGTCATAATGTAAGGAAAACAGATACATAAACACATGGCTTGCATTAGGAATGTAGATGACATTTGACATTCACACTTAGTAATTTTTAAAGAATGAGCTTGAGCTTGAAGCTGACTTCGCTATGTGCTTTGTTATCTGGGCTGCCCCGGTTCCTAGGACAGTTCAGTGGCTTCAGCACATGATGAGCCAGAGAGATCCAGCTGTTTCCCACTGCATCCTCAGACCTTGCCTAATGCAACCCTGAAACAGTGGTTCTCAGTCTTCCTAATGCTGCAACTCTTTAATGATCTTGTTGTGGTGACCCTCAATCACAAATTTTTCTTCACTGCTACTTCATAACTGTAACTTTGCTACTTTTATGAATTGTAATGTAAATATTTTGGGGGATAAAGGTTTGCCAACAGGGTTGCGAGCCACAGGTTGAGAATGGCTGCAAAAGGGAAGGAGGTTAAGGTTTCCTGTAGATTGACCAGGAGCAGGCCAGCCTCAGCAGCAGCAAAGTGGTTTTAGTAATCTTATTCTGTTGCATTAAGCATCTGCATAGTTTCTGGGTTCTTGTCTTGAGGTGGGGGAGACAGAGGGGAACTTCACTTGGGGGAGTGTTAATGGACAAGGTGGGGGTCCTGGCCACAGTCTAAAGCCCTGATTACGGGGTCACATACATGCTTCCATGATGAGGGGTCAGGGTACTTTGAATGTGGGGGTAGGAGTAAATATATCAGAATGTACAGTTATAATGTGCAAGAGATAAACAGGGACCAGACTACAAATGGAAAGATTTAGCTTAACATAGAGTATGTGGAGCTGAGAGGCTGCCTCCTGAGAAGGAGGAGAGAGTTCGTTCCCTGAAGTCCTGTTCATCTCCCCTCTTCCCATTACTTGCCTGCTTTATGAACCTGTCCTGATTTCTACATAATTCTAGTTAGATAGGAGAACAGGGGCTACTGTTTCTTTACAGCAGAGCTGAAACCCCCATAGTCAACACCTGCTTGTCTGTGTCATTCATATAAGCCACGTGGTGCCACCAGTGGGCCCAGGCATGTAAGCCACAGCAGCAACAGATAGCAGGTCTTTCCCTCTGTATCCAAAGTGACTCTGTTTTGCTTCCACAAGCTCCTGGAGGTAAGGAAGTCAGGGATCATCCTAAATGACCGCCCAGTGATTTGAGTCCCAAATACCAAACCATGTAGATAGAAGTGGGCAACATAGCCAAGGCTGATAGGAGCTGCAGGGCAGTTTGGTATAGGGCACACAGATGAGACCCACTTCATGTCACTCACTTAAGCAGAGGCCTACTCATAGTGAATTTTACACCAGCAGAAGAATGTTCTAAGTAGGGAGCATTATAGGTCCCCAGAGGGACTGAGTGAGACATTGCCTTTGAGGCGATCAGAAGAGTGTGTAATGCAGACAGCTTATGCTTGGAGGGTAGTGACACAGACATGGGATCAATCAGCAGTCATGACAAGGACACTGGCTACCATATGGATGACCCAGGACACTCTTAGAAGAGTTTGTAATGAGACTCCTACCCCAACCTGAACTAAGATTTAAACTTTTCCTCCTGAGCTGGTAGCCATTCACACAGAGGTAGGAGTTACTTCCAAAGTTACAGTTCATAGCTACAGAAGTTGTCCTGCTGCCGACTCAAGGAAGCTAGAGGTGGAAGGAGCTGTTGAGAGGAGCCTTGTGCTTGTGACTCAGGTTCCCCTCCCTCCTTCCTTCTTCCCTCCTTCCTCCCTCCCTCCACCCCTCCCCCTCCCTCCCCCTCCTGTGGATTCATAGTCTCCTCTCTGGGCAGTTTGGAACATCTGGTGAGGCCAGTGGGCGGGTCACTGCCACCTGCCACTTCCTATTAGGAGAAATAAGCTGGAGAAAGAAAGATTTGTTTTTAATCAGTTCAATTCCAGATTAACACAGCTAGAGCCGCCTTGGTTTTTGTAGGCCATTAGTTACAGGAGCATTCAAAATCAGGCGTGGGGTAGGGTTGTTGTAGAAGACGACTCAGCGAATGGCAGAGGAAATTACATGTTGCTGTGTATTTGGAATGTTAAATCTGGCACAGAAACAGCCTGGTGCGGGTGGATGCAGGATGATTAGTGGATATCATGAGAGTGAACCAAATGGATGCTCAAAAATGGTTATGATGGTGAATCATTTAAAGTACAATTTACCGTATTAAAATAAAAGAACAGCCCCCCCCTCAAAATAAACACACACACACACTGCCTTCTCCAGTACTCCTCTTTAAAGGGAGGTTGAGCAACTTAACTGAAGCTGAACAGCTGGTGAGAGATAAGCCTGACAGGGAGTCTATACCCCTAAAGACCACACTGCCGGGAAAGCAATCAGTGCTTGATTTTTCGAACGTAGGAGATCCTAGAAGCAACCCATCTTTTGCCATCTCTACTACAGAGCTTCCAGCAGCTCTCCTTAACTAGTTGCCATCAGTGACTTCTCAGACCACCTTGAGAGACTGAGATCTGTAGGTACTGAAAGGAAGAAAAGGGAGAAGGTGAGAGGAAGATGACCTTGGGCCACATGCTGTGAGTGATGACCAAGGTGGCTCCATTGTAGTTTGCCCAAACACTTTCGGTTGCTAATTTGAACTCTTTAGCTCGAGTACTCAAGCAGGATGAAGGCCTTGATGTGTGTACTTGGAGATGTGGAGAAGTGATGTGAATTTGTGATCCTCTCAAGTACCCTAGAGGACCAACTCTAGCTCCAATTGTCCTTAGCTACCATCTTAGCAGGACTTCAGTAGTGTGGTGAGAACGGCTCATTCAAAGAATGGTGCTCTGCTCTGCCTAAGAGAAGAGAGAAGGATTTTCATTTCAAACTCAGGGAAGCAATATGTTTACCAGTCTCATGAAACCTAGGCTGGCTTCCAACTTGCTATGTAGCTCAGGTTGACCTTGAAGCCTGATCTTTGCCTCTGCCTTCCAAGTGCTGTGATTACAGGAGTGTACCGCCATGCCTGGCAACAGTTTGTTTTACACTAATATAACTGATGGAAAAAGTCATCTTATTTTTCCAGATTCTCTATTTTCACAGTGTATGTCTTTATTTCACACTAAATGATGACGGCATGGGGGCGTGTTATGTTGGTGGTGTCAGCTGGGTGTTAGGGACTCAGAATTTCACATGTATTTCTCCACCCCTTCCAGCACCCCTAGGGCTTTCGTATTTGTATAGATAAGTTACTGAATTCCAGTGGATTGAGGGGTGGGATAAATAGTTTGAGAAGACTCTTGGGGTCACACTGCTATTGTCACCCATCTACCCAGGCACACAGTCACGTGTTAATTATGCACCTGTAATTAGTGATAGGTGACAAGTCAAAGAGCTCAGGGTTTGCGAGTGTGACAGGCAGGGCAGGCAGGTGAAAATCTGGAACTAAAGATGGATTTGATATTTAGATGCCAGGCTTAGATGAGTAGGTTGTGGAGACAACTTGAACTGAAATCGTCCCTGCCTCTGCCTGTGTCCTAAAGAAAAGTGGTGAGTACAGCTAAGGAACCAGAAGGCAAAGTAAGGCATTCTTGTCCACTTCCCAGCTAAAAGGCTTCAAGAAAATTACTTAAGCCTCCAACCTCAGTATTATACACTATGAGTGACATTCAACTTATTACATGATGGATGGATGGATGGATGGATGGATGGATGGATGGATGGATGGATGGAAGAAAAAATATTAGCAACCCTGATATATTGATGGATGGATGTGTCTCCCTCATCTTTAGGAGCTTCTATCTTTTTCTCTTTCCTACAGGACTCGTGTCAAGCTGGAGAGTTTGGAAGACGCTTACATTCTCCGGGGCGATGATGACTCCCTCTCTGACAAGCATGGCTGCCCAGCGTATGTCAGCCCAGAGATCTTGAACACCAGCGGCAGTTATTCTGGCAAGGCAGCGGACGTGTGGAGCCTGGGGGTAATGCTGTACACCATGTTGGTGGGACGTTACCCTTTCCATGACATTGAGCCTAGTTCCCTCTTCAGTAAGATCCGCAGGGGCCAGTTCAACATTCCAGAAACTCTGTCTCCCAAGGCCAAGTGCCTCATCCGAAGCATCCTGCGACGGGAGCCCTCAGAGCGGCTGACCTCGCAGGAAATTCTGGACCATCCTTGGTTTTCTACAGATTTTAGCGTCTCGAATTCGGGATTTGGTGCTAAAGAGGCATGTGACCAGCTGGTGCCAGACGTCAACATGGAGGAGAACTTGGACCCTTTCTTTAACTGAGCTAAGGCCCAGGGACACATAGCAGGTACCGGGAAACAAGAGAGAGCCCCAGAAAGGAGTTCTGGGACACAGGTGGCCTGGCTGAGAAGCAAGACGGACACTCATATTTACACATTTCTTGGTTCAGAGAAGGAATATGTTCTAGGAGCTGACGGAACACATAGTGTGGGAACAAGACGTGTGGGATGGGGGTTGGGTTCAGATGGATGGGAGCCCCTCCCTTAAGCTTCTCTTCCCTGGGGTAGTCTGAGAGTCCCCCTTACCAGTATGGCTATCTGGTCTACCCCACTTTTCATTTTGTTCAGAAATAGTTGCAGATCTCGATAGAATCGAAACTCTTCTGCCTCAAACACATACCTTGGCATTGCACTGTTAGCATTTAACTTCTTGTTATGATTCAGGGAAGGGACAATTGATCGAAGATTTTTTTTTTTTTAAACAGGCCAACCACCTATGTAATAATTAATAAGATTCACCTAAAAAATAATAATAATTCGGTGCACACAGACTGACCTGAAACCTGGGTGCTAAACTAAAAGAAAACAAAAGTTCCAGTTGTTGTCTCTCATTCGCACTTTCCAATTCATTTCTTCTAAATAAACGATTTCCTATTCTGCTTAGGAAGTGACATATTAACGCTTTGCTCCCTGAAGGGGGAGGAGGAGTCTGTTCCTTAACAGACATTTCTGGTTTGTATCAGCTGGTTTTTGTAGCAGGAAACTATTAGAAGTCAAACTTCCAGATGTATTATCACAGTCCAGGGGAAGAAGAAAGGAAAAGAGAAGAAAAATCCAACTCCTTTCTGTTTTTTGTTCTTTTGAAGGAAGAGGGTTCACATTATAGACATTGCTCTCTGCTCCAAATACAGTGAGGGGTCCCAGAGGGCAGGGCCTCCTGGAGTCAGATCTTTTTGATGATGCTGATCTCAACGTTTTGTTTTTGCTTTATGGGAAACTAGTAAAATGAGACAGGTTGTCCCATGTGTATAAAATACAGGGCAGCTATTTCCTTTTCTTTGCTAAGAATGATCCTTGGTTTTGAAGAGAAAGAGTAAAAGGGCAATAAGCCAAAAGCCAGGATGATATACATACAAACAGCTCTCTGTCCCAATACGCACCTTGTATTTATTAAGGAAAATGTCACATTGTGATGTATTAAGCCAGTACTTCAATTACGGGTCAACGGGATGACATGTTACATGCTGTAGTTTAACATTTATAATTTTGTTCCCCTGTTTTGAGTATTTCTGTCCCTGGAATAACCTTTTATTTGGCTTTCTCTAGATAGCCTTATTTGATTTCGAGTGGCAAAATGTTTTCCTTTTGTACTCTGGCTTTTCTATTGCTGTATGATACAGAACTCTTTTGGCATAAATATTTGTGTTCCCAGTACCTCAGTCGTTTGGGTTTTACTGCCTGCATATGTTTTGTGAAATGGTCCTGTTTTTGGGTAGGTAACACGTGGACTCTAGTATGTAAATGTTACTTGAATCTGTGCTTCACTCTAGTATGTGGCATGTGTGTGCGGACTCTTGGATGCTTCATGCCTACTCCACTGGAGCCCCTGTCCCCAGGAGGGCAGCTTCCCCATTGATAATCAGGAGACAAAGCTGCCATGGATTTACCCTTGATTCTATTTTGATAATGGAAGATACACAGAGAGGGTTTTTACTTTCAGAAGATGGTGCTGTGGCAAGAAGGACCTTTTATCTTCCCTCTCCCCTGTTTTTAAAGTCCTGGGTGGGAGGAAAGATTGGTAACATGCATGATGGGGACTAATGGCCTCTGGTGCTTTGTCCTGTATTTGGTTTAATGTTTTTGTCCTAATCTCTTCAATCAATAAAATTGTGCGTATTTAACTAAAATTCTGGGGTCTAGAAAATGACTTTTCTGCCAGTGTGTTTGTGACCATCACATGCCAAGTATGAAATCTATAATATGTACCCTTTCTAGTCAAACCGCATTCATCTACCTCTCTGAACTGGGACACATACTGGCCAATCTAGATGTGGCAGCTCATAATTATCCACCATATTACTCCTTGGAAGGATAAATCATATTCCACTTATAGTTGTTTGTTTCCTCAGACACACAAGTGTCTTGTCAAAAATGAAACAGCCCAGAGGTGTTAGAGGTATGACTGCTGGTCCATACATCTATTCAATCTCGAGCCTTTTAACTTCCTGTGATGTCAGAGCCCAGAGGTTCTCAGAGAGTGCAACAGTCACACCAGAATTATCTAGGTTACTCTACAACTTAGTACCTTATCCCATGTGATTATCTGGGGAAAGCCACACCTTGCACAACTCAATTTGAAATATCCAAGAAGACCCAAGATACCCACCAACTAGTATCAGACCATACCTTTCTCTCTGAGATGCATGGATTTCCAAGGCTAGATAAGGTTCCGAGGTAATCTATTGACTGCCTTGATCGAACAGGATGACAGCTCAGAGGGGGTTCACTCCTAACCCAAGACACCCCATAAACACCTGTCTTTTTTTTTTTAACATCATAGAAAGCCAACAAATGGAGCAAGAGAAAAGATGTGGTTGGGGGAGGTAGGGGAGGGGGTGCATTTGGGATTCATAGACATATACTTTCTGTGCTGGGACTCTACCTGTTCAGATCTTTCAGAAGGTAGTCTGGGAGGGGAGGAGGGGGAAGGTATTCTGGGAGAAAAAAAATTAGGTGAGAAATAAGAGAAATAGCAGCAGAAGTATGCAGATGGAACCCTGTGTGAAGTATTAAGAACCTTATTTGAGTTGCCTTCAGTGCCTTTGGTTGTAGAACACTTCAGTGTCCTCCCAGAGATGCATTTATAATATATGGGAGGACATGGCTGAAGCAAACACTTTCAAGCCAAGGGGACCAGTTTTTCTAACTTCAGATTGCTCACAATTGGAAGGCATCACCCTTATGTCCTTAGCACCTGGCCAGCAGCTGTCCCAGAGTCTGACAACACTGGAAGGGTGCAGTCGCTAAATAACTGCTCGTGGATGTGTAATTTATGCCATGTGACTTAAGCTGCTAAGTTTTCTCCCCGTCTCAGGGTTCTAAGATTCATGTCATTAGAAGACAGCCTGGAGGCACTTGCAGGGCTACACATAGGCTCATCCAATTTTGCTGCTCTCTCACTGCCTGTGATTAAGCAGAAATGGGCCTTTTGCCCAATGAATGCCCATTTGAATTGTATCAAATTGTTGCATATATGGCTGCTGGGGATGCTGATTGTGCCTCTGGCCTCTATAAAATGAGCTTATACCTTATGGAAACTTAGGCTCAGAAAGATGCCAATCCCCTCCCCCCCACAACATTTCTGAAGATTTGCCCAGTAGAAAGCTTTTATTCTAACATCGTTGGATATAACACCTATGGATACATGATTCACCCCAGAACAAAAAACCTGAGATACAGAGGACTAAGGGTGGAGGTATGGATGATGGCAGGCCCATGCTCTGGATTTCTGCTTTCAAATTAGCTATGACTTGGGAAGTCACTTTATTTTGTAAGGACCAAGATACTTGAGGGATGACTGAGTTTAGGCATTTCAAGGGCTTAGTGCTATGTCATGGTGGAATGGGACCTCTTCCTGTTATCAGCAAAGGAACCTTTTGACTGGGGAGTAGTGCTAGATTTGAATATCTCTGGGAGAAGGCAGAGGGTTACAATGAGCTTGTCCATCTGCTGCAGCCAAAAAAACTTCTTGGACCAACTTTCTGTGTGAGTTCTGATGTAGACTCAGGCAGTTGGAAACTGAACGTTTTATTTTTGTGAATGCTTGTGCTCTTTGAAAAGTCGATTAAGAAGTGTGAAAAAAATGCTTTAGGGAAGAGATTAAGACATGAGTTTTACCCTCATAAATAAATTAGTTCTTTTATGAAAGGTTTAAGGGAAACCCTTGTAAGGATCTGAAAGGAGATCCGCTCTTGAAGTAGTAATCACATTCTCCAAACTCGGAATCTATTGATACCTTGAATGTGGTCTTTCAGCCTTGGGAACTGTTAGAAATTATTCTTATTTATATATTACGGTTGTAAAGTACTTTATTAGAAGATGAACAAACTAAGATGTGTTTGAAAACCATGGATCAAGCCCAATTCCTTAACATTTTTTTTCTTTATAAAGTAACCAAGGTTCAGAGAGGGCCAGGCCTTGGAAAGACCAGAGTGGCTCAGTGGAGCAGAACACAAAGAGTGAGCTGGATCTCTAAATATGTAGGTGCTTCTAAGTGGAGAGCCCTCCCCAATACCAGCTCTTCTTGTCACCAACATAATTCTCTTCATAGTACAAGGTCCTTTCTACTGTGGCTTCTCTGCCAGCCCAACCTTGTGTAGGGCAAGCTTTGTGGCCACCTTCAGTGGATGTCAAGGGTTAATCTGTAATGATTATGAGCAATAGTTACTCATAAATGCCTTCAGGTATCCTTACACATCATCTGTGGCTTTCCGATGTTTCCCTGAATGCAAGTCTGCTCATTGCTCATGTCTCAACAGTAAAGAAGGGCCAGGACAGTCAGCTTCATAGGCTGAAGCACGCACTGAGTCCACACAAAGCCCTTGCCAGGTGTTTTTAATTTTAATCTGTAACATTAAATCTCCAGATGTATAGGAAATCACTGTGAGGGACCAAACCTGAGCAATGTTCATCTAGAGAGTGGAGAGAACATCAAAATCAGAAGCAACACCTTCTCTGTAAATATACACTCTTTAAAGGTATATTTAAAGGCAAGTTGCACAAATGAATGTGGTGAGACTCAAGAAATTAAGTGAATGAAGGAAGCCATGTAGAAAATCAACAGACAAAATGTACATTTGATTTCAGGAATCCCAATTCCTAAAATAGTTTAATGCTCTTTGGTACAAACTTTTAAGTACCAAGACAAGGAGTCTCTTCTCCCCTTTAACATTCTTCTCTCCTCTGAGCATGCTTCCTGTAGCGTCTAGACTGGGGACTAGAGCAGAGGAGAAGTGAAGTTTCTGCCTTTCTCTGAACTTGATTGTAATCCAACCAGATTTGGGCAGGAGTCCTTGAACATATAAATCTTATTGTGGCCCCAAAGAGAAATGTCTCTGCATCCAGACTGCTAGTGAAGGTAAAAACCAAGCATTGTGCTGAGCTAGTCAGGCTCCCGTGTGGGGCAGTGGACCATGCCAGGAAACTTGGTGAGGTTGTGAGATTGAGTGGGTTTGGAAGTCCCAGCATATCATACATGAAGATGGTAGGTGCTTTACCTGCCCCCACCAGGCCCTAGTCATGTGACCACAGCACCCCCATGGAGAAGATCATGACAATCAGTCGTGTAGGGGCAGCACCCCAAGCCCCTCCACATACAGATGAAATGTCCCTAACATCTCAGACCAAGTCAATAGAAAACATCTGCTGTCAGCCCCCAACTCATCCCAAAATGTGTATAAGAATCTATCCAGTAGGAATAAGGTGGTAGAATTACTCCATCAAGGATTGTCAGAGAGCTTCTGACATATAAGAGCTGTAACACTTCCTGGGGAAGAGAGTTCTCCTGAAGCTTTCTCCACTGGAAGCTACTTGGGCCAACTGGGTCACCTCCTGCCAGTGACCGTGACCTAGCCTCCATACCTTGCCTGTTACTGAGGCCCTGCATGCTCTGTGCAGAATCTTGGCTGACTTCGGAGTAGCATGATGGTCAAGCTTCCCCAGTTTTATCAGTGTTGGCTTTTCCTGCTCACATCAGCTACCCACTGCAGAAGAGAGCAAGGATTGCCTCTTTCCTACTCCCCTCTCCCCTTAGCTTGACTGCTCCCACAGGGCCAGAGCCCCACAGATCTCCACAGATAGTGTCTGATATACAAGTCTAGCAACTGGCACCTAAAGAGGGGAAACAACAGTGACACACTACAACCGATATCAAGGAAGGTGAGCCCCTGCCCTCCCAAATGTAGAGACAAACAATCTGTCCTTTTCCTGCTGTTTTCAGTCAGAGCCCTCTTGTGAACTTAGACAAGCTAAAGGGACAACTGAAGTCTTCTGCCCAGAGCTACTCTCTGGTGTTGGCTGAATGTCTCTCTAGGCCTGTCTAAAACCCAACAGTCCTTAACAGATGTTGGCAAAGATTATCTAACTTCTCCATAAAACAAAACAAAAAACCTGGTAACACAACAGCCACTTAAAAGCCACAGGGTGATGCCACTTCTTAAGTCTTCAGGAAGGCTTAGGGATTTGGACCTCTGTGGAATCCCCCAAAGCCAATAGGCCAAGGGAACATTCCCATTGCACAAGACATTGCTCCTCCTTTCTGTCATGGACAATTCATCACCATAAAAAAATTCCCCCAGGTCAGGGATATATGTACCCTACCAAAATCCCAAAGAATAATAAAAAAACAAAAAACAAAAACAAAAAACTCAAACAACCTAACGGTAAGCATACTCTGGAAGATAGAGCACATCCTTCTCAAAGTCTCAAGTCTGGGAAGTCCAGGGTCAGGGTGCAGATTTGGTTGCTAAAGACTAACCCTTTCTGACTTTCAGACACTTGACTTCTTGCTACTTAATCAAATGGAAAAGACAGAAAGGACACTATCCATACTCATGAAGGCTCCACTGTCACTTAGTGTGCAAGGTCACATCTCCAAATTACATTCCTGCGGGGATAAAGATTTTGGCAGACCTAAGAGACAATGTGATTTGCCATCGGATGCAAGGACAGTATGTGTGCCCTCTAAGATACTTCAGTGTGGAGCCTGTTTTATGTCATGAAATAGGTGACTAAGATGAGTTAAGTCACCTTGTATAAGTTACTGTTCTGTGTGAACTCTGGCAAATGTCTCTGTATCAACAGATCCCTCAGTTGTACTATTGCTTTTGGGTACTGAAATTAAGATTCTAAGCTGGATTCAAGGGAGAGAGTAAAGTAGAGGTTGTCTGGAGGTGAATGTGCAGCAGCACTGGGGGACTGTCTTGGCTTCTCAACTGAAGGGACAGGATCATGCCAGTTAATCATATCACCTCAAGAGTCTCCTGTCCTCATAGCTCCCAAGTCCCATCAAGAAACCAGGTATTGGGGTGAACTTGAGAGACCAAGTAAGATATCTCCCTCTCTCTCTTCTCTCTCTCTCTCTCTCTCTCTCTCTCTCTCTCTCTCCCCTATCAAAAAAAAAAAAAAGACACACAAGGCTAAATCACTCAAGCTGTTTATCTCACCTTACTTTCAATGGACCACAGAGCCAGATGAGGCTTGATAGAGCCTTTAAGAACCATCTCAGTCTCTCTCTATCTGTTGTTCATACATGCCTGTGGATAGGTAGAAAGTGAAGAATCCATAAGTCTCCTTTTCTTAAAAGTCATAGTGTTTCCTAGTTGTGGATTAAATGATTATTAGAATTCTGTATATATTCATTAATGTTGGAAATTAATATGGTAGCAATTATTCCTTAACCAGTTTTTTTTCCAAATAACCAAACAGAGACCTTTTATTATTTCAAAGCCTTAGGGCTTAGCTGGGCAGACTCTCAAGTAGCTTATCTAAGTTAACCCAACCACCTAGCCCCATCCAGTCATGTGGCTAGCCATACCTCCCAGGCCTGTGATTATGTCCATCTTCTCCCACAACTCCTGGGAAAAAGGCTTGTCTTCTTCTTCTTCTTCTCTTCTTCTTCTTCTTCTTCTTCTTCTTCTTCTTCTTCTTCTTCTTCTTCTTCTTCTTTTTCTCTTCTTCTTCTTCCCAGAGTTGTTCTCTCCCTTTCAGGAAGTCTCACCTTCCACTTCATGCCCAGCTAATTGGCCATTAGATTTTTTATTAAGCCAAGCAGAAAATGCCTTAGGTAGATAAGGAAGAACAGAGACACAATTTCACACAGTGTACTCCAACAACTAGAACTACGCTTTGAACTGTGTTTCTCAAATGATACCCTCAAATGTGACCTTATTCGGATGAGAGACTCCATATATAGAAACAAGTTAAAAAAATTGTGCTTTTCCTAACCAATGAGACTGGTAGTCTTAGAAGATGAGGGGAGAAAAACAGATGTACACAGAGAATCTTAGGGTAGGAAAAGAGGTAGGGTGGTACAGATGCAAGCAAGGGAACACTCAAAGCTATGGGAAGGAAGCTAGAAGAGGCCAGGAAGGATACTCCCTGAGAATCAGTGGGATGGTTTTAGCCTGTCACCACCTTGACTGAAAACTTTGAGTAGATACAATTCTGCTGTCCAAAGCTGTCCAGTTTGCAGTATGCTCAGAACTAACATACCTTGACATCTCTTTGAGTGACGTTGTTAGACCCTAGTATCTCAAAGAAAACTGAAACTTGATATTTCAAAACCTTATTTCACACAAGCTGCATGCTGAGCTGTTCGTGGTGACTCCTGTGGGGTGGGATAATAGACCATGGGGAAAGCACATGAAGTGGCAGGCTGCCAGGCCATTAGCCCGGACACAGAAGCCATAAACAAAGTCACCCCCAGTTTCCAGACAGATAATATTTATAGAAAATGATGCTGACATGTAAAGCAGAAGACTTCGCAGAGACCAGAAACCATAGGTGGTAGCTTAAGGTTTTCTAGAGAAAGAAAACTGATAGAATGAACTTATAAAAGGAAAGCATTAGGTTGGCTTATACTATACCCAACAGGCAGTCTAACAATGTCTGTCTGCACACTGAAGAATCTGGGAACCCAATTGCTGCTCAGTCCACTATGCAAGGTGGCACCAAAGCCCCAGGTTGGCACTAGGGGCCTGTGGAGTTCCTGATCTCCATTTTTGCTTTGAAGGCTGGCAAAACTGGGTTGTGATAGCAGCAAAATATGGTGGGAGTGAGGGTAACTGGATAGATGCACTCAACAGTAAGAAACAGAGGTAGGCAGAGAGCAGCACTGCTTTTCTGTGATGTCTTTATGTCTAGGCCATCCCTGAAAAGTGCATTTGTCCTGGGGGAGGGTTCTATCCCCTTGGTTTATTCTCCTAGAAGGATTCTCACAGATCTGCCCAGTCTTGTCTCAGCAGATTCCAGATCCATTAGACCCTCAAAGTGATCTATCACAGTTGGACATTAATGTCCTAGGCATGCATCATTTCTAGAAATGTGATAAGCACCAGTCAGCCTATCTATAAGCAAGTAGGTTCTTTTCATCCTGATTTTACATCCTTTCTTTTTGGAACAAAACCCTTCTTCTTATTCTCCTATGATCATTTGTGGTTTTACTTTTAACTACTGTGGTGGTTTGAATAAGATGGTCCCCCTAGGCTCATCTATTTGAATGTTTAGTTACTAAGGATTACCATTATTTAAAAGGATTAGAAGAATTAGGAGGTATGATCTTGTTGGAGTAGGTGTGACCTTGTTGGAGGAAGTATGTCACTGTAGGGTGGGCTTTGAGAGTTCAACAGTTCATGCCATGGCAAGGATCTCTTTGCCTGTGGAACGGAATGTAGCTCACTGTTAGTGTTCCAGTGCCCGCCTGCATGCCTCCATCTTCCCCACCCTCATGATAATGGACTAAACTCTGGAACAGTGAGCAAGTTCCAGTGAAATGCTTTCTTTCATAAGAGTTGCCTTGGTCATAGTGTCTCTTCGCAGCAACAGAACAGGGACTAAGATAATTACTATTTACTAGATATTCATGAGCTTTTTCTTCATTTGTAATGTTCATTGAATAAAATGTCTCACTTTATTACTCAGAAGTGCTATATGCATACTTGAACTTCAATTATTACAAACTCCTTTGCATTAATTCAAACTTCAATGGAGTTCTCTTCATACTTTGTATTTTATAGTTACAAAACTCTAAACACTAGACAATTCTACCTGCCTTCTCTTCTGATAGTTTTGGTTTTTACTCTTTCTCTCACTTTGATTTGTTTTAACATTTATTTACTTCTTATTTTTATGTGTATGGGTGCTTTTTATGCATGTATGTTTGTGAATAATGTATTTGTCTGGTGCCCAGAGAAGCCTGAAGAGGGCACTGGATGGTCTGCTACTGGAGTTACAGACAGTGTCGAGCTGCAGTATGGGTCCTGGGAATCAAACATGAGTCCTCTGTGAGGTCAGTCAACGTTCTTAACCACCAGTCCATCTATCTTGTCTACTCTGTTTCATTTTATATATTTTAAAAACAGAAGTATTGAAGTACTGTTAAAATAAACAGAACACACCACACATCCTTGGGGCACTCTTAAACTTTGTACTTAGTTCATGAAGTTGTACTAACAGGTTCTCGTAGGTTTTGGAAGGTCCCGTTTGAGGATTTCTACATAGATGATCATGTTGTAGATAAGTGAACACTTTCACTTCTTGCTGATTGGATGCCTTGTCTGTCTTTTTCTTGTCTGTTGTTCTGACTTAAAACTCAAGAAAAATCTTGAATAGATAGGTAGGAACAAATGCCACTTATATGACCCTAAGTTTCACTCTACCTGTTTTATCAGTTAGGTTATTGAGAAATGAGATATTAACTTCGCTGACTGGAATCTCTGAGATTTTGTTCGTTTGCTTTGGTTTGATTTTTAAATATCTTTTCACAAAAGTTACCCTTCTTGTATTTGAACTGTTGGATGTTGGATTCCTGTTTAGGAATAAGTTTCTCTAAAGCACTGATACCTTCACAACTATGAAATGCCTTTTCTAGCTGTTGCTAAGACTCTTTGTTCCAGGACATACATGATTTGATGTTAGTTTAGCCATCCACTCTTTGGTAATAGTGGATAATGTATCTTTAAATAATAATCCCTCAATTCTAATATATTTATTTATTCATATTTATGATGGTTTTCTTACAAGAGGTTTACTATGTGCGCATGCTTTTATCAAATATAACACTCTTCACTTTTAAACAAGATTTGTTTTGAATTATGTGTATGTGCACCTGTGCCAGGGCCCTAGGGACATCACACCCCTTGGAACTGAAGTTTCAGCTGGTGGTGAACTTCCCAAAGTAGGTAATGGGAACTGAACTATGCACCTTTGCAGGAGCCACATGTAACTCTTAACTGCTGATCCATCTGTCCAGCGCAGTGCCTGACTTTTAATGGCATATAATGTGATTATCAGTGTGGCCTGTCTTGCATTATCCAGCTTTCTATTGGAGTCTCTTCTGTTTCACCTATGTTTTTGTATCCTCCATTACTTTAACTCCATTGCTTTGGTTTAGTGGAATTTTTCTTTTCTTTTCTGTCATTATTTTAAAATAATTCCAATGGATCTCTTTAGTTGGCTTATAAACAATGCCTGCTTATATCATAATTTGGATGGTTCCTGTAGAATTTAGAGCATCCATCTAAAAGAATATACTTGTAGGTGACAATGTTCACTTGCTGCAACCTTACATGGTGTACTCCTCTCACTCTTTTCAGTCACACTGCCAGACTTTTCACAGCTAACACAAAATGAAGTCTGAGGAAAACAACTCATAGTTTTGAGATTTAGTTCATAGCTGGGTAGGAGAGAGTCAAGATAGAATAGAGGTGTTTCAAAGAGAAAAGAGAAGAGAGACAGAGAGAGAGACAGAGAGAGAGAGAGAGAGAGAGAGAGAGAGAGAGGAGAGAGAGAGAGAGAGAGAGAGAGAGAGAAGAGAGAAGAGAGAAGAGAAGGGTAGAATAGAAGAGAAAGCCTATGAAGCTTTTCCTTTTCTCCTTGTTATTTCATTCAGGTCCCCCAGGCATGGTGTAGGGCCACCCACACTCAAGGCAGACCCTCCCCCTTAGTTAATCCTGTCTGGAAACATCCTCAGGCTTCATAGTCAGTGTATGCTTTATTATTCTCCTGGGCAGTGTCAATTCTACCACATTGGCAAGAATAACCCACATGCAGCTTGTATTCTTTTAGTCACACACTTTGATTTCTATGGATTATAAAACATACTATGCATTGTTTCTGTTTTACGTCAAACTATTGAGTATTTTAATATAATTAACATAAACAAATACCTTTATAATTACATATGCTTTCACAATCTTTTGTTTCTTTGTGGACACAAGAGGCCAGATAGGCGTTGTATTTCCTTACTTGATGTAGGAAATGAGAAATGCAGCCATTTATATTGTCTCTAATCTTTTAAAACATTGGTCAAGCACCAGACTCCCAATCTTCTGACGTTTTAACTCCTGGATTTTAGTGATAGATATTTTCTATTTGCTCTCCATGCTCTGCTCATCCTCCTTGATTAGCATAATGTAGTCAACTTAATGTGTATACGAAAGAGATGCTCTATGGGGACATTGTCACCAATCTGTATCTCTTTGGAATTCATTGTGAAAAGAAGCAGTCAATATAAGCCAGAGAAAACTAGGGTACAAATATTGTGGTCTACACAACGTAGATGCCCACTATTTTTTATCTTTGATGATTTGGTTAGAAATAAATGTGCTTACAAAGAACACATACCATGTATCTGAGACCATTTTAGTCTGCACAGGTACAGTGGTACCACATTTGGAAAGTTATCTCTAATGGGATAAATGTTTGACTGACCTTGTGGATGTCAACAAGAATTTCCAGGATCCATTTAGCTTCTGCAGAAAATGTAGGAGAAATCACACATCCTTCATCCTCTAAGTTTTGGGGCGGTGCATTCCTCTGCCTGGGAATGCAATGTTGCTATTTACTTTCTACATGGGAGTAGAGTAGTTGGCTAGCCAACTTCAGAGCCTTTTCTTTGGTTCCCTCTTCTCCACCCACTCTGACCCAATAGGTCAAGGACACAAAAGAAGGTCATGCTTCTGCAAGTATGTCAACCACAAAATTGTAGAGAATGAGGAAATGGCCATGGGGTATGTCTGTGGAGTCTGTGGACCTGATTTGAGTTTGGATTTATCAAGGACTCACTATAAATACCCGCCCTATAAATTCTCCTGCCTCCACAACCCCCAGTACTAGAGTCATGGCGTATACAAGCCACATCCAGAAGTTTTCTAAGTTTTTTTTTAATAGTTCAATTTTGTGGTTCTTAAGTATGAACTTTGTGGATGACAGCATTGCTATACAGTATTAGAAAGTTGGACACACAGTAGGTATTCAAATTTCTTTAGTGCACAGTTAAGCAGGGCAGACACAATGGCTGTAGTCTCTGAATAGAAGAAGCTCTTGGAATTCATTGTGTTATAAACTTATCTAGACTATGTAGCTCGGATATGAAGGGATATAACACAAAAAGTTAACCCGGCATTCATAAATGGAGGCTTTACAAATGGGAGAGTTGTAAGTCTCCTCACATAAGAAGGAGTGGTGGCTGGTAATACAGGGAGATGAAGAATCCTTTTTCAGGCTAGAGGTTTTAGAATCTGGGTAGCTAGAATCTATGGGAAAATCTAACAAGATATAGCAAAGCCTCTGATTTCCCAAACTACTGCCTTTGTCTTGCCATAATGCATCTGCCTTAGCATTTAATTTTCTTTAATGTTCTACACTAGATATTATATCCTGAGTATGAAGCTCAACATATTGTGTTTTTATGCAGTGGGCTGTGTATATATGCTCCTTACTTAGGATTCTTATGCAGGCATCCTACCACCCCAAGACATGGTATCTAGAGACAGATGGAACTTCTGTATTATGATAAAGAACACTCAAAATTGGGAATAGTGCCTTTGAACTAGGCCAATGGTCTAGTTTGTCCTGTGTGACAACCATACAAGAACAATGCAGAAAATAGCCCTCACTAAAACCTGGGTACAGGCTCCCTAATCATATACTTCTAGCCTTCAGGAGTTTGAGAAATAAATGCCAGTTGTTTATAAGCCACTCCATTGAAGGTAGTCTTATTAGAATATCCTTAGTGGACTATGATTCTTCACTGTCTTCATTAACTCTCTGCGAGCACTAATCTTAGTTGTCAACTTGACTAAATCTGGGATCAACTAAAACCCAAACACCTGGGCATGCTTGTGAAGGATTTTCTTTATTTTTCTCTTTTATTCTTCTCTCATGTATTACCTTCAAAATGCAGTTTCCCCTTTCTCCCAGTCTCTACCCTGACTTTGCCTATCCCCAACATCCCATATCCATGCCTTAAAAAAAAAAAAAAAAAAAAAAGAAAAGAAAAGAAAGAAAAGAAAAAAAGAAAGAAAAAAGCAGGCCTCCTAGGGATATTTACTGAATACGGCCTAACAAGATACAATAAAACTTAGCACAAACCCTCATATCAAGGCTGGACCAGGCAACCCAGAAGGAGGAAAAGGGTCCCAAGCATAGGGAAAAGAGCCAGAGACCGTCGACTACCTACCTCCCAACTTCCACTCTCATACTTGTTGAGAATCCCACAAGAACACCAAGCTACACAGCCATAATATATATGTGGAGGAGCTAGCTCAGACTGTGTCTGTGTTTGTCTCTTCAGTCTCTGTGAGCTTCCATGAGACTTGCTTAGTTGGTTTTGTGTGCTGTGTTCTTGTAGTGTCCTTTATCCCTTTGGCTCAGGAAAATTTTTCTCAGTTGAGTCATTTAAGGTGGGAAGACTCATCCTAAAGCTGGAACACATCTTCAGGTAGCATCCTACATAAAAGGAATGGAAGAAGGAAGCTTTTGGTTGCCTTCTTGCCTTCACTCTTGCTGGCAGTTCATCTATCCTATTCCTGGGACACTCCTTCACTGGTGTTAGAATCTAATTCTTTGGGATTCCAATGTAGATCCAAGATGAGCAGTTCCTTAGGACTTCTCTGGAACTCTAGACCAGATTAGGATTACTGAGACATACAGTCTCATGGACTGAACACTACTACAGTCTTGGATCTTCCTCAGGAGACAGTCATTGTTAGACTACTCAAACCATTACTTGTAAGCCAGTCTCATAAATTCTCTCTCTCTCTCTCTCTCTCTCTCTCTCTCTCTCTCTGTATTCATTATATCAATTCTATACCTGTAGAGACTAAAGAATTCTCTTTATTCCTGGCACTACTGAGAGGTCCCATTATCTTTCTAAAATTGTTCTCCCACATTTGCAAATATTCAAATCAATGTCTACCAGTTTGTCTCTTAGAAGGTTTCACTGGTTGAGGTTTTAGCAATGAAGCCTGTGTTGAGAACTAACTGTGCCCTAGTTCTTTCCTGGTACAATGTCTCTATTGCTATTTGAGTAGGGATTCTCTTTACCTCTTTATGGTAGATCATCTTCCTGACTTTCCTGTATTGATAGTGTTGGAATCACATGCATGAAAAATGTATTGGGAAGAAATACCAGTGAAAGGAAGCTCAAAGAAGCATAGTTATTGATTTAGAATGGACAAGTGTATGTCAGACCAAAGCAGAGCTCCACAGCACACACTGTCCATTAAGATATCAGTAGTTGTGCTGTCATCTCAGTGAATGAATAGACTATTCTAGGAACACTATAGCCTCAGATATACTGAGACAGACTTGAAAGAAATGACTGCTAGGGGCTGTCAAAGAGTCACATTTATGGTATCTTTCTTGAAGGACAAATTGAGCCATGCCTTCCTGGGTCCAGCTCCTTATCACACACCATCCATGAGATGTGTCTAAGCAGATCATACTTTGGGAATTGTAAATTCTATCTCAGAGGGTTTTCTTTCCCTATGAAACATTCTACTCAGTTCTGTGAGGTAGGTGTTGGCAGTAGCCCTGTCCTGAGCTAGTTGCGGACACAAAGTTTAAGGTATTTTAGCTTCAATAGGATTCCAATGTCTGATCATTTCCCATTTTAAAAGTAAATAAATTAAGGTTTCAAGGGGAAGTACACATCCTTCCTGGAACAACCCAGCCCACAGGAAGGAGTAACAATGGCTTCCACCCTTGAGATCACTCTTCCCCTCCTGGGAAGGAAGTGCGAGATTTGTTGGCCTGGACAGAATCTGAGGACACTGATGTTCTGTCTACTCTGGCTACACAGGCAGAGATTGTGTTCCTCACAAGATGATAAGAGTGGCCTGGGGAAGACTGAGTGTTCCTCTTGGGAGGAGTACAGGAGGAAGAGAGGGGGATCCACCAGAATCCTTTCTTTTGGCTTTGGTTTGGTTATGACTATTGGTATTCTATTCCTTTCTGCTGGTATGACTTCTATTTCCATGGTGTCCTGGACAGAAAGCCAGGGAGAGGAGGAGATATACTGTACCACAGGAGGCCAGCCTTCCTCTGATAGCTTTTACTAAGCATCATGTTAGTTGGACTTTTGTTTCTGAGACAAAATTCCTGAATAATTTAAGGAGGAAGAATTTATTTAGACTCATGCTTTCAGAGCAGTCTATTTTAGGGGACTAGTCTATGACTCACTCTCTTATTATTTGCCTGTGCTGAGGATGCTGGCACATCATGGCAGAAGGGCACGACAGAGGGTAGCTACTCACTCCAGGGTAGCTGGAAAATGGAGAAAGAGAGAAAAGGTTTTGGTGATATGATATACTTCAAAGACATGCTTGCAGTGAGCAACTGCCTCCAGCTAGACTATCTCTGAATGTTTCCACGACCTCTCAATAAAGTCATTCGTAACTAAATTCATCAATGGATTAATACATCGATTAGATTAGACCATTTCTTATTTCTCACTGATCACATCCACCAACTTCAGACCTAGGTCTTAACACATGAGCCTTTGGGAAGAGATAGCTATTTTATGATTAATGCAACTTAAGGAAGGACGAGATTAAGTTTTTTTTTTCTTTTTCTTTTCTTGGCTGATGGATCAAGAGTATAGTTCATCACAGTGGGAAAGTCCTGGGTGATATCAGGAGCTTGAGGTAGCTTGTCAGAGTGCATTCACTATCCAGAAGTATAGAGAGATGAATGCTCGTGCTTAAGCTTGTTTTGCAGTTTTATTCCGTTCAGGATCCACATCATGGAATGGTCCACCCACATTGAAGGTGAGTCTTTTACTTCCATTAGCCTCATCTAGGAACCTCTCACAAATATGCTAAAATGCTTGTTTCCATAGTGTTTTCTGAATTCCAGTGAGCTGACAATCAAGACTAACCATCATGCATAAGAATGATCCTTTCTTAGGAAAAAGCAGAGCTAGGGCTAGCTAGGTACCCTAGGTCATTGGATTATTAACATACTGCTAACTCTATAGAACCAGAGTTAGGTCAAGAAAAAAAAGTTAAAATATAGTACAAAATCCACTTAGCTTAGGAATTATGTGCCTGTATTTCAATATTCTCCACCTGACAAAGGAAATTTAGAGTTTACCTAGTTGGTGTATCTACTTTTATGAATTGAGAGATTGAAGTCAATGGAGTCAAGATACACAGTGATACTTCTTGTATCAGCAACCTTCAGTGTCACTCTAGAGCCACTTATTCCAGAAAGGCATGTTTGAATTCTTGTCTTTTCTCAGTGATCCACACATGTATAGGCATAGTCATGGATCATCAAAAGCATCTAAGTAAATGCAAGAGGAAACCAAAGACACCCTAAGGGGCATAGCAGAAAAGCATTCATAACATCGTTATCCTGAGAATGAGGATCTGATAGGAATCCCAAGGGAGAGAAAGAATGGAAGAAGCACAAGACATACAGAAGAAAAGCAAGAGGCCATGGGTGAGCTGGGAAGGCATGTTTTCTAAAAATGACTCCTGACTCACTTTCTTCTTCATAGTAGACTGCGGTTTTCAATATATTAAGTCCAGCTGACAGCCAGGGTGGCATACAAAGCTATAAATACTATAGTACAGCCATGATCTAATTGAATGCTTAAGCCCTTTGAGCCAGTTGTTATGGCTTGAGGCCCCATAGGCTTATGTTGGGAGCACTCTGGCTTATGGTACTACTTGAAGGACATGGGAACTTTAGGAGGTTGGGCATGGCTAGTGGAAATATATCAAGTCTATAGAAGGTTGTACTTATTGATAGTTCTGTGTGCACTGTCTGCTCCTCTGTTCTCTGCTTTATGAGATGTCTCTGCCAAGTGTTCCCACCATTGTGAATTCTGCCGTGCCTCTCCAAACATGGTAGGCTGAAATTGCCTTGAGACCATGAACTCAAAACAAATCTTTCTTTACTTACATCATTTCTGTTGGGTGTTGTGTTCACTAGTTGGGAGACTGAAAGGGAATATCTACAAGTTCCTTGAGTGGACCAGGTAACACTGACTCTTGAGATTTCTTGCAGCAACTGGTCCATAGTCACAAGTTATCCATAGTCATTCATCAACTTATGTTTGTGTAACTAGTGAACCCTTGGCTTAGCAGTCTTCTGTATCTTTAGAGAATCCATGAACTCACTTCCTTTCTTACAAGACACTACCTAGAATAACACAGACATGATTTGTCATATGAGTATAGTTACATTTATGTTGTTTTGACAGGGTTTACCAGCATCAGTGTGAATTCTTTGGTGACCAGAGTACTGGCCCCAGGATACTCAGTCTAGGACACATAGATTGCTCTTGGAGCCACACATCTGCCTGTAGAACTACTTATTTGTATAAGATTGACAATCTCAGAACTCTATCTCCCTAGCTATTTTTCTGATATTATCCCTAATGAGTTTAGTTTATAGATTATTGTCACTGTGAGAAGGTTCTTGTTCAATTTTATTTCCTGTAGTTTGAAGGTCTCTGTCTCTGTCTCTCTCTGTGTGTTCCCACTGTAGCATTCTTTACAAGCGGTGTGTATACCATCCAAAAATGTACACCAAAAGAGATTTCCTATGCTATTATTCTCCATTGAGACAGAACTAGACTTGATCCTCTTGCTTCCACATACCAAGTGTTGGTGTGGCATGCACCACCATATCTGCCTATGTCTACATCTGTGGCATACCAGATCATGGGAAAAGACCATGGGACTCAATAACCCATATCACTGAGTCACACAGAGGTTTCAGCTATTTTGGTTGTTAAAAGACTATGTGACATCTAGTAGAGTATGGTAGCAGTATCTTGCTGAATCCCAAACCTAGAGGTCAATGTGCTATAAAGAGAGATATTGTATCATAGAGAATAAGAAGAACCCAGTGATTCACTCCTCAATGTGTGTACTTAGCTGTCAATTACACTTTGAGTTCAATTGCCATTTATGACATTAGAATAACGATACCCTTACTGACAACTACTAAGATAATCTGCCAATATAACTAGCCTTACAGGCATGGCAAGTAAAAAGTACAGGCTCAAGAGTTGAGGAAAGAGAAGGTTCACAAAATAGCAGACCCTCCTCATCCTTTAGTTCAGTCTTATAGTTTCCCACTGTCCTCATCTCAAAGGCTTCAGTATTCCCACTGGCTAATTAGCAACTTTCCCAGGGAGATTGCTCTAGAAGTCTTATAGCTTGACTGCCCTGCAGTTCTTATCAAAAAAAGCTGCTGACCAGGTTCCCTAGTACTGTATGTCTAAGAGCAGCTTGCCTCCTTAGCTGCAGGCTCACAATCAGTTCAATTCCATGAATGGTAAGATCTGGAGGGCAAGCACAATTGTGAGGTGTGTTTACTGCTATGTCACCCTGCAGAGCTCTTACTTGCCTTAAGTTCACTGTGTGACTCGACTTCTTTCTTGATAAAATGCTGTTATGTAACCTTAGGCAGGACAGAAAGAGTGAAAGGAGGCAAGAGCTGAAAGTAGCTGACTCGGCTGTGTAAGGAGCTGGAGCATAATGAAGGATCTCAGAAGTTACAGGGCAGTCACAATGCTCTCTGAGTTACCTGTGATTTAGCTAAGCCTGATGAGTCCTGGAGCCTAATCAAGTCCATGTGGAGGTGGAGAAAGACTCTGAGTCCTGAAAGATGAGTAAGAATTCCTGAGTCAAAGACAGGCACTTCTGCATAGAGGTATCAGAAAATGGCCATATAGAAGACTACACTATGTCCAGGCATCTGTGACTCGAAGCTAAACACAATTGGTTGTGACATGCCCCATGTCTGAATAAATGAAAATTATCCATCAGTCAGAGAAAAACATATGGTCTTGTCATTAAATTGAAAGGTTCCCCCAAGAATGTCCTCAGTTTTTACAGAGCACAGTGACATGACCAGATGCCCTTGGAATTAATCTTGCTAGAGACATAGCTATAGATTTTGCCTCACTGTATCTTAGCATCCCTTAAAGGTCTTACAGAGCTTGCTCTCTGTATCCAATTGGACAGCACAACATGGCAGAGAATATATGAGCTTAACAAAGGAAAATTGTTCTGTGGGGACCAGTGTGATTGTTTAGGCTTTATGGAAAGATGCCTCTGGATGTGAGCCTTGATTAAGTTCTAAGGTTAAATTATCTGCCTGAAGTGGTTTTGTGTGGGTCTTGCTGTTGAGTTTGCTGAGTGCAGTATCTTTGCCTTAGTTCTGTCCAAATTAGAAAGGTTCACTGAAGGACAGTTAGTAAGCCTCCGTCTCCAAGTATCAGTTCAAAAATTGTGAACTATTTTTTGAAATTATATATTTTTATCAATTTATCTATTTATTCAGTTTACACCCCAATATCAGTCCCCACCCCATCTCCCAGTCCTGCACACACACAGCTCCTTCCTGCTCTCCTTTTCCTCTGAGAATTTTTAATGGAACTTTATCCTCTAGGGCCCATTTTCTTAATGAGTCCTAGGTATAATACAGTAACTCACTGGCAGCAAGACTTAGAGTGTACACGGTCAGCACTATACCATTTGGAGAAAATAGTCTTATTGTGAAACAAAATCAAATAAATCCTGTTTTTTTTCTCATATAAACCAAAGAAAAACACACACCTCTAGATAGAATCCTGGTTGTGAAGGATTCCAGTTTTAATTTTATGTGCCTATGAACATGTTGAAGCCCTGACCAAGCAATGATGATGGAGACGGACCTCAATGGGAGACTCCAGACTCCAGAAGATTCCTAACCCTCCCACCATAAGAAGTAACAAAATGGAGTAAGATGCTTCCAAGTTTGGATCCTGGATTTATGTTTATTTATTCTTTGAAGTTGAATATTAGGTAAGATACTTTTTTGTTTTGGTTCCATATCCTTTCATTACGGATATTGTCTACCTCATGTGTTTGTGCTGACGTGTGTTCATGGGATGGGCAAGAAATGTGATAGTTATTGTCGTTTCTGTCAGGTGTCCAAATTCCAGGAACCTTTGGGTCAGATATTTGCTTAAAGTAGTAAAGAGAAAGCATAATTACAAACTGACCACAGAAGACTTTACAGTCTCTCTGGGGGGTGTTAAGAAAGGAGGCCTTTTGTTTCTAGAACCCAGTGGGATGTTGTACAGCAAAATTCAAAGGGTGTGCTGGGATGGGTAAGGACAGGGCAAGGGCTGGGGACGACCTCAGGTGTCCCTATACAAAACAGCCAAACCACTTAGGAGAGATCATAAGAGAGCATGGCTTGCCAAGAAGTGTTGCCATGTTATTGTAGAGGATTCATCTGCTTAGCATTAAGCTCCCCTTGTTTAAACCTCAGAGGTTTTGGACACTGTCGGGTGTGAAAATTTTTTTCTGTTTAGAAAGAGTTCCGCTCATTATTTTAGCAGACTGCACATGGGGAGAACTTGTTTATCTGCTAAATGAGTCATCAATATCCTGCTCTTATATGAGCCATGGAATGATAGACTTGGACGGGCTCTCAGACTCACCCAGCTCAACCCCTTCATCACCAGTGGGGAAAGGATGTGGGTTTGAAGAACAGGTCTCCCAACTCCAAGTTTTATATAGATTCTACTAAATGAGATAGTCACTTGCAGAACATTGAAGGAACAAGAGGCAAAGGGAGCCAGGGCTACCTATTATAAACATTCCTCTTAGTAGCTCTGGAAATTATTTGTTTTGCTTTTTGTTTGTTTGTTTGTTTTTAAAAAGAAACATGGCACTTAGTTGGGAAGACACAAAGAAAATTGCTCCATCATTCATAAAACATCTGTACATTTACATGCAGCTCCTGTGATAAGTATCAAGGAAAATCAGACAGATGAATTAGATACCTGCCTTTTCCTGAGTCTTCAGTGGAGTCCACCCTGTACAGATGGTTTTGTAGCTGTTTCTTTAAATACTAGAATCCTACAGAAATATCTCAAATTCTAACGTGAGGATATAGAAGGCATCACGCTTCGTTCACTTCTTCCCTATCTGCCCTCCTGGCAATCACAGTAGTCCTGTTTTGTCTCTACCTGGGGATTTCATGTGAGATTTCCTTTGGAGACACAACCTTGTTGGACTTTCTTGCATTGTTCAGAAGATGCTCAGCTTTAAGTACAAAACTCAGATACCATTGATACAAGCAATAAAATGTACTGGACAGTTTTAGATTAGTCTAGCTTTGGACTCTTTTATGAAGGGCCAATTCTTTAGCACTGAGTAAATAAGCATATGTATGTATATGCAGAACTTTAAAGACATGACTTTTTCTCTTTTTTTCCTCCCTTCATCCTTTCGCTGATATTCACATGCCCTTATTGATGATAATCGGCTTTTTGTTGTTGACAGCTCTGGATTTACACAGCCTTCCAGAAGCATTTTGTACCCTTATGTCTATATAGCAATTCCACATAAGACTATTGTCATTTCCTCTTGGTTCCTTCCTTCTTGTTATTGAACGAATCATAGCAGATAAGGGTATAGTCACACTCTCACTGTCAAGCTAGTGTTCTGGTGTCAACTCCTGTGGGGAAGGACGGCATGTTGATGGACAGTCTTAGCAAGATTAAAGAGAATGACAGAATAGTCTTCTAGACAGATAGCATGAGAATACACATGGAGATGAAAAGACCACATCTTTCCCTTTCTCTCTTAAATTGACATACATGGATTACCTGATAAGTGCCATGATTTGATACGGCCTCTTTGAAATTTATATGAAATTTAATCCTCATTATGAGAGATCAAGAGATGGTATCAGTTGGGACATGCAAAAGGTCATTAGGATGCTGTTCAAATGAATGGTCCTAGTGAATTGATGGGTTAATCTTGAGGATGTGTCTCCTCTCAAAATCAGTTGGTTAAGTCTCTAACACATTCCTTGTCTTCTTTACACCAGAGACCACCACAGAACAGTGCCAACTATAAGGCTGTCTCCAGATGTATCCCTTTTACCTTGAAAAAGAATTGTGGTCCCAAATAAATAATATTTTCATGAAAATTTACCCAATAGTATTTAGAGAACCAATTACTTCTCAACTGAGTGCCATACTTCTGAACTGCAAGAAACCAAGACTAATTTTTGATGTCCTGTGTTTATGTCTTATTCCCTGCAGTTCGTCTCAGAATATTGCAATGATCACTTCATTCTTGCCTTTTTTGATCCCTTTTGGATTAGAAGTTGGAGTTTGAACATCCCTGCTTTATTTTGAATTGTCTAAAAGGTACTTTGCAATTAGCCCAAATAGAAACACATATTCACAGAGAGTTGAATATGATTATAAGTTATTCTTTGTTTTTGTTTATAACATAACTTGTATCATTTTCTTCCACATCAGGTCCCCCTTCCACCTCAATGTGATGATAGGAACCATGAATGCTTGTATTAAACAAGGTCATTTTAATTGAGAAAGTCACTGTAATCAAGTCCAATCAAGTATAGAAGGCTTGGCATTGCCTTGGTATGGCTGAGAGTGTCATTATTGTTTTATCACTTTTTCACTTTTCCCAGTGAAAAATGCATGAAGATCCAAGGAAAAGACAGAACGAGTCTGCTGTACTTAATAGTTAGCAATCCTGAGAGCCCAGGATCTGAATTCTGATTCTGGCTCAATTGTTATCTGTTGTGTGGGTATGTCAAAATCTTTTTCTTATTCAGACTTTGAAGTAAACATCTCCAGAAGACAAATGCCAATTTATGATTGCTAGGACTTATTCTAGTTCTAAATATACATTGCTAGACTACAGAGAATGATATGGATTCTAGAAGACTGTGTTTGTCAGATGACATTGTTATTTTCCGTATATTGGTTTACAAAGCAGTCTTAATTGATACTATAGTCCCAAATTTCCAAATTACTCTTGTCTTTTGTTAAAGTTCATGATTCCCCCAGCCCTGCCCTGAGGAAGATTTTGAGTCTCCACCAGCCATAGCAGTCTGCTGTATGTGATGTAACCATCTTGTTCAGTTTGTAAGATCTAATGAAACACTCAAAGTTCTCAAAGTATTTTCCTTCCCTGTAGTTTCTCTTTGTGATCTGCAGTTAGACCTGTCAGCTGTCAAGTGACCAGCTCTACCTCATTCACCTTACAAGACTATCTTAAAGTCAAGATCAGCTTCCCATCCATCCAGAACAGGGGCTTGAGATCCCACATCAAACAAGACTTAAAATTGCCCAGCTAACTCCTTCCCCATGCCTGAGGGTGCGTATGTTGAAAGCCAAGAAAGCAAGCTTTACCCAAGGAGCCTGAGGTTCTTTGCCCAGTCATGTGAAGAAACTAACTAAATATTTAAGGTTTGTTGATGCCAACATATTGTTTTTTAATTTCAATACCCTTCCACATATTAATTCACGGGACTCTCACAAACAACTCTGCAAAGACGCAGTAGTCATTGTGTCTCTTCGATTAGGCAACAGAGCCACAGATGGTTTAATTGGAGTGCCAAGACTGTTAGTAAGAAAGGGAGGGAACCAGGGCTGGCATCCAGCTGTCACCAACCTATTGCAAGAGTTTGACTAGTACTGTAGGAGTCCTAAGACTTGGTAGCACACAGATAAACCAGGGATCATAATTCCCATCTACCCGATTCAGATATGTGAATGAATTACAAGATAATACAAATGTCATTCACTTATTAGTGCCTGTCATCCACATGTACTTTAATTTTTCAGCAACATGATTAAATACCAAGACCTGAATTTAGCAAGGCTTAAAGTCGAAACAAATCATTTTTCTCACACAAACTGTTCCTTCTGTTTGTATTAAGCCTAGGCTCTACTAAGGAATCTATCTAGTGCATTGGTTCTTAACCTTTCTAATGCTGCAACCCTTTAATATAGTTCTACATGTTGTGGTGACCTCCAATCATAAAATTATTTTCATTGCTACTTCTTAACTGTAATTTTGCTACTATTGTGACTGCAATGGAGATATCTGACATGCAGATGGTCTTATGTGACCCCCTATAAGGGTTTTCGACTTCTACAGGAGTTGCAACCCACAGGTTGAGAAGCAATGAGGTAGTGAAACCTAAGAAGGGATAAATAAACTCAACCTTTGTAATTTTGTATGATTTGACATTCCATTTGTAAAGTGCCATGATGGGAATTTTGTATTTATTTGTTTGTTTGTTATTGTGGACACTAGAGATAAAGACAAAACAAAAGGAAAAGAAACTATTTGAAACCCTTAGAAACATGACAAATCAATAATTTACAATTTTGTCTTTATTTCTGGAACATTCTTATCTACTGAGACCTTGCCCCATTCATAAGGAACTTTTCTCTTTGGTATAAAGATACATATATGCGTAATGAGGCCCCAAAGAGGACAGTTTTTAAAAATCATGTTAGTGTATGCTTGTGTGTAACTCAGAGGCAGATTTGCTGGAGTTGTCTCCTTCCTTCTACATGTGGGTCCCTGGACTAAACTCAGGTCATCAGGCTTTGTGGTGAGTGACTTTACCCACTGAGCCATCTTGATGGTCCCCACTGCAACTCTTGATCATTCTTCCTGTAATTATTAGTTATTTGTGGCCTCCTCTCCTCTCCCTCCTCTCTTCTCTCTTCCCCTCCTTTCCCCTCTCCTCTCCTCTCCTCTCCTCTCCTCTCCTCTCCTCTCCTCTCCTCTCCTCTCCTCTCTCCTTCCTCCTCTTCCCTCCTTTCCCTCTTCCCTTCCTCCCTTCCATCTCTCCTCTCTTTCTTCTTCTCTTCTTCCTACTTCTCCTATTCCTCCTCCTCTTCCTTTTTAAAATTCATTTGTTTGAAGTCTTGGCTTTTTTTTTTTTTCCTGAAGCACCTTTGTAGAGGTGGATCTGGCTAATTCTATTAGAAGCCTTTGTGTAAGAGCTGTGTTCTCTGCTGCCTCTAGATTTCCATTCTTTGGACTCCACCATAATTGAAAGCTTCTGATGGTCCTTCAACTCCTAATCCCCAGGAACTCACCTTTAATCCATCCTGTTCTTTGTAAATGCCTGGGTTTATTCCGGTGATCCTTTCATTGCCTTGAACCTACTAGCAAATGTTGGGCCCTTAATTTATATAAAGTTGTCATGCTTGGAAAATAAAACAGAAGATGCTGGACTGAACTTGAATTTCAGATAAACAAATATATATATATATATATATATATAATATAGCATATTTAGTTGTGTTTCCTTGGTTCTTGTACTTGTGAGAAAAGCAGAGTAGAAACTATGACCCAAATGATAACCAAGTCCTTGAGGGTGTAAGAAGTGGTCCAGTGCTGCCCTGCAAGGAGTTGATAGTACTAGCAAGAAGAGACAAGGCTAGCTGACTTCCTTTGGCTCTGTCCTCCATCCCCTACCCCCCCTTCCCAGCCCCTGGCAATGTTCTGCCTTTATTAAATGCAACAGCAAAGTTACTGTGTTTAACAGTTTTTGAAACACTTTCAGATGCATGATCTTAATTAATCTTTCCAGCAGCCCTCTGAGGTAGGTGCCATGTTTCATTTGTTTTAAGACAGTTTTGTTCTCTGCTTCAAAGACGTATTTTATTCTCAGTTGTGTGTCAGCCTAATGGACAGCATTGTTTACGTTCCTCATTCCTGCATAAAATAATGTCATCTTGGAACTGACTAAATGAGACATTGTCTATAGCTGAGGAGCAAGCTGGGGAAGGTAGGACTCCAGGAAGGTGGCAGACATGTAATTAAACCCTTGTCTTTCTCACCTTCTATTCCTGCATGCTGAGAAGAAATGACAGATTTTTCTCTCCGTGACAAACAGCGAAGCTAGTGAGTTCAGTGAACCAGGCCAGATATAGGACTCTGCTTGAGGCAGGTGGTATAGCCTAGCATGTCCCCCTGTCATCTACATAAACTCGGAGACTGTAATAATAACTCACACAGGTAAGATCGAGGATCCGGGATTGGGTGGTTTGCTTCTTTTTTCCTATGTCCCATAGAAGAACCATACACAGCAGCCAATGATAGTCACAGCGTCCCACAGATGAAAGCCTGAAGTGAGCAGTAGAAGCTTCTCTTGGCAGAGTTACCCTGAGCTGAGCCGGACCTAGCCAGCTGGAGAACACTCTTGACAAGGCTGCTTGCTCCAAGCCTGGGTCCTAGCCCAATCGCCCCATGACTCAGGCAGTACTGTCTCCGCCTCTTCCCCTTGGAACTGGATCACATACAGTCTAGACTATTCTGGAAAGAGATCCCTCTTGACACTGGGCCCAAACGCCCCAGTATGTATCCGCAGAACTTCATTCCAAGTATTGGATTCCTGGGCTCAAGATAGCTAATAGCAGGAAGAAATCTTTAGAAGTCAGAAACACTTTTAGGAGGAGAAAGAAAAGAAAGAGAAAAATTAGGCATTCGACGTAAGCAGACAGCTTTGAAATGGAATTGATTTGTGTGTCAGAGCCTGAGAGACAAGCGGTATCTGCCTGAAAGATGACCACTTCAAGAAAAAGGGTGTGCACAGCAGAGAATTAAAGATGCCCCTTCCTTTAAAGACAAAAAGGATCTGCCAGAGCTGAGTGCATCTGCAGACTAGGCTGTGTATAGATGCACTTGACAATGTATGCCTCACTAAGCCTTCAGTAATCAGTCATAAGTCTTGAATCAGTACCTGCCACATCAGGTAAAATCTAATGATTTAATTGGAAAGATAAAGAAACCCAGGCCCAAAGGCCACAGGAAATTTGTTTAAGACGACTGAGCAATAATGGCTGAGTCGGAAGGAGACTGCAGACTTTCTAGGTTTGAGGGTCTGTGTCCCTTTCATGCCCCAGGCATTAGCATCTCAGATAAATAAAGGCTCATAAAGTAAGGTTGGGCGAATGTCAGAGAAAGCTTGGAGGGGGGGTAGGGGAGGGCTAAAGAGAGAGGAGTAAAAAGAATACAGAGCCACAGGGCTTAAGAATTTTCTTAGATCCTGAGCTGATGGAATCTTTGGAATGCATAGGAATAAGAAAGGGGACCAGGTAGCATCTAGAAAGCTGCAGTCCAAATCTAGGACGCCTCTAAAGAGTTCTCAGAGCACAGGCCTTTGAATCTGAACTAGAAAGAGTTCAGTGTGGATTTCAATTTCTCCTGCCATAGCAAAGACTTCTTAATTATTAAATATTAATAATATTTACATTGTTGTTAATTGTTAAATAATAATAATAATAGCTATTTTTTGTTATTATTAGTCTTCTGATGCAGCCAATCAGGCTTGCTCACAAGCCTGGGAAGGAGAATAGTTGCCAGAATCAAACACGTATGAGTTGAGTAAAGCTGACCCAGGCTACTGTTTTCACTTGGGTAAGTGATTCAAGCTTCTGACAGGTGTCCATCTGGGAAGGCAAGTCTGAGATCCTTAAAGAATGGTGTCTGCTACTTGTTCCCTTATAGCCTCGTATATCACATTCACGAATCTTTTACCTACTGTCTCCTCTTTTTCGCTCTCCGTTCCTGGAAGATCTCACATCATTTCAATTCTGGCACCTCATCAGTGTTTAGCAGAGATGAGGCTTGCTGTCTCTCCGTTGAGGCACACAGAGAGTATGCAAAGCTAGAGAAGACGATTTAGTGGGGAAAACTATAATTTCACTCCTGGGGCTGGGCTGACAGCTCAGGGTATAAAGCACTTGTCCTACTAAGGTGTGGATGGAATTTGGTTTCCCAGAGCCCATCTTACAGCCTGGAGGGTGTAGCAGCCCACCTGTAGCTCATATAAGGAAGCTGAGTAGCTGAAAGAGTGAGCCCTGGGTTCAGGAAGAGGGACCCTGCCTCAATATACAAGATGGAGAGTGACCCAGAAAGACCTCCTGTGTCAAGCTCTGTCTCTGTATGTAGTCTTACACTAGTGCAGGTATACCTGCACACACCACACATACCTGTGCCAAAACAAACAAAGAAATGAAACCAACTTTCTCTCCTATTTACTCCTAGATACCCAGCCTTTTCCCTGTCCAGTCTCTTTAGGTTTCATCTCGGTTTCTGACTCTAACTTACTTTCAGGTGACATAGAAAAGGAACGCTTCAGGGATCAAAACCAGATGCCTCCCCCAGAGTTCACAAGTTACAGTGATGGTGGTGCCCTTCTGTTGGCGCGATTCTTTCCCCTTTGATTCCTATCTCTTGAGTCTTGAGTGAAGAAGTGATGGGTCTATGGGAGGATGGGAAAGCACTGACTACTATTTGTACAGTACAAATGAGGTGACTGCAGAGAGGTCATTAGAAGTCCAGTGTCGAATACTTCCTCGTGATGAAATCATAGCCTGTTGTAAAGCTACCTCACTCCCCACTCAATATCTCCTTTGGACTACATCTCTTCAAGATAATGAAAGCAAATGAGGCTAAAAATCAAGGACGGAAGAAGCTCATCCATTTCTGGGGAATGAGTTATCTAGGAGGAGAGGGCTGCGCAGCCTACACTTCCTGCTTGTTTGGGAGATAGACCTTCCATCCTCAGAAGGAGAGTGGGCTCTGCTCAGCTACCAAGGGAGCTGATTCACTGCAAGCCCGACTGTTTGATTAGAAAGAATGGCGTGGGTGGTCGTGTCCCAGACAGAAGACACTTGGCCAGATGGAGACGCGCCTGTACACTTGGATCTGCTGCAGACTTGGATCTGCTCGGCTTGTTTCCGGATCCTCAGGCTGCTCTCTTGACTGAATACACTGCCGAGGTGGTGGCAGCCTGGAGCCTCGAGTTGCAGCAGTTCTTGGATCTCTGAAGGGGACATGGTGAAGGGTGACCAGAGACCATAACCAGTTGTGTTGAGAAACACAAGAGACCTTGCTTTGGTAAAGAGATTTGGACAGTGACAACAGTGGGCAACGATGCTATTTATACAACACCCATCTGGCGAGCATTCTGGGTGTTTCCTTTCAGGCACACACTGAAACACAGCAGGTTCTCAGGCTAAAGACTGTCTGCCAGTGTTGAGCAGCCTAGAAGAGTATGCTGCCCAGAACTACCTAACTACATGCAAGACCATCTGACACAAATCTCTTCTTCTTTCTCATAATGTCCATCATTGTCACATAGTGCACAAAGCCGTTCTATGCTATGAAAGTGCTAGGTGGTTCTGATAGCCAAAACAATCTTGCTGAGTAGTTGTCATGCAGTCAGCCTATACCTGAGATGATATCCACAAAGATGAAGCAACTTACTCAAAGGGCAAGGGATACTCTGGCTATCTGACCAACTATAGTCTCTGTCAGCTTTACATAGGTGGTAGGTTCTATGCCTCTGACCTCGCAGCCAAGGCAGGTTCATACTGTGCCTCACACTCTGCCCCTGACTCACTGTTTCTTCCTGGAGGGAAAAAAAAACCCTAAAACTTATCTTCCTAGAGAGCCAAGAAGACTGCTTCTCTCATTGGCCCACACTGAGATGCTATGTAGCTTTAGTTCCCTGGAATTTGCAGGCAAATGTTACCCTCTTGTTTTTTTGGCAAAGCTAGACGCACATGCCATATTCACAATGCCTGACTAGAGTACTGACAAATGGGGCCCCCTCCTCCTGCCACCTCCAACTTCCTCCTCCCCCTCTCTCTGTCTCTCTCTGAGTCTCTCTCTGTCTCTCTGTCTCTGTCTCTCTCCATTCTTCCCATGAGTACCTCCGGGCCTGGCCATCAGCTCCACATCCACAGCCAGAGGAACAGAACTTCTGGCTCTTCCATGCTCTTTGGAAGTCCTGTGGGAGTCTGGTGGGGTGTAGTGGAAATATCTAAAATGTTATCTGTCAAGGTTAGCCTGGCACCCTGCAAGTGACAGAAAGAAAAGAGGGTCAAAAGATCTCAGAGATCTTTGAAAGCTTTTCTTCAAGTGAATAGAGGAGAATATTGGCTATCTCAGACCTAGCTAAATCTGGAGGGATCCCAGAAAAATCAGCACAATTGTAGCTTTCCTGTAAGCAGACAGGAAAGAAAACCAGAAACAAATACAGAAGGGAGAAAGGAATAGAAGCATCCAGCACTTCCTGCCTTTTTAGAGGGAACGTGTCTCTCCCAGGAGCAGTGCTCTGGACTAGACAGAGGGACAATGTAGTTAGTTCAGACTTCTCATGGAACAGACTGTGACTCTTTGCAAATTGTTTCTCTCTCTGGGCCTAAAAAACATTGCTTGACATTCTAAATTCCTACCAGATTCTGCTGTGATAGCCATTTTTAACTGTCAAATTGAATAGATTGAAAAAATGTCAAGGACACTAAAAGATACACCTTTGTGTGTGTCCGTGAAGATATTTCCAGAAATAGTCAACTGATGAGGGCAGACCCTCCCCTCCTTAAATAAATAAATGAATAAATAAAAGAGAGGTACAAAAGTGAGTGCTGGCATCCCCTGGTCTTGCTTCTGAATCCATTAGGATTCAGTCCCATGCAGAAATGTCCCAGGTCTGTGTCCATCATGAATAGACATAATCTCTTTAGTTATGAACGAAAAAGGAATCTTTCTCCCATTTCATTGTTTATCTCAGGTGTTTTACCTCAAGAGGAAAGAAAGTGAATACAGGTAGAGAGGCACATTACAGGCCAATGCATTCTCTCTCCATAATTTTGAGTTAACAGCAGTGGGGTCCAATGCATAGTTCTGTGATGCAAAAGTATCAGGATCTCTGGGCAGGTTCCTTCTGTACTTCCATGCTGGCTCTGAGGTAAAAAACCTCACAGGTTCTCATTCCACCATTAGACCTCTGTTTTCTGAGGACACGGATGTGGATTAAGAAGGCTATCATTGGTCATCGGTCACCTTCAGCCATCAGCACTGATGAGTGGACTAAGTTTGTGACTGGAAGGTGATGCAACAGAAGAAGCAGGGGAAGAAGAGAATATGTGAGGAGGTAGAAGATGAATTGCTCTGTTGTGTGTACAGTGTTTAGTTAAGTCTCTCAGCAGGACCAGTTTGCATCATGGGGAGAATTACATTACTTAGTAGAGTTTGGTGGACTAATGTAGTAATGACTGTCAAGGAAGAGAGCACTAGTTCTGAGTCTACTACTAATGATACACACACTTTCCCATTTTCTGCTCTTCTACAAAATGAGGGATGTACAACATCTTCACAATGATGTCTTGTAAGATAGTGTTCTGTTTACTTCTGCTGGTACCCTGCAGAAAAACACATGGCTACTTAGTATACTTAGGTTGGTTGGAGAGAGAATTAAAGAAGGAAAGAAACAATGAAAGAAGGAAAGAAGAAAGGAAAGGAGGGAGGGAGGGAGGAAGGAAGGAAGGAATCAGTAGTTTCTAATGAACAGCATAGGGAAGCTGAATACAAAAGATGCTAAGAAGACAGAGAGAAAAGCAAAGAAGATACCAAGACATGGGACAAAAGAGAAGCATGAAACCAGAGAGACAAATCACTGTGTCACTTGGATGTGTTTCTAGGCAGCTGCTACTCTGCCACCCCTGGCGCAGGCTCCTATTCCCATAGTGATACGGTGTGATGACTTCCTGTGAGGAGAAGCTCCTGTGACTGGAGCTGATCACATGCCCTGCCTGCCTGTCTGCACAGTCACTGCTGTCTCTGTAGAACACTGGAAGTGGAATAATTAACACTTGTTCTCTTGCCAGTGGTGTGCCAGAAGAAACGGGCCATGAGACTACTGCCTGACTGATGGATTGCTGGCCTGCTGTGCTTCCTGAAGGATTACCTATGTATCCCACTTCTTGGCAACACAGAGACAACATGGGAGCACTCTGGAAGTGGGTTTTCTAAGCATGGATCTCATAAACAAAACCAACCAACCAACAAACAAAAACCCAAAACACAGAGATCAAACTAATCCAGGAGATGTCGTAGAGCGATCATCATGAGTGTGATGGGAGCAAAACCTTTTCAGAATCATCATCAATGGATGAACCTCTCTTCTAATGAGTGAGTTGCAGCATCACACTAACTTAATGCAAACCCCATGGCATTTCTTCACGTCAAGCAAAGAATTTAACTTTTCTGATCCTCAGTGTTTTTATATACAAGGGATGATGGTCCAATTTTGCTGAAGCATAACAAGAATGAGAATGAGAGGCTTGCCCTGTGTCGTTGCTCAGGCTCTGCTCCTTGACACCAGCAGAATCTCAGCAAGTGATGGTTCAATGTAAACCAAAGCGTATCATTACTAGACTGTCATCATTTTTTAATTTGATAAAAAAGGATAGGCTAGGGAAACAGTTCAGTTAGAAAGGCAAGCTTGAGGACCTGAAATGGATTCCAAGGTGCCATATAGAATAAGTCCACCATGATAACTGCTCCTATTATCCTGCTGCTGGGAGACAGAGTCATGTGTTGATCCCTATGGTCAACTAGTCTTCTTGGCAAATTCTAGGCCAATGAGAAAGCCTGTCTCATTAACAAAGTAGGTGGTGCCTGAGGACAACCAAAGTTGTCTCCTGGCCTCTGAACACATACAAACTTTATATGTCAAACAGTCAGAAAGAAGCAGAAACAACCAGCACCCAGGAAAGTGCCATGGCATTGACTCTCTCTGCTGAAGGTAGTAAAGTTCTTCCTCCAGGCTCTATTTTCTATTGACTTCTGGTCACTTAGCTTTGATGTTAGCTCAGATGTGCAAATTTCCTTCCTCTAGAGCAGTGGTTCTCAACCTGTGGGTCATGATCCTCTTAGGGTCACATATCAGACATTTACATTGTGATTCATAACAGTAACAAAATTGCAGTTCTGAAATAGAAGCAAAAAATAATTTTTTGTTTGGGGGGTTACCACAACACAAGGAACTGTATTAGGGGGTTGTAGCATTAGGTCCATTGAAAGCCACTGATCTAGAGAGATGCTTGTAGGGGGACTATGGTACACCTGGCATGGTCATGTATAGCTTTTGCTAAAAATCTTCTAGCTTCAGCCTAATCATCTTAAAGTACAGTTTTTACTCTCTTCTGCACAACTTCTGTTTCCTTCTTCAAACTTGGAAAAGTATTTTTGTATTCTTCTATTTCCTGCCTTTTCTTACCACGTTTTCTAAGGCGAATCAGCTGTTCATACCATCTGGTCATAGTCTTACGGCTTAAAGCAGTATGTTTGGTGATATGAAATGGGGTGATTTTCACTTCAGGTACACAGCCACAGATGAAGAGAGTCCCAGACTCCTTATGCCATCTTGCTGAGTTAAGTTGATACTGAGTGAATGGCAGTTGATTGCAGGGACTATCCACATAGATGTAAATACATCTACAGTCAATCAGAGAGACAGCACAAAACAAACTGGGAGTTAGGGAGGTCAGACTTCTAATTCCACGTCTGTTACTAACTTGCTGGGTGGTGGTCAAATAATTACATAATTCTATAAAGCAGGTTGTATTATTCTAATTTACAGATAACAATTCTGAGGTATGGCATTGCTAGTCTTTGCTCTGGACACCACATTATTATTGTTTTGGGAAGAAAATGGTCACATTTATCTCTGTTAGTCTCCAAATCAAAAACTCCAAGCTTAGGTTTGAAGGGAAGGCCATCCATGTGGTTGTATCTTACTCTATGCTATTGTGATTTGGATGTGAAGTGTCCCCCATAGGATTATACATTCCAACACTTTGTCCCCTGTGAGTGGTGCTGTTATGGAGATTGTAGAACCTTTTAGACACATGAATTAGAGTTGTATGGATAGGGCTAGATTGTCATAGCCTGGACTTGGGTTCAGCTTAAGATCTGTGCTATCTAATCCACCAAGATTTTCAAAAGGTTCACACCCATACTTCCATACATAGGAGGTAAATTCATCACTCATGCCTTGCCAGCCATGGTAGATTCTACTCCCTGAACCATGAGCCAGAGATTCCTTCCTGTGAGTCACAATTACATTATGGAGAGATGCTGTAGAACTGACTTAATTTGGTAATCTGCATATGAAGAACTCCTCAAGAGTTAGTTACTAAATGGGGGGGAGGGGTTTACAAGATAAGAGGTAACTAGGAGAAGAGCTTGGGGATTCTAACTCTGAAAGTGGGATTTGCATGGCTAAGGCTTGTGAGTGTAGTCTTTGAAAAGGGAGAGTACAACATCATCTATTGATGGACGAACATTCATGGATGAGGGTGAATGAGATACCAACAAAACTGCAAGTGTCCATGTGGGCTTTGTAGACAAACTAAAGTGATGAAATATTGGGAGACAACTATCTCCTGGCTGTTAATAACATGAATTTTATATTTATATTTTTCAGAGACTGTGTGAAAAAAGATTTATAGGAAACAGAAAAACATTTAAGGAATGAATCGACAGAAAGAATAGATTAGGAATGACAAATTTGGGTGAGGTCAGTAGACTGAAGACTGGAAATCTTCCAATTGTAGTTCAAACAGGCTTTATAAGAAACACAGGTTCATTGATGTGAGGTACAGCATCCTTCTAACAATATCAGTGGAGGAATTTTGAAAGTTGGAGATGGTAGCTAAAAGGTAGCCTGAAGGAGCTGAAGCGTGGAAGACGAGACAGAGTAGGTACTGAAAGATGAAAAGCAATGAGTAACAGTGTCAAAAGGCACTGAATGATCTAACTCAGTCAGGATGGGGGGGGGGAAGAAAGGGGTTTGATGAATGAGTGGGCATGAGGATAGAGGGATATTTCCTACTGAGTGAGTGTGTGCTATAGAAGGGCAGTCAATGTACAAATCCTGAGAAAGGTGTTGACCAAGAGGAAGCAGGTAAGCTGCTTGACATCTCATGCTATACAGTGCAAGACTTGGGATCTATCCTCAGAACACGCACAGGAAGGGAACAAAAGGTAGAAGAAAATCCAGGGATGGTAGTACTTACCTGTAATCATAGCACCAGAGAGAAGGACACGGTAGATTCTTGGGCTTACAGGATCTCAGTTTAGCCTTCTTAGAGAGCGCCAGTCTAGTGAGAGACCCTGTCTCAAAAGAAAGAAGACAGTTGGCAGATAATGACACTCCTTTAAGTCCCATATGTAAACACATACATAAAGACAGACAGACATAGATAAACAAACAGACAGACAGAGAGACAGAGAGAAACAGAGAGAGAGGGAGAGAAGTAGATCAGTGTATTAAGGAGATGAGACTTCATGACTGATCAGACTGGGCCTGGATGTTGCCACCTATGAGCTGCTGTTGATAGACTGGATGGATGATGATGGATGATGGATGGATGGATGGATGATGGATGGATGGATGGATGGATGGCTAGATGGATAGTCTCTTTACAGGGAAGCCTTCCTCTCAGGAAATCTCTGACTCTGTTCCTTCCAGCAACCCTTTGTTCTTCAGCTGAAGTCCCCAACCCTTCTCCACTGCCCTCCTTTGAGAGAAGCCTCTATTGTTTGAAGTAACACTTCAGGGCTAGGTGTTGGAACAATGCTCATTGAGGAAATGTTTGCTCTCAAGTGTTGGTGAAATGGAAGCATCACACACTTCCTGACTCTTTTTAGTTTTAAGAGCATATCAGTGACCCCCCCAGCATCCTAATGAGTTATGGGCTCCTGAGATTATGTGAAAAGTGTGTAAAGAAAGAATCTGAGTTGAGTGATTTATGACCAGAGAATATCCAGAGACAGCTTCAAATCCCCCTAGGGACATGCACAGCTCAGCCATCATCTCCTGGTTGAGGCCCGTCCTTTGCAAACTTGCTTGTAAGGTTTCCCTAGTTATAAAAAATACCCTCCATGCTGACACAATCTCACCCAACATGTATTTTATCAAGTACTCTCAATTATTATACTAGAATTTGTTTTCCTGGAGGGTGGTTTGGAAACAATACTAAGAAGCCAAACAGGAGGAGTCCATCGGGAAAGAACTTCACTGCTATCCCCAAGAGACTCATGGCTCATTCCTACAGAAGATTCCATCTTTGAAATGTCTCTGCAAAACTCCCTCCCACTCTACTTGAAATTTCACAGCTGTGAGACAGAGGGACTTTGAAGGGCGGAAAGACAAGAAGAATATTTTTTTTTCTTCCTTCATGGTCCTATTAAACAGTTAGTTCCCAAGTGGTATTAATAAACATTTGAACATCAAAAAGTTAACTTGACATTTCTATAGCCTCCCCATTGTCTCTCCATTTTTGCCTTACAGAATGCTTCAGCCTTTATTATTTCTATGTTGTGCTCAGCTTTCAAGTAACTTTCTAGAAAACATATGCATGTTCGGTTACTTGTCTAAGAGAGCTCCAGAAGTATTGGGGTGTTTCTGTCATTTTAGGGGAAAGTTTGTAAGAGTCACAGTACAAAAATAGAATTTAAATTCTAAAGTCAGTTTATGGGGCATAGGAAGTAAGCATGCTGTGGGCACTAACTTAATCTTACTTTTTTGCATTCCATGTTTGTGTTCTTGAAGACCACTTATTCTGCCTCAGTTTTCCGATATCAAAAATGATCTTATTTAGCAAGGCTTTTATTCAGAGACCTTTGAGGCTCAAATTAAATGATACATTGCACATTAGTGTTCTAATTATTGTTGATTTTATAATGGTATATTAGGATATTGTTGTTGTTGTCATCTTCATAACCAAACTGTCCAAGAAAACAACACGAAGAAAGCAATTGTCTCTACTGCTCTAAAGTTTCCGAGGTAACCGCCCACAGTGACAAAGGGCTCGGTGAGCATTGCTGCTTTCCCTATGGGAACTCAACAGAAAGAAAAGTACAGGAAGTGGACAGAGCAAGATAGATCTCCCAAGAACATGCCTCCAGTGACATGCCTTCTTTATCGAGGTCCCACCTCCTACCTTTTACTACCTCTCAATGATTCCAACAAATACTGAACCCATCAAGAAGTCAACACATTCATTAGGCCCTTGAGGGCTCATGTGCTTTGGAAATTCCACTGAAGGCAGAAATCCCCTAGGCATTTCTTAATCCAGTCAAGTTGAAAATGAAGAGTAACCATCACAGATAAAATATCCATAATAACAAGAATGAAAAGTGGTTGGGGCATGTTGTTGGAAGCTATAGGGGTGACAGAGTAACAACAGGTAAGCAACAATAATTTGTTTAAATTTTTAAAGAAGTTACTGACTTAAGGCTAGAAAATGTACAGACATAGACTAGAGTAAAAGGGAACCAAGGGAGACCTTGTGAATACCCAGAAACTTGATAATCCCTTATCTCAAAGTCAATGATCTCATGGGAGAAGTGCTTAATCCAGGATTCCAGTCCTGTCTATTTGCATGTGGTCGTCTCTACTGAGAGGCCTTGTGGATGGCATAATACAGAAGCTTGGATCGTAGTGACCTTGACTGTGTGTGATGACAGCACTTGGAACAGGAGAGAAAGGACAATAGAATCTTGAGTAACAATATTCCACTTCCTACTGACCTTACAGCTAAGCAGAGACACCTTGGAGACATCCAGGCCCAACCATAAAAGGATAGCCATCAATCATATTCCTCCTGGGTAAAAATGGATACAGATGGAGCAATGTTTATCACAATCCCCTGAACGATGCCAATTTTAAAGTCCTCACACTTGCCCTATCAGTTGGCAATTTGATACTGAAAAGAACAGCAAAGAAACAGCAGGGATTGAACACAGTAAGCTTGTGACTGAATTCTTCCTGTACCCCAGTTGCCCTGTCACTATGAGTTTCTCCCCCTCTCTGGACCTTTGCTTCCTTGTGTATTAGAACAGACTGGGTAATCCTTGATTTATCAAGAGACTGCATTGGTAATCAAATTACATGTCTAAAACATTAAAAGACAAAAACCAAAACAACAACAACAACAAAAACAGAGGGCATTTTAAATTTTTTTTTTATTTTGTCCATGAGATCCCTGGGTTTCCCAGGACCATGTTCTTCCTCTGAATCAATTTTTCTTATTGATTTTTCTGAAATTAGGGTCTGAAAGTTAGGAGATATGAGCTGGTAAAACAATCCCTAAGGAGTCACATTCTCTCCATGCTAAAACCAACCTTGAACTTAAGAAACCCTATCAGTGGCTCCCAATGACTTTCTGAATAAATACCTTGTCAACACTCATGCTCATAATGTTTGATTATTTCTAGCTTAGCATGGGTCCACATACTCTCCAAACCATGCTACTTGCATATCTGTCTCCTTGTAGTCTGCAGCTGCTATTTCTATATCCAGCTTACTGGATTCTGTCTCTACTTACAATGACTTTCTGATCCTATAGCAAGAATCCATCCTTTAAATCTGATCTGAATTGTGCCATAGTGAAGTTAAGTTGACAGGGTGAGATGATTTTTAGGCATGAATCTCTTATTGCCCTTGGCTCAGCATTGACTGTTATTATTTTGCTGGGCTGAGAGCTTTTTTACATAGCAAGGCAGTATGTTTCATCTCTGCCTATCCCTGCCCTAATACCTAGCATGAAAAATATCTGCTGAACAGATAAGTGACTGAATAGCTTGGTTGTGAGCCCAGAACATAGTATTTCTCTATGTGTGATTCCCAGACCACCTGCATCAATATATCCTTGGGGAGCCCGTTAAAATTGGGTGGTTCTGAGCCTCACCCAAGGTCTCGAGCTTCTCTTGGTCCAGGCCTGATATCTGCATTACTAATGAGCTTCCCAGATGATTGCAGTTATGCTGGTGGTGAATAACTATTGTACCACCTAGAAGCATCAAAAAACTGTGGACAAAAATATTCTCAGGAAAGAGTTTAGAGACTGATGAGATGATATAGCAAAGTAACAGGGGAAGAGGCAAGTCTAACTCCAGCAGAACATTATGAGCTCAGGTGACAAAAGGTAACCATGCTATCTGTATCTGTTTCTCTTTTTGTTGCTGTGATACAACACTCTGACCAAAGCAGCTTAGGGACAATAGGTTTGTTTTGCTCACAATTCTAGGTTATAGTCCATCATTTCGGGGAAGTCAAGACAGCAGAAACAGCTACATAGTCATTGTCAAGACAACAGTAATGAGTAAAAACATGCCTGTTACTATTAGCTCACTTTCTTCATTTGTACAATTCATGAGCTCCAGCTAGGGAATAGTGTCACCCACAGTGGGCAGTTCTTTCCTGTTTGAGGTAACCAAGATAATCACTCATAGGTATGTTCACAGGCCAACCAGATCTAGACAGTTCCTCACTGAGACCCTTCTACCAGGTGATTCCAGATTCTATCAAGTTTATAATTAAAACTAACTCATTCCATATAACAACAATACCAAATCATCTAGAAAAAATTAAGCTTGTTTGTGATCTTCCTTTTATGAAAGAGTACTAATATATAGGTTCTTTCAGGGAATGTTCCACCTTAAACTTTCAGAGCTAGGATCTCTGTATGTGAGAGTTAGTGGTGTGCGATGAATGTATACCTTTTGAGGCAGTGTACGGAACCTGGGAATTACAGATGTGGCTAGAGAGGCTGTCCATTGAGTTCCTAGGGTCTTCCTGACTTTTATTGGAGTGCTGGGGACTTGAAATTGTGTTCCTTTGCTGTCACAATTAATACTCTTACTATTTCCCAGTCTGGTAAGGCTAGGATTTTAAAAGGTAGAGTAAATAATTCTTTGGTTGGAATATGAATAAAACATAGAACATTTACAGGTGAACATCCTCAGAAACAGCAGCATACAACACAGTAAGTACATTTGGGGTGACAGTATTTTCCATAGCTGCCTTTACAAAGTTCTTAATGATGGAATCAAACAGCCTATGTGGGATTGTATTTGATCTCAGATAGTTGTATGGTAAAAAATAAAAACCAACAGAATAAAACAACAACAACAACAACAAAAACAACAACAAACAAAACAGGACACTTAGAGCCTGGCAGATCTGGCTCTGATCTCATTTCCCTTTAGTTCTTTCTTGTCTTCAGCCTCCAATACTCCATTCCTTCCACTCTGAAGTGGTAGGAGATATTTCAGTCATAATCCTCTCCTTATTAGGTTTCAAATACCTGGAATCAACTATGTTCTGAAAGCTCTAAATAGAAAATTCCAGAAAGAACCAGTTCATAAGTTTTAAATAACATTTGTTACAGCATACTGCTCGATAGGATCCACTTTACCATTTCCTAACATCTTACTGTGAATGGTTTATAAATTGCATTTGTCATGGGTATGTAAGTGTAGGAAAATATACAATTAGTATAGATACCAGTGCTAGTCACAGCCTCAGGCATCCATTGGGATCTAAATTGTATACAGAATTCTATATGTACTTATTATGAGAATTGTATTTTGTGATAGACAGATTCTAGATGCTTTAGGCATATTATTAGCAAATAAGTGATTTTCCAGGTAACAGTCTTTGGCACCTGGTAAGATCCTGATGAACTCAAATCCTTGACTGCAGCTAACAGGATTGTAAAGTTTGAAACAAAATGCTCAGAGCATCTCAGGTCGCCTTCAAAACCATTTTTGGCTACACCACGGAATCAGTCAGTTTCCTTTCTCCCAGATTCTCTTCATCTGGAAACATTAAACAAGGTTGGCTATGGGCACAGGTGACTGACATAGTAGGAAGATCCAGCTGCTGCAAGGTTGACCTCAAAAGTGACCAGGATCAAAGTAGAGGCAGGCTTTGTAGATCAAAGGCATTACCTCCCCTGTAGAGCAACCCAGTGAGTCAATGTCAGGGCTGCTGGCAAGCACAGGCTCTGGGAACATCATGCTCCCATCAGGTCATGCTGTTAATTAGGCAGCCAAGTGCTTTAGCTAAGGCTTCTGGGTGGTCTGCATGTGCCACTCCAATTGCTCACCATTGCTGGAGCACTAGGGGACATCCTTAGGTTTGAAGAATGGTTGTCAGGCATAGGCAGAGGGGAAGGTTCCCACTATTCAGCTGAAGCAGTCAGCTCCCAGATTGTGGTCATTAGGCCACAGAGTCTGCTGTCTTAGGAACCTGCTTTAAATTAACAGTTGGCTTTGTAATTCAACTTTAAAGAAGAGGTGCTGGGGGAAGGGCCTGGGAAGATAGTTCTATTAGTGAAGTGTCTGCCACTCAACCAAGGGAGGCAAAAGCTGGGGCCAGAGCCAGAGACAAGAACATTCCTAGAATTCATTAGTCAGATAGACTAATTTAATTGATAAGCTCCAGGTTCAATGAGGATCCTATTTCAAAAATAAGAAAGAGAACAATCTGAGAAGCCATATGATAACTTACTCTTCACTCCTATGCACATGCATATGCACATGTATTCATAGGCACTAGTACTAACAGGTACATCTCACACACACACACACACACACACACACACACACACACACACACCACACACACACTCTGCTCAGATCCCTCAAACCACTTTGACGTCATAATGTAACTTTGCTGACCATAGTAGAAAAATAGATGTTAAAAGGCCCACATCATGAGAACCACAACATAAGGACTCCCACACAGGGCAGAGTAGACAAGGATTAAAGCTTGCAGTTCTTGAGAACTTGTAAACGTTCAGTACTTGACATATGCCATTGTTAATCATCACACAAACCTTATCTGGGTTATGCCTTCCCCCATTTTATTGCTAATAAAACTGAGGCTCAAAAACATGAAATACCATGCACAAACACTCAGAAGTGGAGGTATTGGGCATATAAAGAGCCTCTTAGATCACAATTTGCATTCACAGCTTCTACATTAGAAATGCATGGCCAACAGCCAGGATCTTTTCTAAAGAAAAACAATTAACATTTATTTTTGCTTAGGATTTTCTGGGGAGCAAATGTTGTGTTCCTGATCATGTTCTGCTGCCTGAGACTGGGCTCATTCCTGTGTCTCTGGTCCACTGCTGGGCTGGCTACAGTGTGCTTACCACACATGGCCCTCTTTGTCTCCAGCCGAGTTTCTTTAGTAGTGGTGGTAGAGGCCCCAGGACATGATCAGAAGTTTAAGAATCCAGTTCTGGGTTTGAAGATCTCACACCAACATATCAAGATCATCTTTTCACCCAGGATAAGATGCATTGTCAAGAGAAGATGGAGATTATAATTATTGATGGGACCATCTCTCAACCCACACAGCAAAGTATCATTTGGTTGTGTAGAGGATGGTGAGTGGGGCCCTTGATAGACTCATTTGATCCAAAGTTATGACCTTTACCATGTTGATAATAGGAATAATTGGGAACATCATACTTTCTTATCATTTTAGTAAAGAGATCAGAATGTCAACACGACCTTTCTCTTAGCTTAAGTAGCACATGTACTTAAAATCAAAGGTGGATATCAAATTTCCATAACATTTACTCAAACCTTTATGACAAGTGGAAGAAAATAAAGTCTCTGATTCTTCCACCGTGATGCCTTGCAATTCAGAGTGAGACTTGAAGTGCACAGAAGTACTCCCACAGCCCACTGGTTTTTAAGAAGACAATTCGAGGCTCAGGTAACTCAGTAAAGTGACTCCCAGAACCAATGTAGGAAGCTGGATGTTGCTCAGAAGGTAAAGACTGGTAGATCTTTGGAACTCACTGGCCAGCCAGCCTAGACAAACTGGTGAGCCCCAGGTTCCAGTCAGAGACCTTATCTCTAAAAGCAAAGTGAACAGCACCTGACGTACTATTACCTGAGGATGACCTACACATACATGCATATGAACCTGCACATACAGCCCACATACTCAGCCACACACAGACTCAGACACACATGCATGCATGTGCACATGTGTGACACACACCACCACCACCATCAAAACAAAACAAAACAAAACAAAACAAACAACAAAACAAAACAAAACAAAATTCCTGTGAAAAGTAAAGAAAAAGAGGTAACAAATTTCTCTGGCCTTTGTCTCTTCCCAGTCTTACCTTCTCTCATGTCTACTGTCTACACAACTCTTATGTCTCCAGCCTTAGTGAATAGTTGGTTTTTCTGCAACACCTGTCTGCCTCACTATCTCGTTGCTTTTTCATGATGGGAGGCATTTTTTTTTTTTTTTTTATTTCTTGATCTCCTCTTGATCTCTAAGTTTAAGGTGCCCATTGCCAACCTTCAACCTGAGTCTATGCTTCAGCACCCATCTCAGTGTTCTGCCGAGTCTTTGGCGTGCATGAGCTTTACTCTCTAGATTAAGGAGAGTCACTCAGGACACAGAAGAGTTTCTGCTCTGTTTCTTGGATCTTGTACAGGCATGATAGGTAGAATATACATCTTTGACAAATAATCAAATGCCTTTAATGTCATTTACTCTTTTGAGAAAGAAGCTTTTGTGGCTCTCAATTTCATAATTCTGCATGATTTGTTTTTATTTTACAATTGCTTTCGAATTTCTTTTAAAGTGTTCCTTTACACAGTAGTTTATAAGACCTTATATTGAGTTGGCTGGAAATACAACAACAAGCGGAATGGAGGCATGTCACATGAGGAATCAAGGCGTCCAGCTGTGTAAGATGGTTCCAGGCTGTGAAGCCCTGTCATGGCCAGTAGGACATCTGTATGATCAGTTCTCGCAGTTGCCTTTCAGCCTAATCTTATTTTGCTGCTGTCCTGGGCCTGTCTGTATGGGCATTGACTTTCCATTCTAGACCACAAGAAGTACTGGACAGGGCGTGTAGCACAAAGAATGAGGGTGTGAATAGGTGTAGACATTTCAATAAACTGTCTCATCCCAGAGGATTTTTTTATCAGAAGCAGGATGGAAGAAAGTGGAGTCAAATAAATAAACTCTGAAGCTTTGGAACAATTTGTGTGGAGGTAGATTTTAAATCACATTCTTGTCTAAGCGTACAATGTATATATGCAGATGAACATGTCTATATCATCAACATGTAAATGGATGTTTAACTGCATCAAATTTCATCTATAGCCTCATGTATAAACATGCCTAAATGCGTATCTCAGGATATACACATGCTTCTGTGCATATATACATGTGTGTATATGTGTTTGTTACTTTTGCATTGCTGTGAGCACAGTACTTGATGCAGATGACTTACAAAGAGAAAACTCCATTTAAATTTTCTGCTGCTTTATTCCATCATGGCATGATTGAATGGTTTGGTTCATTGTGATGGAAGAATATGAAAGACGCTCTTCACATCACAATGGACCAGAAGGCAGGTAGGAACCAGGGACTCATAGAGTCTTTAAGGATCTATCCCTACTGACCTATTTCTGTAAGCTAGACCCCACCTCTCAAAGGTTCCACAGCCTCTCAAAATAACATCATCAGCTCAGGGCCAAGCATTTAAAATATAAGCATTCGAGGGACATATTATTTATCTTCAAATAATAACAAACACATATATTCCTTGAAGCACACTAAGGCTTACTGATAAACATATGCACATATAAATATTATAATCATACATATACTTTATACAGAGTTATATATGTGTATGTGATGTAGCAATCTTTCATTATTCATATGAAGAAATGTGCATGAATAGTTTCCATATATAGAAAAATAATACTTATATGTAATCCTACCAAATCTTAGACTTAAAATATGTAATATGAGTATTTTTGTAGAGGAAATATAGTAAAAAGAAAAATCTATGACTGTGTTTAACGTTTTCTTTCAAAGTGGGTCTGGGAAAGTACTTTGCATTTAGTAGGCTCCCAGAGAATATTTTTGTTGGTTATGTCTTTGAAAAGGAAGAGGATGTGTAGAGATGATCCTGGTTGCTGAACCTCGTCAGTATAGAATCTCAGTGACAATCAGGAGCCTCTGCAGTCCTCACTCCCTTTCCTGAATTCTGCTTCTTCCTCTTTGACATGAGTGCACTGTGTGAACCAGCGCCAGGATTCTTTGTTAGCGGTTACATGCTCTGCCTTTCCATTTTTGGCAGTCATTAGTAGACCCAGACTTAGCCTTGCAATGCTTTTAGCAAAAGTCTGCCTGAGCAACAAGGAGAGGACTGTACAGACCAACTTGTAGCAGATCGAGGTCAGTGATGCCTTCAACAGCTCTTTCCACCTCCTTGCTCCCATCTGTTCAACCACAGCTCAAGGGATTTATAATGAAGAGATGTCTAAAAGAATAGTCACAGATGTTCTCTATCTTGCTGTAATTGTCAGAGCCTGTGCTGCTGCAAGGATTCGGAAATGAAGACACAGATCCCCTTTCTTGAGGCTTTTACTTCTCTGTCATAACCATTCCTTCCTTTAGCACTGGTTCTCAACCTTCCTAATGCCGCGACCCTTTAATACAATTCCTCATGTTGCAATTACCCCAACCTTAAGATGATTTCATTGCTACTTTGTGCCTGTAATTTCGCTACTGTGACAAATTATAATGCAAATATCTGATATACAGGACATACCCTAAGAGAGTCATGAATACACAGGTTGAAAACTAGGCTTTTAGAGTGTGGATTAAGTTTTTTTCATATGTAATATAGAGACTTGATCTCTGTTTTACCTGCCTGCAGAGACTTGTTACAAGAATCAAATGGGACCACTTACAAGCTCTGTGAAACACAGTGATTTTGTTGAAACCATGATGATAATTCAACTGTTTTCTGCTGTTTGGGCTTAAAATGCAGCAATGAGGGCTGGGAAGATGGCTCAGGGATTAAGAGTTTCTACTCCTCTTGCAGAGGATCTGAATTTGATTTCTGGCACCCATGCTGAGTGGCTCACAATCACCTGTAACTCTAGCCTCAGGGTGTCTGATACCTCCAGTGCTCTGGGCACCTACACTCATTGTGCATACAACTACATGCATGTGCATACACATAATTTAAAACAAAATGAGAAAAATGTAGTCTGAGGCAAGGCAAACACACAAGCATTGATTAATTTAGTAAATCTCAAGTAGAATGGAAGGACCTTCCCAGCTTCTGCAAGTTATAACAAGCCCTAGGAAAGGCCACAGAATTTTGATGCAGGGGCCAGGGAACCTGGTAGATTCTAAAAGGATGTTTGAAGGAAGCTGCAGTTAAGATTAACACTTAAATAATTATCCCTTTCTACAGGAAATGGTACAATGACCCAAAGACTTGAGCTCCCAGGGCCTCAAACAGATTTTGATGGCCATGCAGAAAATCTTTTTAAAAAGTTTAAAATACAGGGAGTTCAGGGCTTCTTGAGTTCTGGTCACTTGAATGTTAGGAAATAGCATTCAGGAGTCTGCAAAGCATGAATGGATGATAAAATAATATCTTTAGTTTTACCAACTTCCGGTTGAAATGTAGCACATATTTTATTTATAAATATAGGAGAAAAAAATTAGTCTTATTTGCAAAAACTAATAAAGTCAATAAATATTGCAATTTTATGACAATTTTAAAAACTAATGTTATACTCATCACAAGTTTGAGTCATGATATTTATTCAATGATGACTAGATTGCTTTTAATGTCACGTGCTGGACTGTGAAGATGGCTCAGTGCATAAGAGCACTCATTGACAAACATGGGAATCTGAGTTCTGATCTCCAGCAGCCACATAAAAAGCTGGGCATGGCCATGGGTGCCTAACCTGAGTACTGGGTGGTACAGTGAAGAAGTGAAAGATAAGATTGTTGGGGATGGGATAGAGGAGTTCTAGGGAGACGAAATGTGGGAAAGGGGATGACATCTGAAATGTAAATAAATAAAATAGCCAATAAAATAAATGATTGTTGGGAGTTGTTTGGCTACTAGCCGAGTAAAAAATGTGTCAGGTTTCAAATTCAGAAAGAGACCTTGCCTCAAAGAAATAAGGTAGAGTGGAATAAAGCAGAGTACCCATATAAATGTATACACACATGTGTATATCACAGTCTGTCTGTCTGTCTCTCCCTTTCTCCTTCTCCCTCCCTCTATCCACTCTTTCCCTCTCTCCCTCCCTCCTTCCCTCCCTCTCTCTCTCACACGCACATCACTGTCATAATATAGAAGCACACATATTTCTACACCATATGTTTATTTTTAATGTATTCCCTGTTCACACTTAAAATACCCTGGGAATTGTTTTAGGCTTAACTGCACTGCCAAAGGAAGTAATGGGATGAAATCAGCTACAAGATGATGGAAATGATAATTCAAGGTGGCTGAGGGCCAGCTGAGCCATAACCCTAATGTGCTAATATGTGAAGCTCTCCACATACATGCGATACATGTATGTTAGACACAAGGAGGAAGGAAACACTCAACAGACAATCCCTGGTGGCAGAAGTTAGAAGTTGGGAAATGAAGGAGAATTGTAAGTATATTTGTCAATGTTCTACTTGGATGGCATTAGCCATGAGCATGTAGGCTACACTGAAAAACTTAGATGAGTTTATTCTACTTATTGTAGTGGAAATGATACCACTCATCAGCTGGCCAAGGTTCTCTTGCTTCAATTAAAAAGAGGTCATGGTAGACAAGAAGCTCCTCAAATGATGGTCTCTGGAGGCTTTTGCTCCCCACAGTGTTCAATACAAATAAGCACATACAGCAGGAACAGAAGATGCAACTGGTACTCCAGTGTGACAGCTCCTATGTAGACCTCAGGCATCCTCACCCTTGGTCCTTGTCTGCAGCCACTACTACAACCTCAGCCTGGACTCTTAGATCCTTGGTCCTGAAGAATTGATATCTCTCTGGAATTCTGGCCATTGAGGAAATGGCTTCTTTTCTCTTGCTCCATTGAATCCCTTTGCCCTTCCCCAGGGCTTATTGCCTCTGCCTCTTCTTCCTGCCTGGGTTTCTTTAGTTTCCAGCTCCTTTGGGTGTCAGTGGGGAGTCAGGATGACTCTAAATCTCTGCCTTCATCCATGACAGCACTTGGTATTGGGCATCGCCATCGTTTCTCAGGAACAGGCACCTTCTCTTATTAAGGGTGGGATGCTCAGGTGGAATCCATGGGCAGCCTGTGACCCTGGAACCTAGAGTCAGGCTCTAGGTCTCTGCAGGGGGCTGTTTCTTCAGCTGTCAAGCAGCTGCACTAAGCCTTCTGCTGCACTGTTTCTTCAGTCATCAAAGGTTGCTTATCAGTGCTTCTTGCTTGGAGGCTTGTTAGGTTCAGGAATCCCAGTGGTACCAGATCCCTTCATAGTGATGGGTAATGTCAGTGCCCATAGGGTCTACAGTTTTCAGGTCCCAGGATAGTGTGCACAGAACCCAGAACAGCATGGATGGATTCTCAGACATCAAGTGGGGACAAGCTTGAACTTCTCCAGTGGTCAAACCACCTCCAGTGGCTGAGGCTGGCTCAGAGACCAAGCCGCATCCACTGCTGTGTCCAGCTCTGTCTACATCATTGAGAACAGGCAGGGAAAGATCCATCTGGAATGTCTCTGTTATATCTCATGTTCCAATATGGTGGGGAGACAGCCCAGGAGGGTCTCCTTTACCTGCCTGAACTAGAATAGTTTGTTTTTTAACATGCAGAGGGGGTATGTGAGCCAATCATAGACATTTGTTTAGCCAATCATAGCAGTTCATTGTTTGGCCAATCAAAGTCATTAAGGCTTTGCCTTGCTACTCCAGTCACTGTGATCTTTCGCTCACTAAGAAGGAAATGGTTTATTGAGGTTTGGAATTGAAACTCCGGTACAAACTGTTTCAAACAGTCCTCCAGGAGCCAGGGCAATCAGCTGCAGTCTTTTACACAGTTGTCTCAAGGCATCTGCAAACTGTTCAAGACAGCTGCTGCTGGCATAAGGGTAGTCTGTCTGTCTATTAGACTGACAGGCCGTTTGCTCAGTATAGTTGGGGCCATAAAGAAGAGTTCTCTGCTAAGGGAGACAAATTGGCCCCATTTTCAGTACATTTGCTTATTTACAGGAAAATGAACATCAAAAAAGTATTTAAAACATAAATTTACCATTAATGCTAACAGTAATTCTGACAGATTTTAAATGTAGTTTAACAATGTTTTATACCTGCCCAAAGTTCAAGGAAAAGTGAGTCCCCTGTTCTTTTTCAAAAATCATACAGGTGGCTAATTTACCTGAACACACTTGTGTGAGGCAATATGTTAATTATGTGGACAGTTACCTCTGATGACTTGTGCTTTTATTTAGAAAACTAAATCCAAGAGAGATCACATGATGGTGAGGCTGGAATTTAAACCAATGGAATCCGTCTTCTCTGGAGTCAATCACAACAGGACACCATGTCTCCAAGTGCAGAACTTTCATGAAGGCAGAAGGCAGAGGTGTTTTTAAGAGATGACCTGAGGTTCTTCCAACTAGGCTGGCTCCATATGTCCACTTGTTACTGGTGAGCAAACTATGAGAAGCGATACCCTGATTTATCTGCATGAAGGGAGAGAAGGGACAGGAATGTGGAGTTGCTGGGAACAGGCACAGTCTGCCTAGTGAGGGATTGCAGTGTCAGCAGAGCCTCTTGGCTAATGGCATGTGCCATGTGTGGAGACCACTTCCTTGACAATGACACCTCCTATTCTATCATCATCAGCATTCCTGAACCAAGATAAAGTATCATGTAGCATCTTGGGTGAATTGAGGAACCTCTTACCATAGTTGGTCAATTAGAAGCCACAATCAATTTTCTGTATATAGCAAAAAGAGGGCTGGGATCTCAAACACTATAGAAATCAGAGACCAATCACCATAGAATTATTTTTAAAATATAAAATTGAACCAGAAGCAACAAAGTATCCCAGTAACACAGTTAAGATCCACCACACTGCACATCTTTTCATTTTTACACTTGAAGTAGAAGGGTGTATGAGCCATGATATACAGAATTGTATTATATCAGGATACCACATAAAACTTCCAAAGATGGAGGGACACTGCAGAATCCTCCTTTCTTGAGGCCAAAGGTGAGCATGGACTGAGATGCACACATGTCCATTAAAGGGGTTGCCTGAAAACCTCTTCCCTCTTCACTGAATACTTCTGTTCTTTCTACAACATACTCTGGACAACTGATTAAACAATTACTTAAAATCTTTTAGAGCTTTGCAAATTGCTACCTTCAAAAATCATACAGAGAACTCCAGACTTAAAGCTAAAGATTGTCTTTCATGAGATTTCCTGATGTGGCTGTTTGGGGGAGAAAAATCGTCAGTAGCAGTTTCATCACAGGCAAGATGTAGCCACTGATAGAAACAATGGCATAAATATGCTGGGGGGGGGTATGCTTAGATTCGAGGTCTGCTCCATAAGAGGAAACTCTGCCTGGCACTATAAACCTGGTCAAAAGCTTGTGGCTCAGGAAGTCAAAGGCCATGGGGAAGAACCTACTACTGCTTGTTTTGCTAAATGGAGTTCTTGTTAACCTGCCTTTGAAATATTTTTATTTACAACTATAGATTAGTGTTTCCTTCTCTTAGGCAGAGAAGCTTCTATTGGCAGTCAATATCAGTTAATGCAGACTTACCACTGGCCAAACAAGCATTTGTTGAGTGGTAGGTTCTAAGAAGGACATAGATACCACCGCCCTCCCAACCCCCAAGGCTCAGGAAACTCTGTGAGGAGTAAGAGGATGGCAGAAGTACTATGGCAAAAGCCCAGGCATTACATGCATTGCATTCATGAACTCACTGCTGCTGTGCTTGCCTGCACGTATGTTCATGATCTCACCACTGGGCTTGCCTGCATAGACTTGCATAGGATAAGGCCTTCAACATCATAGAATGAAGACTCTGAAAACCCACCACTTCCCTTTGTTGCTATTGGAACAAAGCAATGATTGGTTGCAAATAAGGGAGACAATTTCTTGGGGTAGGCACTGGTGAGATGTTTATGCTCCAGTGAAGAATCCCATATACATGCTCATTCAAGCAATGCCAATTAAACTTGGTCTATCTGTCTGTCTGTCTGTCTCTCTCTCTCTCTTTCACACACACACACACACACACACACACACACACACAACAAGCACACAAGCATGCATGTACACACATTTTCACATGTTTTTTTTTTTGGCTTGGGGGTAATTTGTGTGTTTATTTGTGTGCTTGTGTGTGCATGTGTGTGTGTGTGTGTGTGTGTGTGTGTGTGTGTGTGTGTGTGTAGAGACTTATAAAGAAGGATTTCAGTGGGAATGAGAAGGGAATGAGAGAGGATAACTTGAGGGCATAAAGACCAAAATAAATTATGCATGTGTATGAAATTGTCAAAGAGAAAGAAAATAAAAATAAAAAGAAAGATTTTCCTGTATAATTTTGTTTCATTTAACTTTCTCTTTAGCATGTGTGGTGACATACAAGTGAATAATCTTAAATACTTCAAAATAGTTAAAGGGTGATCAAAGAATATATCTCTTGGCAAATGCCAAACTGAAACAACTGAACATGAAAAGAAGGCCTTACAAAATTGTGTTCTTGCCAGAATCCAGTCTGCCCATGTGTGCATGCACACGCACAAACTTAAATACATAACATATATATATATATATATATATATATATACATAATTATTAATTATTAATTCCTTAGTTATTAAGTAATTATTGAGCAAGCATTTAAGTCTAAGAATATTACTTCAATTTTTGCGTTATTTAGCCTCAAAAAAAATTCACTTCTCTGTTTTGGTCTCTTTAAGGCTTAAATTTGAGAAAAATACTGATTTCCTCCTCCTTTGCCCCCCTCCTTCTCCTCTGTCAGCTCCTTTTCCTCCAGCTCCTCTTGTTTTTCCTCCTCTTCCTCTTCTTCCTCCTTTTCCTCCTTCTCTTCCTCCTCATTGCAATGAAAACAGCTCTATTCAATTCATTTTTATTAGTAACGTACTGTGTGGTTTTATTTAATAGTCAAGCCACAATATGAATACATATTCTTTTATAACTATTTTTTGTTGGTCGTGTGTGTGTGTGTGTGTATCTATATAGAGGTATATGTAAAGGAGTTCAGTGTCTGTGGAGTCCAGAAGAGGATGTTAGATCCCCTGGAGCTGACATTACAGGCAGTTTTGAGGCATCAAACTTGAAAGTAGGTCCTCTGAATGAGCAGCAAGCACTCTTAGCTAATGAGCCATCTCTCCAGCCCTGGAAAAGTATTCTCTTCTAAATTTTACAGGTAGAAAATAGAAAGAAAATGCCTAAGAGTCTTACATGATGGTGCAAATTCAAGCAATTATGAAAGCCAGATTTCAAATGCCCACTAATTCATTTTAAGTTTGATTATTCTTATCCTATTATATATTATCTTTCTGATATACATTACCATGCATATGGTAATGATTTCTTATTACCTCCCTTACACAACTTTGGTGTCCCTGTGTGCAGAGAATGTAATTTATCTATCTTTGAATTCCTCTTGCCAAATTAAAAGTCTTATTACAAGTAAGGAATTAGGCAAGAAAGAAATAAATGAGCAAATGAATCAATAAGAGAAAGCTTCATTACTGTTTAAATCTTTCTACTGGATGGTCCATGTGTTTGAAACTAGAAATGCATTAATGTCTTAGATACACTCATTCAAGTAGATATGTGGGGTCAAACATATGGAGAGCTGGAGAATTTACCACCAGCAGCGATGGGATGCCTGGAGTCTGTTGTTTTTCCATCTTGAGGCAAAGCAGGTGGTTTATCACACGGGGTGGTAGGGAATTCGTGGAAAAAGAGTTCTGAGAGGATGTTAGGGTCGGAGAGAGGATGTGGAAGTTGAACCACAGTCCACACAAGAACTGGGAACAACTCCAAAGGATCGGAGTTCCAAGAGAAAAAAAAATTCTGTCTCCTTAGGATTCCATTCCATTGTGTGAGCAATGTTTAGAGAGAGAACGGAAGAAAAGGCCATGTTTGCCTAAGTTGTTTTCCTTTTCTATACAATAAAGGGTTTATTGTTTGTTTCATTTTATTCGTTAATAATTTGCTCATAGTATTGTTTCTAGTTTATTATGATATTTATATTTTCCAAAAATATCTAGAAGTTATGGTTAAGCATACTGGGGACTTCTTGCTCTCTCAGCTTTCTTTCTCATTTGATTATATGTTTTCATCCATTAACATCCTCAGTGCAACAGAACAAGACCCAGAGATAGAGGCACAGACCAGGGTTTGTAGGCAGCTCTGTTATGTATTAGTTCTGGGCAAATTCCTTCTTCATTTCTCATTGTTCAATATACTTGATGGTATTTAACCCTTGAACTGTAATGAAGATTAAACCAGATAGTCATGTGACAATGTCTGTGGTGTATAAAATGTTCCGAGACAGTTTGCTTAGATGACTAAGGAAAGTCATAGTCTTTCTAAATATTTTCAGCAAAGATTGTTTTGATGGAAAGCGTTGAAGGGACAGTCAGAGAACAGCAATACGTGTTTGACCAGCGTCACATGCTATTGAGTAGCCTTGGTGTGAGAGTAATCTGAAACAAATATGGATTAGAAATACATCAACTAAGCAAGTGAAGGGAAAGCTTTATGTCCATCCCACTGAACACAGACAGGGTAGAGGTTGTACACTACCCACTATCCTGGGCTCAGACATGCAGCTAGGAAAGACACTGCCCCACTTTTTGGCAAGGCATAGTGCCATGAGTCAGAAATATATCTAGTGTGTGTGTTGGAATGTCACTGAGGAGTCCTGGACAGACGCTTTATGTTCAGGTCCCGGAGGATGAACTCCTTCTCTTGTCCATGTGCAGCTAGATCCTTTGAGATGCTTGGGACCCGAAGTGTCTTAGATTTTAGTATATTTGTAATATGAACAATGTCTAAACATGCTGTAGGAATTTCCAATTTTGCATCATATTGCCATGTAAATGGTTGATATACACTTGCATGTTTTTGGTTTAGGATGCTCTACCTGAATCTTCATGTCCATTCTTACCTTAAATCATTGGGGAAACTGCATACTCTGTGTGTGTGTGGGTGTGTGTGTATGTGTGTGTGTATGATAGAATGGAAGTTCAGAGATTGGATGTGGTAAGTTGTTAAATTAAAGGAGAACTAAGGCCTGTGGAAAAGGAAACCATGCTTACTTATGGCTGGAGAAGTAGCTCCTTCCTAGAGCTCTTAAGTGGCACACACAAAGCCCTGGGTTCATCCACAGCGCTTCAAAAGAATGTGCTTTTATAGAAGCAAGGCACAAAGGTGAAATGCATGTGCACACAATTGCAGAAAACATTATAGTGTTTATTTAATTTATTTGGAGAATGATTTTTTAAATACTCTTCTTGACAACCCCAGTAGAGAAATATAGAAGTAAGTAGGTAAGTATGTAAGTAAGTAAGTGAGGGAGGAAGGGAAGAAGGAAGGATGAAAGGAAGGGAAGGAAGGAAGGAAGGAAGGAAGGAAGGAAGGAAGGAAGGAAGGAAGAAAGGAAGATAGAGAGAAGAAATAAAGAAAGGAAGAATGATTTTATACTATAATATAAAGTGGGAATGAATGTAAAATCCAACATTTCAGTAACTATTTTATTTAAAAGCAGTCTTTCTTGAAAACATCTATTCTGTTTAAATTGATTCCATATTTACTACCTCTCTTTACAAGCCATAAATTCCCAAGTATGACATCTTTATTTTATTCATATTTCTAGGCACTTTTGGGCCCACAGAAGTTCTCATTTTTTTTAATTTTAATTTTTTTAAGAAGTTCTCATTTTTAAGATCTTTTATAATAAGAATCATTTAGTTGCTGTCGCCTTTAGAGCATAGTGGCATGGCTGGATAGACATCATTTGGGTCACACAATTTGCCTTTCATATTAGTAGCAATCTTTTACAACATAGGTCTGTAATACTGTCCAAACAGTGCCTTGTATCAGTAAATTTTAGTTGTTTTTAGTCAGTGTAGTGGAAGCACTGTTTGCTCTTAGTCTCCTGGAGATGGGTACTCATCTATTTCCTCTTCTATTTATTCCAGCACCATCATGTATATTACATTTTACCTTGGTGGCTTATAAGGACCAGGGATTTTATTTTTGATGACTTCATAGGTTTGTGAGTTGTCAGTGGTGGGTCCTCCATGATCTCCTGGTTTAAGACAGGCCCAGGTCTGTGCTGGGTACTATACCTTTGCATCCCAGGGTGAAGGAATTGATATCTGAAGTGTGTTCTTTATGAAACAGGCAGAAGCTCTGAGGATGGAGATAAATATGTGAGGCTTCTTTCAGATTTGACTTGAAGGAGCTATTATTTTCCCTTATATTCTCTTGGTCTAGGGGAATCCTGTAGTCATCCCTAAAGTCACTTGTCTGAGGAACACTATATGGACAGAGCATAGGATGCGATTCAGGTCTTCCTTTATTTTAGAAATTCATTTTCTGTATATTTAGAGGGTTTTTCTTTCCATTTTTGTTTGCTTTCATAAAGTCTTGGATAACAAAACTTTGAATATCTAATCGACTGTATGACTGTTTTTCTAGATTCTTTTTTTTCCTTTTTCTGAGACAGGGTCTCACTCTATAGTCCTGGCCTAGAACTCGATCTGTAGACCAGTCTGGTCTTGAACTCACTGAGATCTACCTGCCTCTGCCTCCTGAGTGCTGGGATTAAAGGTATGGGTCACCACTGCCACCAGATTCCAGATCATTTGGTATCTGATTTTTTTAGTTATTAATTACTTTTATTTAGTTTTTCTAACCTGCCCACCTTTGGCCTACCCAAACTCCATCACCAGTCCCTTCTCTCTCATTCAAATCCTGAAGTGGTCTGCAGGAAGATTGGTTCATAAGTGCTTGGAAATCTCTACTGCAAGGAAATGGAATTGAAAAATGATAGGGAGGAAGTCACAATTATCTTCTATGCAAAAAGAAAAATAAGAGCTTGTCAATGATTATTTGGGCAAAATTACAAAAGGTCTTTGGGTCATGTCCAAAGATTAGGCCAATGGGGAGTTTAGGAGTAAGCAGGCAAAGTCTTAACTTCACATTGCGAACAACATTCTGGTCCTACAAACTTACTGAAGTTAGAATGAATTGGAGTCAGTTTTCTTTTTCTCATTTGTGGTGGAATGCAGTTGAGATACGATTTCACTAAGTTTCCTATTTTGGCCTGAAACTCACTATGTAGACAAGGCTGTCCTCACATGTATGATAACCCTGCCTCATGGTCCTGAGTGTTAGGACTGCAGGCATACAAGGCCATGCCTAGATGAGTTGGAGTCATCAGTCAATACACTTTTGTTTGAAGCAAATTCTAGAAAGAGATGAAATACATTTCAATTGCGAATTATCATCTATCAGAATAGTAGCATTTGGCATGGAAAGGATGGAAACTATGATTCCAAAGGAAAAGATCCAATTGCTGTACCTATTGGGCTCATTTTACAAATGGACTTTTCTGTTTTTTTTTTTTTTCTTCTTCAGAAATCAAAGGGCTTTGTCATTCCTGAAAACATAATTTGTCATCTCCAGTTTACCATGGCATCAAAGACAGTGAGGAAGGATTTGGATTATGTGAGGAAAGTGTTCAATTTTCTTACATGGATTTGTACATTCAACTCTCCTGAAGAATGTCCCATGGAAAAACTCCAAATGAGAGGAGTTCAGGACCACACTTTCTTAGCATCTGCCGTCCTAGGAGACTTAGTAAACATTTAGTAGAAAAAAGGGTTTCTCTGTGGTTTAATATACCATAGCAGATCTGAATATATTTTGTCAAAAAAAAAATGACATGCCACAGTGCATGTGTTTGTGCTAGAGGACAACTTAGAGAAGCCAAGTCTTTACTTTTCACCATGTGGGTCCCAGGTCTCAAACTCAAGTATGACTGAAGCACCTTTATCCACTGAGTCATCTGGCCTGCCACTGTATTCTTTATAATTTGTGGTTAATTTAGAATAAACTCCTTGGTACATATCTTTCTGAAGCCTTCAAAAATAGTTGTCTAAGGTTGATGGTATTGCAGAAGACTGAAGTATATGGCAAAATAAAGAATACTGTCTATCAACTGTCCTAAATCATACGATCTGTCTATCTAAGCTGTGACTTGAATTCTAGGCAGCACTATACATGTCTCCTTTACTCCAAGGCCTATGTTACTACTTGGTCTATTATTGTCAATATATATTAAGCACTTACTGAATAAATGAGAAAGAACAAAATACTTGACTCATGGGGTCCTTGAGGCAATATTATCTTGTGAGATTATTGTGCGTTTAGAAGACCAGAGACTTCAGAATGGAAATGACTTTCCTGTTTTGCTCCTGCTGTGTGATCTTGGCTAAGTTCTTCTGCCCATGGACTTCAATCTTTTCATCTGTATAACAAAAATTAGGCATTTTAGACCTGCCAAGAGGGTTAGCTGAGAAAATGTGTGTTATTTGTCTAGCCAAGGCAAAGTACATCATCAGTGGGAAGACGCTGATGGAGGCCACGGTGTAGGGATCCTAAACTCACTGAGGGTCCTTGGGGGGGTTTGAACACTTTTCTAGTTTTCAGACAGCTCTTCCACACTCAAAAAAGCCTCTCAAAGAGGAAATTGCTCAGCGAGGAACTCTTCTCCAGCGGGTCACATTGCAGAAACAGTGTTTTGGCCAAATAAAGACACCATTATTCCCAAGCAAAGACAATGCCAAGAAGGTGCTGGGTGGTCCAGAATACAGGAGACAGATAATGTAATGGCTCCATTCATCAAAAAGGCGAGTGTGCACACCAGCTGCTTGCCAGCTGGAAAATGAAGCTCTTCTCCCTTCTGAGGGTAATTTACTTCTTCTGCTGGGGAGACTCTGAAATATTCTTCACCTCTAAGGGACCAACCATATTTCAACAGGATCGTGTAACATTGTAAGGACCCAGCTAAGGGGAACAAATAAACCAAGGGGCTAAAGACAGAACAGGACAGTCAAATGTCCTCTTCCTTCAGTTTGGTCTCTCTTTTACCTTGTGGATATCGAGTAGTTTGCAGTTTGTTATCTTTCTCTTCTTGTTTGGTCACCAGGAAGCTGACTGCCAAGCTTTAGCTAACCATCAAGTCTCAGCAGTACAAGAGACTATAGAGTATATGTCTGTGTTGACTGTTTCTACGGTCTTCCTCTGCAAATTTTAAAATAGCAGATGATCCCACAGTTATTCACCTCTTTTTGCTTTTCATAAAATGGGGATATTATTTAGATAATTGACTTGTGGTTAAGAACTTACAGGCTCTTCCCTCATTTAATTAGCAAAAAATATCAGTGTAGCTCTTGGATCAGAAAGGTGGGTCAGTGGATAAAGGTGTCGTTGTTAAGCCTGATGACACAGATTTGATAACAAACGGACTTCTGCAAGCTGTATTCGACCTCCACAATGCTGTGGGACACAAGCATCTCCTCCATATATACCTATAAAAATAAGTTAATAAATATACCAAATGATGTTTTAAATGATGTTTAAATGTTTTAAAATGATGTAGGAGTGTATCTTTTCTGGATATTGAACAATTGTTTTCCCCCCACTTAATTAATTGCATGTTTATAAAATTACAAAGAATGGCAACCACTTTGTAGATAAGCTATCTCATTAAATATTCAAGATAATCCCTTAATAAACACTATTTTATTTAGATACTTAAATGATGTTATCGAGCTCTAACTCTTAAGTAATTATCATGTTCCTATAGTTTGAAATTGAGGGATGCAGACTTTGAGCCAGAATCATCTAAAAGCAGAGGCTTATTCTTGAACCATGACATTGACAATTTCTTACATTTTTCTTAAATTTAAATTTTTTACTTTTATTATATGTGAGTACTGTGTTTACATCATTTCCACCAACTTTTCTTTACCAACTCCTCCTGTGTCTACCTCCATTCCCCCTCAAATTCGTGACCTCTTCTTTTATATACATAAAATATATGGAGTCCATTTAGAGTTGCTTGTATTTACATCTGTTTAGGGCTGAGCCTTTGGGATTAGATAGCCCATTAGGTATTCATCTACGGAGCAAACCAATTCTCTATTTTGCCCTAGCCATTAGTTGCTCCTGTTTCTTTACTCACTATTTGTTATTTAAAGGCTTATGGGAAGCAGTTGATGTGAATTTGTTGATCCTGAAAGCGTGCTCTAACTCACACAGTGAAACCCATCAAGCGAAGGTCAGGAATTGGGTGTTGCAGTCCCCAGAGTAAAGTAGAAAACTTCAGCGGAACAGGAGAAGCAGTGGCGGTGGAAACAGCGACGCGTTTTGGCACAGCTTTCATGCAAAGAGGAAATTATGCATGAAGGAAGCACGGGGTCATGAGGCAAGATTCCATTCTTGGAAAGAGAGGAAGGTTGAACAGGACTTAAGGGGTGGGTCAGTGCAGTGCAGGGCTCCATCGAGAATGTTGACAGAATCTGCAGATATGGATGGTCCTAGTTATATAAACGGCGTGTACATCATTTTTTTTTCCAGCAGCAGACTGCCTTTTCTCTCATAATATTTTCATGATGTAAGAAGAATTTACCACAACGGAGAAGAAAATAATCATACTTGGGAGAAATTCAATCTTCCATCAAGGGATCTCTGTTCAAGTTATGTTTTTTGTGGAATGATACATCTCACTATTACACTGCTACAATGTAGCAGTTACATACACGTAAATGCAGAAGCCATGAAGTCTATCTCTAGTCCATTTCGAGGGCGATCTCTTTCCATCAATACATGGCCATGATTTCTTCCGGGAAGGCATTTGGACATATGTAGCTACCTCAGAGGGCTTGTCACCCACTTGTGAATTTACCCAGTCTTCTATCATTTTATTATTGCATATGATCCTTTGGAATCTCAAAATCACTCTGGTGCCAATCACAGAAATCAGGTTACTTCATTTCTTTGTAACTCTCTCCTTCTAACAAAGGGTCAGGGAAACAAAATCAATGAAACTGGCAGGGCTGATTCCTTAAGGTTCTGAAGAGGCGCTTTGAGACTAGAAGTGTTTTTCCCTAAAACAAAAAGATCCTCAATAGAAGCAGACTGGCATTTATTTGGGAAAATATTTTCAACAGATGACAATGAGAATTGAGCTCCTGCAATTAAGACAAGAGGGTTTAGCTGAAGAGTGGTAGATTGAACAAACTATCAAGGAAGAGCAGCCGGATCATTCTAGGGAACAAATGCTGGTGTGAAGGAAGCGACATGGAGCATACTGTATAGTAATGAACCACACATACTATGCCAATACATTGCATAGTGATGATCAGGGGGGAGAGAGAGAGAGAGAGAGCAGAGAGAGAGAGAGAGAGCAGAGAGAGAGAGAGAGGAGAGAGAGAGAGAGAGAGAGAGAATAATTCTGAGAGAGGTCAGTGTCCTGAGCAATTAGAAAAGAACAATCCTACTCTATGTCATTAGTGGCCAGAAAGATTGTTGATAACCATCCTGTATCATAGGCACATCTGTTTATCTTGCTTAATAACCTGCCGTCACTCTTCAAGAAAAAGCCAAACCCACAAGCCTCCCTTGATAACATCCTGTTATGCCAATTTGTATGAAAACATTTAGTTTCTAAAAATATCTTACCTGCCATCTACTACAGAAAAGTCCTATGTCAGAGTAGTAATAGAGGTATCTAGTGCCAATAGGAAAAATAAACAATAATTTACATGGAAAGATAGTAGGCTGAATATTATGGCTAATGTTAGCAAGGTAAGCCACTGTCCTGACCCCTTAGAGGCTTATTTTTATCTGTATTAGGTGCTTTGTGAATGGAAAGGCCACCCCTTCCCCTTTAAGGTGTATTGGAAACATCCTGAGCCCGATGAAGTAGAGATCTAAGTCTGTTGTTCTAAAACAAGACCTGCTTTTCTCATGTGCCCCTTGTTCTGGTTGAGAGAACAGCAAGAAGCCAAAATACAGCAGGGCCATCCTTGCTTCTGTGCAGCTTGTCTTGTATCTTGAGAGACAGTGGAGAAGCCATCTGTTCTGATGATTATGGGATACACTGGGTCGGTATCCACAAACAGAAACTCAAGATATGGAGGTGCCAACCACAGGCCACCCAAACAAATCATGTATACTCTATCTACACTTCCATATTGCTATTCAATAGTTGCAATCATTGGCTAATTCTGGCTAAAGAGGTGTCCTGCAATTGTGCCACAGTCATGAGTAGCTACTGTCACTGGCATTTACATGGCCGACACTCATTTTTAATGCTCTGGTAAGACTGGGGTTCAAAACTTGTATTTCACATCAGTACTTTCAAGCTATTGCACAAAGTTTCACTATGTCTCAGGCCTATACTTTTAAGTAAAGAAAGGAATGCTCTATGGTGGTGCTATCGGGGATAGACTTACGGGAAGAGCTGACCTAGGAAAATCCCTAGGCAGTGATTCTCAACCTGTGTGTTGTGAGCCTCTGGGGGTCACAAATTAGACATCTTGCTTTTCAGATATTTACATTATGATTCATAACAGAAGCAAATGGGCAGTTAGGAAGCAGCAAGGAAATAATTTTATGGCTGTAGTCACAATATGAGGATCTATATTAAAGGTTTGCAACAGTAGGAAGGTTGATAACCACAGCCCTAGAATCTTTTCATCCTTGTCTATCCTTCAGTCCTTCCCATAGAGTATGTCTCAGGAACCATGGGACTATGATTAAAGCATCATGAAAGCAGGGTAGGTAGATAGTTCAGCTGGAAAAAGCTTGCAATCTAAGAATGAGGACCTGAGTATTTTCTCTGACACTGTTATTGCAGAAAATCCAGCTGTCTTAGTTCTTCATTAAATCCAGGAGCTGAGAAGGCAAAGACAAACAGATATGCTGGGGTGACTGGCCAGGAAGGAGTCCCAACCTAGTCAGACACTCTGTCTCTAAAAAAAACCAAAATAAACAAAAACAAGAACCTAAAGTAGACTGTTGTCCTGAGGAATGATATGTAAGTTTGACCTCTGACCTGTACACACACACACACACACACACACACACACACACACACCACAGGGGTAAGAGAGAAGAGAGAGAGAGAGAGAGAGAGAGAGACAGAGAGAGAGAACAGAGAGAGAGACAGACAGAGACAGAGAGAGAGACACAGAGAGAGAGACAGAGAGAGAGAGAGAGAGAAACAGAGACAGAGACAGAGACAGAGACAGAGAGAGCTTTCTGCAAGAGATGATGCCTGTACTAATCTTTGAGAATTGGCTCAGGAATGTGGGCAAAGAAGGGGCATCCCAGGCAGAAGATACTTAGACTCTATCTCTAATGCAGTATAGCCACACAGTAGGGTTTAGGACAGAATGTAGAGGTGGAGGGAGGTGAGATACTTAGGAAGAATGACAGTAGAAACCATCACCTTTCCCAGAAGGGGAACAAGACCCATGTGGAATGCTCCAATCTTTCAGGTGGATCCTAGACCATCAGGGCTGCACACCATTCTCCTCTGGGGGATTGCCTGAGGCCTAAAAATATAGGCATTTCTGTTCATTTGTCCTCACAAGTTTCCTTTTGACGACCCTATGAGATGGCCACTGGGAGATCCTTGACCACCTCCATTGTGTCTGGCTCATTCCTTTCACAAAAAATTGAGTTGCAAAACATATTTAAGCAACTAGAGGTTTTAAGACTCCAGAATGCCTTAATAGTTTCTGACTCTGGGAGGACAATAGACACTGAATAAATGTGGAGAATGAAATTTAGATACACAGATACATATTTTCCATATCAGCAAATCTAGGCTTTGGTTTAGGGTGAAGGCTTTTGCTACAGTTGCTTGGATGTGCTCTCAGAATCATCTGGAATAGTCTCCACCTGAGAAGTAAGCCCTGCAAAAGAAAGAATGTGACTCAATAAGAAAGTCAACACAAGAAAACCATGTCATTTATTTTATTGGCATTTGTTTGGCCAAAAATGTCTGTCTCTGACTAGTCACATTAACCCTTTCCAAACATTGTGGCATATCCATGTAGCCCTGGTAATAAGCTATGCACTTAGATTTGAAAAGAGCAGTTTCCCTAAGACATCTGTTTTCATTCATGCACATACTGCATTATTTTATCATGATGTATTCTTTGTGGTATTACTTTAGAAATCTATTACCCATGGATCACTAGAAGATCTCTTGTCCTGTCATCTCTGGGATAATGAACACCCTCTCCACATGTGTAAATCTGTTAGGCCTAGTCTACCCTTGGAGAGACATTTACTCATTTACACATTAAAGGAATCACTTTAGGTTTTCCAACCAGGATTGTTTACCAGAGAAATGCAGAACAGCTCATTAGCTTCACCCACAAGCGAGCTCACTGAAAAGCCTATCTGGAGGAAAAAACTGGTTTAAAAAATTTTTTTTTAATTAAATAAATGTGGAGATATGTTCAATGGGGGGAAATAACTGATAAAATAAAACGATTCATATCAAATTCACTTTGGAAAGAAAGAAACCAAGATTAATCATGTAAGACACTGTTTTGGGCTATGCTTCTTCAGGTCTCTATAATCAGTTCGTTTCATGGGTCTTACTACTCTGTGTGCAAGTGTTCATCAGCAAGGGGTGAAAATAAGTGTGTTTGTCTCGGATTCTGCTGGAAACTGCTAGAAGTTTCACCAGTGCTGTCTCCTGAATGCACAAACTGAGAACATGATTATGCAACTTTTATAACATAAACAACAACAAAACTATTTTTTTATATTTAGTATTTTCCTTTTTTACATTCAAAACATTCTTGCCTTTCTTACATATACAATATAAACTCAAGGATGTCCTGTGACCAAATAAATGTTTATGTAATATCTGTAAAAGTATATACTGTTGCAAGGAAAATTTAGAATCGTGTATGATTCGATTCAGAGAGAAATGTGCTTTTGAATCTTCATTTCATTGTGCCTAAAAGGAGGTACCTCATTGCTGTCAATCCTTCTTATGGACACGAAAGATTAAGAGGATGGGTATGGACCAATTACAAGTCATCTATCAGAGACTAATAATTCTCAGAATGGCCTCTAAGGCTAAGATGGGGTGTGGGGGAATTAAGGCTGTGTGTTTGCTAGTTTATGATCCAATAATTAGGGTTCAACCACTTTAATTCTATGTCACTAGAATTTATTTTTATTTTTATAAGAGTTTATATTTTTTATAATTTTATGAATTTTTAAATAGTTGCTTCTATGATTGTTTCATTTACAGTCTATCTTTAGCTATGATATTTTGATAGGTTTGTTCTGTTTCTGCTCTCTATTGGTTCCTTCACATCCTGACTATTTTCCCTTCTTGACCCCTTCCACAGTTCATGCCGTTTTTTGGTTACCCACTGGTTTTAACTAGGACCATCTGTGTGGACATGAGTCCGGAGCTATCTGTTAAATCCTGATGGGCTCAGACCTTGCTTCCTAACTATCTCTTCCCTGGAACCAATCAGTTGACAGTAGTTGAAGAGAGAGCTTTAGGGCCTAAGGAGCCCCTCTTCCCATGTGGGTTTTGACAGGTTTTTCAGGTCTAGTGCTATGAGATCATGTCTGAAGTGGCTGGGTCATGTCCTGAGGAGAACATTCTGTTTCTTCTCTTCAATTTCTGGCCCCTACATTCTTTCCATTCCTTTTGCAATATTTCCTGAACCTTAGAGGGCATGACATAAATGTCCTGTTTCAGGATAAGTACTTATCCATCATTTATTTGAAATACCTTGAGCACTCCGAGTCTCTGCACTCTCTAGTGTTCATTTCAAAGAGACTTTGTTAGATTAAGAATAAAAAGAGTATTTGTCTATGGATATAAATAATACTTAACCTGAAATATGATGCCCTGTCTATTTAGCTAATCAATAATAGAGAGGTCACCCTTTGGGTCAACAACTTCCCCACCATGGATGTTTGATTAGTTTACAGCACCAGGCATGTATTCACTCCTGTGGGTTGAGCTTCACCTTAATAGAATGCAATAAGATGAGGGGTCAGAGCTATGTTTAAAACCCATAATCAGTTGTATTTGAATGCCAGAAGTTATTTTATCTGAGATCTTTAATCTTTGGGGGGTGATGACGAGTTGAGATGTAGGACACTTCTCCAACTGCACTGAGCCGAGTCTACTCTCAGTGTTCCTGCTTTTTCTAAGCAGAAGCAGAGAAAGAGCTACTGGAGAAGGGAGTGTCTTGTATGATCTAAAGAGCTTTGAGGTCAATGAATGGAATTTAAGTGAAAGCCAGGCTTAGTCCCTTTAAAAGAGAGATTTTGTGAATTCTGAGTCCTAAAGTCATGGATTATTTTGAAGGCAGTGAGCAACCTTGTGATTACTGGAATTATGCAGAAGGAAGCTTAGACAGATTTCATGAGGCCATTTGTATAAAAATTAGAAGATCAAATAGGTCTTCATTTTAGATGGCCTTTTGATTCCTTCTGGATTTTTCTGAAGCCTTGATTTGGCATCTGCCTTCTATTTCCCAAACAGAGAGCTCAGGGGCTTCCTGGATCCTTCCTGGAGAAGTACTTTGGGATTCACACAGGAGGAAATTACACACTATGCAGTTTTCTGAGACTCTCAAAGTCTCAGGACTTGTGAATTGTGTGAATCCTTAAGGATATCCCCAGTTCTGGGCACACAGACGTGATTAATTGATGGCAGATCTGTGCTCTGTAGCTCTCCTCAAAACCTCCAGGAATCCCATGTGACCTACAGTCTGTTCTCTGGCTGTGTTGGGTTGACCAAGGTCTGTCCTGACTTTAGTTTATATTTCACATTTTTCTGCCCTAGAATGAGAATGGAAAAAGGAGGCTTAGTATGTGTGGCCTATGAGCTCATTGGAGACAGTTTGCCTCAGGCCAGTCTGGTACCCCTCTCTCTCTCTCTCTCTCTCTCTCTCTCTCTCTCTCTCTCCTCTCTCTCGCTCTCGCTCTCGCTCTCGCTCTCGCTCTCTTGCTCTTTCCCCTCTCTCCTTTTCATTTGACATCTGTTTACCTCCAGAGTCATTCCAGAACTCTGTTAATTTTGGTTTCAGCACCACTAGGATTATTTTCCAACAGGTTGTCTCCCACACATAGAAGAATCTCCTCTGGAGCCACTTTCTTTACTTTAATTTCAAAAAAGTAGCAAATAAAATTTTAGGTTGTCATCTCTCAGACTGCCATTTGGAAGAACTGGGTAAACTGTATCCTGCTTATTCAGAAGAACAAGCGGGACATTATCACAGTTGTGTGCAGAGCACAGTTAGGGATGAGGGCCTGGAGGGGAGCAGCAGGTGGGCCTTTGCTCCAGTTGTCAGAGGTGAAAGCTGCAGTAACTTAGTTGAACTTCTCCAAAACATGATATCTCAGATGCCTCCTAAAGCATACTGTGGCTCCTAATAAATCAAATTGGATGGCGATGTACAGAAACATCCCCCTGCCCAACAGCACAATCATTTACTTCTGGTAGTGTCTTCTGTTACAGGGAGAGGCAACTGTAATGACTGGCTGGTTAGCAGGGCCCTCTAAAAACTGATTGACATTTGCTGTATTTTCAGGGCTTCTGTTCTGTTGGTCCAGTCATCCATATGGCATAGTTAGTATTTGTAGATTCTTCTTGGTTCCTACATTGGCCCATGAGCCTTTTAGATGCTTCGTGACTACAACACAACAGCAAGTACCACCGTATCGTGATAAGGCAGAAAAAGTGAACAAAAGCATGTTCCACCAACAGCAGTCCACCTTGACCTCATGCCTTTGACAGCTTCGCTTTATTTCATTTTTACAGTGGAGCCAGAAAATGAATTTTTTTTTGAACAGTTTCCACATCCATCTCTATTGTTCACCTTCCATCTCTGTTTCAGAGGAAAAGTACAACTCTGCCATGCCATGATTCCTGGATGATGTTTCCAATACGCTAGCTCAGTTCCCACTGCTCTGTAGCAATGGAAATGAAGTCAGTCTAGAGGGAAGGGGATAACTGTGCTCCTATATGAGATAATATCTGAAAGTATTAAAAAAAAAAAAAAAGTAAAGACAGAATTTATTTTGCAACCCAGCTCCATCCATGCCTCATCATTCTACCTTGGGAAAGTGACTTTCTTCTGCAAAGAGAACATCTTTGGGGGCACAAAGGAAGTGCAAGTTTTTGTTCTGAGGGTCATGACTCTCTGTGTAAGGGCACAGTGGCTGAAGAGATCATATTATAATGCAATGAATTAGTAACACCAAATAACTTGCCCATAAAGGTGATAGACCTTGTAATTCAGATGCATGGGAAAACATGACAGAGCTCTAGAACTACAACAACCGTGTCCCCTAGAGGACTTCTTACTGTGCTCAAGGCAGATTGTAACAAAGCATGGTTTCTAGCTCAGGCTACACTAGGTGCAGTGAGTCATTAATTTCATGAGTTCAACCTCCTCTTGTGTTTACACAGGAAGAGAGTTGAACTGGAGGCTTAGGGCTGTTTCCACTCTGATCTGTGTGTATGCACTAGAGTGGCTCAGAGTAAGTTTCTGTGTGGTGTACCAGATCCTGGGTTAAAACAGTGTTTTTGTTTGTTTGTTTTTCCATGATCAGTGAGTGGCTATTAAGCAGCTAGGACTATAACATGAGTAGAAAACAAGATAACCAATCTCTCTCTCTGTCTACTCTCTCTCTTTCTTCTCTCTCTCTCTCTCCCCTTCTCCCTCTCTTTGTCTCTCTGTCTCTCTGTCTCTGTCTCAACACACACACACAACAACACACACACACAGAGTGGGGCAAGCACAGTTGTAGATAGGTAATTCTGTAGGCATCCATGAGATTATCAGGACAAGCTATACCATAGCTATCTAAGGGTTTTACTACTGTGAAGAGATACCATGACCAAGGCAACTCTTATAAGGGGCTTGGTTATAGGATCAGAGGTATCAGTCCATCACCATATGCCTGGTAGCATGGCAGCATCTAGGAGGCATGGCACTAGAGGAACTGAGAGTTCTACTTCTTGTTCTGAAGGAAAACAGAAGACTGGCTTTCAGGCAGCTAGGTATGGGTCTTAAAGCCAATGCCCACAGTGACACATCTATTCCAACAAGGCCAAACCTACTCTGAATGGTGCCACTCCCTAGGACAAGCATATTCAAACCACCCCAACAACCTAGTATATCTAGTTCTGAAACTATAGGGAACCCTGGAAGAGCCTCTTTTCTAGAAAGTACATCCTTAGGAGGAATGTACTAGGAATCCCAGTGTCTCTGTGTATTAGACGAGGGACCTTGTGAGCAAGAGGAGAACCAGAACCTGAGTCTCTCAAGGCAGCTGCTGTCATCTTTAAGTTCCTTTTTTTCCCCCAGGACTCAGTCTTACGCATGTAATGTTCCCTGAAGATACAGGAAAAATCTCACATATTTATATTCTTATTTTTTTTTTTTTTTTTTTACTTCAAGAAAGGAAAAAAAAACTCCACATAAACAGTATAAAATAGAAGCATGTGAGTTCTATTTTTAAAAGACTGGACATCTAGAAAATCCTTCCATCCAATACCACCAAGGAAATGAGTGGGACTGTATCATCTGTGTGCTGTGTGTGTTCAGGAAAGAGGTTTCATGCCTCAGAATTCTCTTCCTCATCTATTAAAACCAAAAGACAAAAATAGCAATGGAATGTGAAGGGCTGGCATTCGCTATCCCTCTACCTGTCCCTGCTATCCTTCCCTCCACCTCTCCTCCTGGGTGGGATGGGGATCTTGGAAGATGGAAAGCATATACTTATCTTGTAAGGATTTCACTACCTTAATGGTGACAGAGTCTCATCAGCGGAAAGCAAGACATAAAGATGATGTATTATTAAAGTAGGTCACATGCAGTATTTCCATTCACCTGCCTGAAGGGACATTTGTTTTTTAATTTCAAGTACAGGGGACACTGGAATGCAGAGAAGGCATTTATAATGCTGTGACAGCCTTGGGAAAGTGTCCCTGCAATGAGTCAGTCATTCAGAGCTGTGCTCATCTGAAGATATTAAAGGACACAAAAAAGTAAGTGTGTAGTGTGCCCTCTGAATTGCCAGCCCAGCAAGTACATCTTTGAGATGGCCTTTGAATATTAATAACCTAGATAGAGACATAATCACTATCTGCAACTTTTCAGATACAAGCTTCTCTTCTCTTCTCTTCTCTTCTCTCTCTCTCTCTTCTCTTCTCCCCCCCCCTTCTCTCTCTCTTCCTCTTCTCTTCTCTTCTCTTCTCTTCTCTTCCCCCTCTCTTTCTTTTTTTTTTTTTTAAAGAAACTGTGTCACTCTCTAACCCCTTTGTGGGAGACACAACCATATCCATACATTAATTCTTAAAGGGCACCATGGATCTATCAGAGGGTTTGGTCCAAACTTGGTGAACCCAGTATAAATGTCCAGAGGACCCAAAATAATCCTGTCTATAAAACATTCCTAATGCGAGCCAGCCTTCATTCTAACTGATCTACATTTGTCCTGAAAAGTACAAAGAAAAATTTTTGTATCAACTTTATTTCTTGTCTCTAAACTTTTTCCTTTATATCTAATTCAGTGACCTGACCATAGCTCGTTGCAGTTGTAAATACTGGGACTGAGCCATGTAAAAGCTCTGTAGAAGGCAGATGTGTAACTTTGGAGCCTGGCTAAGTTAGGGGAAAATTTTCTGTTTGGGCATCTAATGAATTTGTCAACTATATTACAGTTCAGTCTATCCCCTTTAATGGTCTGTTGTAGAAGTAATAGGGAGACTGCAACCACATTGCCTATTTCAGCATAGATCTAGATGTCACAGAGAGAAAGACTATTTGGATGCAGTTTGTATTGGATACTATTTGTATTGGATGCTGTTTGTATTGAATGCTTGTTTGTATTGGATCCTGCTTGTATTGGATGCTGTTTGTATTGGATGCTGTTTGCATTGGATGCTATTTGTATTACCATCACTCCTGCTTCTGGAAAGACAGGAATAAAGCAGATTCACTCCAGACAGAGCATCAGTAACAGATCAGTGAAAGATGTCAACACAACTGTAGCCCTGTACTGGTTAGCTTATTGTATTTTTTCATAGGAACATGGGCAAGTTGCATTAACAAAAGCCTGCTGCAGCAGAGTAAATGATGTAAGAAAATTGCACCAACGAGTTCTCTTCACAAGTTGTAGGCAGGTCCACCAATGCATTTCCTGTTTGCAGAAATGGTTTACTGCCTTCATAACCCCAGCTAGGGCTCTTGTGAGCCTTACAGCATTCTTTCTTTAAATGATTTGGTTTTAGTATTTTTAAGTGTGTGTGATGTGTCTGTGTCTATGTATGCCTGTGGATGTCAGAGGCATCAGATCACTTGTAGTTAGAGTCACAGATGCTTGTGTGCTATCAGATGTGTGTTTGAAAATTGAACTCAGATCCTATGCAAGAGCAGTACACTGAAACATCATCTCTCCAGCCCAGAGTCCTAACTTTCTTAAGAGGTCTTACAACCTTAGTGTGCATTTCCTGAGCCTCCCTCCATTTGTTCTCCCGAGGAACCTTTTAGTCTGGTTGACATAGCTATGTAGCAGCAGTTAATACTATGGAGACTGTTCCTACTTGGTTCAGTACTCTAATGTATCCTGTCAGTTCCCTGATACCACGGCTGGACTTCTGAGTGAGGCTTGAACCCATACTCAAAATCCTCATGTCTTCTCTGTTCTGTGGCCTGAAGATTATTCAGTTGGCTTAAGTCAGTGGTTCTCAACCTATGGGTTGCCACCCTTTTGGGGCTGAATGACCCTTTGACAGGGGTTGCATATCAGATAGCCTGCATATCATATATATACAGTATAATTCACAATAGTAGCAAAATTTCAGTTATGAAGTATCAATGAAAATTATTTATGGTTGGGAGGTCACCAAAATATGAGAAACTGTATTAAAGGGTCACAACATTAGGAAGGTTGAGAACCACTGCTTTAGATGCACATGTTTTACTTGTCATAATGCACATATGGCCATCTGAAAGACCTACTGCTGGCTAATATTCCACATTCCATGTGTGAGGACCACTCCTTTCCCACACGTCTGAGTGCTGAGCTCCTCAGGAGTCAGGGGCTGTGTCCCACATTATTCTTCAAGCCTAGAGAAGGGCAAGGAAGGCAAGGTATAAGTCTTCCCTTCTGTTTGCGGAATTCTTTAGAAGACTATATTTATCCTGGCCATGGCCACTTCCTCTATGACTTTGTAGCTGAATTTGGCTTCCTGTCCTCTCTGTACCTCATTCCAGTGGAGGGTGGAGTTCCAGAAGTCACCACCTTCTGCTTCCCTGACACTTCCCTGCTGGCCAGAGTCCCACCATGACACGGCCTCTCCCAGCACATTGTTAATAATTCAATCACGTATTGCTCATGGGAACACAGTGGGGCTTTTACCTAAAGATTACTGCAAGCATTATAATTTATGTGTTGCAGAAACCAAAGGAAGTGAAGAGAAGAGAGAGGGCAAAAAGAGAAGAGGACTGGAATGGTTGGAAGGAGAAAAACATTCACAGATAAGCATGGAATAGAAAGCTAAAAAGGCGAAGCATACTCAGATTAGGACCAGCTTCCCGGTCATCCCTGGTGTAGAGACCTCACTGCTCTCTCATTCCCTGAGAGGAAACTGCTATATTTATGTTTTGCTACTAAAACTGTGACACACAATTCATAACTTCTCAGAGTCACACATGTAGAAGATGCTAATTTTATCTGAATACCTCAAAATATAATAGTTGAGGTACACATAAGGGTATAAACCAATAATGTTAAATATCAATCATCAATCAAATTCAAAGACAGTCATATTCTGTATGGTCAAGTTCACATATGACACAAGAGGTAGATTCCACTCTGCAGAAGCCTCCCCCACAACTCTGGGTTTCTATTTACAGATCTGGTTACAGGCCTTAGTAAACCAAGAATGCTTTCCCAAGCTTCCAGCTCTGTTTTTAGACAACTCTTCACATTCTGTTTGCTCTGGTACCTTCTCTCTAAGACCTTTCTGCCACCAGCAGAGGTATAGCCTGCTTGGTCCATACTGAAGACTGTTTTTTCACCTTTCCTCTACATGAAAGCACTCAGGGACTACATTTTTAAATGACAGCTGAAATTCCCCAACCCCAAACATAACATCTTTTTCACATGGTTAAAATCATTTGTTATCTCAAAGAGAGAGGGAAAAAAAAAGTCCTGAAATCAACATACCACAAACCATGATGCTTGCTTTTAACTATGAACCCTGCCCAGGTTCTAGTACTTTACACATGATGGTCACTTTCTATGAGGTAATAGTTAAGTTCTATTGTGTCTACCATATACTGTTATTCCTGCCTCTTAATGCAACTGGGCATTAGTGATGATAGGCCAATAATTATTTGGTGAATGAATGAATGTTACAGCTCAGAGTCTTGTGTCACTGATGTCGAGTTAGTCCAACCTGACTAGCTGTACTACTAGGTCTTCTTGGACACTAATCCACTATATCAGTTCAGGAAATGTTTATTAAGAAAACCAGAATGTCAGCTTGCTTTCCTCCTTAATGTGCCAAAAGATCCTTAGTTCTCCAGGTCATTAGAGAAGACAGAAAAGACAAAGCATGTGTACATAGACTGGGCTATAAGCACAGAATATTGGACAGTGATATGTGGGTAAATATTTGACATTCATCTCTCTGAAAAAAAGTATCTCATTTTGCTGACAGAAAAAATATATGTAGAGTAACCCTGTCTATCCAGGGTGTTCCCAAAACCCATCTCCACCCAACCTAAAAGAGGGGACCTCCACCACTAGATCAACAAAGAGGGGTCACCCAGAACCCCCTCTGACTGGCGATCTGAATTGTTGCTTAGGCTGCGAGGCTAAGCACTCCAAGGGAATATAAATAAAAGTTTAAAATATCTCTCTGGATTCCCTGAGGGACAAGCCTGACTGCATAGGGGTTGATGTCAAAAGTATCCCCTCCCCAGGAAAAAGACATCGGGATGGGTATGGCCCTCATGCCTCACTGGACAATGACAGGAGGACCAGAGCCATTACAAAGTCCCCTTCAATTATTGGAGGTCAGGTCTCTATCCCCATCTTGCAAGATTAGAATCGCCATGGCCCTTCTGTACTTAGAGAAGGGAGGAGATGTCAGGGGCAGTCTGGCTTATACACTGAAGGCCTACAATCAGCCATAGGCCTAAAATCAGCAGTAGGCCTGACATACATGCATGCTAACACAAAGTCTTGGGTCTCTGTGGAAAAATACTGAAACAAATGGCTATAAGCTATTGTAAACAGGCAGTTTTGTGGAAATTTACCAGCCTAAGTAGTCATAGACCTTGTAAATAGGTAGCTTCAGCTGATAGTACCAACTTAGATAAGGACAAGTGAATCATAGGCAGAGTCATAATGACCTGTCCCTGAACCTTCACCCAGACCGATACCCTGTTCTGAAAGATATCTGTACTCTCCCTGAACACCTATGCTCCAGTGTCATCCCCTTCCCCACGTCCTGCCTTTTTGTGTTTATAACCCCGGTGTGAATAAGTAAAAATTACTATTTGATTTAAATAAATAAATATATTAAAAAATATATGTAGTGAAAATTTACAAATAATAAAACATACAATCACCTTTGCTGCAAATTCCACAAAGGGGATTGTTTCTCACAGTATGCTTTTCTTGACTTTGCCAGACCCTTGAACCCAGAGACAAAATGTGGTTTCAATTGACAGACAAGGATAGCTACAGTGTGGATGCTACTTGAGGTCTTTGCTCATCTTAACAAGTAAGATGAAAGCCGAACAGTAAAGACGTGAGTCAGATCTGCACTCATTTGTTTACAGCATGTGCAACTTCTTTGCGGACTGGGTAATTGTTCTCAAATGTTGTGAGAATATTCGTTCATATTGCTCATGTTGATAATTCACAGAGCTTCAGCTGTCAAAATGATAAACACTTTCAAGTTTAATCTGTATTGATGTTTTCCCATAGTATTTTTCATGAATCCTGCAAAGTCAAGGAAGTCAAACTCTGTATAGCATTTGCCAATTCTCATGGTGTAAATGTACACCCATGGCTGATTTCTGTCTCCTACCATGCTGTCCCCAGATGCAGACACTGAGTGCTTCACTGTCAGTAATATATCACTATATAGTTCACCAGACAGGAAATTACAGCAGGCATAAGCAAGCTTACATGCATAAATATTGAAAAGACAGCACAAGAGTTAGAAAGGAATCAGCTCTGAACTCTTGTAATTGTTTTAAATACAAATAAAGTTCATGTATTTGAGTAGTCAATGATGATTGTGCTTAAAATTCCTGGATATTTAAACATGCTCCCTATAAGCTAAGACGAATAAATCACTCCCAAGAAACTGAGAAATAAATTTGGAGTTGAAAAATAATTGATAGTTTAGTAAACTTAAAATCACTCATTTCAAATTTAACCCTTGTTTTTTTTTTTTTTTTAATCCTGTATTTTACCTGTTTAATGCAAAACAAGAATTCTCCCACAGACACTGAGGGCATGTAGCCACATACTCAAGCTTGCTGAAGACATATGGCTACTCATAACTGAACATATGAAGAAATATACATATCTTGCAAAATAAAACTTTCAGACTTTGGAAATTGTATTAAACAAGTATTCATTGTAAATACTGAACAATTCTGTCAAATAACATTTTATACATACTTTCCTTTTTCAAATTAATAATAGCAAATTGTGGGGTCTTAGACTCTCCCAATATATTAGATCCTTTGAAAGAAACTCTGATAAGATCAAAGAATGGAGAAGATATAGTTTGGAGAAGGACCTTTAAAGAATACATTCCATTAGAATTTTTTAAAGTGTCCAAGAAAGTGAGCACAGGTGTATGTGTGTGTATGTGTATGTATGTGTGTGTGCATGTGTGTGTGTGTGTATTAAAAGTAAGCTTTAATCAAATTGGTTTTAAAATCCATGCATATCAGTTAGCTTAAGGAATGAAATAAACCAAAAAATAAGATGCATAAATTTAAAAGCTGCTAAGTAATATTGGAAAGTTCATCGAACATAATTCAATATGAATATTATAGTTGAATCATTTTGAATATCAATATTTGAATATAATTTAAATAGTTATCACAAACTGTCTTGAGAGAGTCATTGACTGTATTAAAAGACAGACACAATAAATAATTAGTGTTTAAGATGGTGTCATGTCCTAACTAAAACATTCCTCTCAGTATTTGTCTTCATACCATGCATCTGTTTCAGATGGATTAATAAAATAGAAAATTGTAGAAAACTCACTATTCCCTAATAAAGTCAATAAATTAGTTGAAAGTGACAAATTTCTAACAAACCCATAAATTACTAAGTCTCTAAAGAAGAAATTGACAACTTGAGTTGCTTTGTATTTATTAAAGAAATGTACTTATAGTTTGATTTTTTTCTAAGAGCTTTTCCTTAGTGACACATAATTTCCTTGGTAGATTATAATTCCATGGGATATTTACATTATAAAAACTATGAAAAAAATTGAGATTCAAGTAATAGTCTCAAACTCATTCTAAGACACTGATGTAACTCTCACCAAAATAAGATGAAGACATAAAGAAACATACAACAGATGAACATCTCTCCTAAACATGGGTACAAGGGTTCTGAAAATATCTTACCTGATCAAACAGTGTCCTGGTTTAAATGGGAAATGGCTCCTATAGGCTAACAGGCTTTGAATACTCTGTCTAAGGATGGTGGTGCTGTTTGAGGAGTCTTAGGAGGTATGTTTTGCTGGAAGAAGTATGATGAGGTACAAGGTGTTGGGTTGGAGGTCTTTGAGAGCCTAATGTCTATCCCTACTCCTAGTTTGATTTCTCTGTTTTGTGCATGTGGTAAAGGTGTGAGCTCCTAGCCTTCTGCTTCAGGTAATTCACTTCCCCACCATGATGGGGAAGTCTCTGGAACGATAAGCCCAAATAAACCCTTCCTTCTGTAGGTCGCCTTGGTTATAATGTTTTGTTACAGCAGCAGAGAGGTAACTGATACAGACACTACATCTGAATATACCAGGAATGTATATTTACTTTAATATTTGAAAATAAATGTTATTGACTTTATTAAAAACTTTAAAAAAGAGATCCACAATATTGTAGCTCAGGAAGAAATATTTGACAAAATCCAACTTCTTTAATTTTTTCATTGATTAAAACTCTCACCCACAAGGTATAGAGATACTTTATTCAACCTGAGAAAGGGCGACATTAAAGATCTGCAACTAGTTGTCTGAACATGATGATGTCATTGCACTCAGAAACTGCCAGCATCTATGATTATGTGTACACAATAGGATCTTTCAATAGGAAAGGGCTCATAAGGCCTACTACTCCCTAAGGTTACTGGAGGAGGGGGAGTTACTTTTCTTCAGTGTCATTAGTTGTTCATGGACCAGTAAATAAGCCTCCTCATGCTCATGCAAACAATCCCAACATATTCAACACATTCACTCACACATGAACTAGATAGTGAACTTGGGAAAATGGCTTAGCAAGAAGAAACTTAGCATGAGTGAGAAGGGGATGAGAGAGGGAAACAGAGAATGAAGATGACCAAAATACATTCTATAAATGTATGAATTGGTAAATAAACACACACACAACACACACACACACACACACACACACACACACACACACACACAAACATATCTACTCCTGCAGCTAACATCACAATATGGAGTAATACTTATTTGCTACAAAGAAGAGATTGGCTTTCATGATTTTTATTCAGCTTTTTCAGTTGGGCATTTTAGCCAGTGAAATAAAACAAACAAACAAACAAGCAAACAAAACATACCAACTATGATCCAAATTGTGAAGCAGAAAGTGAAATGATTTTAAATTATACTGTGGACTTCATTATCTATGCAGAAAATCCAATGGATTTTTGCATCAGAACCTGCTACAACTAATAAGCTTAACTAAGCTTCAGAATATAAGGATTTATAAGCATTTCACTATCTGAGCCTTGATAATGACTGCTTATAATATTAAAATCAGTTTCATTCAGTATAATAGCAAAGGATACTTGGGGAAATCCATGAAAAGATATGCAGATGAGCTATGTAATAGAAATCATAGGCAGTTTACAGGAGATGAGGAGCCTAAGTAAGCTGAGAGATCAGCAATGGGCACAGAACAGCAAGCTTTCCATGCATCGGGTTCTCAGGGCCAGTGAAATTCTATGCAAAATGACGTAAACGTTGTTCTTCAAAAATTGGTGAGTGGATTTGAAAGTTTATCCATATGAAGAAAACATCCAGAACATTAAGACACAAGACTTTAATCACTAAGGTTGTATGTTGCTGCTTTCGATTGTTGCTTTATATGTGTTTTATTCTGTAGATTTTAGTATTCTACTAAGGTAGCTTTAAAAATTCTTTAAATTATATTTTCTCTTTCTTTTGTGCACGTTTGTGTGTATGTACACATACAATGTGTATGTTGCTGTCAGTGGACAGCTGTGGGAGTTGTTTTCTTTCCTTCCAACTTGTGGGTTTCAGGTTGAGCTCAGGATGTTTTGGTAGCAAGTGACTTTGTCTGTTGAACTATCTCACAAGCGTTTATTAAGGATATTTTAATATGGGATTAAGTGTGAAACTCAAGAGAGAAAGAGTCTCAAAAATCAAAATACACTGACAAACACAGGTACAGGCTTCTCGAAGTGTCATGCTGGTGTGAAGTAAGTTAGCATAGTGAAGTTCAGAAATAGTGCAGTAAAGAGACAACTAATTTTTGACAAAATGCAAAGGTAGCTAGCTGGAAACAGAAGTATTCTCAACCAACCAAGATTGGAATTTTGTATATGTACAAATAGAAAAAAATCTAGTGCAGGTACGTTGCCCAAAGCCTAGTCAAAGCAGATCATAAACCTAGAATAAGCCTCCAACTAAAATTCTTCTGGCAGTAAACCAGAGATGAAACCTGTATAATCTGAGAATAGGTAAAACATTTCTTCTACAAAAAGCCAAAGGACGGTCAAAATTATGATGGGCTGCATCAATGTGAATAATTGTTCTCAGAAAGACACTACTAAAATAATGAAATGACAAACTGCAGGTTGGAAGAATTTATCTGCAAATCTCATAGCTGAATAATGCAATGTTTAAAACAGTGCTATAATCCAGAGCTGGGGGATAATTCAGTGGTAAAGCACTTGCCTAGCATAGGCAAGACTTGGGTTCAATTTCCAGGATTTCAAAAAGATAAATAAAAATTCGAAATAATTAAATCTTGAGAGAAGTAGCTAGGCAGTTAAAAACATTTGCTGCTCTTGCAGAGAACTCTTGTTTTGTTCCCAGAATCCAAATCCAAATGGTGGCTCATAACTGAAGCTCCAGGGAAATCTGATACGTGCACATGCTGTACACACACACGCACACACACACACACACACACACACACACACAGAGAGAGAGAGAGAGAGAGAGAGAGAGAGAGAGAGAGAGAGAGAGAGAGAGAGAAACAGACAGACAGAGAGAAGAAAGAAAGAGAGTGAGGACAGAGAGAGGGACAAAGAAAGAAGAACAGAGACAGAGAGAGACACAGACAAAGACAGAGACTGAGATACACAGATGCACACTCATACTTGTGTGTAAGTACATGTATAAAATTAAAATTAAAATCCTTAAAAATAATACAGTTACTAATGATAAAAATCCCAAATAACTAAAAACTCTCCCTTGCTACATTACATACCCAGTCAGTACTAGGTAATATCACCACCCCCTCATAACAAAAATGGGGAAGTATGTACATACAAAGCCATATACATTGTCATTTATCACAATTATATTTGAAAAAGTACAAAACTGGAAGCAATCAAGTGACCATTGCCTAAGCTAACACATAAACATTGCAGTGTAATAACAGATTCTATAAATTATAATAAGAAGCAGGGTATGTGAATGTATTTCAAAATTATCACACTAAATCAAAGAATTCAGATTACAACCTGTGTGTTTCCATGTTTGTAACTTTCTAAAACAATATAAAGTAAATGATACAAGAGAGATCAGCAGGTGCTGGTGATAGTGTTGGAATGGGTCAGCAAGAAGAATTATAAAATGACATAGAGAAGACTTCTAGCAGTGATGGCTGTCCCTGTAACCTTGACTGTCATGCACACTCATGTATGTGTGGTGAGCAGCTCCATTGCACATTAGTCATATTTAGCTCATGTGTGTAAATTGTACCCCAATAAAATAATAAGTAAATGAAGAAATAATATCTATAAGTAATATATATTTCAGCTCCAAGGCTGGGGATATGAATTCATTGGTAGCATATATAACAACTATGTTCAATTCTAAGTGTGGGTGGAACAGGCTTGTCTTGTCATCTTCAGGATGTACAGGAAGGAGGATCAGCAGTCCAGGGTCATCCTAGGTTTCATTGGGAGCTTAAGGAAAGCCAAGAACACTTGAGACCCCTAACCAAATCTTCAGCTTCGTTCTTGCTTCTGAATTTCTGTAGCAACAGGTATTTTTGCTGTACACTCTTCATTTTGGGTTACATCAATCATTTCAGTTTTTTCAAATATTTCTTAAGAGATTAAGAAATATAATTCTGGAACTTGTGAGATGGAGCACAGATTAAGAGGGATTTCTACTGGGACAAAGAACTGGAGCACAACTCCCAGCACCCATGTTAAGAGACTTACAACAGTCTGTAAGCCCAGTCTCAAGGGATCCAACATTTTGACCTCCTTTGATATCTGCAGTCACATGTTCACATTACTGCTTCCCACATACATATAATTAAAAGGAAAATACATCATTATTTTGACCTTTTTCTATACCTCCATATATCTAACCAGAGCTTCCTTCCTTCCTTCCTTCCTTCCTTCCTTCCTTCCTTCCTTCCTTCCTTCCTTCTCTTCCTTTCTTCTTCCTTCTTCCTTTCTTTGAATTTCAAGACAATGTGTTTGTTTTTTGTTGTTCACCAGTACTTTGCATAGTTGGATAAACATTTCTAGTTTCTTCTTTCTACCCTCAAGTGCAGGCCTGGCTTGCTGGGCAGATTCTACAGCAGGGACAAGGAAGACTATTCTGCTGATATTCAACCCTTTTGCACCAACAAATGTGTTTGTGCTCACTGCTTGAAATTACCATCAACAGAGATTGCCCTTGATTTGAGCAGTTTAAGCCCTCTGGGTCTTGGCACACTTTGTATCCCAGATTAATTAGTTGATGTGCATAAGGCTCTTAGAAGATGGAAAACTTTTTTGAGAGTACAAAGTCATGTAGTAACAATCATCCTTATATACAGATGAGCTCCAAATCCAGACATCATGCTTGGACAAAGTGATCTGGATGTAAACTGACAGTGGCAAGGATCCTGGATCTGAATGTCCCTTGAAAGGTATATGAAGCAGCTACATTTGGGAGCTCAGGAATACACAGAGCTTTAGGAAGAAGATGAACATTGTCCTCAGTCACATCATTGGACATGGGACTCCATGGCTACCTGATTTCCAGCTAAGCACTTCGATTTCCTGGAAGACATGCTTATTGCTTGCATGCTAGAAGCTCCTTTTAGTGGTGAGGCTCAGATGTGTCTTGCTTAGCTGTGACTGGTAACTTACTTCCATGCTCTAACAATTCTACCACATACCACTTTAGAAAATTATGTCACCAGGGTAAGTACCCAGTCTGAGTCTCCACTAACCCTGTGTTTAGAACAAGGATGCATTGAAAGTTTCAATATCTGCTACTCAGGGTTTGCTTGAAAATACTTGTTGAGAAGCAGACTTACCCTGAGAGCTCCACACAGAGTCAGAGTCTATTACTCCTGCTATCTGAGGTGTTTCCAAGCACTAGAAAACAATGTATTATTCCTGTTATTTGAAATATATCTAGGATACTAGAAAATAAATATTTTAAAAATGTGATGTGCTGTGTGTATGTGTGTGTGTGTGTGTGTGTGTGTGTGTGTGTAAGTGCATATGGAGATCATAGATCAACCTTGACTGTCATTCTTTAGTTGTTGTCTACCTTGTCTTTGAGACTGATTTTGTCACTAGCCTGGAACTCAACAAATAAGCTAGCTGTCTGATTACTGAACACCTAGGGATCGTTGATCTCTACCTCCTAACTACTAGGATTGCAAGTGTGTTACTGTGTTGTTATTTACTTTTCCATAGCTGTGATAAAAACCATGGCTGAACATGATTTATGGAAGAAAGAATTTATTTTGGCTTATGATTCTATAGAGGGAATCTGAAATGGTGAAGAAGAAGGAATAAATGGGGCATGCAGAGCAGGAAGCTATGATACCACAACATTTCCTACACACACACAAGAGAGAGAGAGAGAGAGAGAGAGAGAGAGAGAGAGAGAGAGAGAGAAGAGAGAGGAGAGGAGAGAGGGAGGAGGGAGAGGGAGAGGGAGAGGAGAGAGGGAGGGAGAGAGAGAGGAGAGAGAGAGAGAGAGAAGAGAGAGAGAGAGAGAGAGAGAGAATCATGTATCTTGGTTTGAGGCTATGAAAATCTCACAGCCCACCCCAATAATGTACTTCCTCCAGTAAACCTAGTGCTCAAAATGTGAGCAAGTGGAAACCATTTCCCATTCAAAGCACCATATCAGCTTTTGTTACATGGGTTCTAGGAGTTGAATTCAGGTCCTATTTCTGTAAGGTAAGACTTAGTATTGACCATCTCCCTGCCTAGCTATATCTTTAGTTATTTTCAAGGCTGTACTTTTAGTTCTTAGCTATATTTTTAGTAAGATCAGGGATCAAGGATACCCATGATCCCATTATCCCAGTAGTTCTCATTGGAGGAAGGAAAAGGGAACTCCATTTAATGTTGTTTTTTTTTTTTTTTTTTTTTTTTTTTTTTGCTCTGAGCAGCCCTGAAGGCTCCCAAAATTTTGTTTTAAATGGCCTACTTAGTCCATGGACTGTTTCACTTTGGGAACAAACAAGTCCGAGTTCTCTAAAGGCAAGCGAATTATCAGAGTAGCTGAATCTTGGCATAGTATCTTGGCCTTCAACATGGTGGTTACAGGCACACATCTCAAAGACCTTCCAGAGCTAAAGTCTTGCATGGATCCCCTCCATCAAGTGATAACTGACAGCCAGCTAAAGCTGTCAACCATAAGCCTATGTCATTCACATCTACCCTTCCAGTCCCACTCTGTTGGTGGACTCACCAGAGCCTTGGGCCCTCTCTTCACCATCAAGCTACAATGGAGAAAGTGTGGACTGAGTCCTCAGCTGGCACCTTAAGGGGAAGTCTTTGAAGGAGCCCAGTGTGAGTCATCTGTAATCATCATGACTCACAAGTCAAGTTCAGAGACCAGGCTCTCTTTAGTACTTATTGTCCCATCAGTAGCCTGAATTGGCCAATAGTTAATTTGCAAATTGCAGGACTCAGAAAGGCGAGACAGTAAAGACAGGGCAATTAATGCATTATTATTTTTTTTTTAAAAGGAGAGTTAAGTCTATTCAATTCTCATTCATTATGCCTGTGAGACAATCTTTTAATCTCCTCCCTCAGGGCTTAAGAGAGTCAGTAGTTATCTCAGTTCCCTCTCCTGTTTGCTGAGACTAACAAGTCTTGATCATAGGAATCTTACTCTGCCTGGTTCCCTGAGGTCAGATCATGTTGTTCAACAGGACATCATCTTTCTAAGAGATTGTCACCTGTGCTCTGTCTTAGCTTCTTTTCCTTCTACTGTGATAGAACAGCCCGATAAAAGCAACTTGAGAGAGAGAAGGTGTTTATTCTAGCTCCAAGTTCAAGGGCACAGCTCATTATGGGGAAGTCAAGGCTTGAAACAGCTGCTCCCATCACATTCACAATCGGAAAGCAGAGAGTGATAAAAGGTGGAGCTAAACTCACATTGTTCCTTTTACAGGATTCCCTGCCTAAGGAATGGCCCTCTGCACAAGAAGATGGATCTTCCACATCAGTTAAAGTAATCAAGATAATCCCTACAGGCATACCTAGAGGGCCCTATCTCCCAGATGACTCTCTATTTTACCAATTGGCAATTAACAATTACATCCTTTCAGCATGCCACACCACTTAGCTGGCTGCCAATCAACAAAGAGCCTTAAGGGCCATTCTAGTTACTTCATAGTTTCTGAGTGTATTTAGTTTTCCGTTCTTGTCTTTTCCTTCTGATGCTGTGCTCTAAGCCCAATAGTTTCTTGAATTGTATGTACACTATAGTGTGTTATCCACCAGATCATCCTGCCTTTAAAAAGAAGGCATGCCAGCTCAAGACACAACAGAATATGTCCTTATTTGGAAGTTGGGCTGCTTGCAGGTATAATTAGAGCACATGATGTCATTCTGGAGTAGGGAGGATTTCTCATTTAATGTGACTGGTGTCCAGAAAAAAAAAAAAAAAAAAAAAAAAAAGAGCCACATGGGGATAGAATGCCAAGGGAAAAATTCACAGACAGGGTGAGAGACAATGGATGCCAAAAATTCTAGAAAACCATCAGAAAAATCAAGGAAAGCTTCCCTAGAGGGGTTCAGAGGGACAATAGCCTCAAAGCCACGGTGATTTCCTACTCTAGCCTCCAGGCTGGATGTAGCATATTTCTTTGTTTCTGGTCATACAGTGTGTAATATGAAGTCAGAGTGGTTCTAAGACACAGCGCTATGGTAGAAATGCTGTTTCTAAGGCTAGAGCTGAAGGAAGAGGACAGAACTGAACAGCCAATGTACAGATAGGCAGGATTTAAAATGTTCCCTCTTTGCAAAGATATATCCTTAAGTGTCATGTCTCAGTGCAGGTATACACTTTGTATACATCTGGACAAACATCGAGGAGTCCTTAACTGTTATCAATGTTCCACAGTCTGAGCTATCGATAGACAAGGAGTCTGAGTCACAAGAGTAAAAGGCATAACCTTTACCAGGAGCTTATGTCTAAGAACTCTGGCTATGAGGCTCACACAGTAATGTCTTGGGCAGGGTCATTCAGACATGAAACAGGCAGAAAAGGAGAATGACGTAGCCTACTGTGTCAAGCGAAGATCCCAGAAAGAAGATATGTACAATATTGATGGATGCAGGGACTTGAAGAGACAGGAAAGGTAATGAAGACCTCCCTAGATGTGGAGACAATGCAAGTAACAGTATGTGAGGAGAAACAGATTGTACACAAGGTCCAGTGAAGAAACTCAGCTGGTTAGAAGAATGGGCCAACAAACCAATTTTGGGGGGGATCATTAGGAGACAGAAATTAAAAGAGCTTTATTCTCCCTCTGGCTTGACTGGCTTTTGAAGTTTTAAAGTCTCGCTTCTTTCTTCCCTATCCTGTGTCTCCTCTCCTCCCTTACTGTCTCATGCTCTCTACTTCACCCTTTCTTCCCTTCTCTTTTTCACTTCCTCTGTCCATTTCTTCATTCCTTCCCCCTTTTTCTCTCTTCCCCCTCTCTCCCTGCCCCTTCTCTCTCTCATTTTCTTCTCTTCTTTACTTCCTATCTTTCCTTTCCCCTTCTTTCCTCTTCCTTTTCCCCTTCTATTTTCATCTCATCTTTTCTTTCCTGGTATTTCACTCTCATCCTGTTGTCTTTCCTCCCATCAATATTTAAGACAAACACACTGACTGCCTGTGTCCCCAGCCCTCTGGTGAACTAGAGATAAAGAGATACTTCCCACAGTTTCTGCTTGGAAGGGGTGCTCACAGCACACTGCTCTGCTGAGGGCCTGGGAGCAATGGAATGGAGATGCAAAGCCTGACCTATGCTTGACATATATCCAGGAAACATAAACAGTACGTATTGACAGGCAGACATGGTCCAAGGATTTTTATACACATGATCTCATCATTGTTGTACTAACCGATGGAGTGCTTATTATTTTGTCTAATGTACACATGAGACTTAGAAAAAGTAAAGAAACAGTTCCAGTCACACAGATAATATGTGGCAGCACTCAGTTTCCATGTTCCTAAACTTTTATTTGTGCTCAATATACCAAGTAATTTAATCTGCACAGTCTCACACAGGGATAATAATTTGCTTAGCTGTAGCATTTTTCCTGGTTGCTTTGTAGCCATTAAATTCTCACTCTTTCTCATATGTGTATATATCTGTCATATATATGTATGTATGATAGATAGATAAATAGATAGATAGATAGATAGATAGATAGATAGATAGATATTCTTAAAACAAAGCAGTTCCTTCTGAAAGTTCATCCTTTTCCAAAAGGAGGCGTTTCTACCTAGAGACAAAGACTTTTGACAGAGCAGGTCTTCTATGGTCTACATGCAGTCCTTGGCCCTGATTCAGCACATAGGAGGACAGAGACACACCAACTAAAAGTGATGGTGGTTAGCTGAAAACATACACTAACACACACTAATCTCATCTCCTGCCTCTGCTGGACGCATCTCAGGAATGTGGGAGGCTAGCATGTCAGATAGGCAATTACTGGCCGGACGCAGCATTGCATAATGGGATGATGACTGGGGCTTCCTGCTTCAGCGCGAATGAGGCCAGCTTGCCAGAAAAGATTTATCTTCCAAGAGAAACATGCCAACTTTAGGAGGATATGAAGTAACTGTTATTATGGGAAAAAAGACAGGCTTAATTTGAAAATACTCAAGGTCCCTTTTAGCTTGTGCTCTGTCTACATCTCCTCCTCTCCCTCTTCCCCCTCCCCCTTCCCCTCTCCTCCTCCTTCTCCTCCTCCTTCTCCTCCTCTTCCTTCTCTGTCTCCTCTGTCTCCTCGTTCTTCTCTTCTCCTTCTTCCATTCTATCTTCTGGTTTTCTCTCCTTTCAGTCACCAGGTCTCTGAGAGTCTATCTTTACCTTTCTGTGGATTTGTTGTCATCTTGCCTCTCTTAACCCTAGTTCAGTGTTGGAGAGAGGGGTCTTGATCCTCCACAGACAAAAATGCTTGGTACAGAACAAAAGAAAAATGTCTGTGATGGTTTTGTGTAGGAGGAGCTTGCAGACTGAACATTAGTTAGAAGAGACTCAATTACTTAATATACAACAACCTTGTAGGTCTTTGATAATAACTAAGCAATCTAACTGACCATAACCTTCCCATGCTGGAAAAGGTGCTCACAGTAGGTGCTTTGTAAACCCCTTGGCTTCCATAGGCTCCTATGAAACCTTGACTCATCTCCTCAGTGTGGATGATTTGCTGCACAGAGGGGGAGGGGGCGGAAAATCCTTGCATAAAATGAGATAACAAAATAACAAAAAGAGGTCATACAGTCATCCCTGAATAATGACTTTTCCCCCACCTGGATGAGGATGGTAAAATTCAGGATAATAAAGTCATGGCTCAGAGATTCCCAGGTCACTTAGAACTTCTGCCATTTCCAACTCTTCCTTTTACTTTCTAAAACTGCATCCTACTCCCTTACCTCCTATTAAATCATTTTATTACAATATATAAACATGGCAGTTAAGTAATTAAGGATGTACACAACATAAATGGATATACAAAACCCACATTTATAGAGAAAGTCTCAGTAAGTATTTATATTGTCTAGAATGGCTATGCATCATAAAACATCCATATCATTTATTACAAGACTACTGACCTGAGTTCAATCCAGGAACCCACATGGTAGTAACTGAAAACTCATTCCTGCAAGTTGTCCTCTGACTGCCACACGGTGCCATGGTACACATACCTCCCACCAATAAATCAATTAATGTAATTAAGACCCCCCCCACACTAATGAATAATATTGTTAAAGTAATTTTTAAAAAGAAGGCTGAAAAATATATAGTGACACTCAGAAGTAGATAAAATTAGAGTTCACTGTCTCATACAAATCCTGCTTGGCATTTAAAGGGTCAATATGAATTTTTTAGGAAAAAAATTCTCATTCATTCACATTTTTTTTCTGAGTGTTTAAGCACTTATTTTAGTGGGCATTGGGAATACCTCTTCTTACCTCTCACAGATTCTTGTGGTGTTCTATTGTTTGATTTTAAAGGATGAAGGTCAAGTTCAAAAGGGAAATACAAATGCCCAAAGGCCACATTGTGCAAAGGAATCAGGAAGTTGCAGGGAAAGTTGAGCCCCATCTGCCTGACCCAGGTCTATTCTCTTTTTACCTCCTTCATCCTTCAGATGGGTCATCAGGTACAGAAGAAAGCTAGAACTTCCTCCATTTCCATCAAAGAGTTCTTTCTACTTAATGAGCTCAAAATTCTGAGGGCATGAAGATATGCCTGGTGAATTTTACATCATCACAGTGTAATTAAGATTCCTCATAAATGCTCATAACCACTGCGTTCAAAGTCCCAATCTTCAGTTTTCTTTCCAAATATCATCTATTCTTCCATCATTCCAAGACAACTAACAAGATTTAAATGTGGAAAGCGATGATCTCTGGGTAAGAGAGGGTGTCAATCACATTCCTTGATTAACTAAAGCAGTAAAGCTAACATTTTCTCCTTGTGGCATTTCAGCACTACACAAACCTTCTGTGTATCAGATGGCGGCTCAATAACAGTTCATTAGGTTTCATTTTATGTTCATCAATAAAATAACCATGTGATAGGCATTGTCAATCCCTAACTCCTCACCACAGAGTTCCCCTTCATATCTTGAGATTGAAATGTGGATTGAAGCCTGAGATCTGAATGTGCTTTGCTGACAACCTCTGTGTCACTGCTGTCCTGGCAAGCCTTGGTGCCAGGCAGCCTTAAAGCATCCAATGTTACTCCTACAGGCTCACCATCAATCTTCTTCCTTTTTTTACCTTCCTTTCTTCTCTCTCTGTCTGTCTCTGTCTCTACTTCTGTCTCTATCTCTCTCCTATCTCTTCCTCCCTTTCCTCTCATTCTCTTTCTCTTCCTTCACCTCTCTCCTTCTCATATATTTTATGTCAAACCTAATGACGTAAGTTCAGTTCCTGCACACACACACACACACACACACACACACACACACACACACACACACCTCATAGAGTTCAAATAATTTGCCCAAGATCACAAGCCCAGGTACAATTCATATTTAGGCTTGGCTGCCTGCAAAAGGCAAAGTTTTAATTTCTTCAAGCCCCCTTGCAGTTGGCTACCCTCTAGCTGGCCACCTAGCACTGACATCTGTTTAAACCATATTTTTCTTGTTTTTGTTTTATGGTATCTTGAGTTTCCCCTGTGGCTACACTGAACACAGCTATTGCAACAGATTCCACCAGAATCATGCCTTTTTTGGCTTTCCTTTTTTTCCCCTCCCTTAACATCCAGTTTTAATGTTTCATGTCTATGATCACAGGACATCCTAGGTCCAAAAGTCTCAGAGTTAAAGCGTTTTCCATTAAAACCGTAATCATTCACTTGATTCCTAATAAATCTCTTGTCTCAGAACAGATGACTTCACTGCAAAGTTACCTACTTAATTATGCTGATCCTCGCTGACAATGGCCATTCCAACTCTACTCACAAAAGACCAGCTTACCCAGAAGCCTTTGGGAACACCTACAAGCACATTCTGGAGCTCCAAGTCGACAGAAAATCTCCTCCTGCTTCCTAATGTGATTTCATGCCAGCCCCAGCTCCATGTTACTCTAATCCTGCCCACAAGTGCCGGTGATCACTGGACCTGGTGCCTCCATTTGGCCTGCTTGCGACTCTTAAAATCTCTCTCACTTCCAGGTTCCTGTCTATGGTTCTTTTGAAAGGGAGGTTGTTGTGTCTGTTTCATCAAAGATTAAAACCTTCCATCTTGGAATCCTATAGGAAGCCTCTTAAATCCAAGAAGTAAATAATACAAAAGCTCCAGCAAGTTCCTGAAATCGACCAGAATACAAGGCCTCTTAACCCCCGACCCCTACATATATATATAAGCAATAAGGCCTGCTTGATACACTCTCGAACTATCTGGGCTTCCTATAAAAGGCTCACACAAATGGAGTAGCCTAGAAGTAATCAATTAGCCAAGGATCCGGAAGACGCTCTGACCAACTGAGCTGTCTGGAAATGATATTCTGGCTTGGATCTCAGAATCATGACTATGGGAGGCGAGGTTATGAAGAAAGGACACACACACAGACACACATATAATGGAGTTGGCATCATGTTGGGTTCCTCAACTACTGCAACCTAGAACCTCAGCATGTTTATTAGGTGTGGTACCAGAGAGGTAGCTCGTCCTAGAAGGAAATCGCTGTAGGTGAGCAGTCTCTGGCTGCAGGAATGGGGAGGAGATTGCTATCATTTGTTGTCTTTGCACACACTGAACCATCATCCATAAATACTCAGACTCTTGAAGAAAGCATCACCATTCATCTTAAGTTTGGTCCATATGGGTAAATAGCTTTGCCAGTTTATCATGGGCCAGTTTTTCTGGGTCCTCAACAGGTAGTATCAGTGTCAAAATATACATCATCCAATCACCCATTCAGGACTTCCTCCAGTTCTTGAGCATGTTGAGCTGCCTGCAGGCTGTGCTGTGAGTTCTAGGTTTTCATGCGCTGTCACTCATGCTGGGGAATGGAGGAATGGGCTTTTGAGGATGCAGCTGGCTTTGAGTCTTTTCTGCTCCTGTAAGTGACCAGTAAAATTCATTGGTTCACCAAGTCAGACTGTGGTGGTATCCATACTTTGATGTTTCCTTGGTTTCCTGTCTGAGTGAGTCAATATTTGTTTATATCTCCCTAGGAATAATGCCAGCCAACAAGTTCAATGGTATTTTTTTTTTTCTTTAATGACAGAAGAAACTCAGTATCTTATTTCTGTCACCGAGAAGCAAACAGTTTCAAATCCTTCCATCTCCCATGTACTAAAAAGCTGAGTTTCTAACAACCTACAGATATAGCAAATCACCATAAAATGGAGTTCAGAATGCTAAACCACCATTAAACACAAGAACTGACCTAAAGACTGAGATGAAGCCAGACGGACTGATGTATATTTCCCATCCACTCTGACTTCACCGGCTTTCAAGTGATTGTTTCCAATTGTTTCCTCCATATGGAGATGCTAAACACATTTCCTATCTATCCAGAGGCTGCCCACAAAAGCTGGTTCTGACAGTTACTGGTCCTAAACCAGAGAAGCAAGTGGAAGTTCTCAAAAAAGCAAAGATGAGGCCCATCTAGGTTCTCTGCTGTCAGAATGCTTCTGGGTTAGTCAGATTTGTTTTGAACCTTTCTAGTCACTGTCCCTCTCCTTATTCTGGAAATGAAATTCATTCTCTGAGTCCTTCCAGGATAATGTTAAGGAAAAGTGGAATGTTGGACTGGATTGGAAGCCCAGGGCTGGTGCAAATAGAGAGACATAAAATACAGACAAGACAGAGATCATGATGATGGCTGGAGGACAAGCTATGGCAGGGTGTGATTTCAGGAGGGGGAGTATTGAGCAGACACCTGGAAAATAAGTTATATATAAGGGTCTTTTAGGGCTGTGGAGACGAGCCCAGAGTGTGGCTGATTGACCCGTTCTGTTCTCTAATTCCTGGGGAATCTGTTCACTGCAGAAGTGAGGCCACGCAAGAGACACAGCTTCCCCTCCGTGCTCTGATTTCACTACTTCCAGAATGTTTACAGAGGCTTCAAGGAGTGAACCGAGTTATTAAAAGAGTAGCAATTAGGGTGGCCCATCCCAGCAATTTAAAGTTTCCTGTCTCAGGAAGCATGTGGAGGCCAGGGGAGGGGAAAGGGAGGATGCATTCCTGTCTCTTGATTGGATCTCTCCTAGATTCCAATTTCTGCGTGTAGAAGCAGGAGGGAGGGAAAGGTTGCTTAGTGCCAGCTCTGCTCCCCAAGGATGGACATGCCTCCACAGATGTTGCAGCACTGGTTGGGCCACTCCTTAGAGGAGAGTCTCTAGCTCCCTTCTTTTGGGGATCCTGGCTTAGTTTTTGAAGTTTTTTTTTTTCCTACCTACAGTAATGAAGCTGTCCTGGAAGTTGGTTGAGGAGTCAGGCTGTGCACCTTGGCTGCAGGGAACGTGTAAACAGAGGCTGCCTAGTGATTTACAGCTGCTGTCCAAGAGGGCTTTTCCAACACCAGCTCAGCCCAGCAATGAGAATGCTCACTCTGTCCCCTTCAGACCTGCTCCAGTGGAGAAGGAGGGGTTGCTTTGTTCCAATGCTCTTGGCCACCTCTCCTACAGCCTGGAAAGGAGTTGCCACGCTCATTTCTTTCATGCAACCTGAACTCCAGAGCAAAGTCCAGAGAGAAGGTTTTCTGACAGGCCCATTGGAGTCGCTCCTAGGCAAAAGAGATTCTTTTTTTTTTTTTTTTCTGGTAGGAAGTTTCACAATGCTGGGTAGGCCCTTTGACCTGTGGTCACGGTTCCCCAGAATCCCAAGGGTCCCATCCAAGAAAACGCCCATGTTTCTAGCCTTACAATTTGCATTCTCCCCAGAGGACTTCATTTTCCTGACACTGCACAGCACTTGGTGCAAGTCAGGGCCCCAGGTGCAGTTGGAACAGCTGTCATTTGAGGCATGAGCTTTACATACACACACACACACACACACACACACACACACACACACACACACACACTTTCATCCTGGCTTGCAGTTCCCAGTAACAAGTTCACTGCCATCTACCAATGTTCAGGGTTCAGCTTTGGACTGAGAGGATGATGCTTTACTTTGAGAAATTGACATTTCATTTGAATTTAACGTAACTGGCAGAAAGTAGGGATATGAGCGAGTACTCATAAAACACTCGATGCAATACTTTGGTGCTTTTATCTTTTCTTCTGTGTATTTTTCTTTTCTTGAGAGAGGTTCTGTTTTTCTTACGACCGTTTTTTCTTTTTTTTCAGCCAACTTTTTATATAATAAGCCTAAAAAGAGTACTTCAAAAAAGTTTAAGAGTGAGAATTTAGAAGCAACCCTGTACAGGTTACTTTCCACAGTGAGCAAGATTTGGAAGCAGTGCTTTCTGATGCCTGCAACTTGTGCTTCGGTGGAGGGGCTGTTTACAGTAGAGCTTCAGTCCCGGGTATAGATAGTGTGGGTGGGCTTTTCACCTAGAAAGAACACAGCGTTCTGTTTCTCTGGTTGATGTTCTCCCCAAGAAGGTGAAATACTGAAGGACAAACCACAGCTGGAGCCAGGAGTGGAATGTACTTACTTTACCTTCCAGCACTGGAAAGCCTCTCCCCTCCCAGGAGATCAGAAACTTCCTCCTGCCTTCAGGAAGTCTACTACAGTTCTTCGGTACTATAGGCCTCCTGTTGCCCACACTGTGTCTTCTTACAACGTCTTGTTCATGCAACTCTTCAGTAGGAAACAGGAGCAAAGCACAGTACAACTGACAAGAAATTAAAATTGGTCTTTTTCTCTTGTTGAGTTCAGGATTGCTTACAAACAACACAAGCAATTTCACTTTCACACATCTTGTTCCCAAGAGTCACCGCAGATGATAGCCCCTACTGATAGTGTTCATAAATATAGCTTCTCTGAGAAGAGAAGGTAGTTAGGTAGTACTACTGTCCCCTTCCATCTTTCCAGATAACACCTCACTGGGATTTCTCCATGTGATCCACACTTTCATATGCATGCACACTTATGTGCACATGAGCATACATAGACATGTATATGGACATGTGCACTCATATGCCCACATAGGCTTGCATATACTTAGACACGCACATATTCCCTCATGCATATGAGGGTATGTACTAACACACGTGCCTATTCATGCACATGTGTTCAAACATGTCTACCCCACATATTCATTTGCACATGAACACATTTATATGTGCACATATGAATGCACATATATGCATACAGAAGAGTACACAGGTGTAATTCTCTGCTTTTCATCTCTCCTCTTTCTGTCTCAGTTTTGTCTTTTTCTCTCTGTCTCTCCCCCTGTCCCCTAATAAATCAGCATCCTCTGTTTCTTTATTCTGATGTAAAGAGTGCTCAAGCCATAGTCTCTCTGTATGTCATCCTTGTGTCTACACAAATGCAGTCTGTTCAGCGTTTTGTGAAAGGAATGAATTGAAATTAAAGTTTTCTAGCAGACTCTAAGGGTCCAGGATGTAGGGAACAAGACACTAATTGTCAGTAGTGTGTTCTTTAGATGTCATTATCAACATCACTGTGACCACGGGCAATTGTTGTTTTCTTTGTAGTCTCTACTCACTTAAAATATAAGAGAACCGAAGGAGATGACTTTTTAGGTCATTTTTAACATTGATATTTATTTTACCTGACCCTGGATTCTTCTTGTTTCCAGTCCATCCTTACTCCACTGAAGGAGACAGAGCATAGCAAGGCTGAAGTTTACAGAGTCAAAAGATATCAAGAGTATACTAAATAAAGCTAAGAGCAGCGAGTCCTCTCTTTTCTCTTGGCATCCTTGTCTACAGCCCAGTTCCATCAGAAGCATGCAAGCCACCAGCACGCACATGGATTGCTGCTGGCAATCATTCATCAGCAGTGGGATGACACTGTTGCGGAGGAGAGCCATAGCCAGACATCATCTCACACCAGCCAGAGCTGCTGTCATCACAAAGATGAAGCTGTGAGAATACAAAGAGTAGGGAATCAATGAGGACTGTCAGCACATGTGTAACAGTGCAGTCAGCGTGGAAAACAGCATGGAGGTACCCTAAAATCTGAAAGCAGAACTAATCCAAAAAAATCTCACTTCTGGGTTTTTATCCAAAGGAAAGGCAGTTGATAGGGGGAAACCACACCCATCTCATGATGCTCTTTGTGGCACTAGTTACAACAATCAGGACATGGGGTCAACTGAGTGACCATCTGAATTAAGGGTGGTGATGATGGTGATAGAGGTGATAGTGGTGATGGTGGTGGTTGTGGCAGTGGTGATGGATATAGTATGGGTTGCATGTCTATGCTATGTGTGTGTTTTACCTATCAGCTAGTTAAGATTTGTTTGCTCTTCATGGGTAGAAATTTAAAACAGACAAGGGTAAGTGCCTTTGGTGCTCCAGTTTTCTGAGTGCTCAGAAGCAGCCTTAGAAACTTATCTCCAATCCCTGTTAGATAAGGGTCCACTATTCCAAGTTTCAAAGCCAGAGACTTGGACTATAGGTCATTGGGTTGGCGGCTTGTTGCTTTGCATTTAGCAATAATCAGCTCTGCAAGAGTAGCTCTTATAAACCCTGGGTTCCAGCAGCTTCAGCAGGGACACAGGCTGATGTTCCAGCTCCTGGGTGGATGTGGGGACCCTCAGGTACGACAGAGGCTAGGGTTGTGTGATTGGACCTATGGTAGGATGTTGGGATCTTCAGCCATCTTCAGTGGCTCATGATAGGGAGAAGTCTGACACAAGCTGATTGAGGCATTTATGACTAGTGTGGATCCCGCTGGACCACCCTCTGACCTATGCTCAGGAAGTAGACGTGATATTACTATAGCTTCTTCAGGGAGCTAGTGGTGTTTTTAGAGTAGCAAGGCTGTCATGGAGACAGTCCAGCCAGCAGTCCAAGAGGGGTTGCGTGATTGATGATCTTTCACTTAAAGCAAATGGGCATCAGCAAAGGGCCCAGCAACTGTGAATGAGGAAATCAAGTTTTCCCAGTTCTCAGCATCTTAACATGGCCATATTCTAATAGTGCCTGATAGTGTGCTGATCTTAGCCAAAGATGAAACAGCTTATATATATGTATATGCATATGTATATGCTTATATATATATACATATGTGTGTGTGTTTGTGTGTGTGTGCGTTGAAGTATGGTTGCACTGTGTTTCCATGGCTAGCTTGGTACTCAATATGTAGTTCATCTCAGTCTTGAACTCATAGCAATTCTCGGGTCTCAGCTTCCTCAGTGCTGGGAATGTGAATATGTGTCACACAGTTTGCTGAAGAGCTGTTTAATGTTTTCTGTGATGTTGGTCTGGGATACAGGAAAGCATCCTTCTTTTAAGAGATGCACAGGGTGTATAGTTATAGCTCCACTGCTGGTATAGTACAATCTTAGTTGTCCATTTCCAATCCTGTAGAGAAGAAGGTTGAGGTAGGACTTTCAAGACCTCTTTCAAGTGCATCCTGGTGATTAAACTGCCCAAGCAAACTTGCTTAAGGTTCACGGACTTTTTGGTTTCAAGCTGTAAGGCCCAGAAGGAAAACCACATTGAATTGTGTGTGTGTTTTCCTTATGTCCATCCTGTCACTGGCATAAGTGGTTCTAAGACTTACTTCCATCCTGTTTCCTCAAAGACAAAGCTTGGGGGATCTTTTTAAAAATTTTAATGATTTGAAAGCAATTCAAATGGATCTGATGAACCAATATACATATTATTTGAAACCTGTTCTAAAAGCTACTTCAGAAAGAAGTCAGCTCTTACAGCTAGTAAAATTTGAGACCATGTAAATGCAGATTACTAGATCCTGGTTGGGAGATCAGTTTTGATTTCTAGAAGTGACCATGACAGCATGGACAAGCATGGGGCTTGGGCTCAAATCTGTGTTGTTTTCAACTTTTTAACCTCTAGTCAGTTGCAACAACTTATCTTGATGGGTAGAATGTTTTTAGAGGATACTTTTATTTATTTATAGTAAAAAATATTTTAGATAAATTTAAAATTAAGACTTTAAAAATTAACATGATTTGAATCTCTTGGTAAATATGGCCTGACCACCAGAGTGTTGGGAGAAATGGAGTGAGAATTTAAAGTCATATGATGGCAGTATTGTCCTTGTACCCATCCACATGTTAGAATCTTTGCACTCTTTGTTTTCGATCTCAGTCTCCTTAGAATTCATTTTTTTAGAAACTGAGCTGACCCAGGCTCCCAGTTGGGAGATGCTGAGCTAGAATTCTCATCCTGAAACAGGATGTGGAGTGATTAGAAGCCTGTAGAGGATGCTGTCTGTGAGTTGCTTGGTGACATGATAGAGGCTGGATAATACCCCATGGTGAAGAATTGTGTATTAGAAAAGAATACAAAACAAAATGTAGGCCCAGAGAGCAAACAGGAGAAGACTCGAAGGGGATGAGTGAGTGAGAAGGTTTGGTGAAAGAACACTTCAGGACATTCATAGTGATAATGGACTGTCTGTCACTTTATGCCTCCTCTTCCCACAAGGCCACATCTTTGTGAAATTTGCTTACCTAAAAAGTCTGTGATATTTGTTATATCATCACTTTAGGTAATAAAGAATTGAAAAAGCTGCTTACCTAGCAGGACCTGGCCAAGGCCTTCTTACTGAGAAAGGGATTCTAGCTAAAGCAGCCCTATAGGCAGGGATAGGATGATATAATTCTAGGTGCAGTGAGGCTGTGGAATGAATATGCTGGACAATGTGGTAATTCATTATCCCCTCCAGCCCCTGGATTTAAAATGGGGTATAGCTGCAAAAGGAAAGCAAGCCATCAAATCAACTGAAGAAAAGGGAATCGTCATGATGCTTTGCAAAAGGAAGCTGCAGATTAACTGAATGAGATTGAATTAAAAAGCCATTTTTGTCTCACGGCATGTACTGTGAATGTTTCCATACTGCTATATTTGGAATAAATGCAAGCAGATGGGTCAGGAGTAAGATGGATAAAGCATAAGGAGGATATTATTTTGATATGAGCCAGTTTTTAATTACATTGGATCCACATGTTTGTGTGATGGCTGAGTTCTGAGTTACATGGGCTGGGTGGATGCTCTCATCATCGGCCCTCTCTGTCCTCTGCAGAGTTCTGTGCTTTCAAAAGTAAAATGTGGCAATACCTACATGGTTTTAGCCGTCTTCAACTCAACCAGAATTCTCTGAGACAAGGTTTCCATATACGATATCCTAGGTCAAGAATTCACAAGGTTCTTCCTGTATTAGTTACTTTACTCTTAGCTGTGACAAAATTCCGGGAAGTCCAAGGAAGGAAGGCATTCAGCTTCACTGTTCAAGAGGATACAGTAGACCATAGTAGGGAGACATGACTGTAGGAGCATGTGTAGTTGGTCACTTTGTACCAATTGGAAGTAGAGAGAGACTAGGAAGTGGGTTCTAGCTAACAAACTTGAAAGCCCACCTTCAGTAACACACTCCTTCCAGTGAGGTTGCACACACTGAAGCAATGGTTCTCAACCTGTGGGTCAGGACTTCTTTGGGGGCGGGGTCGTGTATCAGATGTTCTGCGTATCAGGTCTTTACATTACGATTCATGACAGTAGCAAAATTACAGTTATGAACTAGCAACAAAATAATTTTATGGTTGGGGCTCACCACAACATATGGAGCTGTATTAAAGGGTCATGGAGTTGGAAAGGTTGAGCTTCACGGCCCCAAAGTTTCTACAACCTTCCCAAACAATTTAAACACATGAGCCTACAGGCTACATGCCTCATTCAATCCACAACATTATGTCAAAAGGATTTTGAGGGAAAAAAATGGTCCAATAGAAGTTTCTAGAAGGATAAAAATGCTCCTTACTACCTACTACTGACATGTGAGCTGTGAGCACTCAATGTACAGCTTGTGTACATAAGAAACTGATTCTTAAATTGGGTTTTAATTTTCACTAGCTCAAGTTTAAGGAGTCACGTGTGTCCTACTGACGGCTTGGGAGAAACGCAGATCCTTATCTCATAATAAGACAACTAGAGACTCTGAAAAAAAAAATGAGGCAGTAGGCAGTTTATTTTAAGGGCTTTTCAAGTCCAGACATTAGCCTGGGATGGCAAGTGTGTTGGCTTGAGGGCAGAAACCAGCTTCCTGTAGCCCCTATGTCAGGCGCTGCCTTTCCATGTTTGCTGAGTAATCAGGAGGGCACAATCTCACATGCGATCTATGTCATGGTTTCCCTCTGCTGCATGTGTTTGTCTTTGTTCTTGACAAAGAACTTTTGTGACTTCATCTCTACACTTATATCCTGTTTATCTTAAAGCTTCAGGGGGCATTGCCTTGCCATGACTGCAGTTTGTTAGGCAAGCTTCCCTATTAGGAATTTGTATGCTGCATGTCCAGTTCGGGTTGGAGAAGTTAGACTAGCTGTTTGTGTTGGGGACATGACAAAGATAAAAGACTCTAGCACAGGCTGAGTATTCCTGTCCATCTCTAACAGGACTTCAGATGACGTAAGACACACTGGAAAATGGAACACTATTTTATTTCTTACCATGCAGAAGTGGATGGCATACTTCTAAAGAGTGTTGATATCTGTGATAATGTTGTTTTTATTCCATGAGGAGAAACGACTCAAAGCCAGGAGAGGAAGATGGACACTGTGTTTGGGAAGAAAAATCAAATGTCTCTCGACCAGACTAATGATGTTTGTGGACCGAAAAGGGGTGTGGGTTGAAGAGCACAGATGAAAGTCAAAGCTTATGGGAAAAAGAAATGAAGTAGAGGTGCTCGGGAAAACTAGGAGATGGTAATTTTTGGATGATGGTTATAGACATAATTCACCTCACAAGCTCTTCTTAAAATGTAAAATATGCTTCCTTTATGAAAGATAGAGTCTTTGCTTTGTTCTTGAATTGATATTAGGGTGGGTTTTTTTGTTTGTTTTTACAGTACCAGGATTTCTAAAATTGGGTAATAAAATGCCATCTAGATAGTACATAGGTGAGAGAGAGAGAGACACATACACACACAGGGCTGGGAGAGAGACAGAGACAGAGAGAGACAGAGAGAGAGAGAAAGAGAGAGAGAGAGACAGACAGACAGACACACACACACACACACACACAGAGAGAGAGAGAGAGAGAGAGAGAGAGAGAGAGAGAGAGAGAGAGAGGTGGAATTCAAACTTGCCTAGAATCCAAACTTGTCTATGTGTGTATGGAACACATGGTAAAATCACACCAGAAGTTCCAGCTAACTTTTAAGGAACTCCCAGCCAACAGGTAGTTTCAATCAACAGGATAAAAATGGTGGTGCCTCTGCATGTGTCCAGTGTCTGGGCCATAGAATCTCATGGTAGTCTCCAAGCCAGACAAGCAGCTTTAAGCACAAACTATTAAATATTCATGCACCCTCAAAGCACCAATATTTTTATTTTTAGGAAAAATATTTGGGAGAAAGCTGAGCATACCATAGGCATTCCTTTATGAACTATCATTATGATTCAAGTTGCCCATGCTCAAATGTGTTCTTGTCTGCCATTTTAGTCTTCAAACATGTGCTTTATAACATTGAGCTAGACATATCCCCAAATCAATATGCCACTGTTCCTTTTTGAACTCTGAGCTTGGACTTGGCATGTTCAGAAGCATGTTTCTTAACTGAGCATGCTCAGGAATATGCCACAGTCAAATGTTTTCCTGTGTGAAAATCTATAGACTCCCCAAAGGAAATCTCTGCTTGTCCTTGGTTTAAAGAGGGCTTTGCTTAGGAAACAATTCCTTTCTTAACTGACACAGGTAACAGTCCTTTATCCTTTATTTATTAGCTGTGTTTATTTTGGCATCTCTTCGCCAAGATTCAATGCCATTCAAACAGGTCTTTTCTAATCATTCATGCAGCTCCAGCTAAATTATAGACACTGTAGAGCAAGCAAGGCTCACTACAGCATGCCCTGCCTGAATCTCTGAACCCTCAGAATCTATAAATAAAATTTTTTAAAAGAGCACTGAATGTTGGTTTATTTTTTTCAGTCACATGGCCTGTAATATGAATGTGTTGAGAACAATGAGGGGAATTGATTTTAAAGCGTGTCTATATTTTGATGGAGGGAGAATTCTGGAAGCTTCCTCAGTTCTAAGCAAGGAAACCATGATGAGCAGCAGAGGCAAACACTGGAGTGAGCAAGGGTAAGGAGTGGGGATAGGTGGGATTTAGGGATGAGGTGAAAGAGTCCTTCTTCCTCTCAGAGGAGTAGGTTGGAAGCAAGCAAGCAAGAAGGCACAGAGGACAATCCAAGTCCTTATAATCTAGCACAGCAGAGGGGCTGAGAAACCTCCTTTACAGAATACAGTGTTTTGTTAGGATCTTGTCTGAAAGAGGCAGAGAATAGCAATGAAATGACATCTACTGCAAATACTGCAGAATGAATCTTTCAATGGTTTTTTTCCCCCTTAGCCTGGAATCTCTTAAAATGCTTCAATATGGCCCACACTTTAGGATGAAATAAACAGCCAAGGATGAGGGTTTGATCCACCCCTAAGTCTATTTCATACAAGTCCCACAGCAACCATGTATCAAATAATCTCTTTGAAAAACACCAGAGGGAACGAAGGAGAAATGAGCAGTCAAACTACATCTGACCCAATTGTTCATACAAGTAGAAAAGTGGAAACAAAAACAATTTGTTTGTATGAATGGAGTGGGCTTATTTTTCATGCATGATTCACCAAATTCCTGAGCCGGTTATTTTGGGAGAATACAAATGTGAGAACTGCACTTATTACTTAGGTTGTTTTCATAAATCCGAGCAAATCTATGTGTATATATATATAAATGTTATATTTCTGAATTGTGGTGGTCATCAATCTTTTACTGCCACTCAATTTAAATAGTTACCTCCAATAATGGATCAGTTTTCCACACTGTACACAAATGCAGGGAAAGGCTAGCCTGTTTTCTTGCTTGCTTCCTCCCACCCAGTCTCTAAATAAGAGTGAGCCATTCCCTACCATGCATGTGGGTGGCAACTCTTTTCTTGGAGCAGGGAGAAAAGAAACACAAGCAACTATGAGAAGCATTTGAGCAAATATTAGTATTTGGTATCTTGCATTTACAATAGTCCTGGGACAAAAGTGTAACACAATCAATTAATGTTAAAATATATTCAAGTCAAGAGCACTTGGTTATTGTTACCTGCAGCTAAGCATAGAGTACTTGTTCCTGCAAGCTCTCTAGTTATTTTGTGGAAAGCTTAAATGTCTAAGAATGGGTGCCAATGATATAAGTGGTAATATTTTGCAATCTTTTTTTTTTTTGGATTGCTATATGCTATTTGCAATATCTCATCAATGATTTCAGAAATCAGAGCACTTAAAATAAGTGCTATTAAGGATGAAAACAAACTGACTATATTTGTGAAATCATATATACATACAAATATATATATATATATATATAATGTGAATTCAGAAGTATTTATAATCTTTTGGTATAGAAGGATTGTGAGGGACTGAAGAGATGGCTCAGCAGTTAGCAGAAATGTCTACTCTTGCAAGGGACCTGGATGCAATTCCCATAGCCCACATGTTGGCTCATAGCTTCTGTAACTTCAGTCTCAAGGGCCTAGTGCTTTCTTGGGGCACTGCACACACATGGTACACAGATATACATGTAGATAAAACACTGATACACTCACTCATAAAACGAGAAAAGGATAAAGTTGTATGTGGTACCAATGGAGAAGAGGAATCTAACTCAGCTGGGTGTTTGATATAGCCCCTTTGGTCTATAAAACCAGTGTGGTATTTGCCACCTGCTATCAGCTAGCTGATTTTGCAATTGTGTTCCCTATTATTCATGCACATAGACTTGTTGGGGACTGCTTGTAGCCACCACAGCATGACAGATCATTGGCTGCAGTACACCTTTCCATGTTTATATGCATATATATGTCAGTACAGATAGAATCATCCAGCAGAGCAGACCACATTCAATCTAAAACTCAAAGTGAATCAATGTTACCTATCATGACATTATTTCTGTCTACTGAAAAGAAAAGACTGAGACCATGTGACTCAGAATGTTCATGAAGACCTTCTTCAGGAACACCAGACAGGATGAACACAGTGTCAGTCACCAGATGTTGGTGTCTGCACATGTGTTCAGTTAGGAACATGGGCTGCCTTCACTATATTTAAGAGTCGTAATTGACGAATATGTGTTATATATTGAATCTAGAACACTGATATCTTTATTCTTAAATTTTCTGTTCAAGTGCAACACTTATTTTATCCACAAAACACAATCCAAACTTCAGACAAAGCACTTCAGTTGAGTTTGTGTGGCAGTAACTAAAAAGGTCAGAAATATTAGCATGATGCAAAACTACATATAAACAAAGTATTGGGGAGAACAAGGACTTACTCCAGTGTCCACAGTCTAATCCCTTACACCTGTGATTATGGTATAGTCTACAGCAAAAGGAATTGACACTAGGAATGAGACTGTGCACTTCAGGATGCATTTCCAAAATGCAATCTGAGCATGGTGACCTGGAAATCCTATAATTCTCAGAGATGCAGACAAGATGCTCAGGAACACAGGGATATTTTCAGCTACATGTTGAATTTGAGGACAGCCTGGGCTTCATGAGACCTTGTCTCAAACAAACAAAAATAAGTTAACAAAACTTAAAAGTGATATTGTGATCCAAAATGATTCATTTTAATTATACGAGACCTTAGAGGGCCAAGGTATTCTCATGTTTCCGTCAAAGAGATTTGAATTGACATAAGTCCAACTCACATGGAAAGCATGAGAAAAGAAGTAACAGGACTTCCTGGAGCAAAGATAGATTCCCAGATATCAACTAGCCAGATATGTAGATGAATGTCCAGATATCAACTGACAAGGAGCGAAAATGAAGCTTCAGGCATTAATTAGTCAGGAGCAAAAATGGGCCCCCAGATGTTAACCAGCCAGGAATGAGAATTCTGGTGAGATCATTGGGCACATCCAAGACAACCTGAAAGAGTCTGGAGCCAGATTTTCCTTACACTTAGAGGAATATGGATCTGTAGACACCTTGATTTCAGCCTTGTAAGGCTAAGATGAAGACCTGCTAGAACATCCTAAAGATTTCTGGCCTACAGAACTTGGTGATAATAAATGGCTATTTTCTTTTGATAAATTTGTGATGATTTATTATGACAGCAAAAAACCCCACTATTGTAGGGAATTTGAGAGATGAGATGACTATTGGACACACATACACATTTTATTTATATACAAATACACACACATACATTCACGTTATGTTTTTATGCCTAAATGAAGCCAATCAGTCATTGGTGGACTCTTCTTTAACTTCTCTTAGTAACACAATGCCAGGATTCTATTATACTTTTATGTAATTTTGGCTCCCAAAGCCCAATGCTTGCAATTGCTGAGGCAGAATAATAAGGCTTCTAATATATGCTAACTAAAGAAAATTGGACATGTTAATTTTCCCAGAGGCTCTCCAGTTAATTTCCTGAGGAATTTCCCTTTCAGGCACCCTTTGGTCCAAGCAATTGGCAGCTTGAGAGTTTGCAGCTGACACAGACTACGGTACAATGCCGATACAAACACCTCGTTCCATAAACAGTCATGACTACTACACCTTCAGTGGGATGAAAGGAACCTAAAATGCTTGCCTAGAAAAGTAACTCTTCATTGCTGAGGTTGAGATGGATGACCTTGACTTCAATGAGAAATAGTTCTGGCTCTTTTAGAGTCCTTTCCTTGACTACACTCTGCTTTTGATCTTTCTTCTATGCAATCATCTATTGAAGGTGTTTGTGGATTTATTTGATTTCTTTTTTGATGCATGTTTCTTCATAGCAGAATCTGTGTCTCTTGGTTATTTGTATTCATACTAGGTTCTGCATTCCAGCCTCCCAATAAATGCAAAAGCAAAATTAGATGGCATAACAGTTACTACTTTGTTGCTGGGATGAAATTAACATGACCAAAAGCAATTTTTAAAGGAAGGAGTTTGATTTGACTGATACTTCCGGAGAGCTACAATCCACACTGTCAGGGAAGGCATGGGATGGCAGCAGAGCAGGAAGCTGACTCCTTACATCTTTATCCATACATTGGAAGAAAAGAGGGTAAATTTAAAGTGAGTGAGGGTATTAAACTCTCAAAGCCTGGTCCCAGTAAGCTCTCTCCAGCAAGGCTGCACCTTCTAAAGGGTCTATGACTTCTCTAGATACCCTACCAACTGAGGACTAAATTTTCATAGAGAAGACCTTAAGAAGGACATATCTTTTCCAAACCACCACAGGCATCAAAAAATGGTAAAGGCTTAGTAAATGTAGATAACTGATTCTTCTATGTCATGCCTGAGACTAAATTGTCTCAGGGGAAGCATTGATGAATCAAGTGTTTTCTGTTCTCAAGTCTCTCAACACATATGATGGTATAGTAGTGAAACAAATGAAAACTATCATAGCAAGTAAATGTGCGTGATGTTAGAGGTTTGGAGTCAAAACTGAAGTCATCTCCACGCCATGCTCTATGACTGAGCTACTGCCCCAGCCAATAAAGACTTTTCTGAAGTATGAAGAAGCTACAGCTCTGAAGTAGAACCAAACCCAAGTTCTAAGCAGTTGGGTGTACATAAGAAAGACTATTGGAGAGACAGCTTTGAAAGGCTGGTGCAGTATGGGATGTTATCTAAAAAGAATTATATGGAATGCATATGTCACTATGCATATGTCCAAATGTTCAGAACTAGCGTTGGAAAGTCAGAGGAGGCAGCTACTGCTATGCTTGATGAGGAAAGACAGAAGATGGGTAAACATGGTGATCGTGGTATGCTCTTGCTGGTTTTATGGCAACTTGACACAAGCTAGAGTCATCTAAGAGGAGGGAAACTCAATCAAGCAAATGCCTCCATAGGATCCAGCTGTATTGATTGATGTGGGAGGTCCCAGGCCATTTTGGATTGTGCCACCCCTGGGCCGCTGGTCCGGGTTCTATAAGAAGGCAGCCTGAGCAAGCCATAATGAGAAATCCAGTAAACAGCACTCCTCCATGGCCTCTGCATCAGCTCCTGTCTCCAGATTTTGGCCCTGTTTGAGTTCCTGTTGTGGTTTCCTCCAATGATGGACTACAATATGGAAGTGAAAGTCAAATAAACACTTTTCTCCCCAACTTGCTTTTTTGTCATAGTGTTTTTTTTTTTTCTTCTTTTTACAGCAAATAGAAAACCCTGATTAAGAAATGCTGTAAGGTTAAGAAACAATGTCTGACTTTAAAAGAGATACTGCTTGTGGAATATAAGCACCTAGATGTGAATCACCTGCAAACTATGACATTTTCAATGGTACATAAGTAAGTATATTGTTTGTGATACAACATATAGTCATCAAGAGAGGCGGTGGCTATGATGAATTCAGCTCAACTTAATAGAAATGCTGTCGGTGATTTTAATAAACCAATTCTGTCTCTCTGTTGCAAGACATCAAGGAAAGAAGCTGCAGGAGCTGTGAGGGTGGTTTGTGATGGAGAATACTTGCAGTGTGAACGTGAGGACAAGTATTTGTATCCCAGCACTCATTGAACCAGCTGGGTTTCCTGCAAATGCCTGAAATTCCAGCCCTGAGGGATCTAACACTCTCTTACAGCTTCACAAATACACAGATATGCACATCTACAGATACATGCACATACGCATGCCGACATGCGCCCATACTCTATGCTACACTACATAGAGGATCATGCTCTCTGGAGATGAATCTATTGTTCTCTTTCTTTGTGTCTCAGATCTTCAAGAGATAATGCCTAGGTGTGGCTGGTCATCCTTAGCAGACACCTTTCTTACACTCTATATTCATGCCTGGCCACAAACTCAAGACTTGGTGTTTTGAAACAATATCATAGGACCAGTACTATCAGGAGGCCTGTAATAGGCTAGAGTTGGATCTGTTTATATAAAAAAGCATAGGGAAGTCTTCTGAATGAAATAGATGCACAGGACACTAAAACCAGTGACTAGGGATAGGAGGGTGGACTTAGACCTTAGGACAGCTACTAGTGCTGTGGAAGCCATGGGTGTCAGGGTTAAAGACTTGGGAATGGTTGTTCAGGGACCTCAGCAATAAATTGTAAATGTTGCCATGAATCTGCAAGGGCTAGCATTTTTTATTCTGGTGCATTTGTATGGTATGAAGAGAGGGAGGAATGAGAATGTAGGATGTGTGAATGGTGCTTTATAGTGGGCTATTGTGGTGGCTCTGGAGGGAGGCTAAGAACGAGAGAAATGTATATAATGCATTAGCGAAGGCCTTGATTAAAATGAGTGAAATGTTTGAGCTTTGTGTGGGAGAGAGAAGTATGGGTGCATTTACTAGACTTGCTTCTCGGTCATTGTTGTTGGGGGATCTGGCTCTACCCTTTCATGCAAGACTGTCTCATGTCTCTCCGGCATTTGCAACGCTAGGTTTACTCAAGCTATATAACCTTATGAATCTGTTTCTTGGGGTGATGAGACTGGATATGATGTTGTGGATGGCCCTGGTGCTGCTTGTATTTTGATGTCAATTCCACTTTCTCAGGAGAGGCTGCAGATGAGGAGTGAATCATGTACACAGGTGACTTCTTGTGAACCTTCTCCCCACCTTAACTTGTAAAATAAAGGCTAGAGCCAGTGATTGGGCAGTGGAAGGGAAGGTAGGGCTGAAAAGTTTGGGGGAGAAGGAGGAGAGAGATAGAGATGGAGGAAGAAAAATAGAGGAGCAGGAAAACGATCTTAAACAACCACAAGTAGCTAGGAATATCTTATAAGGGATGGATAATTACAGGACAATTTGTCTTATCTAGGTGGGCAATTTATATCCATATCAATTGGCTCTGAGTAAATTGTGTGGACGTTTTGTGGGTGGAAATTTACCGATATAAATCTGACTTATAAATTACAAGCCTCTGGAGTTTTGATTTTACTGGGTTACTGGGATTTGGGACCACTGACCACAGTGGGTGGATGGCTGGGAATGTTTGCAGAGCCTGCAGCAAGCGAACTGCAATCAGTCACTGCATGGGGCTAGCCTTGGAGGCGGTGAGACCGAGACTGCTGGAGCAGTAAGTAGATAGGTTTAGTGTGGTATGGTGCCACACTTTTTCTAATATTTCCAGCAACAATACGACATCTCTTAGGACCTGAAGAGTTTGAAATCTGGTAGTTTAGAACAAAAGAATATAGCATAAAATCTGTTGCAAAATGCAATGTTGAAAAGGAAGAGGAAGAAGGAAGCCATTATACGTAGAGAGCATCTCTGCTTTAGAATCTGTATGTAGTTCATTTCGTTTAAGGCAGGCACTGAAGTAGAAGTGATATCCATTTCTCAGATAAAGATGGAGTTCAAAGGAGCAAGCAACGTAGCTTTTCCAAATTGACAGAAGAACCACTAGAGAAGGAACAGACTTCATTCTCATATATGAAGTCACATTGTTTTCAACAGATTGCTCCAGGACTCAACAAATGAAAGAACTCACACCCAGAGAGACTGAAGGGATAAAATTCAAGAAGGAAACATCTTGGTTGAGCATCAGCATTCAGAGGTTGGGGAATGAGGAAAGTTCCAAGAAAACCCAGAAGCAACACAAACAAACATACCCAAAATGGCTCAAGCCAATAGCCTCTTCAAAAAGACTACAGGCTCCCATTTGGAACATCATAACCAAGGACTGTGGAGAAAGTACCCAAGACTGGCTAAGAAAGCAAGAGAGGACGGAGGGAGAACTCTGTGAGAGATGGAGGCTACACAGGGTTATCTACTGAAGGTCTGCAAGCCAAATGGTTGTGTCAAGCTATACCTGTTGATGTCTGTTCTGATATTTCTGCCGTTTATATTTCTTCTTCTCCTGTTGTATAGATGTGACAATTATGGGTAATAGAGCTTCCAAGATGAGCAAACACACAACTTGTTTTGGTCACAGAACCGAATCTTAAAGTCTATCTCTCTGGGCTATGGATCCCTGGATTGTATGGGATACAGTAAATAAAATAAATGAGAACAATATTAACTTTAAACTCATTTTTATCTGTGATGAGAGTCAGGCCAAGTGGCTAGCTGCAAACAACACAAGGGATTAATGCTGGAATCCATTTGGGAATTTAGCCTCCTACTACCAAAGTCAGAACAGTGTGGTGATCGTATCTTGTTTGGACATATGAAGGCAGGATATACAGCTATCTTGGGATAAGCATGGCTTTTCGTATTTATAGAGCTCTTGTTTTGAGCATTGGGTGTCTTTCCAGAGCTAACACAGGCAGTCAAAGGCAGGAGTTGCTTTCTTGTCATAGGCTTGTCTTCCAACCAAGGACTCTATTGCTTCAGTCTCTGTGGATCAGCAACACGGAGATGCCCAGGGCTGGCCACATGTGGTAGGAACTTTTTCTGTCTCTGGGTGAGAGCAAGCCTTCTGTGAGCTGCCAGTTGGCAGCCCTGACAGCTGCCAATAGCAAACACACCAGGAATAACATGGAAGGAAATGACTGATTCATTTCCCAGGAGCAAGTCCCCGCACAGACAGCCCAGAAGCAGTACTGCAAATTAATCTTCAAAGTATTCCTTTGATAACTGAATGTAGGTTTTTAGATTTTTTTTTTCTTCTAAAAATGAACACCTTGTGTAACATACGTCTTTGCATGGAGGAGTGAGACAAGGGTATAGATACTATGAAGTGGGAAGCACAACATTACAGTTAACATGAAAGGCAACTTAATACAAGTAATGGGCCTGGAGCTTGTTAAATGCACCAGATCATCACACACAGAAATGGAGTGCTTGCCTGCATAGTGATTTTCTAGAGAAGTCACTACTAAAGTGCTTCTAGCTGTCCTCTTTCACTGTCAGGGTCCTGCATGCTATCCCCAAGTTTCTTGTTTATTGGGTCCCTGGCTAGCAGCCACAGGGGTCAATTCTGGTCTGGCCATCTGCTCCTCAGAATACCAATTAGAGAGAAGTAGCATTGAAAAACAGAGGTTTAACCACATATGCATACTGATATTGAGGTCCGATGGCCTCAGTTCCTCTTTAGGGTATTGATATGAGATTTAGGTATAAATAGAGGAAGAGCTGGGGCAGGGTCAAGTGGTATGCATAATGAAGTCATTTTGCTCAAGGTGTACTATGGTTGATCGTTATGTCCTTCCCCTTTGCCTCTTGATAAATCCATGCTTGTCTTTGAAATCCAATATACCTCAGGAAATCATTTCAGGACCGCACTGCTAACTTTCTTATTAGGGAAGACCTCCAAGCATGCATCTATTCATTTGTTTATTCTCTTAGTTACTCATCACTCGTTCACAAAGGTTTTTGCCCATTTCCCCATACCAGGAGCTCTACCAGCTGAGGCCAAAGCCCTGGAGGTGCAGCACAAGCCCAAGCCAGCCAGTGTCTGCCCCGATTACACTAAAAGATGGGCATGCAGCTTATTTCACAGATAATGACACAAGACCATGTAAGGGAGAGGAAAGGGGGATGAAGAAAGCTGGGAAGGCGATTCAGATGCAGGTGAGACAGAGTAAAGAACAGCTGGGGAAAGAGATGGCTGAGTCAGACTTGGCTAGAGGATGTGGGCAAAGCAGAGAAACAGTGGGAACAGTGCCGGGGTGGGAAGGAGCCCATAACACTCACAGCAATTACAACATGAAAGTGCAGCTCTTCCATGGGCTCAACTGGGCTCTGCAAGAGGTCCATGGCCTCACAGGGCTTGGTGTTATAATAATGCTTTTGCTGTTCACAAGTGCAAAGATTTAATCTGAGAGGTGATGCAGTCATGGGTGTTCCAAGAAGGGTTTGCCCTGAATTGGTATGGGCACCAGAGAAGGTTTCTTTGAGAGTTAGAAATAAATCAAAAGATGCCATAGCATTTATATAAGAAATGTATAAATTATAATGCCTTAAGTTAAAAGAAATCCTAATCAAATTGAGAAAGGAAAACTTGACAATTATTATGCTGAGGTCTTTTTGAGTAAGGAATATTAAACACTTGGATATATAAGTGAGGATTACCTGTAAGCTACTGGATATTGGAAATTTAAGTTATTAGCATTTCCCTGCTATATAACAACTAAAATTTGGAGTCACCCTTCTTCATTAAATTTTCAGCAGAACAGATATCATACATAAAACCTTTACAATATGAACAGTATTTACAGTATTTACAAAGTGTTGTAAATTCATCATAAGCCAAAATAATTTTGAATGTAATGTACTATTTTAAAACGTGTGTCACAATACATAAAGCATGTTTGTATCATGCATGTCTTTTATATACTTTAGAGTAGGAAATAATTATAATCATTAATCTTTATGCTCAAGAAGACACTAACATGTTGAGAACTTAGAAAATACATGAAACTGGTAGAGAAATAATGAAATTAAATAATTATATGTCTAAGTTCTCTATAGCCAAAAGGTTGCTATACAGAATTCAATTGAAATATTTTGCAGGAGTTTTCTTGTTCATGGAACACTTTGAGATGCATCTCTTAAACTGTAAGTCACCCTTCCTTGCTCCATCATCTGCTTAGGTTTCTTGTCACTAACCAAATAAAAAAAAGTATAAAAAGAAAGAGAAAGAAAGAGAGAAAGAGAGAAAGATGTGAAGTGTTTTAGCTTGAAATGTTCAATACCTTTGGTAGAAGTTGGAGCACATTACATGTACCTTTGCATAATATAACATCAATGACAGATATTGTGGTGTCAGACAGACCTGGGTTTAATCTGGCTTCACTTAATAGTGACACTGTGACTCTTGACAAATAATTTGACCCTTTTAAACTCCAGTCCCATTGTTGATGTGATGAGAGTATTAATACTATAGATGTCTTGAGATATTTTTGAAGATTTCAATAATGTAATGATAGTCAAATACTCAGCTTGACACTGATTACACTGTGAACACTAAGTAAATATTAGCAACCATCATCTTCACCTTGACTGAAGTATGATAATCATTAATTCTAGATTTTATATACAATTCCCATTTATCTCTCTTTATGTAGTCAACATGAACATTCCTCATGGCTGAGTTGAGGGAGTCTCTGTGTTCTGCTGGATGCATGACTTGGTACCCAGATTGGGAAAAGACTAAGAATATGTTTTTGAATTATTGAAAAAAAAAAAGAATATTGTAAGGTGATGATTTTTTTAACTAAAACTGTTATACTAGATTATATATTTAAGAAGAAAGGAAGGGAACCAGTTATTCTTCTTTATCCCAGGCATTTTTGTTTATTACATTACCTAAATTTATCACCAGGAAAGTAGACAAATGTCCCCTGTTTTCATGAACTGCTGCCTGTGAGAACAAATGGGAAATCCCACTGGAACCTTAAAATGGACTTCCTCTTCATGCATCAAGAAGCAGTCAAATTCAGCTTTGGTGAGAACAGGGACAATGGGTTAAAAATTAAGGCCAAATATCTGTAGTGCCTTTCTTCAGAAATGAAAATAAGGACAGAAATAGGGTTCAAGATGAAAGAAAGCTGACTGAATGACAGGGTCATGGGCAAGAGTTTTACATACCTTTCAACAGAGGCTTATGTGTAAAACTGTATTATAATACCCATTTGGTGAAATGTCTTCATACAATGTCAGTATAAATGCATAGATAGTTTTCAATATCCATTTTTAAGAGAAGAAACGTGTTTCTTATAACCACCTTCTAAATAGGAAGGGTCTCAATATGTGGAGTGGAGTTTTTTTTATATCAGGTTAGACTGTAACTAAGCACGGTAGTCTCAAACTACATATGGAATGAGGTAGAAGAGTCTCATCTCGTACTGGAGAAGACTTGGGATGGCGATATAAAACTGAAAAGGAGTCTAGGGGGGCAGCTCAGTTGATAGACTCCTTACATAGCATACAAGAAGCCTTAGCCTCAATCTCTACTACTAATAAACCAGGAATGGTGTTGTGTGCTTGTAATCCCAGCACCCAGGAGACAAAAACAAGAGGATCAGAAGTTCAAGGTCATCAGGTACAAGACAAGTTTGGGATACAAATGACTCTGTCTCAATATGGGAAGAAATGAAGCAAAGAAGGAAAAGAGTATCAGAAATAGTAAAAAAGGTAGAATGTTTGCCATTATCACCAGCCCCTACTGTGAAGAATCCACAACACTGAAAAAATATCTAGGGAAGATTTCAATTTGCTATTGGCTGGGCCAATGTAAACCCTCTGCTGGCTCCACGCAATCTCAGTAAATTACACATTGCTCATGAGTGCTTTTGTGTGAATGGATTATTTTAGCAGAGAGCATGAACTGAAAGAAACTGGAAAGATAGCTAATTTTTTTCTCCTTTCTGAAAGTAGTACGACACATCTTTAAATGAGAGGAAACAAGAGATTATAGGGTGGAGTGCCTCTGAGCAAAGAAAAGTCTTTGTCTGTTTCTTTAAAGAGGAAGGGATAAGAAGGTGATAAGAAAGCCAACGCAAGAGGAAGAAAAGAAAAATTAATCACAACTGTGCTCTCCCAGCTTTGCTGTCTGTCTCAAGCTATCTTCCTGGGCAGATTGCACAGGGGAGGGACCAGTCCATGTGCAACATCAAAGACAAATGATCACACTTCCCATTGCTCTGACCTGAACTCAGCATCCTTGCCTATAAATACAGGACTAATATAAATGGCTTTTTTGCCTCAGGGAAAAAATTCCTAACAGAGATTTCTGTTAAAAAAACTGAGTTATATTAAGATGCAGCAATATGGGATACATACATAAGCTCAGTGGTAGAGCATTTGTCTAGCATCCATGAGGCCTAGATTCAATCTCCAGCATGGGAAAAAAAGTAAAACAAATATGATGATGACATGGTGAGAGTTATAGTGAGAATACAGAGATTGCTTGCATCCTGGACTAGTAGCCAGCTGTTTTTTCCAGCACCCATGCTGACTGCAATATTCCATGTTGACAGGCATTTGGCCACTTCTAAATTTTCTTATATTTACATCTGTTTTAGACTCAGTGTTTTTTATTAGAAGTGACAGCTAGCTATCATCAGTTCAGGCCTGTCTAGTTTCACCATTAATGATATATACCATATATCTCATATAGAACAACACACACAGAGACACATACACATGCACGCATGAGTACATGCATGCACACACATTCATGCACACATACATGCAGGTGTACACACACATACACACAGGCACATGCATACAACATCTTTATTATTTGATTCTTATTTCTTTGAAATGTCTAAAAATTTTACTTGTTCGTGTTCAAATTGAAGCAAAGGCTGATCTTTGAACACCAAAATTTTCATGAATTTTCCCCACAACACAATGTCATTGTCTTAGGGGGCATTTGGAAATATATTTGATATCTTGCTTTTCCAAACCTTGGAGTTATTGAGAGAGTCTATCTCCAAGGATATGAATGACTGCCAGTGAGAAGACCATTTCACTTGTTGGAGAAAAAAATATTACCTAGTATATCTGTCTTTCTATCTGAGGCACCCTAGCCAGATGGTAAAAGCATTTCACCAACAGCCCTTTGTTTCTTAGCTCTGCTTCTCATATGTGATAGCACAATCCTCCTTATTACTGCAGCCCCATATACAAGACTTTTTCTCCATTGGCTTAAGGAGATATCAGATTCCACTGAGCAGCATTGGCTCTGAATGACCCACCTACTAATCCTGCAGGGTAAAAGGATACAGTCTAAGCTTCCAAGCCAGAGGTCATGATCAAACTCAGGCAAAGAGAGGAATGGAGGAGACTTTCAGAAAAGTGCTTCCCATTCAATAGCTAAAAGGTAAGCAGAGAGGGCCAGAAGAAATAACACCCATCCACTTTGTGGACAGCTCCAGCTCCTCTCTTCCATTATTTTACATGCCTAGGTCCTCCAGACATTTCCACACTTGGTTCTCTTGTCTCAGATGTATTTTCCTTGCTATATTGTTTTTGCTTTGCAAAGTTCTATGTATACTTTCAGAGCCACACATCATGTGTTCTGTAAAGGGTCCCAGTTATGTGCTCCTGCAAAACCCCTTCCTCCATGCATTTGGTGCACACATTCATAGAAAGTAATTAACTAATTAGCATGTACAAGAAGCTGCACAATCCACATCCTTTTGAGAATGGGAGGCATGTGGTGTTGGATGCAATAAGATCCAACAACAGAGAACCAGTACTACTTCCTGAGTGGACACAATGCATGGGGTCTCTTAACAGAACCTTTGGTGCGTGTGGGTTGAGAACAATAGGTTTTGAAGATCTTGAAGTTTGTTGAAGCTTATCTACTTCAACCACTTCCTTACTCGGATCAGGAAACTGAGGCTGAAGTGGGTTTCTTTCCAGCTCTGACAGTAAATGGTCTGAGCCACCAAAAGGAAGGACAGATTGACCCAATTCTTGGCTGAGAAACCACAGCTATGTAGCTTAAACTTCCTGTTTTAAATGCCATGGCAGGATAAAGTTGTGGGCTACATTGCTATAACTCAAAATTCTCTTATCACCCTTTCCGTCTACCTCTCCCTTCCATCCCTTTCCTTCTTTCCCCTCCTCCTTCCTATCCCCTACCCTTTTCTTTACTCTCCAATGGTCCTGGCAGGGCCACCAACATCAGAGCTGTGATTCACACTCTTTGCTCTGTGTTGCTCCTGTGCCCGCTCAAGTCTACCATTTATGACTCACAGCTCAGTGAAGGGACATAATAAATCTTGCTGGGAATTCAAAACATGCAAACAGACTGTCATGGGAACTATGGGGACTTAAAGCAAAGGGATAAAATTGACTCTTTGTGACAAACATCCTTCTATTTTTATGACAGTATCTGCATGGACATTCTCTTTGGAGCAGGTCAGAATTAGCCGGGAATAGAATCCAGTGATACTTTGAATGAAAAGTGGAGACTTACTTGGATCCTTGCCAGGTAATACTCAGGCACAAACATGTAGGAATGGTTCCCAATGTGGTTTTGTGAAAATCCACAAGCCCCTTTTTTCTACTGAGTGAGTCATGTGTGGGTTCTGCCCTGTCTCCGCATTTAGAGTGTCTTACAGGCTCAGCTACACTCATCACTCTCCCTTCTGCTTCCTGATTTTATAGAACTATATCACCACCCTTTCCAGAGAGACTGCCTTGATGGTACCTGCATCCATACATTTAGACCTGAATTCATTGTGCCAGACCATCCTTGCTTGGCTAGCAGGCTTTGTTCCAGGTATGAGCTAACCATGAGTTAGGATACACAGCTATGAGACTATTAAACACTACATAAGTGAGCTGGTGAATGCTATGAAGCAAAAAGAAAGTTGGAGTAGTAAAAGTGCCAGGAAGTTGAGGCAGAGACAACCTTGTAGTATCTGGAGAAAGATGCTCTTTGAAGGTGATGTGGAGACATGAAGGTAACCACAGGGAACATCTTTGGGTTGTCTTCTCAAACAAAAGAAGGGAGTAAACTTGTTTACTTGTGAGACAATTTAATATGAAGAGGCAACATGGAAAGAGGATATGTTGGAATTCTTCCACATAGCAGAAGAAGGGAAAGGAAGTCCCCACTGACCCCAAACTACAGATGGTCCATGTCTTTTGGATTAACTACTTTCCAGCTGTGTGAGTTGTATGGAATACTCATATAGTTCTAATATGCATGTAGGCTATCTTGGTATATATGCAAGTGTGTGTTGTGTATGTGCTCAAGTGAGAGACGGAGTCGTGTGTGTGTGTGTGTGTGTGTGTGTGTGTGTGGTGTGTAGAAATCCAGGCCAGAGGTCAACGTTGGTTGTGTGGCTTCTTTATCACTGTTCCCTTATGGTTTTTGTTGTTTTTAAGCCAGGGTCTCTCACTGAACCTAGCACTCCAGATTTAGCAAGATTTCTAGGCCAGTGAGCTTTCTGAATCATCCTGTCTATGCCTCCCCAGTGCCGAGATCACAGACACCTGTGACCATGCCTGGCTTTTTATGTGACTGCTGAAGATATGAACTAAGGTCCTCACATGTACAGGGTAATCTATTTACTGACTGAGTCTCCACATGTTTGTTTATACTCCTCTTTGTCTTCCTCCCCTCCCTCTCCCCCCTCCCTGGTATCCTCCTCCTCTTCCTCCTCACTGCCCTGTCTGTTCCCCAGAACTTTTGGGTAGGTTATATGCAAAAGTAAGTCACCAACTACAAGTCTGTACAAAATGAATATGTTTGAGAAACATATTGATTTAATTAAATTCCTTAGTTCTGACAAGTTTTTCTTGCAAAACAAAACAAAACCTTAACCACACACAAATTCAGTGGTGATGAAAACTGAAAGAGGAACACAAATTTTATCTAGTCCCCAACTCAGGAAAGTCTACAGTAACAGTTATCCAAGAAGCTCTGTCTCAATGGAGTCTACAGGTTCTTTACTTCCAACTTTTCTAATGATTTTTGATGTTATAGTCACCATTTCTCTCTGGAATGAGGCTCGTTGTCCCAAATTCAGATTGTAAAGTTAGGAAAAAGATATATGAAAAGTTTAAGTTATGGCCAAAGTTTGCTGACTTAACTCAAGAGCTAAGAATGTATTTTTTAAAAAATATTTTTAATGGTTGAAAAGAGTCTAGGGAGCAATAGCATTCTGAGACAGATGTATATTACAAAATATTCAAGGTTCAGTGACTGTAAGTAAAGCCCCATTGTAACCTAGATTCCCACACTTTCTCTTGCTACTGTCTTGGGAGGCTTTTAGGACAAGGGAGGATTGGTGGTTATGAGAGCAAGCCATAACCTTCACAGCCTAAAAGCCCAAAGGACTACCTTTCTGTTCCCTCACAGGAAGACTTTGGTCAAACACATTTCATTCCTGTAATTTAGCCTACACATTGGACATGGGATCAGTTCTAGGCTGGTGATAGTGAGTTGAGTAAGATTCGTCCCTGACACTAAGAAAAAAACATCCATTACAGAGAAAGATAAGAAACCAGGTTTTCACAAGACCACATTCATCCTGGAAAGAGGTAGAAGGGGAGGGATTTCTGAGGGTTATGCCTCTAGCTCTGGCAAGCTGAGGTCAGTCAAGCCAGTGGCTATTGGTTGTACATGTTAAATTCTATCACTGCTGTGATAAAATACCCAACAAGATCACCTTAAGGGAAAAAGACCTTCTTTTGTCTCATGGGTTGAAGGTATGGTTAGCCCATTATGGTGGGGAAGGCCTGTCAACAATACAGCTTTTGACTCAAGCAGACATATGAGAGACTAGTCACATTGTATCCACACACAGGAAAACAAAGTGAGATCAAGGTTGGTGTTCAGCTCACCTTCTCTTTATATTTGTCCAAGATTCGACAGGGACAGTGTAATCTCCCGCTCTCCTTCAGTGCTTCTCTATAAGCTTTTCCAATGAGCAGTCATCTTCAGATAACACATGCCAGAGGAGCAGATGTCCAGATGTCTTCATGCTTGTCTTTTATAAGATGTTTTGAACATCTAAAATAGGAAAGCAACTAAGAAGAGGTTAATTCAGTAGCCTTTAAGATATCATCTTAAAGGGGAGACTAGACAAACTAGATGAGTGACATTTTACTGAATTATTTAGGAAATCAAAATCAGGACTAAATTTAAACTAAAAGGACAATTTGTCCAGGAATAGCATTGTGTTGGAGGACCAAGTTAATAAGTATAGAATAGAGAAAAGCCATCTTTTGTTAATAGTTAATTCCAAGAAACCGATAGGATAGGGAGAGCATTCTTTTTTCATGGTTTTTGGAGATAGGGTTTCTCTATGTAGCCCTCGTTGGTCTGGAACTCACTCTGTAGACAAGCTGATCTGGAACTAACAGAGATCTGCCTCTTCTGTTTCCCTCTGGCCAGCATTCGTGACGTTGGATCTGTGTGGAGTTTTGGAAACAGCAAGTCAGCATGAGAAAGATAAAGGGTTCTGGTCTGAGTTGCCTTTCTTTGTTGTTTGTCTTTAGAAATCACCACTTTCCCCGGGTTTCAGTTTCCTCTATGGAAGAGAAATAAGGCAGATCAAATGCTATTATAGACTTATCCTTGATATGTGAATGCTTTGTATACTGAACTTTGTGGACAGAATTCCACTTGGAACTGAGTAGCAAAGACACACAACGGATGTAGGTCTTGCTTCTACAACCAGCCAAGGTGTGACAAGAGACATTGCACAACACTCTTTGATGCAATGCTCTTGTTTGAGGGGCCAGGCAATGGTTGGGAACTGCCTGCAAGCCATTTCAGTCACTGGGACATGAGCTCACCATTTCCAGACAAGAAGCTTCTGAAACCATTTAGTCTGCCTTGACAGTGAGGTGTTAGAGAAGAGGCCGAGGAGCAGCTGCGGAGTTGACAGATGTTTCCCAATGGGAGCCGTCACTCCATCGTGTACAAAAAGAGCTTGCACCATCCTGTTGCAGTATGAAACCCATGCCCTGCATCCAGCTGGCAAGCTCTAGCCCATGCAAACAAATATGTTTAAAGATAGACCGCTCATTTTATTGCTGGTGTATGTTGAAACAGGACTCCCTGGCTTTCCGTGAAGCCTAAAGGCACAGTCTGAAGTTTTAATCACAGATGAAGATATTTAAAGGGGCAAATACAGACAACTGGTATCTGTTTATATGACCTAAGGACATTGTATTTACTACATAAAAATTACATTTGCAGAACTTTCTGCTCTTGAATTTGAGCCCCTCAAAAGTGGCAAAGGAATGCAATTTCTTTCTGCATTCCTCGCATGCATCATTAATACAGGTACAAAATGCAGCCATGGGTATACTAATCAAAATTAATCTGAGTTCATGCAATCGTAGAGAATAGAGCATCTTAGAAATAAATCCTTTGTGTGGTATCTATTCTATAAGAAAGGAATCAGAGGTCAGAGTTTCATGAACATTTAGTGGAAGAAAAGGAAACAAGGTATAATGTATTTTGCCTTTTGTTTTAAGTGCCAAACTTCTGTACAAATATTAGGTATTATCTTGTCCTAAGTGGAACATTTCCCTCACTTCCTGAACTTGAACTGCCAACCAAACATGACTCTAACTTCTGAAAGATTCAAAACTATACAAGCAGGACTGTTTTCACTAAAAATACATGTATTTCTACACAGAAACACATGTCTAAACCAAACAAAATGAACACAGGATAGTCTTAGTGCAGCCCTACACATCTATGACCCTAAGCAAAAAAGGAACTGTCCCATAGTCTTCTCACTCAATTCAGCAGAAAGAATTGTGTTTTGTTTTGACAATTCTGTAACTGCACTTGTGTAAAAACTGAATATGAAGTAAGCTGAAAGAGTCAGAGCTCTGTGGCTCATTTTTGAAGTGTGAATCTGAGAAAGAAACAGAGGAGCAATATGTCTAAATGTGTGCGGCATTCTTGTCCTTAATGTCTCTTCCTGTCAAAGCTTCCTTTGAGTCCTAATAGGAGTGAGGGGACAGGAGACCTGGTAGGGCTTGCCATGTGAGCCAGAGGTGAATGAGGTGACATTTTCCTTAGAGACGATTAAGGAATGTCCCAAACAAGCAATCACTAAATTCTGCAATCCATCCTTCTCTTCCAATCTCCCAGTTCTGGTTTCAGTGACTTTTAATTTTAGAGTCACCTTTTCCTAGTACTCCCGTGGGGATGATAGCATTAGCTTAGGGATAGGAAACTGCTGTAGCTTGGCTCTTGAATGTTCTCCAAAGGCCAGGAATTAATGTCTTGTCCCTGGCCTATGAAGCTATTGGGAGGTGGGACCTTAAGAAGATCAGTGGAAATTAGTTAACTTGGGAATGTGTCTTTGAAAGGGATATAGATATCTATTCATTCCTGTCTTACTTTTGCTTACAGCTTACCTCAAGCTGACCTGAGGAAAGAAAATTGGTTTGTTGTTGGATCTTGCCTTGATATGATACTTTGCCCCAGATTTGAAGCAGCAGAGCCAATCAATAGACCCTGGACAAACATCGACAGCAACACTGTGAGCAAAATTGGAAACCTTTCTTACCAGAAGCAGTTCACTTTGTGAATGAATAATTGGCAGCTGGATCTAATCACACCAGAGTTTTCTTCCCTCCCTCCCCTCCCCTCCCCCTCCCCTCCCCTCCCCTCCCCTCCCCTCCCCTCCCCTCCCCTCCCCTCCCCTCCCCTCCCCTCTTTCCATTTGTAAAGTGCCATGATGGGAACTTTGTATTTATTTGTTTGTTTGCTATTGTGGACACTAGAGATAAAGACAAAACAAAAGGAAAAGAAACTATTGAAACCCTTAGAAACATGACAAATCAATAATTTACAATTTTGTCTTTATTTCTGGAACATTCTTATCTACTGAGACCTTGCCCCATTCATAAGGAACTTTCTCTTTGGTATAAAGATACATATGCTTAATGAGGCCCAAGAGGACAGTTTTTAAAATCATGTTAGTGTATGCTTGTGTGTAACTCAGAGCAGATTTGCTGGAGTTGTCTCCTTCCTTCTACCATGTGGGTCCCTGGACTAAACTCAGGTCATCAGGCTTTGGTGAGTGACTTTACCCACTGAGCCATCTTGCTGGTCCCCACTGCAACTCTTGATCATTCTTCCTGTAATTATTACTTATTTGGTGGCCTCCTCTCCTCTCCCCTCCTCTCTTCTCTCTTCCCCTCCTTTCCCCCTCTCCTCTCCTCTCCTCTCCTCTCCCTCCTCTCCTCTCCCTCTCCTCTCCTCTCCTCTCCTCTCCCTCTCCTCCCCCTCCCCTCCCCTCCCCTCCCCTCCCCTCCCCTCCCCTCCCCTCCTTTTCCTCTCTTCTCCTCCCTTCTACCTACCTTCCTTTTTCCTTTGCATAATTTATCTCTCTAACTCTCTATCTATCCATATCAATTGGATGGCTGAATGCTACACTATTTTAGTTCATAAATCTTCCTTAGGTCTAGAAATTATTTGCAGAGTTACTTAAAATATGACTTATTCACGGATAAACTTTGGGTTTCTGGGGAATCGTGAAAGGCACCCTGGTTGCTGGTTGAGCTAAGGCTTGAAACCTCAGTGACCCTGATTCCTGGGTACAAGGATTCTGTCACTAGCTGCAGCCCTCCACAGATTTATGGTCATCAGTCACGTAAGGGCAATGCCCCAAGCTCCTTCACAGGTAGAGGATGTGACCACAGTTCACGTAGGCTCAAGACAGATCTCCATTTTAATGAGGTACCTAAAGGTCTGGAAGACTTAGCCAATAAACTGTCCTCCCCAGACACTCCTCCCTGCAAAAGTTATTTGACTTCAGGCCCGCCTTGAGAAGTGGAGTACGGTTGGTTTTACTCATCCACTTTTCTCCATGACAATAAATGCCTTAAAACCATGGACTACCTCTTTTCATCAGGATCCACTGTCGGGGAGCCATGGAGAAGGTCTTCACCTATAGAAACTCCGTCTAATTTCCTGTAGAAGGCCTCTTTGCTCTCCACGGCTACCACCAAGCTCAAGCCCAATTCAACGGTCAATCCAAAGTCTCGCCTGATGGGACCAGCGGGACCTCCCCTCTTTCCCCTCTCGACCCCGGCTAGATGCAGCCCACGGGCTCCCACTCAGTTCTCAGCTCTTCCATGGCTACCCGAAGCACCTGGGTGCCTGAGAGCCTGAGAACCAGATGGTCCCAGTCTTGCCCCAGGCCTGAGGACCTGGAGCCAGCTGCAGCTGTCCTGCACCTCAGACTGTGTTTCTCCATCCACAGAGAAGCATCCAGCGGCTTCTCTACAGCCCAGCACCAGCCCGGAGACAGCATGAGGTAAATGTGGTCAAACCTCCCGTGTAGTACTTCCCTGAACTGCCTGTGGTCGAGCAGACAATGGACCCTTAACCCTACAGGATTCCTAGAGGATGCACAGTCCAGAGGATGAATTCATCATGACCAATGGTAGTTCCATGAAGAACACTGGGTTCATAGACTCTCTCCACTGTCATTCTCCTGCCTAGATGTGAAGTCACAGTTCTGTCATAATCTTCAGGTATGTGTGATTGATCTTGTCTCCACTAAGGAAGACAGACACTGAGGTGTATGCGTTTGGAACACAGGCATGGTTAGAACCTACATGGAATTGGGTCTCTCATGCTGTGGTTAAGTTCAGTAGAATATACCTCACTGTCGGAGTATCGCAGCCCAGCCCCATCCTTCTGCAGTCTCATGGCTTGCTAACTCATTACCGCCCCACAACCCCTCCTGAAAAGGTAAGGTCCGATGCTGAACATACTCATTTAGTACTTGGAAGCATCTTGTCCTACTGCCTATACCCTCCTATGGTTTTCTATGCATCTCACTTTAAACAAAGAACCAGCTCCTGACCTCACAACACCTCTGCTCCTACTTTCTTCATCTCTATCCTGCTCTCTTGCTTTCTATGTCTTGAACTCACAGCAATGTTCCTATCTGGGGAATCTTAATGCTTCCTACAGTGTACATTCTCTGATCTCCTGTTAGCTCTGTCGGTCGCAGCTTTTACCTTGGACACTCTGACATTGTATTGACTATTCTTGTGTCTTTGCCCCATACCTAATGACACTACATTCTCATTAACTCTGCATTATTTTTCTTATATGTCCTCAGGTATTTATATTTGCTTATTCTTTGTCCCCTGTTGGAAGAATAAAATTATCTTGGGAGCAGGGCTATTTGCTCTCTCTATAGCCTTATCTTTAGTACCCAGAACTCTCTTGATAGAGTAGTTTGTCAATTAATTCTTGCAAAACTATTTAACACACATATCATTAAATGAATGAATTTGGTATAAAGTCTTACAGTCAAGTCATCAGCTGGAAGATATCACTGGAGTTAGAGGGATCAGTCCTTCTTTCTCAAATCCCACCTCTCCGAGTCCCTTAAGTCCCAGGCCACCATTCTTTCTACTAAGTACACATCAGGTTGAGTCTCCACTGCCTAAGAGAGAAGTGTGACCTCTGCTTGAATGGAACAGACTTGTGTTTAAAATAACTAAGGTCACAGCCTTCCCTGGACCTTCTTCCTTCCTGTAAGGCCTGAGGTTGTTCCCACAGCCATTCCCAGGGGATGTGCCGTGTATCTGAGGGTCCCTGGGAAGACAAGCGCTCAGATTCCTAAGAGCATATGAGGAGCCCAGTCCCAGAGTCTGTCCTTCCTGACCAGAGGAAGTGTCTGCCTAGTGATATTTCAAGAAGGATGGGTCATGGGAGTTCTGTCTATGTCTGCTGCTGGCTGTTGGGACATTGCGGTGAGAAGCCCTAAGGGAAGCACTCACTGTCAGAGTATGGTGGGTTTCTGCTGGAGTCCATTCCTTGTTCTAGCACCGCTCTGGTCTCTTTAATACATGGATCCACTCGTGCAATTACTATTTCATATCCGTATCCACTTAGTTCCCTATTAGAAAAGTATCCTGTCACCTTTATTTATTTATGAGCAGTAGTGACTTTCTCCAACAGCTTAACACAACAACAGTGATAAAAAGTGACACATGGAATGCTCATTGTGATGCAGAATGCTATACACACAGACACACAGACACACACACAGACACACACACAGACACACACACACAGACATACACAGACACACACACAGCAGAATTTGAAGGCAGCACATCAGGTCCCAGAGGCTATAAGGATATAATTTCTTCCTCTTCCTCTTCTTCCTCCTCCTCTTCCTCCTTCTCTTCTTCCTCCCCTTCTCCTCCTTCCTCTCCCTCTTCCTTCCATTCTCCTCCTTTCTCTCCCTCTCCATCTTCCTCTTGCTCTCTCTTTCTTTCTCTCTTTTGGCAATTAAGCTTCAGGATTATCCTGTTTAGTGGTCCAGAAGTGTCAGTTGATAATCCAGTAATATTGATGCTGTGCCTCCTATGGGAGGAGATGTGTCCTGGGTCCAAGTAGACTCAAGAAATGTCACTCTTGGCAGGTCCCAAAGCGGGTGATAATTCCTAATCTAAAAGAACAAGGATCACTTGGCTCCCACTCAGTGCTGCTATTTGGAGAGAGAGTGCAGCCTTGCTGAAGGACACCCATCACAGGAGGAAGGCTTTTCGAGATCCTAGTTTCACTTCACTTCTCTGTGTCATGTGTGTCACTGAGGGAGTACTCTTCCAGATTCCTGCTTCTGCTGCTAGCCTGCAGAGTCTGCCCTGTATCTCTACCATGATAGATTCTTGTCTTAAAACCATAAGCACAAAGCATAAAGTCTCTTTTATGATTTGTTTGTGGTCCTGGTGTTTTGTTACAGCAACAGCATAGTAACTAATACATACACCCTTCCAACCAGCCTGCCAGCACAGGGAGGGGTAGTCATTCTGTTGTTTGTCTGAGAACCCTGGTCTTGAAAGATACAGACTTCTTCATAAGTTCTTCTGTAACAGAAACAGGGTAGTCTCACCAGCTGATAGACTAGTTGCTAGAGAAAATAGCCTTCAGTGTACATGAATGCCCTGGCTTCCCTCTCTTTCTTTTTGTCTGTACTTTTGTTTCTGTTCTTAAGAGCATCGGTTGAGTGAGAAACACTAAGACCAGTAGGAAGTAACAGGGGTTCGTGACACAGAGTATTACAGAAGAATAAAGACCTTCCTCTCATCTTTCCATTCTTCCCTGGGCTTTTCCACGTGCGCAATCAGAGAGGGTCCCTGTTAACCTTGCCTCTCCACTGCCAGAGAGAACGGTGGTTTCAGCTGCTGATTATGCTGAGCAGAGTGGTAAAATTGTTCATTTGATTGCTGGGCTCCTAAAACAGAAGGTTTAGATGAGGCAGTTTTAAGCCTCAGGAGCTTGTGATGCAACCTCAAGCAATGGCAGCAGTAATATCCAGTGTAGGAGGGAGACCACAGAGCAAGATGCTGATGCGAGCAAGTGTTGACAAGCTGGATTATCCAGATCGCCCCCCCCCATCCCCGTCTCCATTGCCATGTGCACAAATTCTTTGCAGGGCTGACTTTCTAGCAGCTTCCTCAGAAGTATGCCACAGTTTCTAACCTTTCAGCCCTGCATTACGGATTTTATTTAGGTACATAGAATGTGACTGAAGGCTCCTGGCACTCATACAAGTCTGTTTTAGTTCTCTGAAGTTGGAGACAGTCGCATGAGTGTCATAGTGTTTATTTTCACCATGTTGATGGGTCAGTGAGTTGTCTAGATGAAAAATAAAAACGGATTTATTTTAAGTTTGGTAATTTGTTTGACCCACCTGGGGCTTTGTGTTGTGTCCGAAACCACATGTCAGCTCAGTTGGAAAAGTTGCCCTCATCATTCAGTGATGAGGTGGCCGTGGATGGGCAGAAAGATAGGAAAAAATAGTGCCTGAGATTCAGTTAGTTTCCATGCCTGGATTGCACTGATTACACTGGATTAAAATCAAGAGTTTTAAAGATGCAGAAGACTGATCCATGCCATGGGAAGATTGAGATCCCTGTAGAGGAAACCTCACAGAGTGTAACTAGGCAATGTCATGAATTCTCAGAAGTTAAAATTCTCTGATAACCACAATGAATTAGTACTACAATGTCTAAATGGTACTTAGGAAGGAACTACATTACTACATTAGTACTTAAGCTATGGTACTCAAACAGTGGCAGTGTGCACCCTGGTATTCAAATGCCTTCCAAGGTAAGGCGAGGGCATGGTCAGAACATAGATTAATCATATACAGACATCTTTTCCTGAGAACATGTGTGCCTAAGCCAATGTGGGCTGCTGTGTTCCCGTTTCCACCAGTCTTCTATGCAACTGCCTTTCCCCAAACCAAAACCTGCACTTTCGGAACCATTTTATGATTTGTTTTCTCGAAGTATAAACAATTCCCAATCATCATAAAAGCATTTAAAAATACATCTCTTCAAAGGGGGAATCCTTTTAGAGAATGTAAAGAGAGAATCCAATTAATGCACAAACTTAAATAATTTAGGGCCCACATTAATAGCAAGCACTGATGGTTCCCTCACCTTTGTCCTTATTTTTGTATCTTACCAAATACACCCCCTCTCCCATCTTCACTATATCTATCACCTATCAGTCTGTCTATCTTTTGGTCTTCTGTATAGACGTCATCACTGTATGTATTTGTTTGCATGTATGTAAGTATATATGTATATGCCGATCTATTACCTTTGTATGCATATATTAACAAGCTAGTTGTTATCTCTATGTGTACTTCTATCTATATATTGTTGATATACATATCTATCTATCTATCTATCTATCTATCTATCTATCTATCTATCATCTATCTATGTATCATACATCTATCTTTACATACTTATTTTTTCTTAGACTGACAATTCAAAATATGTTTGATAGAAATGAGCTTTATTATCCAGGCAAGTCTTTGGTGTGGATATGTTTGGACGTTACACTTGGGCTTTTCCTTCTTTGCATAAGCTTCCTTCTTTCTGTTGGTCTAGAGGGTCGGACACCTGCTCCTTCTCAGGAATATAGCAGAAATGTGAATAGGATGGGGTAGACTTATTGGAAATGTATTTACAGTAGAGTGACAATTTGAGTCTTTTAGAACATATGGCAGCCATTTGTAGGAATGGACACCCTTGGTATTCAAGGAGACCAAGAGAAGGAATTAATTGTAAAGAAAATAAACATTGATCTAAATTACTCATAAAAGCATTAGTTACTATACTTGCCTGCTTCAGGAAAAATAAACAGCAGTCTTGGAGCTGGATGAAGTCTTGCTTCTTTGTATCATCCAAGAACCTCCAATCTTTGTAACCACAAAGCCAAACAAATTGCTGAAAGGAACCTACCAACTTCATTGCCTTTGTCACTGACATTGATAATTGACTTGGCAGTGATGCTGATGGCTGTTGTTTGAACACTATTATATACTCTTCATCATAGTTGTGTTTTCCACCATCACTGTACATTTGGAAGGATGTTTCCATGATATGGATGCAGAGCTCTGACTCAGACACATAGTACTTGGTAGGACACTCTACAACTTCACATATTAATAAGGCATGTGCCCAAAGATAAAGATAGCTAGAGGCACAAACTTCGAGCTCATTTTGACTTCTACTACAAAGCTGTTCCTTTTATTATTTTTTCATGGAATCAGATATTCTGTTTTCTTTCATAATGATATTTTTATTGAAAAGTTAGGTGAACATGAGTTTTGAAGGGAAACAACAGATTTTTTGAATCTCCCTAGCCATTATGTGAACAGGAAAAAAGACTGAAAAATTGAACTCGTATAAGCTTTTGCATAAAGTAAGCATTAGTGAGAAGGTGGGAAGGAAGGAGGGTTCCAGGTGTTGACAAGGAGCTATAGGATTATTTGAGCCCATGGGAGAATTTAATACTGACAAAACTTGGGACAGAAGGAAGCCACTCATATCCCTGGAGAAGTACTTTACTGAGACAGCCGCAAAAGCAGTTGAGACCATTTGTGGCTCAGAATCTCTTTGTCTGATGTTGAATTTTGCCTGGACATTTGTTTCAGGTCATCCTTGGTGAAAAAGGACTCCACACATGTGAAACAAAAAATGAGAAGAATGAATACCCAGCCAACTGAAGTGACATTTGTGTTTGGTGGCCTGGATGTCTATTGTAGATGTGTCCAGAAGTCCCAGTTGGGACTGCCTTTCTGCTACAGCAAAAAGATAATACTATAATTGTTTGTCTCACTGCTGTGACGAACTACCCAACAGAAGCAATTTAAGAAAGTAAAGGTATATAGAACCTTTGGCTCAAGGTTCTATAGGGCACACTCTGTCATGGGGGAGGTGGATGCTACGGGAATAGGAAGAAGATTCAGCTGATCACACCGACCCACACTTGGGAAGCAGAAAGAAATGAATGTTCTTACTTAGATCCCTTCCATTGTTCAATTCCTCTCAGGACCCCAGTGCATGGAATTGTGCCAATCACATTTAGGGTCAGTGTGCCATTGTTAATTAACCCAATCTAGAAACTCCATCACAGACAGGCCCAAAAGTTTGTTTCCATGGTGATGCTAAATCCTGTCAAGTTGCAAGTAACATGAAGTATCACTGGTGGCTTTTTTTTTCTTTCTACAGGTTCACAGAGGTCAGAAACCTGGTCTCATGCAGAAGATGGAAGAAATGTGAAGAGGATGTTTAGATGATTGCTAGCGTATTTGTAATAGGAAGTTCATTCCAGCCTTGTAAAGCACATGGTGGGGATCTGTAGGAATGGACGATGAGGCATTGTGGTTTTTTACTCTCTGTGGGACAAGACAGTAGCAGTGATAAACCTTCCTTTACCTCACCCGCTGCCCCCAATCTCCCACTCTCTGCTCCCAACCCCAGGTTTCTTTGTATATTCAGACATTTATAGTAAGTGGGGATTAGTTTCTGTTAGCCAAATGTAATTGACAGATGGCTCTAATTAACTGTGTTTTAAGGAGAAAAGCTTTAAGATCACCATGAAGGTGATTTACCCTGAGTAGACTCAGACCTCTGTTGCTACTGCTGGCGGCTGGCCGCTGCCTCTTTGGAAACTCATTTTTTTTTCTTCTTTTTCATAGTATTTTTAAATCATTTCTTTGAAATATCATCAGAGCAAATGTATATCCTACTAGTTTTTAGCAGCCTGATATCTGTAAAAAGAATATGAACCCACCATAACATATTTTATAAATCTAGATCTAGGCCCTATCTGATTGACAGTTATTTTGTGGCATCTGCAACAGACAGGAGCAATACAGTTTCCATTAACTGATCTTGCATGAGGCTCCTTATGTCTGTGTGGACTATTCTCTGAATACCTGCCCCTGGAAACTAGGTGATGGTGTTGCAGATATAGCTTTTGATATGAAGCCAAGTAGAGAATCACAATTAACACTGACTGGTCCTAACCATGGCTCTGCTGTGTGCCAAAAACCATGGCTCAAAACTCCAAGTAAAAGACCTGGAAACTATGACAAGTTTGGGCAATCAATAAGAATCTTAGGAAGTATTTCTTCTCCTGATGGGCCCCAAGAGCTGGGCAGAGGTCAACCAAGAACATCTGAATGGATATCTAATCTTTTGTAACAACCATATTCTGTCATTAGCTTAAAACTGTAGAGGTTAAAAATTGCACAAGGTCATAAAGCCAACTAAAGGCAGGTTTTACACTTAAATCTAGGATTCTAGTTCAGAGGTCTGTGTGTGTGGTGTGTGTGTGTGTGACAGAGAGAGGGAGGGCTGACATTCAATCTTCATTTTGTAATCAGGTTGAGGACACTTCTCTGGGCAGAAAGTCAGGTTATGAGGACAATTTATATGTATGTCACATACCTGTGATATAAGTGTCATGCTTATGCTTCCCAGGTTGCTCAGGAATGTGCCCAAAAGACAGAAGCCACTTTAAACCACTGTGTGGATTTAGTTAGCTCAGCATATGGGAAGGTATTTAAAGTTCTACTTGTTGATGGGTGTTTGAAAAGGAGAAAAAACAGGACCCAACTGTGGGACTCAAATATATCAAGTCTTAAGCATAGTAGCTATTAATATTTTTTCACATTGCTCATTTTAGTAGATGTAATTAAATTTAAAAATTACATGAAGAAATTATCCTGGTCAACTTCATTAAAAGAGGGCCAGAGGGAGTGGAGAAGCCAGTGAGAGAGAGCAAGGTCCTGTGAGGAGGAAATCTCCCTTCTCAACTGTCATCACTAAGTTTGGAATATATAGAGTGTGATAATGTATTACATTTTGCCGAATATCCACCTGATCCAATTAGTAAAAGAGAAGATAGGATGAGTGAAAGCAACTAACCATATGAGTGATGCATTGTTTCCTTTGTGTTCAGATTACCACTTCTCTGCACTGTGCTAGGTAGTAGGTGCATCTTGAATGACAGCATGTGAGGGGTGACAAGACTTCTTGGTTTACATGTATCCACTGCATTGTCAGTTTGCACTGTCAGCCTAAATTGCAAGTTTGAAGGGACTAACGCCTCTGTGAGGGTGCTATCAAAGAGAGTCAAGTGAGGAGGGAAGATTAATTCTCAACATGGGCCAGGTGCACAGACTGAGGAAAAGGATGAAAGGGGATAAAGAAGAGTTCAAGATGCACAAGATTTCATTCCCCTGCTTGCTATACAAACGCTACATACCAGGTGTAACGTGACATACTATTCCATGCTTTTTTTTTTTTTCTTATAGATTAATCAAAGGCTTATATATTTGACAATGATCAGTAACAAGATACCCATACAATCAGAAGTGTAACCCAAGAACCAACCTAGGTATACCAACTACCTTTGGCTGCTACAGACACGTGAACATCCATCTCCATCGCTCCTACATCTCTGCTCTCTCACTCCTCCTCTTCCTTTTCCTCTTCCTCTCCTAACTCCTCCCACCTTAGCTCCTCCTACAGACTTCCAAAGAGGAGTTCATGAAAATACTCCTCAAAGTATTCAACAATATAGAAAAAGAGGAAACCTTAGCTTTTATTTCGTGAACTTGTGGTTATGGATTCAAATATCCAATCAATATAAAGACACAGCTACAAAAAAAATTAAAAAACAAAAAGAGAGAGAGAATTACAGACCAATTTCCCTTAAAACCACAGATGCAAAAACACTTAATAAAACAACATAAAATAAGCTTCACATCCATGTGTTTAGATGGATGGAATCATGCCGTAATATCACCATTTCTTTAAAACCATTGTATATCTTTGATCACAGGATTTAGCTTCATTCTACTTCCTGGTGAGATTTTCTCTTTGAACCTCACATTTTATATTCTTCCTTTCTAAGATTACTAGGCATGATCAAACAATCACCATGACAGTAAACACAGGTCAAAGGCTGTACTTGGCTTTCCTGAGACTTCCTTTCTCAATGCAATTAACAAAATAAACCTCTTTACCTTCAGACGAGAGCAAAAGACAGTAACGTTCTTCAGCAAAACATTATAAAAACTATATACAAAGTTCTTATGCTACCACAGTGACATCAATCTTGCCACCAACCTTCCTCATTACAAGGGACTGTTCCCTCCAACTGTGAGCCACAATCAACTTTCTTTTAAGTTGCTTTTGTCAAGTGTTTTTCTCTTCACAATGATAAAAACAACTAATGATGTTGGTTTCCGTCTTGGTTACTCCGAAACATTAATTTTCTCAGTCATTGGTCAAATGACACAGACATGCTGGGGTTGGCTTAGACTATTATTGTGAAAAGAGAGTAGACAGCTAAGGAAGTACGTTGCTACCTTAGCTCTGAGTTGAGGACTGATATGCCTAAATTTCTCTCCAAACAGACGTTGACATTTTAACTCCCAATGTGACTGTTACAGATGAGATCTTTATGGAGAGGAAATTTCAGTGACGTCAATAAACGTATTAAACTGGTTGTACTGGTGTCACAGTGGAAGAAAGCCGAGTTAGGAACATGCAAGCATGGAGTAAAGCCCCATGAGGACACAGCACAGAGAAGTCCATCAAAATCCAGCATCATCAGCACCTGGATGGTGGCTTCCAGCTCACTACTGAGAAGTACACCTCTGCTTCAGGCTGTGGGTTGCAGTTTGTAATAGCATCTGTGATGACTGACAGGACCAGTGACCCCAGGTCGTGCTATGCTCCTGATTCACTGTGGGATAGAATACAGTGGTGAAAAGGAGGTACCAGAATCACTGCAAAGCTCCGTGCTAAGTACAGTCTCTATGCTAACAGGTAGCTGGATTTAAAGACATGGCACTGGCCTTTCCTGTGTAATGATGTTGATGCAAGAATAGAAAAGGGCAGGAAATGACATGAAACCATGGAGACTTGGGAGAATACAACTACCAGCAGAGGCAGCAAAACTCAATAGACACTAGGAGCATGTGGAAAGCAGGACTGTCTGGTGTCAGTTAGTCCATTATGTCATTCAAAGGTGTTTCCCATCATTATCCAATTTCTTTCCATTGGACACTGATTGTCTTGGCAGTGTCTCATACATTTCTGTTATCCAGTTTTGCACAGTAGCAATGCCACTCTGCTCCTCCCAGGGTTGATAGACATGGAAGTCTGAAGATAGCAGTGTTCTGAATCTGGGACTCATAAAATAATTGGAGGAAAATCTAGGGAGTGATCAGGATTTAATAATAATAATAATATTAATAGCTATATATTTATATGTAATATATTTATAATTATATTTGATTGTATCCATCTATATCTATCTATCTATCTATCTATCTATCTATCTATCTATCCATCTATCTAATAAATAATGAACTCCAGACATCATTATGGTCATCTTATTAATAGCATTTAGGTACCTATATCTTAGCTAAAAGACATTGACTATAAAGTCAAAAGGTTTGTGAATATAAAAAGTCCCACAGGGACCCCCATTCTGAACCCTTCTGTCCTGGCTTGTGACTATGTTGGGAGATGGTAGAAATTTCAACAGGTAAAGCCAAGCTAGTGGTGTGCTTTGGAGGAATAAACCTGGTCCTCCATTCCTTTTCCACCCACTGCTTCCCAGCAACTATTAGGTAAGCATCACAGACACGTGGTCAAGCTACATTATGAATTGCCAAACCTGAGACTAGGAATCAATAAATCCAAAGAACAGGAATTGAACCTCAAAACTGTGCACTGAAATACAGTTTTTCATTTTAAGTCATTCTTTTTGTTATTTCACCACAGAAATTTAAAACTGGTGGAGAGGTATTCCCTTTGAGCAGTCTCATTAAAGAAATGGTTGTTAGTAACAAAGAGAGGAACTGTCATAGAGTAGAGATGGTCTGCACTAAGACAACCACGCTCTTGACCTTTATTGAACCAACAAGGCAGTATCAGAGAATCTTGTCTTCTCAGAGGTTTAACTTTTCCCTCTTTCTTTAATGTACTCTCTGATTAGACTTATGACTTCCTACAGCTGCTGAAATTGGGGTGTCTTCAGCATCCTTGATCACAGCTCTGTCCTCAATACTGCTTCTGCACTGAGCTGGACATGCATCTCTGGCCCCTCCTTTACGTGTGTTCTCTCAGACACTTCCCTTCTTGCTATTCTGTTTCCTAGGGAACAGGCAGTTCTATTTCATTTCCTCCTCTGACGCCTGCATATTACTTATTATTTAGATTTATAAGCCAAACCCGTTTGCAATAAAGTCACTTCAGGGCACACACACAAGGTTAAAAGCTTTAGGTCAAATACACAGGACTATAAAAATAAACAGCCGGAGCACACAGTAGAAATATTATTTAAGGCAAAGCAGTGACTTCAACAGAGAGGCTCTTTCAGTCAAAGTCAAACGAAAAGATACAAAGATGAATGAATTGCATGGTGCCTTCCAGTTGTTTAATTAAGGAATTGGAAAAAAATAACCCACCCCTCAGAATTTTGCTTCCAAACTTTAGTTGGGCCAAATAAGGCAGACAGCCAGCCCTTCACCAAATATTCATTAATGTTTCTCAAAACAGCAGTGTGTAAGAAAAGCCAGACAGCCCAGAAAGCCAGTAGCCAGTATTCTTCAATGCTACCTCATGCAGGTCCTCTGGAAAAGCAGTACTGGAAATGCTGTGGTATTGGTAGAATGAGTTTATGTCGTCCAACTGGGAAAGGAGTATTGGAAACTATGTTTGAACAACGGGCCACTGAAATCTTCTTGGCTATTTGATCAAGACATGCCACTCCTCTTGATCTGCCTCTCTTCTCTTTACAGAATCTCAGAATTATAGACTTGATTTCAGTCTCATTCATGTATCTGTGCCCTCTGTTAGGGCTGAGATTTCTACAATACTAGCTTGTCTATATTGTGTCTACATGTACAGGTCAAGATCCAATAGCTGCTCACAAGTGTTTATTATATAACAGGACAAACGGGGGTTGGATGTGGGCTCTTTTCCAGCAGCGATGCTTTCTGCAAAGCTAAAATTATTAAGTAGGATGTTTATGTTTCAACAGGCTGTGATGCTTTGAAAACAGGAACTCACTCAGGAGGATTTGAAGCAGCCCAAAGTGTGGCTGTTTGCATTTGGGCTTAACCAAGTGTCAGGCTGAGCTCACAGAACTTTATAAAGAGAAAATGCAGAGTAGGAGCTGAGAATACTCCAAGGCTACTCCTGGGGACCCAGGTGCTCTCCACCCTCTCCTTATTCTGGGCCCCACATCTGACATCAGCCTGTGGTTCAGCTTTCCCTTCTTCCAGTGAATAATTTGTCAGTTCCAGGGCATTCATTCAACAAAGGGTTATTCATACTCCCTGGCTGAGTGCAGCGACTATGAAACTGAAGGAAGGCCAGGTTCCTGCCTCTTGAAATCAAAGTGGCTAACACCTTTCCTTTTGACACCCACTGCCTCAGATTCTTCTTAGTTTTACATTTATCAATAATGGCTTTGGGAAGTCATGAAGCTCCTCAGATTTCCCATGGGCAAAACAAGAATCATCTTTGCCCTCCTCTCCTATCATTGAAGCAGACATTACTAGACTCATGGATTACAAGGCTGTGACACTAAGTGCTAAATACAGTTTTTGCTCATTTTTTATGTCTGTATCTGATTTTCTAGTGTTATTTTAAAAGATTTATTTTTCCTCTTTATCCATGGGTCTGTGTGTGGGTGTGTGCATATATGTGCTGGTACCTACAGCGGACAGAAAAGAGGCCATCAAATACCCCAGGAGTTGGAATTATTGGCAGTTGTGATCTGCCCAATGTAGGTTCTGAGAATCAAATTCTAACCCTTTACAAGGCCAGCAAGTACTTTTAACTACTGAGCTATCTCTCTAGTCCCTCGAATAGTATTAATTATATGTTTGTAATGCTGACGATAAGGCAGTCACAGTAAAATCACTGTAACAGTACTCTATTTTGCAGACTCCTAAAGGCTACTAAGAGGTAATTAATAAATAATATGAAAGACTGTTTACAGATGTTGGTATCAATGTTTCTATTTTTTTTTTAAATGAATACCTAAGCTTCCTAAACCAGTGTTACTATGAGAAAGATGGTCCATTAGCTGGGGCTTGTGATGCAAGGAAGGTTCTCAGTGCAATCCATAGCCTTTTTCTCTCATGGCCTTTTAGCATCCCTGGTGACTTATTCACTGTGGATCTTGAGAGTCGGTTTATAGATGGTGACAGGTCTACATCCATTCCTTGATGGGATTCACTGTAGGACAAACATCATTGTCACCAACATTATGTCAGACTTTTGAATTTGTGGAAACAAACTTGTATAGTCTCTAATCATCTTTTTACATCAGCCCCACAGAAAGCATATGAAGGATCTGGGAGGGTGAGAACATGTAGGATTCGTATCCTAATTAGTAGGTTATGGGGGGATATCAGTGTCTGTAAGATCTTCCTATGGTACTCAAAGGGGAGGGAATAAACTGTGCTTAGAGAAACTGCTGAGCTTAGGAGACTAGCTGTGAGAACTAACCTCAAATGTAGACTCTGAAGTTCAGTCTGTAAAAAAGAAATTTGAGTAATATTGTGACAAAGATTGGTGTTTAGAGATGATGAAATCCACGTTTTGGTTAGAGACTTGACTTGAGAGGTTCTTTTGTAGGACTGATGCTGTTGGATGTTAAGTTGAAGGGCTAGGTGGTATATAGTAGGAGGAACACCAAAGGCTTCCAACAGCTGTGGAGAACAAAGGCCAGATGAGTCCATACTGCGAGGGCATTGTCTTATATGGATACATGATATACAGTCCAACGTAGGCCCAAACAGTTCTCTTATTTCAAAGGAGAGAGATTTAGTAGAGCAATAAAGGCATTCTATGACTGTTTAAGAGCTTAATATTTCCAATGTATATGGCTGCCAGTCATAGATACTTCTGACACACCTAGCTTCATTTTATAATGAGAAACACATGGGCAAGTATGGTATATTATAGCTGTCGTATATGTAATAGACAGCGTTATCCAGATCAGGACCAAGAGAGTATATATAAAAGGCAATTTACCACAATAGCTTACAATGTTGGGGGATGGGCGGTATAATAATAGCTGTCTGAACTCTAAAAAGGCCCCTCAGTCCACAAAGCTCAGTGCATCCAAAATTCCAAGCAAATGAAGAAAACCTGAAAGATTCTTGGAGATTTGCTGGTCTTCAGTCTACACTGGAAGACTGAGTAAACTGCTGTGAAGGATGGTGGCAGGTAAGCAACATTGCTTTTTCCTCAGAGTTCTTTATATATTTGGGTTGCCAGCTGGAAGGAACTGCCTGCTCCAGGGGCTTCTCTTCTCAGTTAATCTTTCCTGAGAATGCTCCCATAAATCCCCCCCCCACCCTCAGCACACACATTAGATGCCTACCTATTGATTCCAGGTTCTGTCAAGTTGACGATGAAGATTAAATTCTCACAACATCACTTTGGAATTGAGTCTAAGACTTTGGTTTAATTAATTTTTAGGATAAAACACCTGGAATGCCCGTTAGTTGGCGTTTAGTGTGGTTCAAATGTCCTTGTGGGCCCATGGTCCTGTGCTTAACAATTTATATCATCAATGTGCTTTGATAGCCCTAACATTAATGCAGTATGTTGTACTACCACAGGACCAGAGTGAAGAGCTAAATACACTTATCTAAGAACTCACAGGATAGGAGTGACTAAGGAAGAATAGTACAGGTTATTTGGGAGCAAATGTTACACCTCTAACATGATTGTAATTGCTGGAAAAATGAAACCACCAAGAGTAGACCAGGTTTTCAGAAGTCAGCAAGGTCCATCGTTCTGGGTTAGCAACTGATACTTACTTTTTCAGAAATCTATGGGATTCCATAGAGAATTTATTTTATTTGATTCAGGCTAGCTATTCATAAATGAAGACTCTGAGGAGCTCAACACAGACCTTTTATCTTAGGCTTGCCTCTTACACTTATTCCTTTTTATTTCAGCACCTACCAGCAGACACCGGAGATTAGAGAGCACACAGTCTCTCTTGCAATAATTACCTACCCCGATTATCTTAAAAGACTTGCAGACTGCTAGGCAGTTTTTTTTTTTTTTCTGAAGAGTGGTGGGTGGATAATCGGCCCCAACTTCACTGAGTGTTATCCTGTTAGAAATAATAAGACCCAAACAGCAGTCTTTATGCTACTGATGGAACATTAGTCATCCTAAGAAATGAACTCAAAACGTGCAGCCTTTTGCCTGACAACAATTGTGTGGGCTGTAGAGTCATTTGGTGGATGAACCTGTAAGTGGATCTAATGTCTTCATGTGTCTCTAGTTGTAGAGAAAGTGTTTGATTCTTTTTCCAGGGAAAACCAATGTTAGGTGGAAATAAACAGTTTCCACGTGCCTGGGAATACTGTGACTTGAGGAAAGACATGACTGCAGGATACATTTGAAAATGTGTGGCACTAGAAACCCTTACTACTACCATCTTTAAACCCTCAGCTCCTTTACCACCGGAGACTTCCTAAGAGAAGGAAGCCTATTTATACTAGTTAATATTTATCAACTAGGCACAATCTAGAATTACAAGGCATAATAACCTTAGTTGAGGGATGATTTAGTTCAGACTGGCCTATGGCTGTGTGTGAACAGTCCAACTCACTGTGGGTGGCATCATTCCTTAGGCAGAGGTTCTGAACTATAGGACAGGAGGAAGTAAAATAAAAGGAAGCAGGCAGCATGAGTATGTTCATTTCTGTAGACTCTATCAATATAATGGAATAAGTCATTTCAAGCACCTGCCTCCCTGCCTTCTCTCTAATGATGAAGTAGTAAGTCAAATAAATCCCCTTTCCCCTCCATTTAAACTAGGTGAAACATTACCTATGTTTCATAGAAAATGAGCCTGAATGAAAGACACTACCTCAAAGCCAGTAGCATTGCACTCCTACCCTCCCTCTCATGCCTTTCTCCATTTTCTTTCCTTTGTAAATTTTCATTTTGAAATGGTAACAGAGTGATAGGAGATTGAAAAGTCAATAATGTGCCTTGGAAAATACCCTCTGCTCAATTTCTTCTACTGGCAGTAGCCTGAATAACTGCAGAACAGTGTAACAACCACGAAGGTGAAGGACTGTCTCATCAACTTATATCAGATCTCGCCCATTTCGTATGAGCTAATATGCACACATGCATGTTGGATATGTGGGTCTCTTGTATCCTTTTATAGCATGTATATATCTCTGAAGGATACCTCAAAACTCTCCTGCTACATCTTTATATACACAATCAAACCAACACTGTCCCTGTACCTCACCTCTAATGTTCATTCATCTCTTTGCTCTCTCTACATATATAAGAGTCTAAATCATGGGCTGGAGAGATGCTAGTGAATTTGCTGGAAACTCCCAGTACAGCTCTCAACACCCACAACCACCTGTAACTCCAGCTTAAGATATCCAAGGCTCTTTTCTGGCCTCTACAGGGAACTTTGCTCACAGATTTCCACACAAACAGACATGAATGTACATAATTAAAAATAAATCATTTAAACTTTAATCTAAGACAATGAATAAAATGGTCACCTCTATTCCCAAAGCCTTCCACTTTGGGAATATCAGCTTGATTTCTTGTCTCACTGAAGAACAAGCATGAGAATTGCATCAGAGGTGACTAGTCTTTCCTTGTATTCCTCCAAACTCAATTTTCTTTCCTATCTAACTGTTGCTAGAAAGTAGTGTAAAAAGTTTTGATGTGTGTGTCATTTTGCCATGAGTATAGGTTTCATTGATTTTGGACAAATATTCAGAAGTCTCAGTGGTGAGTGTTTTGTACGATATCATTCTTTAATTTCCAGGGTTTCAGATTCCCATCAGAACTCTGCTCAGTGTCTCTGCACTGGCATTTAGCTATTTTGGTGACTATATAGTCACTTGCTGTGATTCTTAATTTGAACTTTTAAGCTGGCTCATGATATGTATGTATTTGTTTTTATTTTGTTCATTTTTCTATGTCATCGGATAATTACTTACTCATGGTTTTTGTTTATGAGTATATTTTATTTTTTACTGTTGTAATTTAAGAGTTCTTTTTAAAATTTTATTTGTTTATTTTATTTTGATATGCAGTCTCATGGTGTTGGTACAACTGGCCTGGACCTTACTATGTGGTGACGGCTGGTCTTAAACTCAGAGATCCTCTTGTTTCTGCCTTCCTAATGATGAGATTAAAGGCACATTTCTGCTATACCCAGCCAATAACTTCATTTATTCTAGATCTGAGTCTTTCCCCAAACATTTGATTTACAACATTTGCTTCTTTTAGAATAAGTTAAAAAAAAAAAAAAACATATCAAATCCTGTTGTTGCCTCATCTCTGCCTCTGTCTCTCCTCCTCCTCTTATCAAGAAAATTGTTTCCCTTCCTGGTAGGTAGTGTTTATATTTCAGACAGCATAGGGAGAGTTAGTATTTGGATTTTCACACATAAATCAATGTGCTTGGAACAGAATCCAATTTTTCATCCACATTGTCCCCCTTTCAGAAACACAAAATAAACACAACCATATTTGCTTTATAGCACAACTAAATATGGATAGCCAGATAATTGTTGATGGCTCTTGTGACCTTTTGAATCGTTGGAACCCTATCGTAGCTCAAAGCATCATGAAAGTTACACTACCAGCGGGATAAGTGATCTTACTGGTAATTCATTCACGGTATATTGTTTCTAAACTCTCCTCAAACAAAAGCAAGCCATAACAAACTGTGAGCCTCCTTGGTTGCAAGGAGTGATTTCTAGGCCTGAAGTGTCTGATTAAGCTGTACTTTTGGCAGAAGTTGAAAACTGTTTTCCCTGCCTTGTCTTCTGAGGTAGCCATAGGTAGAAAGAAAGAGAGTGGTCCCTAGAGTGTTGGATGAAGATTGAAAAATGGAAAATGGAGTGGTGAGGTGATGGGCGTAGTGTTAGCACAGGAACTGAGGTGATTTTGAGCAAAGGGGATTTTATTTCCTTAGACTATGAACAAGAAATCACATCCTTTTTTAAAACTTATGAAATAATTCAAACACAGAAAATAAAGTGACAGGTACTCATTTACAGACACAGCCACCATGAGCTCATACCTTGTATAAAGTAGAAGGCTTGTTGGCTCCCAAGTTGAAACCAATCCACAGTAAGAAATGATAACTATGCAGCTGGGCTTATCCCTGCCTCAAAGGAACTCAACCTCAATGTCCATGTAGAGGTAAAGAGTGCCGACAGTCAGTAGTGCTTTTTTCAGAATCAAAGAACTGTGTCTACTCTAACCCTCGGCTCTCCCTTGCTCCTGGTCCTCATATACACTGTACATTATTCACACAAAATATAACGGGCCTCTGTCATTAAACATTATATGAAAAATCTCAACCACACATTTTACCATGTTATAAGCATTTTTTAACTTACTAAGTATAAAATTGCATTAATATGTAGAAATAAAGTGAGGACAATAAAAACTGGCTATTCTACATTTCCTATGTGCTGGGATATCCTCAGCTTTTTGTACTCATTACGTCATTCAATCAGGACCTTTTGCTTTCAGTGCTTTTGGAATATCTGTGTGCTGTGTCAAAATATGGAATGAGTGAGTATGTCCATTTCTCTGAGGGCTGTTTGCATCCCAGAATGCACTGTTTGATTCTCTTCTAAAGAGTCTTCAGAGGGTACTGTTTTGGGGTATGTTTTCCAACATTCTTTCTGTTTTGTTTTTTTAAAGATCTTTTATTTTTAATTACCTGTCTCTGTGTGTGGATTTGTACACATGAGTAGAGATGCCTATGGCAGCCAGAAGAGGGTGGAGCTGGAATCACAAGTGATTGTGAGCCACTTGAAGTGTGTGATGGGACAGGAACTTAGGTCCTCTGCATGAGCAGCAAGCACTTTTTTTAAAAAACAAAAAAACAAAAAAACCTGTTTCTCTGTCCAGTCTCATATTTCATTTTTTTCCTAGCAGGATGGGTCTTTTCATCATATGTTTCATGAATGACCCCTTTGTTAGTCCATATTAGTGACCTTTCTTCCTTTGTTCTAGAAGCAATGCACAAGTACATTTCTCACTAGATTGATGTCTTACTCTGCTGAGTGTCCTCGGCATTTCATCTGCCCAGAGAGGTTTTCATTTCAAGGATATTTTTTCTTTTTAGATATTCTGTTCTTCTCTGCCAATCTAACCTCATTGCCTGCCACCAACACACTTAAAAAAAGTGTCAGCTTTTTTCTTGATTGGTTGATTGTCTAGTTTCATGTTAGCTGTTTGCCTCAGTCACCTGCTTTAGTGACTTTCCATAGACTTCAGTGCAATCCTCCTGTTTGTATGTTCAGGAAATTCTTTCTTCTGCATTTTGTTATAGTTAATTGTGACTTGTGATTTTCTTTTCCTCTGAGTCAGTGAGAAACCCTAGGAAGACTCAGTGGCTCAAGCCCATGGAAAAGACTTTATTTTCTGACATACTGATAACTGGGAGATGTGTTGGGAGGACTAGTAGGGCCCCTGTGACACCTCTTGGCTCATTTGGGTCCAAGGATTCATCTCCAGGCTTCTTATGCTTGGGGCCATTTAATAGCCAATTGCTCTGAGTTCAGCTCAAGGTCATCTGCATCCTGTGTCTACACAGTCTGACTTCTGGTTTCAGTGAAGAGCCTGTTTCCTGCTCCTGCTCCTGCTCCTGCTCCTGCTCCTGCTCCTGCTCCTGCTCCTGCTCCTGCTCCTGCTCCTGCTCCTGCTCCTGCTCCTGCTCCTGCTCCTGCTCCTGCTCCTGCTACTGTTCGTTCCTCTCCTGATTCTTCTCCTGTTCCTTCTCTTCCTGCTTTTCTTCATTTATTCTGTTCCTTTTTCATCTTCTCCTACTTCTTTTTTTTCCTGTTGCTCCTCCTCTTCTTGCTTCTCCTCCTCCTTCTCCTTCTCCCCTTCCTCATGCTTCTCCTTCTATTATACCCCTCCTCTGGTTGCTTCTCCAGAAACTCCTTATGCTCCTCTTTCTGCCCTCCCCCTTCTTTTTACATTATTGCCAACTACTATCTTGTCAGAATTTTAATTCAATTCTTTTTTATTTTTTTGTTTCCTCCATTTCTTGAATCAAAGTTTCAGCATACACGCATGGATGAATGGAAAGGCACTATGTAGACCTTAAATTTTCAAAGAGGCTCCTGCCTTTGTCTCTTAAATGCTAGAGTTACAGGCATGGGCCTCCATGCCAGATTAGAACCAGCAATATTCAGGCAGGATGAAATGATTTTATGTGCTGCTTTAATACAATATGAAAATACAGTTTAAGTATAAAGCTGTCAGAAGAAAAAAAATACACAGATGCTACTCAGGTTGGTGACAAGGTTACAATCAATTGCCCAATTCCATGCTTACAAGTAAAGAAGGCAGCTAATAGAAATGATGTACTTGAGAGACTTTTTTTCTTCAGTCTTATAGCAAAACCTGGGGAGAATTTGAGATGAGTAAAACTTAGTGAGATGCAAAGCAGAATACTGAAGAAGTAGCCTGAGGCATGGATGTCATGGATGATTTATAAAAGATGCATACTATCCCAAAGGCCCTGCAATCAGGTCAGGTTGGAGTAGAGAAGGAATTTGTCTGATATGTTTTCTCCTTTTCATTAAATGGATCTATCTATCTATCTATCTATCTATCTATCTATCTATCTATCTATCTATCTATTCATCCATCTATCCACCATCTATTTTAGAAAGAAGCAGAGATACTATCTATATATCTATCTCTATCCATATATCTATCAATCACCTATCAATTATCAGTCTATCTACCTACCTATCATCTGTCTATCATCTATCTGTACATCTGTCTGTCTATCACCTATCTTTAGAGAGAGACAGAGAGACAGAGGTACATCTATCTACATATTATCTATGGGTATAATGCTCTATCTAGCTATCTATCTATTTATCTATTAATCATATATTACATATGTATATCATCTTTTACCTATACATTAATCCATATATTTATGTTTTTATTCCTTTGCCTATTTATCAACCATTTACATTCATTTGATTTGTGTGACTGTTTGCATATTATGGGATTCAAAAAACACACATATCTCTTGAAGCCCAGTGCTTTATGGGTGGGAAATGGAACTTCACGGAGGAAAAGGGAGAAGTGAATTCCTCTAGGACACACAGAAATCCTCTATGCTGTCCTCCAATGCCTACACTTCTCCCAACTATCTCCTAACACATCTGAGAATTAACTGTCTTCAAATTTCTTTAACATTTTCTTTCCCATGATGAATGAGTTTCCCCTGGGAGAAGAAATGAACTTGTTTAAGGTCTTCTTTTTCTCCAGGGCTTTTGGTTTTGAATTTTAAATGTCATGCTGCTATTTAGTTCTGACATGAGAGAGTAGGAAGATTTATGCTGAGCCAACAAGTCTTCAGAGAAAATGCTCCTGAGGAGGGCACCCACCTGACTGTTCTTGTTAGGTGGAGGGCAGAGAAGCATCTTAAGTTTACAATTACACTCTGCAGACCACTGACTGTGTGAACTGGTTGAGCTATTTAAGTTTTTTTATTTTTATCATTTTTTAGGGCACTCACAACTAGACGGATAATAAATGTATCCTGCAAGGTTGTCATGCAGTTTATACATCCCATGTTTAATGATGCTAAATATTAGGGATGAATAAAGGGAATTACTGAAATTTGACATGATCTAGATCACTTAGGAATGCCTTTGAGGAATGATCTCTTTACTAATGAGGGCTTATGTTCAAATCCTGCCTTGCAAACAAGGCCAAATAGCCTATTTATATTCCTCTTTTACAGTCTGTGGTCTGAAACCACATTTATTTTTAAAGGTGAGTGAATTGGGAGGACACCGAGGATCACCAGGGTGCTTCCCTGCTAAGAGGTCCTCAACACTCTCTTTACTTCTGTCCTGGAGTTTCATAAATGGGGTCCCTCTCTCAGGAATACCTGCTATATGAAGTAAAATTATGTGTGTTAAAGAAAGTGGTTTGATTTTTAACCAACCACTGTTTAAATTGTAATTTTTTTTATCAAATAGCACATTCTCATGACCTTCTAGAGGTAGCTTCATTAGACACCACAGAAAGGATTAGGCTAGACAGATACCACATGCCTGCATATTCTAGAGCCTGAAGTAGAATACCACTAACAAAGATATGTTCTGAACATAAGCCAGATAGAGGATGTAATGAAGATCACTGCAGGAAAAATATCCCATCATGTTCTATCTGAGTGTTTATCCAAGAAGACATGAAATCAAATCACAACAAGCCTGAGGTGTATATAGCCAGCTGCACATGTTGCTGTAAGATGCCTTGCTCTTCTGGAACAAGCCAAAGTATGAGAAGAATCATTTTGAGTGAGGGAAAATCCAGAATTCAAACTTTAGTACAAATAAAACTAGCACTGAGACCATATATATACATACACACACACATACACACACACACACACACACACACACACACACGCATATATATATATATATATATATATATATATATATATATATATATATATATATAATAAAACCTAGACTAACAGTGATGAAACATGATATCCCAAATACTAGGAAATTATAAAACAGAATATATTGCTGGTGGGGGCAGTGTAAGCTTGTTAAACCATGGTGTAAAGCAAGAGTGCAGGGCACTGATGCCAGAAAAATGTTCAGGACACTGGACACAGTGTACTCATTTGTGAAACTTAAGAAACACTCAAAGAAAAACATTAGACAGATAAAAATGTTTCTTTTAATGGGTGGAAGGCAAACATCAAATTTTAGGCTTAGATTTGAGTCCATTTTTATAAACCACCCCTTTTCTTTTTCTCTAGGATATTTACTAAATGGCAGTAATTTTACAAACTTAATAATCATGGGAATTATTACCAACCCATTCCTCAATTTTAAGTTATATTATGTGATCATGAAAATTGTTCACAGAACACAGAAGCATGGAGCTGTGAATACAGATAAAAATTGTCTCTCCATTACAACCACAAATAAACTGAACAAGGGCAAGAATAGCCTGTAAAGAAAAATTTGTCACAGCAACAGTTTCAGGGATTTACACACTGAAGGGATTTTGCTAACAGCCTTTCAGATATATTTGCACTGAAAAGCTGAAACAAAATACATTTTGAGCTAAGCTTGACTGTGTAGGGTCACTGGTTATTCGTGCGGTATCAAGGTGGACTGTCACCTGAAAAATAACACGGGTGGGGAGAGAAAAACGGAGACCATGCAGCAGGAAGTTTTGTCATGGTCTCACTTTAATGGGAGAGCAGTTTACAGATATACTCCCAGGCAAAGGAGGAGGGGAAACAAGGAAGGGGGTGGGGTCCCTGTCCAGGTCGCAACCAGCCTCCAGGAAATGCCAGACGTTCTTTAAGTTCCTGAGAACATCTTTTCTCAACCTGGTACTGAATAGGCCTCCCAAAACAGCAGGCAATTTTCTGAATTTGGCTCCCAAAATAATAGGATGGGTAAACATCAATAGGTATGTGCATATATTATGAGTTTTTATGATCTTGACTGACATAAGACAAACAGAAAGGATATCTGGGCTCTCGTGGTTTGTTTTGTATCCTCTTATTGTCATACATTCTTTATACAAGTTATTTTTATAGGCAGCAGCCTATTTTTATTTTCTTAATCATGGAACCTTTTCAATGAGTGGACACTGGATTCATTCACTTGGCCAGCATTATGCCTTTGAATGTACCATGTGTAAGAATGAATGAAGGTAAAAGGAGACAAAGCGAAAATCTCTATTTTAAGAGCACAAATCTATGTTTATATACATGTGTATTATAACATGTGCATAATGACAAGTGGAAAATGTCCAGTAGAAGTGATTAATAGAAAACAGAGGCATTAAGAATGTGTGGCTGGTGTCATTAGTTATGGCTTGATGGGACAGTGAATGGGAGGAAGAGCTGGGCTGAGATGAAGAGATCTGGTTCTTTTGTGTTCCTTCTAACAGGCTGAGCAGGTGACTCACTTCTCCAGTATCAATTCCCTCTTCATGTGCTCCTCCATTGGGTCTCACAGATGCTGGAGTGTATCTGCGACATGTGAGGCATGACGCTAGATTCCAATAGGACATGAATGAGGAACATGTGGTTGCTGTCTTGCAGGAGCTTGGTCTTCCATAAAGGAGACATGGAATGTTAAAAGAAAAGGGTGGAAGAGAACATTTGAAAAGTCTTATGTACCTGAGGAGAGTAAGAAGGAGTTAGTGGACTTCAGTTTCCTCTCAACAGTGACAACCATGTCTAGTTACTGTGAGAATTAAACAAGATAACAAACACAGTGGCTAATCCTGCAACAATAGAGTTAACACCTTAATAATCTCAATATCTGTTATCTGGTACTCCAGGTCAAAGAGGGTACAATGACCCTGTTGCCTCTTAACCTCTAGTACTCTATTGACAATACTAATTTATCCCTTCCAATTATAGTTCCATAATCATGTCATTTTTATATGTTTGGATATATGGTGGAGCTTAAGTTGTTTTGCACTCATAGTAACCTTACTGTCATTATAAGAATTATTAAAAAATAAGCTTCTTAGATGATCTTAACATGATAAGTGGGAACACTTGGACATTTGATTTTTTTCCTTTAAGGTTATACTTTGCTGTCCTTTTTGAAAGAAAACATATGTCTTCACAACATATAAGATGTTTCTTGGAAGATTTACTTATGTGTGTGTAATTGTGTGCGTCTGAGTACATACGCACCCTGTGCATGCAGGTTGCTACAGAGCTAAGGGAGGGGCAGTAGGATTCCTTGGAACTTGAGTTACAGGTGATTATGAATTGAAGTTATGTTCTCTGCAAGACCAGCCAGTGTTTTTTACTGTTGTTGTATATCTCCAGCTCTTAAGGTATTTTTTTTTCTGAAGTTTCTAGAAGAGATAAATTATGTTGTATGTTGACACTCATACGCTACTAACAAGAGCGTTTGGCATGTATCTTTTCTACTTCTTTTCCAGTGCTCTAGTTGTGCTGCCAGTATGTTCTCTCTCTTCCTGCGTCCTTCAAATGCCAATATGCCTAATTTAATGGAAGCATTTGAAAAGCTACTCAGTTTTCCATTATTGTCATGACTCGTGGGCTATTTCATAATATCCCGAAGTTTGGTCATATGCAGTGCTTTCAAACTTTTGTTATTTTGGACATTCCTAAGTTGATGACTTAGAAGTAAAAAGCTTTTGCTATGTTTCTAGTGATTTTCTTAGGACTAACTCCCACAAAAGACAGAGCTCTAACTGCATTATGACTATTTTAGGGCATTTTGTATATATTGACAAACTTTCAGCAAAAGAACCTGACCTAAAACCCTTCTTCCTCCCCAAGATGAACTTTATGTCCCAATTTTATTAACATCAGGAGGTGAATGGCTGGAGGGCTTTTGGCCATGAGAAAGGATTTACAGAGGTTTACACACAGAACATTTCAAAAGCTCCAGTCTAACAAAAATGTGATGACAAACTTGGAGTGGCTTCAAAAGGTCCCACAGACAAGGATATTGATATTTTTTCATTCCTGAGCTCCCAGGGGCCAGAAGTGATTTCAAAGACAAGTGGACATTCATAGCATGCCAAATGAACTCAATATAAGGGAGAATTCTTTTGAATAGTTCTGGACTTAACAGCAGTGTGATTAGTTAACTAATAGACAATGGGCAGACTATTATATCTCTGAAAATATCTAAAAGGAGAAGTTGGATGTTCAATTCTAGGTAAAGTTTTGATGGCCACACTTATGTCAGCTGAAGGATACAACTCTATGTGCTGTAAAATTATTTCAAGCTTGTATCTTGTTGTATATCTCGAATCTAGCATATAGTGATGCAATGTCAACCTTCTCTACTAACAACGCTTTTTGAGAATTATTAAAACTACCAGATCATTAGTTTGATAACAGCTTTTAGTTTTAGTTTTTTCTTACCTTTTAAAAAGATTTTTTATTGGGTATTTTATTTATTTACATTTCAGATGTTATCCCCTTTCCCCATTTCCCCCTCAGAAACCCCTTATCCTGTTCCCCCTCCTGCTACTTCTATGAGGATGTGCCTCCACCCATCCACTCACACCCCCTTCCCCACCCTCGAATGAATTCCCCAACACTGGGGCATCCTGCCTTCATGGGACCAAGGACTTCCTCTCTTACCAATGCCCAACAAGGCCATCCTCCACTACATAAACAGCTGAAGCCATGGGTCCCTTCAAGCATGTTCCCAAACTGGCACTTTAGACCCTGGGAGCTCTGGTTGGTTGGTATTGTCACTCTTCCAATGGGGCCACAAGCCCCTTCAGCCCCTTCAGTCTTCTTTCTAACTCCTCTACTGGGGACCCCATGATCAGTTCAATGGTTAGCTGCGAGCATCCATCTCTGGCAGAGCCTCTCAGGAGACAGGTATATCAGGCTCCAGTCAGCATGTACTTCCTGACATCCACAACCATGCCTGTGTAAAATGACTGCACATGGACTGGATCCCCAGGTAGGGCAGTCTCCAGACGGCCTCAATAAAAGATTTTCTTCCTTTTTTGAAGGGACAACCAGACTGATAAGGAACATGCCTCTCAGGCAACTGTGGGGTGTTAAATGCATATTGGGACTTTAATAGGGCTAGATGTTCTGTGTTTAAATAGCAAGAAATAGGTCAGTCTTGGTCATTAGATATTCTAATAATATGATATAGTTAGAAATAAGGGCAATGCGAATCTACCTTAGACCTAGAAAACAGATCTATGATCCCTTTTTTGAGCTTCTTCCCTGTCTCACATTGGACATGTGAGGAGAGCAAATAATACAAGAGATCTCAGTTTTGAGAACCTACATATGCTATATAATGAGCATATATGCTACCTAATAACATTAGTTATCTTTATGTGTCACCATGACAGAATATTCAAAACACACAACTTATAATGAGGAATGATTTAGTTGGCTCATGATTTCAAAGGTTCCAATTCATAGTTGCTTGACTTTGTTGCTATCAGTCTAGGGTACCATAGTGCATAATAAGAGTGAGGGATGATAGCAGAAGTCTGACAGCCTCTTTATAATCTAAAAGGGAATAGATAGAGGAAGAGGCCAGGGCTCTAATATCTATGTCCCTCAAGACATTCTTCTGTGACTTAACTACCTCCATAAAGATTCTACCTCTGAATGTGCTACCACCTCCAGTATGTCCACGGGGAGCATAGCTTTCGCACACCAGCTTTTGGAGGATATTTCACATCCCAAATTACAACAACTGGGGGTAGAGATGCAAAGGTCAGAGAATTTGGGAATGGTAAGGCACAGAATGAGACCAGTAATACAGAAACAGGTGTTTCTCATTTGAACAAGACATGGCATAATTCCTGGTCTTGGGAATGAGCTCTGTGCCCATTCCCTTCTCATGCCAGCATACCCGCTCCTTCCCACTCTCTATCTTCATACTAAGCATGTACCAGAGTGCTTTCATTTGATAATATGAGAACTTGCCCTCTCGGGCCACAATGTGGGAGGATCCATTTGCCTTGATGAACATTGCATTGGATGATAGAAATGGTCAGAAAACACTACATTCTTTGAACAAATTCAAGAATGTTAGGAGGTGGGGGTGGAGACATTTCCATATACTCCCATGGAGAAAAATGAATACAGATTAACAACAGACATTCTAATGGGCAACCAGACAGATAAGGAGCATGTCTCTCAGGCAACTGTGGGGTGTTAAACGCATATTGGGACTTTAATAGGGCTAGATGTTCTGTGTTTAAATAGCAAGAAATAGGTCAGTCTTGGTCATTAGATATTCTAATAATATGATATAGTTAGAAATAAGGGCAATGTGAATCTACCTTAGACCTAGAAAACAGATCTGTGATCTCTAATTGCAATAGTTACTCAGTTGGGATGCAGACTTAGCAACAACCGGAAATTCTATTAAAAGAGGCATTTAAAAGGGGAACCATTCCCCAAGAGCACATTTTCTAATCATCTTGGCTGTCCCTTTTAAGGCTCAGTAAAACAAACTCATGCAGTGTAAGTATGTTCAGCAATTGGGCCTGTTCCCAGGTTGTGAGACATTCAGCAAAAATCCAGAGTTATTATTAGATCTGCACGCAGGCTTTTGTCAAAAGGCCTCTTGAACTGTTAGGAAATCAGAGTGCAAATTGATAATGACACACTACACATCTCTGGCCTGGCAGCTCCCTCAAGGCTGCTGAGATACCCCAGGACCAGCTTCCATGGTTTCATGCCAGCAGCCTGCTGCTCAACACTTGCCCCTTTCCTAAGCCAGTGTGACAACTGCATTCTTCTCTTGCCTAGAAGAGGCAAAAGGAGATGGATTAAGGAGGATGTTTGAACTGAGACTATTAATTTCCTTTTAGTGTGCATTCAAGTCAGAGCCCTTTATAAGAGAGCCTTTTGTGGTTTCATAAAATTACAACGTTGGCTATTCGGCTGCCTTTCCAAAAGCACAAATTTGAATTCTAAAGAAAACGTGCATACTTCGTATGAAGAAAGGGGAGAAATGAGTATGCAGTTATCTTAAATATATTCATTTATGTAATCAGTCTGTTACCACAGAAACAATTATAGTATTAGCTTTTTATTAATAAAGGAGATCATAAAACAGTGTTCATAAAACTTATAAGGCATCTTTGATAGTTCTATGAAAATTAATAGTAAAAAACAGTTTTCCCTAACAATGTATATGTGATTAAAATGCTTTTATAAGCTGTCAGGTTTAAACCATAACATTTGTCATTTTTGCTACTATAGTTCAGTACTCTTTCATGGGTCAGAGATTAGCTAAGAGATCCAGGTGTGTGTGTGTGTGTGATGTCTTCCAGAGAAATTGAAAAAGATTCCTCAATGCCTTGTCTTGATGTTCCAGAGTCCAACAGCATCCTTCAAGCCAGCTTGGAAGCCATTTCATGGGAGACTGCTCACGAATGGCAAAGCTATTTTAGACTCAGAGAGTCCACAAAAGCTCTGCTATGTAACATGTAGTAGGAAGTTCATTTTCTTAAGGAATTCTTAGACATGTCACCTGAGAGAAAGAGGACATTTCACTTAGTCCAATAAGGATAGAAAATCAAACTTAGTCTCAGTGCCATTGTATATGGACAGCTTGGGTTTTAGAACATCACATGCTCAGGAGTAGACTGCCAACAAGGGACAGCAATCTTAGGAAGCACTTAGGTTGTCTAACACCCTGCCTCTAAGCTTTGTGCACTGTGTGTTATTAACCCACTTTCCTCCCTTCTAATTTGTTTTCTCTCTGAGGTCAATGGTTGTCCAACACTGCCTACAGCTTTCAAAGCCCCTGCTCTGGCAACTCCTACCCAGATTGACTGATTCATTCACGACAAAGTCTGTGGCCCAGCTGAATGTTTTAAACAAGCTCTGTAATGTTATAAATGAAGCTATCTTAAAGCCATCTCCATAGACCAACTCTTCTGAGATGTTGCTGGGGACAGGAATGACATGGACTCTTCTAAACATGTAGATCCTTAAGTAAAAGGTCAGTAGTAAGACCTGGGCCCCTCCCTCTATAATAAATATCTATCTATAGACTACTGTACCTGGACCAGAAAGACCTACAATTCTGAAGCCTGAGGAACACAGACTCTCAGGATCTACCTGAGTCAAATAGAGTCAGACCATCCATCCAAAGTTAGGTGTAACAAATCAAACTTTGGAAATGACTGGCCTAGATCAGAGCTTTGTAGTGTTGCCTGATTCTCAATCTCCTCTTATCCTCCCTTCTCAAATTTTATGTGACTCGTGATATACAGTCAAATCAAATAAGCATACAAATAAGTATACCTAGATGTACTTCATAGAGAAGTGTATTTTAATACAATTCATTGGCATGCATATGATTCTATTATTTACTAAGGGCAAAAGGAAGCTGGCATGCAAATGAGTTGAAGGTACTTATGTGGTTTTACATAAAGACTTAGACCTTGGGTGCAGGACCCACTGTTTTCAACACTTTTCTGCCTTATCCAACTTCTTATCAATCCTGAGAGAGCACTTTTCATCAATATGTACTAACAATTGCAGATGTATGTTTAAGGATATTTTAGAAATTATTGGAACTTCTGTCCTAATCCAAAGGCAAAGTTTATTTAACAAGATTTTATAAAAACTCAAGTCAGCAAGTCAAATGATGAACTAATTTGATATATACTGAGGAATGGTAGTAGGAAAATATTAAGCCTTTATTTTCCACAATTAAACCATTATGTTTCTCTGAGAGCACAGTATTTTTTTTTAAAGGAAAGAAAGGAAACCTTTGCAGCTCACTATATACATGTGTCTAATCTGTGCCAAAGTGTTTCACAAAGCATTCATTGGTGGGTTGGTGCAATAGCATATCATTCAAAGTGTATACCTGTGTGTTCAGAACCAAGGTTGATCTAAGCCATATATAGGCAAACACTACCAGAACAGCAGGAATTCATTGCATTGTTGATTTTGAGTCATTCATTATTTTGTTTTACTTTATGTGTATTTGTGTGTTCTTGAGTCTATGTATATGCACTGGATGTCAAAGTGGGCATCAGATTCCCTGTAAATGAAATTATAGGCAGATATGAGCTGCCAAAGGTGAGTGCTGAAAACTGAACCTTGGTCCTCGGCAGAAAGAACAAATGCTGATTTTGAGTCAACTTTTGATGATTATGTGTTCAGAAAATGTTTACTGTTGCCAACTGTTCTGTTACTCCCTATATTCAAATATGTGACCCTAGATGAGATCATGACCAACAATTTAAGAAAAAGAGCCTAGTTGATTATAGCAGCTCCATATGACCGGGTACGCAGCTACTTCTGTGTCCATCTCCTTTCCTTCTTGTCTCTATGACTCACCTAGTACTGATGGGGCCTTTTGTTGGGTAGGCATGTCTTGTTTGGTTATATACCTACACCACACGGTGTGTTTTTCTCTTATACTGAAAAACCCCACCAGCTCACCCAGCATTACCTGTCTTTCAAGAAGCATACACTGAAAAACTGTGGTTCACTATTTCCAACAATCACCCATGCCAGGTTATGTGCTTGTTTTCCATGCCTCTCTCTCTTAATATTTAACTGCTAAATTAGAATTGTCTAGATGCTTCATGTTAAAAAAATGTGCCTGATTAAGTATTTTTCCTAGTTTTGTCAGGCTTTCTGCTATAAAATATTCACACTGGCTCCTCATCCTCATCTCAGGCTGGCATGGAGACCACAAATCTTTCAGAATAGCTCTGTTCTTCCTGTTGGGACTGAGTAACAAACCCCTATGACAACTCAAGGTGATGTCCTACAATAGCCTGGCGCTAACTGTTTCTTTTAATGACTTTAGGGTGTGTTGGGACATGAGAACTCTTGAGGACTCAAGACCCCAGGATGAAGAAGCTTTGGGTGGGTGGGGGGCTGTCTTCAGAATAGTACTGGAAAAATGGAAAGGTCATCCATTCCCTTTATTTCTTTGTTCCTGATAATTGTGACATTTATCATACTGATGTTGTTTCCCAATGGCTCAGAAGTGCAAAGATGAAACAGATCATCTCCAGAAGTCTGGAAATCCTTTAGCTGTTTCCCAGGCTGCCTGAGAACAGTTTGTATCCTGTCCAGGCCCGATCATATTTAGTTGTTAAAGACAGACACATGGGTATTTTCAAAGCCTCATGAAATCTGTACTCAACATGGTGTGGCTTGATGGATGTGGGAAAAGTGGGAGGTTTGATCTCTTCTCCTTCCTATGGCCTACACTGGATGTTTCCTGAGGAAAATATGAACATGATGAAAAAAATCTTTAAACAGTAAATAAATTATTAAAAGTAGAAGAAAAAAATTGACCTTTTTTTTTTTTTTTTGTAACAAAATAGCAAGTCTCTAGTTAAGACAAAATACTGCCAGAGGCTGTATTATAACAGCAAGGCTGTATTACAACAGCAAGATTGAGTTTGGTCACATCTCATGTTAAATATACATATTCCCTCATTCAAACACAAACACACAAGCTCTAATCTTTCTATCAAATTATTATTCAGAGAGGATTGACTCATGCTGTGGTATGCTGGAACAGCCAAGAAAACACTGGGGTAAAAAGTGAAAGTGACATTACAACATAATCCTACTCCACTGTAGCTCCTTGACTGAACTGCAACAAAGATGATGGATTATGGCAAGTGGACCAGAAAGTAAGACAGGTGAGAAGTCAAAGCTGTGAGTGAGGAGTCCTCTGGAGGGCAGAGGGACTAATCTTGGCTTAGCAACTAGCCAACTCTATGACACTGAACTCTTCATATGGCTAATATGAACTTTCATCTTAGGATAATGGAGGAAAAATAGGAGAGAGAGAGAGAGAGAGAGAGAGAGAGAGAGAGAGAGAGAGAGAGAGGGAGGAGAAAGGTAGCATGTTTATTTATTAGGAAAATTAGATGCTGCTGAAGCATGGACTACAAAGTTCATAGTCCAAAGGGGAAGATTTTTCAACACAGAAGGATCATGCTCATGGTAGGCTCATGCCCCGCCACTGAGCAAGGCCCTGCTCTTGCTACCAGGATTTTGAGTCACTTACTAAGGAAGAATACAATATGAAAAATCCCTCTTGTATTCCTGGTTGAGGAATGATTAGTTTAAATCAGTCATGATACAATCTTTTCTTGGCCATGCATTACACGATAGATAGGATTATATTATACTTCTAATCAAGAAGTCTTTAAGGGGTTCTGAGAAAGTCTTTTGTTTACTTGATAAGTAAGATAAAGCTCTGGTGTGAGGTATCTTTTCCTCCTGCACCCCTTTTCCTTCCTCTAACCCAGTGACTTGAAGTTATTATGTTTGGAATGGGTAGTGACTAGCCAACACAGTGTGGATGGCCAAGTTGAACCTGGGTCACTGATAACATTGTTTAAATACTGCCCGAGCAGAGTGCTGCCCACCTCCAGATTTCCTGATGTGATAGAATTAAGCATCTTTAATGCCATTGGTCACCAAAAGCATTATAAATGGCACATGGGCCAAAAAGTAATTTCACCATCATCAACAAATCAGAAAGAGGTCCATTCTTTATTTCTCATGAGCAAACTTTTAAGGCAATTTCTGAAGTTTTTTTTTTCCCCAGTAATTTGAGAAAGACATGGAAGGAAAACAGCTTCCCCTGAGGAATGTTACAAGAAGTACTGGATGATTGCATATAGCCTGGAGCCCACAAAGAGACTTGCAAAAGGACAAAAAAGGCTCCATCTGCAGACCGGGTTGGGGGAGGGACAAACAGGTAACATGATGAAAGCTGGAGGCATCACTCTACCTAGTCACTTGCCTATCACAATACATAAGGCCCTGAGTCTGTTGCCATGGATATGCGAGTCTTGAGATGGAGAAACGATGTAAAATTAATGATAAAGGCTGTGCTGACTGTGTAGATGGATCAGTAGGTCAATAGCTTATTGTGCAACATAAGAACCTAATTGATCTATAAAACCAATATTAAAGAAAAACAAACAAATAAACTTGGGAGTGGTAGCCCATGTTGTATTACTAGAGCCAGAGAGGCAGAGATAGGCACATAAGGGTTCAAGGTCAGTAATCTAATTGGCAACCTCAAGGCCAGTGAGAGACCCTTAAAAAACAAAAGGCAGCCGTCCAGTGGTGGCGCACCACTCTATTCTCTGCTCTCCGGAGTCGTGAGGCTCAGTCTGTCCCGGGTTCGAGTCCTGTCCCTGCCACAATTCCATGAATTGTGGGACAAAAAAAATTGCCAGGCTCAGGTGGCACACGCCTTTAATCCCAGCACTTGGGAGGCAGAGGCAGGCAGATTTCTGAGTTCGAGGTCAGCCGGGTCTACAGAGTGAGTTCCAGGACAGCCCGGGCTATACAGAGAAACCCTGTCTCGAAAAACCTAAAAAAAAAAAAAAAAAAAAAAAAAACCAAAAGGCACCAGATGAACAACACTTGACATGGACCTCTGTTCTCCAAATGCACATATAGTCACATTCAGACACACATGAACACACATGCACATATACACACACATATATGTATATATGTACACACATACACAAGTGTACACACACATACACCTGCACACACATGCATATATATGTGGACACATGTTATAGATTCCAGAAGACAGATTTTTAAGAAAAACAATAAAGAAATTGTACTAATGTGAGATGGACTATGTCATCACATGATAGTAAGTGTGGCAAATAGAAGAAAGTTCCTCATTCTCACTTAGTGGGAGTAGTTTACCTTTGGGAACAATATAAACCTTGGCATGGTATCCACTTAGTTTTAGTAATGAAGATCATTTAAGCATTTTTTCTTTTAAAAATTTTGCATTGGAGTAGATGCTCTAAAATTATGTAAATACAACTTGTAGAATCAGTTTCTAGACTAGGATGCCTGCATGTGGCTCTATAACCACATACCTGGATTATCCCCATTGAAAACGGAAACTTAGGGCTCACCAATTCTCTTCACTTACAATCTAATCATTGTTAGTACACATTAACCAGCACAGATAGGATAGGAAAAGTTAAATTAGAAATGATATTGTGAAATATTTTCGTGATTGGTGGAAACAAATTCTATAGTTGAGTAAACCCTTTGCCCTTCATATTGAATGATTTCCTCCATGAAATTCCACTGCAGAATTTCGGAATAAATTTTAAAACTTTATTACATGCATTTAGTGTGTGTGTGTGTGAGTGTTATGTGTCAAAGTCAGAGGGGAATCTCAGGGAGTCTGTTCTTTCCGTGCAGTATGTACGGCACCAGGATTGCACTTAGATTTGGTGCCATTGATTTGCACTTAGATGCCATTAGATTTGGTGGTGAGCACCTTCATGTACTGAGATATCTTGCTACCTCTACTGCCAAGGGTTTTGTAAAGCACGGACAGGCACATGCCTCTTTCCAGCCCCTGGTGTCGTTGCTAAAATGTCAAGATGCTTCCCTCACGTGAACTGGTGCTTTACAGGGAGTAAAAGAGCAAAGTCTGGTTATGAAAATAAACAAGGAGGTAGTTTTGCATCAGGGGCTTTGAAAGACACATATTGCATGGTCTTTTGTGATTGGGTTACTTCACTCAGGATGATATTTTCTAGTTCCGTCCATTTACATAAGAATTTATCGAATTCATTGTTTTTAATAGCTGAGTAATATTCCATTGTGTAAATGTACCACATTTTTTGTATCCATTCCTCTGTTGAAGGGCATCTGGGTTCTTTCCAGTTTCTGGCTATTATAAATAAAGCTGGTATGAACATAGTGGAGCATATGACTCACTGATTATTGGATTTTAGGCCAGAAGCTTGAAATACCCAAGATTCAACTCACAGACCACATAAAGCTCATGAAGAATGATGAGCAAGTGGGGGGGGGGCTTCAGTCCTTCTTAGAAGGAGTAACAAAATACTCAAGGGAGACAAAGTACAGGACAGAAACTGAAGGAGGGGCCGTTTGCAGACCATTCCACCGGGGTATCCATCCCATGTGCAGTCACCAAAGGTAGACGTTGTTGTGGATGTCAGGAAGTACATGCTGATAGGAGCCTGATATAGCTGTCTCCTTAGAGGTCTGCAAGAGTCTGACATATTCAGAGGCAGATGCTCACAGCTAACCATTAAACTGATCATGGGGCTCCCAACAGAGAAGATAGAGTGAAGACTGAAGGAGTTGAGAGGATTTGTGACACCATGAGGAAAGCAACAATATCAACCGACCAGAGCCCCCAGGGTCTAAACCACCAGCCTGGGAGCACTTAGGGAGGGACCCATGGCTCCAGCTATATATGCAAGGGAGCTATATATAAGTGGGAGAAGAGATCCTTGGTCCCATGAAGGCTGGACATTGTGGAGGTTGGTATTCGAGGGTGGGGAGGTGAGGTAAGGGGGAGGGTGTGTGGGGGTACACCATCATAGAGGCAAGAGGAGGGGGGAAGGGATAGGGAGTTCCTGGGAGGGAGGGGGGAAAAGGGGGTAAGGGGAAAACATCTGAAATGTAAATAAAATTTTCAATAATAAAAAAAAGAAAGACACATATTGCAACTAGAGTGTACAGATCCACACACCAGGGCCTAGTTTGGGGATTTGGCTCCTCTTTGAATGTAGCAGATGGCCCCAGGGACAGGTGTGAAAGGAAGGGTCAAACATACTATGGACTGAGGTGCAAAGTGCAGAGAATACCTCTGTCCTAGTCACTTGTCCTCCTGCTGCGATTCTTTAAAAGCAATTTAAAGACAGAGGGGTTATTTGAGATGACAGGTTGAGGGAACCCTCAGTCCTAGTAAGGAAGTCATAAATTTTGGACCTTGATGCCTCTAATCGGGAAACAGAGAATTCTGTGATACTGGTGCAAAGAATGAGGAGATGGAAGCTAAATACCGGAGATTCAGGGTCTGCATTGTGAGAAACAAAGATCCTCAATATTATGAGCACTAGATCTAAAAGATCTATGCAAAAATATGAGTATCAACCCCTAGAAGAGAGAGTCATATAAGCAAAGCAAACATGCTTTTGTGCCACCACTGCCCGATATCTAGAGATCCATTTGTACCATCTCTGGCTCCCCTGACTACAGTGTGAGCTATTTAGGACACAGACATACTCAGTTTGCCTTATTTTTTCCCACGGAAGTTGATCACTGGTATAACGATCAATAGATCGATTGCATCTGTACTGTTCACTTCACAAACCGTCTAGTCCAACTAGTAATTCAATTAATTTGTCAATGAAGGCCAAAGGATTTTGAGTGAGCCATTTCAATCCCTGCATGCTAGCGTCCCACCCTGCTAGCATCCCACACCGTATGCTAGCATCCACACAGGGCATTCTAACCCGTTTCCTGCTACTTGGTTCTATCCAGTTGCTCCTATTCTGCCTATGCTGCCCAATTAATATAGAAACAAGCAACGGTTTGAACATGAGAAGAACCTGTAGACTGGAGAGATATCTACGTATAGAGTCAGACTTTACAGTTGTAATGATTCATTTGTATAGCAAAGTGTAACTCTATGGGAGCTTTGTGTAAATCTCTCCTATTCATCTGTCCAGAGCAGAAGTGAATATACGATCTTAATGAATCAGTCTCGATGATTCTCTGCTCGTAGCAAGCTTTGGTGATCTTGGAAGGAGTTCCACCTCAGGGTCAGAGGTAAAGAGGTTTCGCATTGCTGCTCCATCTGCTGGCTCACCTTTCCCATTAAGAGACTGGAAACATAATTAAGAGACAAGCACCACAGATGCTACCGTTTACAACATCCAGAAGAAGCCGTCGAAACGGGTAAGACATGAAAGGATAATTTTGCTTATACAAAATAGCAGACTGCAAACTAACACCAAGAAAAACAAACAGGCAGATGGAAGGAGTGGAGAAGACATTGGCACAGCTGTGTGCAGGATTTAGAGACCCAGATGCGATATAATTTTTTTGGGGGGTAGTATCTGAAAGAATAATCTAAAAACAAAACAAACCAAACATACTAAAGAGTAACGAGCTCTTCATCTTCCCACACACAGGTAGAGCTTTTTCACAGGCATCTATTTCCTCATATCATAGTTGTGGAGGGTCATTTCCTGGGGGATGGACGAAAAGGGCTCAAGGACAGACAAGATAAATAGGCGTCCATCCTAGCAGAGAAAGAGGCAGCGGCAGTAAAATCAACAGCTGTGATTGCCATGGGAGAAGAAAAATGTAATGTTATCTAAAAGACAGTGAACAGTGGGGGTTAGTGTTATCAGCTGTTTTCTTCACATAGCTGCACATGTGCATGGCTGCCTTATTCTCCACAGGGGGGAGGGAGAAAGGGAGGAAGATAGGGGGTAGGGAATGGGAGGGAGGAGGGAGAGAGGAAGGAAGGAAGAGGGGAGAAGGACCTAGAGAAACAGAGGGAAAGAAGGAGGGAAAGGAAGTGGAAGGGAAGGAGTCAGGGAGAGAAAGAGAGAGGAGGGGGAGGAAGGGATGAGGAAGAGAGAGGGGGAGGGAGTGAAGGGAAGAAAGGTAGAGGGAGAGAGACAGACAGACAGACAGACACACACACACACACACACACACACAGAGAGAGAGAGAGAGAGAGAGAGAGAGAAGAGAGAGAGAGAGAGAGAGAGAGAGAGGCTGCTGGGATGGAAGTTGCAAATATCATCTTCATTAAAACCTACTTAAAAAATGACACCAAATTAACAAAATAACAATAATAACAACATGCTCTCTGATGCACTGGCCTAGTTATGTCTCAGAGTCCAAAATCTGAAACGGTAGGAAGAGGATCAAGGATTTAACCCGAGGTCTCTGCTATACCCTAGAGAATGGGAGAATCATCAGAAAAATACTTCTGCTATGTAAAACCAAATATAACACCTAAGGGGAGCAGGAATAGTTGTTTTGGGAAACTAAGTTAGCAAAAAGTTCTGTCAGGCAAAGAATCTGCATGAAAGGTGAATTAACTATCAGGCCACTGTAACAACCTATCCTTCGCTTCCCTTAAATCCGGTCTGTCTGCTTGCCCATTTTTATTTTCCTTTTGCTGTGAGTCTCTGGGGGAAAGACAATAAAATTTTCTCATCTTTGTATCAACTTAGGAAAGCTTATTTCTGCTTGGAGCTCCTGTTTGGCCAGTCTGTAGGATGCTTACTTATAAGGATTCAATGTATAAAACAGAGCAAACCCAGAATACATGATGGTAAAGAGTGGTCTGGCCTCTGCCAAGCCAGTATCCAAGCAGTCCCTCATCAGAACTGGCTCTTTTGCCCTTAAAGTCTCAGGATGTTATTTAGCACTTTCCCATCCCCGCCTTGTATGCTCACAATATCCTATGTTACAGAATGATGACAGCATCCATTCCCAGAGCTATTTTCACTCAGGTATGTTTTTGTCTCTTCTTTGAAGTGGTCTGGCCATGTGAAGTGAATCCTTATTTTAAACAAAATAGAATGGTTCTTTCTAAACCAAGATTTTTCTCATCTGTAATGCACAGCTCTTAAAGCCTCTTGCCCTTGCAGTAGAAGCTAAGGAATGTTGCTTTCCCTGCCATCTATTCTGTTTTCCTTCCCCAGAAGAGCACAGCACTGGAGGCCAGAGAGTACCAGCTCCTCTGGGATGGGGATGTTTGCTGATCCATGGGTCCCCTGCCTGGTGCTACAGCGTAGGAGGTAGAGTTCTCATATATCCAAGGATGTATCTTTTCATGGGAAGATAGACATTATAACTTCTGCATTCTGCATTCCAGTTCCTGAGTTGTTCTCAGCAGCTATTCTGGGGAAGGGGAAAGAAAATCTCACAACACTTTCCCTAGAGAAGAGATGCCAATGTCAACTGTTAGGAAACGTCATTAAAGCAAATGAGAAACGGGTTGAGGACATTTTTATGAGCCTAGAATACTGAGCTTGGAGGTTTTATGGAGACCACAGGAAGTCAGAGAGACAATCACACTCATAACCTTTTTTTAGAGTCTGGTGGTGATCAATCTTTGTGCTCAACCAGAGTGTGCTTTGGAAAGGGGAAGTAACCATTGAGGACCACATAGACTCTTTCACAGAGCTTGTGGACTCAGTAGAGAAAAAGTTTTCCAAGTCAAGTCACTGTGGACTCATTATCCAAATCCTTCCAGAATTGCAGCAAAAACCCTTCTTCATGATCTCAGCACACACCGAGAACTAGTCTTTGAAGAATGCTCTCTGCTGAAATCAAAGTGTTTGCCATGTCACATTGACGATCTCTGCCTATCACTTTTCTTCCTTCGTCATATAACAAAAAGAAGCTCAGAAAGTCCAGTGCTTTGTCCACATGCAGAAATAACAAGAGATAGAATCTGGATTGGACTCAGTAGCCTCTCCTTACTTTTGTTACCTTCCCACTCAGCCCTAGAGATGCAGATTTATGGCAGAAGTGAGAAATAAAACTATACTTACAGAATTGTCCGAAGTGAAATTCCAAGGGTTTATATGTAGGGTGACAAGCTCAGCAAGAATACTCTTCTTTATAGACCAGGAGTTGTTTTGAATATATTTATGTACAGGGAGATGAATTTATTTCTAACACTTTGTTTTCCAGCTTTAGAGTCTTACAGATGTGTTTTCCCTAGAGCCTCAGAAGATGATGCAGAATATTCTTGAAATGCTTTGCTCTCCTATTTACACTGACATCTCGTGGCAGCATCCTGTGACTGCAATCTGCATTGTCTCAGCTGTCAACCTTTGCATTTCATCAATTGTTTATTGCATTAATTGAACTGGAATTATTATTAAATACTGATAGGAACCAGGAATTGTGCCCAGCACCAGGCAATATTAAAACTTGATCATAGAAAGACTGTAAGTAAAACCAAAGAGAAAATTATTCTAGGAACTCAACATTGATAAATGTAAGAACTATAATCCAGTCTGCATGCCCCATGGGTTATGCTGTGGGTTTACTGATAATTGCACCACTTGTTGGGAATTTACTATCTTAACAATGAGTGTAACTTGTGAGGATCATCACACAGATTTTTGATTTGAACTAAACCTAAATCATCCCATTTTGAAACACAAGAATAAGGCTAGGGTCTGCATTTTCACCAAACATCAAAGTCCTAAGCTCACCTCTTGTGAACAGGTAACACTGAAAGATTCATTCTAATGACTGGGTGGGATGAAAACCGTCCCTGAAGAATAACTTAGTTTAGTGCTGAAGAAATGGCTCTTTAGTTAAGAGTGTTTGCTGCTCCTGCAGACGACCTGTACACTTTTGGTCCAGGGAATCTGATGCCCTCTTCTGCCCTTAATGGGCATCTGTACTCATGTGTACATACCCACACTTCACCAAACACACATACACACATGCAAAAATATATCTTCAAAAAAGCAACAAAGGTTTATGGCATGCCATTTAGGCTATAAAAGACAAGGAATTACCAGATCTCCTGTGTGGCTCCTGGTGACACCCTCTTCATCTTAACTCAATGCACCAACCTAAAAGCTAACACTGCTAACATGTTTGTGCATGTGTTTTAGCTTATTTTCTTTTGTGAATCCATAAATACATGAATATATAAATAAAAAGAAGCTCATTGTATGTGTACTGTTTTGTAACTTGCTTATTTTGTCAAACTTGCTGGTTTTCTTGCTGTACTGCAACTTATTTGGACCATATTTGCAGTATCCAAGCAACAATCACAGTTATATGTGTGAGAAAGAACACCAGGCAGGCTGGGCTAGAGTTTCTGTTTAGGTTTCCACAGGAAGGCAAACCCTGCATCCACCAGGATTCTGTGTAGAAACTGCCCCAAGCTCATTCACATGTGTCAGGATTCAGATTGCCATTGGACTCAGGACCCTTTTTCCTGTGGAATGCTTTTCAGGGACAGCTTTTAGGTTCTGAGGCTGTTTGGAGGCCTCTTTTAGGAATCCATTTGTCTGAGAGATCAGGACCCATGGCCCATTCCCCTGATGTTGTCTTCTGCAATTATCTAGAGAAATGTCTCAGGATTTAAGGACTCTTGTCACTAAAATAGATCTTTAAAGCCTACAGAAACAGTTGACCTTAGTTACATCTTTAAAAGCCCTTTGAAATCCACGGAGACGGCAGCAGAGGCACTAGTCATGGGCTTCTGTAGAATTCTGTAGTAACTAGCACTCTTTGGGGCTGCAGGTTTAGCTCTGTTTGCAGAGCTTTTATTTAGTACACCTGAAGTCCAGGTTTCCTTTCCCCATTACTACATGCATCAGGTATAGCTACCCTGTGCTGTGGTCCCAGAGCTCTGAAGGTAGTAACGACAGGAGGATCAGAAATTCAATAATATTTTTAGTTACATAGAAAGTTTAAGGCCACCCCAGGGATACTTGAAACAGTGTCTCTAACAACTCAAGAGCTATCATTCTTTCAATACGTGTGTAGAGTCTACTGTGTGCTAGATTCTAAGCCCCATAGAAACAGCAGTCATCCCTGGAGCTGATATGCTAATACTGGAGGAAGGTAAATGTCTTCTATGTCATATTTTTAAGCATGCCTACTGTCTTTAGGCTTGTCTAGTTATTTCATACAGGCACTACCATGTGGTCTGACATACTCATCTTCTCCTGATCTCACATACATGACTTCCAACATTTCCTCATGTCCAAGGTCTCAACGTCTGAACATATCCTGGTCCTCTTCTTTCTTTCTGACCCATTTCATTTCAAACACCGCCTGCCAACTTCACTCATCAGCTGCATCATTCAGGACGCATCCTGCTTCACCTTCCTGGATTTCTCCACTCAGTCTCTTTACTATTTCACTTCAGCTTTCCTGCTAACCTAACACCTGCCTCATTTTAAGACTCACTTCTGACATCATCTCTTTCAAGAAGTACTCTCTAGACTCTCTTCTAAACACAGGGAGAGCAAGCTAATGATATTTGCCTGTTTCCTTATGCAGTCACTATTGTCTGTTCCAAGGAGCACTTCAGTGCTCTGATTATGTGTTTAAAAAGACACACATTTTTCTGACAGCTAGGCATAGGTGAATTCACAGTTCCTATTGAGCAAGAATCATAGAACAATCTAACACATCTGTGCTCTCATGTGCTCTAAAGCATATTTAAATTTCCATCGTGCCCTTGCTTTCATCTCTGTATACCCTTCCCTCCTTTTGCAAAGTTTCTCCTTTCTTGTCTTCCACTTTGATGAGAGCCCACAAGCCAATTCATTCTTTGCTGTAGAAGATGGATGATATTTCCTTTCAGGATAGCTTTCATACTAGTTCATTGCAAGACTGGATGGGAATTTTTTTTCTCCTATTGCTAATTTTAGAATGTCAAAACTAAAAGCAGTAGGACCTCTTTTACTTTCCGAGCTGAAAAGAGTATCTTTGCTACTGATTTCATATGCACGAATGCTTGCTGGAGCCCAGGGACTGTAGTTCCTGGGAGAAAAGAAGGAATTTTCATTGAAAGTATTCTGCCTGGCTCTACAGACCTCTCTGAAATTAACTTCACTTGTTATCCAGGCCACTCTATGTTGCCACGGAAACCAACATGTCAGCTCAGCAAAAAATATAAGATAAAGATTAGTAAGAAACCACAGATGCTACAAACACTTTTCAGTTTCTCTTTTGTCTTTGTACAGTGGTGTGTGTGTGTGTGTGTGTGTGTGTGTGTGTGTGTTTCCTTTACAAGCATGAGTCTGAATGAGAGCTGATTGTCAAACATTACACTGTTCCCTTTGTGTGTGTGTGTGTGTGTATGTGAGATATTTTTCCTGGGACCCTCTATCCTGCCTCCTGTCTTCACAACTCTTGAAACTCCCTTAGATAGTTGGTCCAGACTGTGAGATTAAAAAGAGAAACTTTTCTATTAATATCTAAATGATGTCTTAAGAAAAGAATTTTTAAAAAAAATGGTTATGTAAGAAGAAAAGCCCACTATTGGCCTGAGGACTAAGCCACATTCCACAGGAAAGAAAATAAAAAGCTGTAGTCAGTGTTTGGCTAATACCTCTGCTGTTAGGCCAGGTCTGCTACAGTCCAGAGCCAGGGAAAACATTTCATTGAGTTCTCAGGGAGTTGTGTAAAGGTTCCTGTATCAGCCTTGTCAGAGAGTTACCCACTAGGTAGTGCAGTCACGTTGCACTTGAGTTTGAAGAAAGGTCTGTTGAAAGGGCCAGTGTCTGACTTATACCCACTGAGGTATTCATTTAAGAGAGCAGCAAGATGGGAGAAACACTGAGACCCCATGTGATCTCAGCAGCTTCATCTCCCCTGGTGAGATGTACCTTCCAGGATGTGTGTAGTTGCAGCTGAAGCCTGGAGTCTTAGTCCCTTAGAGATGAGGCAAAGCATTAAGCAGAGAGTGAGTATGTACCAGTCACTGACCTGAATGCAATAGGAATGTGATGTGAAACTCACTTAATTTTCATAATGAACTTAAATGCTAAGTGTTACCCAAGGTTTATAGACACAAACCTGAGGCAGAATGAGAGTCAAAGATGAGGTCATAGAATAAGAGGCTGGTATGAGCCTGCTGGCCACCACCCCCTGTGCTCCTTTCTCTAGTGCTCATTGTGCTATAGTCACTGTTAGAGGGATACACAGCATTGTCCAAGTGCCCTGCAATTCTTGCCTAGTATTCTCAATATATGAACAATATCCAAAGAAACCATTAGAGAAAGTGTCAGTGGCTCCATGAAGGGCTGTCTTGTCTACCAGGCAAATGAACTACCCATTGAAGACTGAGCCACGGAAGAGAATTAAGACACAAATTCCTTATTTTCCTCTCTCTCCTTCTATTTTCCTCTCATTTTTTCTTTCTTAACTAATAATTTTTGTAAATGTGTTCTGTTTCAGTTTCTGCATTTAGCACAGGGCTAAAAAAATACAACTGCCTACACTCTGAGTTATCTTTTTACTCATCTTTTCAACATAGCAGTGTGAGTATGTGTGTGTGCAGGTGTGTGCATTTGAGTGCAGGTACATTCTTGTGTGTAAGTGTGTGCATATAAGCAAATGTGTGTGGGGCTGTTAGTTGCACGTGGGCATGTGTGGATCCTGTTGGGCTGTCTTGGTTCCGAGTGTCTTCCCTGGGTGGCTCAGGGAAGCACAGCTCAGAAGAGCAGAAGTCTGGGAATTTGACTGAGTTCACTCTACATGGCACCGAGGCTCTGCCTGGGCGCATGAAGATCTCACTCAGTCTGAGGTCCCACAGGAGCAGGGCTTTTGAGTGGGGAACCCCAGACAAGAAGGTATGCAGGATCGACTGGTCTCATATTCCTGGGCAACCAGGCGATACTGGTAGCTTCGGAAGAGTTGAGATTGGGGACATACTGGATGAACCGACCCTAAGCTGAGAGGGACAAGAGAGAGAGAGAGAGAGAGAGAGAGAGAGAGAGAGAGAGGCCTCTACAGCACTCCACCAGTAGAGACTCTTTGTTACCAGGACTTGCTTGGCTGGATCAGCTAGCTTGGTTGAATTGGTGGCCTCCATGGCAGGAATGTACAGAGGTCCTCAGGTGGGAGATTAGGCAGCAGCAGCTGCAACAGCTCATTAGTTAAAGGCTTCCTCCATGGTTCTCCATGGCAGGGCCCCAAAGACACAAGGGAGTCCGTGGTTTTACAAGCTTTATTGTTATGGCGGATGGTAGCTGAATCTGACTGCACCCTCCATAAAACTCAGGGCAGACCTGAGTTAAATAGGGAGGGAGAAGGAAGGAGGGTCTAAAAAGGAATGCTTAATTGGCTACGCCCTCTGGCCTTCAGGTATCTCATTAGTATGTGGATCTCTTGAGGTCCTGAGGCCTGTAGTCAATGCCCTCTACCTGTGGAGGGGCTGTTAGGGGCATTGCCCTAAGTGACTGAAAGACACCAGTCAATGTAGATCTTGGCTGTGTGTCAGAAACCTGGGGTCTGGGAGTGAGGCTGATCACCTGGGTCTGGGGTTCGAAACCTGTGCTCGACCAGGAACCAAGCTAACCTTTCACAATCCCACAAATATGTGCATATGTGTATGTGTGTATATTCTTCCATGCATGTATGGGAGACTGCATGCATAGTTCTTAATTTTCTTTTAGTAAATTTAATCAGTATATTCTTTCCTTTTTCCCAGACAATGTTAGACATTTAATATATAACATGGTACATAGGATGTTGAGAGCACTACATAGTACTCTATTCTTTATTTCTTAGAAATCTTTTTTCTTCTTTTTAAGGAGTACCTATCTTGTGACTTGATGTCTCTTATGAATGTTATCAATGGAGTTTTATTGCTTTAAAGTTCTTATTTGTTTATGTGGGTATACATTTATGCACATATGTGTGTGAGTTCTAAAGATGCCAGAAGGAGGAGCTTGGTCATAGACTATTATAAGTCACCAGATGTGCATGGTTCTGTCCTCTGTAAGGGCACCATGCATTATTAGCCAGTGCTCTATCTCTTTCCAGTGCCAAGTTTCAAAGTTTTGCCACTGAGATATTAAGTCTTAACTCCTTAGAAACTTGGTTTTTGGTTGATATTCTGGAGTAATTTAACATCTCTTCTTTCTACTCTACATGAATAAGCACACTTCTAGCTTCACCTATGAAATCTTTCACATCCCTTACTGATCTGGAAGAAGGGGCTGCTCAAGTTCCTGGCTGGGGTCTGTCACATCTCCTCTAATCTTCAGTTACTCTCACAAGGTCAGATTCCTCAACCATTGAGCAGTAGATTCTGAATGTTTCCTTAATAAACATTTTATGCCATTGATTTCCCAAATGTGGTCTGATCCAAGATCATCATAAACAGAACTCTTCTGCCTTCAAATGTTAAGAAGTTATTTTATGGTCTTTGAAAATGACTTCTTAATGTAGAGCTCTCATGTTTACTTGAAAATGATGCCTGTTTTTTGAAATCAGTAGGGTTCTTCCCTCATCAGTTCAAGTGACACCGTTTTTGCTTTTGTTTGCTTTTTCTTTCTGTGTTTTGAAATATGTAACCACACTTACAGTATTTCACTCAAGTTTTGATTGTTATTTTCCAACTTATATATAAATGGTTTACTATTTCAGCAGTATTTGTATTCTTGGCATATATTCTCCTATCCTTGTGCTTCCACAAGCTATAGTGTTCATAGCTGATAGATCTTTATAAAGTCTCACAATCTATTTTTTAATTGTGGAGTAAAACATCCTAGGCTTTTCAAATATTTCATTTAGTGTTGAATGTTTCTCATTTATTATTTTCAACATTTTATTTTTAAAATTTCTTAAGTGTTCATCATCTGTGTTTGAATAATTCTGCTGTTTCTCATTGCTACTGATTTTCACTGATGGCCTCTTTCTGAATTTTATGTTATTCTAAGTACAAGTTTTTTCACACTATTTTTGATGATTATTTGAGACACTGATTAATGATGTCTCTAAATTTTATCTTTCCTTATTTTAGGAATAGTGGAAAGTTAACAGTACTATTTAAACTTCGGAATTCTTTGGATTTGGGGGTAATTTTTTTTCTTTGCTTTTCTGTGTCTGAGTTTCAAACCCAGGGCTGGATCAGGGTCCTGAATTCCCCTCTAATGGCTTCTCTTTTCCCTGCTACCCAGAGCTGATAGCGCCCATTGCTATGACGGTTAACTTCCCCTTGGTTCCTGTATTATTAACTGTCCTCAAATCCAAGTTCCCTTCCCATGACACCTCAGAACATCCTCTGGTCCTTCTGAGACAATTCCCTGTACTATGTTCTTTTGTTCCCATTTGGTGCACATATCTTCTTACTCTGCACCAAGGCTGAGAGTTTCTCATGTATATATTTGGGACTAGAGACCAATGGAAGGCTTCAGCAACTCATTGCATTGTGAATCAGTGATAATGCCAAATTATCACTTATCTTTAATCCTGGTACTCAGGAGGCAGGGGCAGATGTATCTTTGAGAGTTTGAGGCCATCCTGTTCTGCTCAGCAAGTTCCAGATGAGTCAGGGATAACAGTGAAATATGGTCCCAAAAATATTTTTTTTTTAAAAAAAAGTATAAAGTGGAAAGATTAAGGGAACTAAGCTTATTTTTACATGCATTCTTCCTTGCTTTTACATATAGGATAACAATACATAACAAAAATCATAAAGAATGGAAATGACAGAATGTATCCTGGTAATATAACATCTTCCCCTGTCACATATATTGTCCTTGTCTTTATCATTTTATAAAAGTCAAAATTTCTACAGATTTCTATCATTGTCCAATTTTATACATTGTTGTAAAGGCAGTCTTTTTCTAGGTGGACTAATTGATGTATGGAACACAAAAGAGGAGCTGGAGAGATGATGGCTCAGCCATTAAGAATGCAGAGTGGTCATCCGGGGGGGGGGCTGAGTTTGGTTCCTAGCAACCATATCTGACAGCTCCAGAAGATCTGATATGTTCCTCTGCCCTCCATGGGGAAAGTCATACATGGGACATACCAATAGATATACATATATACATATAACTAAAAGTAAATCTTAAAAAAGAAGTACACAAAGAAGTTAGCAACAGGTTTGATAGCACAAGTCTTTAAAACAGAGTGAGGCTGGAATATTAGGAGTTCCAGGCCAACCTGGACTACATAGCAAATTTCACATATCTGGGTGTTGTGAACCTGGAGGGATAGAGAGAATACAGCAAATTTACATTAGTCTGGGCTTTGAGAACCTGGATAGATAGATAGATAGATAGATAGATAGATAGATAGATAGATAGATAGATATAGAGATAGAGATAGATAGGCAGGCAGACACACACACACACCACACACACACACACACACAGAGAGAGAGAGAGAGAGAGAGAGAGACAGAGAGAGAGAGACAGAGAGAGACAGAGAGAACACAAAAGCAGCCAAATTGCAAATTTAATAGAAAGATAAAATATTGCCCTCCATAGTCAATTTCTCCTTTTGTTACTCATCAATATCTCCAGTGAAAAGCCACAGGCAACAAGGAGAAAGGGAAAATGTAACATGCTGTCTGAAATTAGAAACTATTTTTTTATCTGAAAAAAATAAGTACAAAATGTCAGAAGTCACAATCTTTCATATTTGCTGTTAGTTTGAAAACAAGCAAATGTTTTTCCACTTATGAGTAGGTGAATGGACAGATGTAAAATTGGAGGGAATTCTAGGGCATGCAAGGGCAGATATGAACATGAGAACTATTCGTAGTCATTCTACATGGCAGCTTCCCCCATCCCTGAATAGGAGAGGCTTTTAGAATCTCTTCAGTTGTCAGAGGCATAACCCTCTATCCTCAAAGCCATGTTTGTATAAGTGCCTACATACAAGTACCTACTGTCCTCTCTGACAAGGGACTCATGCGGGATACTGTGGAGCATGGCAGGAATTCATAACAACATTTCTTAAATGACCTTGGGCTTATGTCGATGTCACCACTTCTTTCAGTACCAGCAAATCAAGAACCATCTTAGAGGAAACTTTTCAAGTGCTCTGTGTCATGCACGAGTCTGTCTCCTGTCACTGAACTTGCATCCCCTGCCCCAGCTCTGAATTTGGCCTCTACAAATTCACACATGTCCTTTTGAACTGTTGTTTCCTTAGCAGAGGATACAACTACATATAGGTATTCAGTACTCACTTGGTGAATGCAGGGGAATAAGATATAAATGACTGCATCACGCATTCAACCAATGAATCTCCTTGCCTTCTCTGACAAAATATTACCTTGTAATGAATACCTTCTAGAGTTAACATGAGCTGGGATAAGATACCACTTACTGAGGCAATTGAGTAATTCTCTACAGCCATTCAATTTTTGTATCAAAATTTTATATGGCCAAAATGCTCAGTCAAGTAAAATTCTGGGTAACTATTAGCTAACTTTGAGAAATTATTTAACTGAATTTTGGGAGACATAAACATTTTATGTAACAACATATCTGAATAGTCTTAGCTATTCTTTTTAATTATAATTATATATAATACCCACATCTCTGGTAAGAGGAATTCTGCTAATAGCTTCTAATTTCTTTCTATTCAGTCAGCTATGATTTTGCCTCTGTAACCACAGGGTGTTTGCAAAGGGTTTGGAGACTATCACTATAGGTGAAAGTATTGTTGCTGGTATTTAGAGCCCAGAGGAGCTGCTATGATCCTGATGACAAGGTAACTTTCTACACCAAAGAGTTATCCAGTCCAAGGCATCTAACAAGCCTGAGAAACCATAAGCAATCATGGCTGTGTCTTCATGTCTGCCTTCCTACCCCACAAATGCTTTCCTCCTGCGAATACACACACACACACACACACACACACACACACCACACACATACACACATACACACAGAGAGAGAGAGACAGAGACAGAGACAGAGAGAGACAGAGACACAGACACAGAGACAGAGACACAGAGACAGAGGCAGAGAGATACATACACAGAGACTTGGTGATTACACAATCAAGCAGAAGCAGTCGGGTCATTTCTGGTCCTGGCTTTATTCTTTAGAGCCAGGACGACCTTTCTCTTTGTAATGAGAACAACATTGTAAAATCTTGCCAATTTTTTTTCAATCTTTTCTCCCACCTCATTCACTGCAATCATGTTTGCTTTTAGCACGCTGACTCCTCACTTATTTTCAGTACTCTACTTTATTGTTCATTCTGTGAACTTGGCATTGCTATTTGATTTCCTCAGCTATACATTAGAGTGACTTAATATGATGTATCTATGTAATCTATTCTCCTGTGATGAAATTCATTGCCTACAGTTTCTTCACACTCCATTCTTACATATGTGGCTAGTTATTAGCCTCCGGTCATCAGTGAGCCCAAGTACATAGTGATGACAGCAATCTGGTCATGTGGGTCACATGGAACTGCACAAGTGATATACAATTATGGGGCACAGGTAGATTCTAAAAGTCAATGGAACCCTTATTCAGATTCATTTTTCTTCGTGACGCCATCCACAGTGACTTAAGTTTGTGCTTTAGCTGTAAGTTTATTGTATACGCTAAATACTCAAGCTATGTAGATCTGCTCCATACCTGCTAAGTGTGATAACTTTCAAAGTGTGGGGCTAAGCAGGATATTGGAACTAGCCTTCTAGATCTAGCTGCCCTCCCATACTAAACAATTTGGTAAACTGTTTATTAGCTTATCAACAGTGGGGAATTTCCAAAGGAAAGGGTGGGAGACAAAAACTACAATTGTCCTGTATAAATACTGCAATTGTGATTAGTTATGCAATTGTATACATTTACATTTTAGAGCTATACACGAATGGCAGTAACTCTAAAGACAAGGGACCTGATGAAACTCCAGCTGTACCAATATTGCTCTTGAATTACTTATAAGTAAATGAAAGTATTCTGACTCATATATAATCATATACTGACCCATATACATGTAGACAGTCGGATGGTCCATCCTACGTACAAAACGCACTATGCAGCTTTATGTTGTTGCATTTCATTCTGAGGAAAACATTTACATTTAGCCATCCTCCAACCAGTATAAAATATTATGTGAAATCCCCAAATCACCTTCATTTTTTGCTCTGAGGCATTGCCCCCACAAAAATCACAGAGACCTTTCTGATCTTTAGAGTTGCACGTTAGTTGCACTTTTCTTAAACTTTTTATAAATATAAATAAGCTCTTTCCTGTCACTGTGTTGTTTATAATACCATTTATTGGCATTGCATGACCAGAGATCATTCTTAAGCAGATGGTCATAGTAACCCCTCTCTGTTTGCACCTTGTATATTATATTGAATTTTGTGTTGTTTCTATTTTGGGGTGCCTGGAAATAACATCTAATGCATTCTAGGATTGTCTTTTGTTATAAGTAAACAAGGACTTTTTTGTTTATTGAGATCATAACAAACTAATCAATCAACTAACTAACTAACCAACCAAGCTTCTGGCTGTTCAAAGGTTGAGTAGGCACACCCAAATAGTTTTCATCATGGTTGTACTGATCTTTACTATAACAACATGACTATATTGTCTTATCAATTTGAACATTCACATAATGTTTTTTAATGCTTTCCTGGCATTCTTTAGATGTGCAGGCTGAGTCCTCTCTTTTTTATATATTACATGAATATATTATGCTTGCTTGATTGCCTTTGTAATTATATATATTATATAAAACCAATTGACTCTTGGTTTTACTGACAACTAATTTATTATCTTTGTTGTTTATGGTTATATCTATATCAATCTCTCTCTATATATCATGCTGTCTTTTCAAAACTCTGTGAGTAAATGCAGTTATTTATTTATTATATCCCAGAACTACTTAAGCATTCTATTTGTCCTCTTACATTTTGTGTATTACCTGGCATTTGTTTCTGTGTGGAGGGTGAAGCCTAAAGACAGGTTTTTATTTAATGTGGCTATATGCAATTAACCAACTCCTTATTAAAAAGTAAGCCTTTTCTGGTATCAGATTCCAAGGTTCTTCAGTCATAAACTAATCACTGAAGATGTGTTAACTTATGTTGGAGCTCTCTTTTCTGTTCCATTGCTCTCTCAGTCAACTCTTAATAATGTGCTTCATTGATTAATTACAGCAGCTGTGTAAAACTATCAGCATCTGATAATGCACCTAGGTTGATCTTTTTGACCTTTTTGCTAATCAATATTTTGTGTTCTTGGTCGTTTACATTTCCTTATAATATTGGAGTTAGCTCATTCCTTTTCACAAAATTTCTTTAGGTAATTTGTTTGGAATTGTGTTGCATCCAAGGGTCAATGATAGTTATTGAAATATTCTTGTAAGTGAGTCTATTTTAAAATTTTATTGCCCAGTTTTGGAGCTGAAATAGGAACTGGCTATTTTTAGTCTTCCATTCCTACCTTCTTTCTTTTCCTTCTTCCCATTGTCTCCTCCTGAGTCTCTCCCATCTTCTCCTCTCTCTCCTTTTGTTCTTCCAGTTTTCTCCCCCTCAGTCTTGAATTAGAAACTCAGACTTCAGCAGATTGACCATGTTGTCTGGAACTGAGCTACATCTCAGCATCAGACACTGCCCTTTGTTATTAAATTTCAATCCATAAAATCCGTGTGAGTCAATGATGCCTTACAGTGATTTAATGATTCTTCTGTGCAAGTTCACACGTCAGAAAATGGAGCATCAGTATTTCCTCATTTTTAATCTTTAATTTTCATTAATTTGGTTTCCTTTTATATCTGAACAAGATCTACAAATTTGATTTTATTTTTAAATAAAATTCATACTGTGGCTCAGTTTGGGCTGAAGCACTCTATGGAGAACAGGCTGGTCTCAGACTTACAGGAATCTTCCTGTTTTAGTCTCCTGTGTGTTAAAATGACAAGTATGAGCCACTAGGCCCAGTTTCCAGTTTGAATGTGGTATGAATATTTTTACATTGGCTTTGGCATTTTCCTAATAAGAGGGCAGCATGAAGTAACTCATGCTACCACCGCCCCCACCTACTTTCCTTCCTGCGTTTCTGCTGTTTTCTCCTCTCTCCTTTCTTCCTCTCTTCTTCCCTTTTCTTCTATGCTTTCTGTTCCTCATCTTCCCTTTTCTTTCTATTTAACTCTTTTATTTTATCATTCAGTTTGGTGTCTTGGGACTGAATCTGTGTCCTACCATGTAGAAAGTAGGTATGCTTTTCCTCTTTCTATAACTGAGATCTTGAATCTTGAAATAAAGTATGAACTATCTGTTACAAAACAAAACAAAACCCAGAAATATGTACAGAGGCAGGAGGGAATTAAGAATACTTAAACTAACTTTGAATTCTACCTGAGCAGACTCGCTAGTCCAACTTATAAGCCCTGTGCTTCAAACACTTTGGCTTTTCGTTTGGCTTTTCAAAGAGGTTCTTAATATGCATCTCTCACTGGTCAGGAAATCAGTATATAATCCATGTAAGACTCAAACTTTCAGTGATTCTCCTATCTCCTATCTCCTAAGTGTTATGATTGCAGGCACACATTCCCATACCCAGGGATTTTTTTTTTTTTTTTTACTTTAAACACTATATTGTATCCAGTAAATCAAACAAAGCTGTAACCTGGTGGACTACACAAGACTAGAGACAAAAATTTAGATGCAATCCACCAGGTTACAGCTTTGTTTGATGCTCTACTTAGATGAACACTGAGACCACTTTACATGTGTAACAGAATGGAAACATAAGTTGAGACATGAAGTACTGTACAGTAGGTTAAACTTAAGGGTTCTCATTTAAATTACCCAATCATCTATAGGTAAGTGGTATTATTATGATTCAAAGAAAATGCAAAAAAGATGTTATGCAATTTGCCTATCTTTGGATGGTTCTGTGTAGTAGAGTGAAACTTTTTATTCAAGCCCCTCAGACTAAAAAGCCATGGTTGCTCTACTTTCTTGTATGTTCTCAAAAAAATTGTGAGAATGGGGGGGGTGTCAGTCACTTCAGAGGTCCAAGGTATGTTGGACATTTTTGGTGATTCTTCAAGACCAGCAATCATGTGGTTTTAGTGTGATATGCCAGTTTGATTTGCACAAAGTGAAGTTATTCATATTCTCACCAATGGAGAATGTAGATTTAATTCTTCCAACAAGACTCAATTCAATATAAGCTAAAATTACTTTTCTAGCATCTTTTATATAGGCAATCATTTTCTGAGACTCTGTGCTGAGGCTGGAGAGATACAGGTCTGTATTGTGCCTTTCAGAATCTCTTGGGAAGCTGGCGAAACAATTAACAGGCACAGAACAGTTCACAGGCAATTTCCCATTAACCTGATAGCTGATGACAGCAGTGAACAACTTTACATCAGATCACTGAGGCCCTCGATACACCCTTTAACCCTCTCTACCTCAATAACTGTGGAGAATTCTCTCACGTATAAAATGTGGATTTAAAAATTCCTCAGGAGATTAGTTTCAGGATCAAAGAAAATCTTGCCGTAAGAGGTCATTTTGATTGCATGTGAACCTTGGAGCTTGGGCTGTGCTGGAGGATTAAGTTCAATGTGAAGGTCTTTTCCTCCTCCATGGGATGATTTTTCACTCATACATTTAGTTAGAGGCTAATATCTCTCCAGAGACTAAAGAGAGCCATAACCTTGATTTCTGAAGCCCAAAGGCAAAGTGAGGAGGCTGCAATGTATTGCTACTGTATAATTCATAAATCCCCGGAAAGGAAAATTCAGAGCAGGCAATCAGAAGATGATTAGAACAAGTTGAGATCCAGGAATCTTGTAATACTCCCTGAAGGAAATGGGTAGCTTGTGCTGAGGCCATTTTAATCCAGGGATTAAACTCTTAACATCTGGACCATGAAAGAATCAAATGTTTTCTATCTAACTTTGAGGAGCCATAAGGACCTGGATCATGTAGGGTCTATGCACTGAGAAAAGACCCAGAACTGGAAATTTGTAGTGAGACAAAGTTTTATTTGAATGGATTTTTTGCATTTTTATTATCAGTTCTATTAGATTGCAAAGTCCACCACTGACAGAGAAGGTGATCACAATCTCAGAGTTCCCCTACTGACAACGCAGTGACACCAAGGTCATACATTATAGTTTTGTGTTTGTCAGCACCTGGGTGCCCGTGTTCTGCTCCAGAGGATCAAGTAGGCTGATGGTATCTTTTTATTGTCACTCTTAGAGAGATCTCCCTGGGCCCTGGGAAAGTTGGGAAATTTTTCTTAACATAGAAAAAAATTACAATTTTTAGAGATTTTTAGTATGAGTAAGACAGAAGAAAAAATAGAAGCAAAATAATAGACATTAAAAGATGGCAGGTAGGGGAGTCAGGTTGTAATGGAAAGTCGGATTATACTGACTTCCCTTTGGAAATCACTGTAGAGCCTGGTAGACTCCATCTCTCAAGAGGATTTCCTTGGGTGGCAAACCAATCAATGAGGAGCTGTCATCTCTTCTTTGTCCAAGATAATGGGGTAGATGGCATCCCATCCCATTGACTCTTTACAACGCACACTGCCTTGAGTCTCAGGAACTACCCATGAGTGGAAGTGAACACATTCATCTGTTGTGAGCATTTTACAGTTATTTAAACACAAGTCATGGTGGTTGGAAACCAGACATGGGACTCTCCCTTTGAGAGCACAGAATGCTTTTCTTGCAGGTGCAGGGCTCAGTTAGACATTGAGGAAGTAGGTTTCTGTCCTTTTTTATTTTCTCCTCTCTACAGATTTCTTTTCTTTCTGCCCTCTTTTCTTATCCCCATTTGTTCTCTATTTTTCTCCTCATCAACCTCACTTTACATCGAAATCTTGAGTCTTATTTTCCCTTATAAATTATCTTCTGCTGCCTTACCTGAATTAGCCTTTTGGTCCTTGACACTCATTTTCCAAATCAAGTGTTAACACCTTCTTCATTCTCAGGCATGAGCTTGGAAGGTAATCAGCGCTGAAGCTGAACTCTGCTCAGACCCTAGACCTGCCTTGGTTTAAGAGCTCAAGTGGTCTTGAGCCAATGGGGTCTTGAGAAGCTGAAATTCATGTTATTAAGAGTGATGCTAAAATGTCCTTGGAAGGTGTGTGGATTATTCACTATGTCAAGACTTCTAGTTGTGAGAGTTGAGACAGTTAATTTTCTTAAATGAAATTAAGTTTTAGGGGGAGCATATGGGTTTCAGCAGTCAGAGCATCTCCTGTATGATTCTTCCTTTCATCCTAACGGTCCGTTCATCCTTTTATATGCACAGCTGCCACTGTGTCTCATGCTGAATGTACTCCGTGTGGGAGCTCCTACTGCCTTTATCTTCCAGAGCAGGCTGAGTCCAGTGAGTCTGTGATGAATTTGTGGTGACCACTAGAAGACTCGCTCTTACTGTGACCCTGCTGTGTTGTTTTGTTTTTAATCTAGGAGATGTGGAAAGATGGAAAAGTGCCTGGCAGATTCTGACATTATAATAATTTTTAATGTCTTATGTAGAAATAGTCCTGACTAACACATGTGCCTCAAAATTAATATTTTCTACTTAGTGTTTCACTTGTAAAATAGATGTTTTCCATTCCTACTGAACATGAAGATTGGACTAGGTGGTATCCTTGCTGGATAGAAACAGTTGAAAAATAAATATGAAAAATAACGAACAAACATGAGTATAAAAGAATAAAGCAAGCATTTTGAAGTATAATTCGGTGAGCTGAATGGAAGCTTATAAAGTAGGGCTTCATATGTTACTTTAGACTAGAGAATATCTCTAAAGAGTAAAAAGGAAGTTGAAACTTGAATATAATAATCTGATGCAAATCATACCACAGCAAGTCATGCATTGCTCCTGTGCCAGGCAGATCACCCTTTCCAAATCCATTTAACAGCTCCCAGGGAGTTGTGTGCTTCTGAGTGATTTACCTAATTAGAGATCTGATAGTTCTATAGCAGCCAACTCGTGCTTTGCCCAGACTTTATATAAACCCAGGCTCTACATCAGGAAAAGGCTCCAATAGCCAAGGAGGGAGAGTGTTTTGTCTAAGGCACTTGCAGAATTACAGTTGTAGATTACACTCTTTCCATGTTCCTCAAAGATAGGCTTCCAGCTGGCCAGTGCTGAGACATGTAGCCTGAGTATATTTAATATCAGCCATGGATCTATTGATGCTTTGTTTATGCTTCATTTTGTTTGGGGCTTAAATTTTATGTTGAAAGATGGTCAATTTGTGGTAATAGAATGGGTTGGTACAGTTAAGCTCACACAGAGATCAGACAGGGATCATTCTTGTCTTATGTGGGCTGATCATGATTAAACATGGGAGTTCTGAAGTCATGGATTTCACTGGGTCTTTGGCATTATCATTAGTTCACAGCATTATGTTAAGTCACTACTGCTGATATTTTTGTGAGGCTTGGTCTTTGCATTGCTTACTAGATCCATGAGGAAGTAGTCTGTCTGTCTCTGTGTATCTTTCCATCTGTCTGTGTGTCTTCCTGTCTCTCTCTGTGTATGTCTGTGTCTCTGTGTCTTCCTTTACTTTGCCCCCTATCCTCTCCCTTTCTTGTTCTCTTCCAGACAAAGTTTTTATTCTCCTAAAGGGCTAGAAGGAATATTTTAAAAATAATTTTTGAATGAAAGGATCACTTCAGAATGTATCCCTAGATTACAAACATGTGGACCCTAGCACACTTCCTTTATAGTACTATTAAATTCAGCCAAGCAGAGGCAGTTTGAGTCATTTGAGAATGTTTTTCGTTATCACTTCATGTTTGGTGTCATCTGGGCTGTATTGGTAACAGTTGGAAGACCCCAATCAATGACTGCATACCATGGATCTCTGGCCATCTTTAGGCCGGATGTCACTGGCTTATCTAAATCGTATGTGGTAGAGATGCAAGCTAAGCATCTGTGAACTGTAAAATTCCAGATGATATAGATGTTTGTCCTGCACGAATACAGGAGTTACGATCGAGAAGGAATTTCCAACTGAAGCTTTGTAGCCACAACACTGAATGCAAGCACAATGTCTGAGGCCTTGGGTGTGAAGCCTGGCCCTTACCACATGAAACAGCGCCAAGTGTGCTGAGGAGACAGATGGGACTGCTTAAGCTTGGGAGATAGCTGAATCACACAGACACTTCTTACTCACACTTAAGTCAGTTGCTCAAGATAGGGGACGAAATGACTGCTCCTCTAGCATTTTTTTCTACAATAGTAAATATCATTGAAGTAGAACCAAAGACGGTCTAGTAACTGCCATTGATAGTTAAACTATCAGGAACAATAAGACAAGTTCTTAAGCATTTCATGGGTGATTATCTTGATTATGTAAATTGAAATGGGAAGACTCATTCCTAAAAGTTGGTGGTACCATTTCCTAGACACAGGTCCTGAAGCACATAAAGACAAGCACTCCAGTATGTCATGATCATTTGTGGCGCTCTTCTTTTCACCTATGACATCATGTGATCGGTGGCTTCAAGATCCTTCAATGTATACTGTAACCTTTTCCATTTCCAGAATTTAGCTCTTCCTTCTCTCCTTCATCTTGAGAGAGGTGAGAGGTGATGTGAACTGGTAGGGAGAACTTAAATTTGGTGCCCATTTGCTTTTTATTCAAATCTCAGTGCCTCAATATACTGCAGAGTGTCAAATTATTTGTACCTTTTAGCCTAAGCTTTTTCTATGCCACAGTGGTAAGCTACTTGCACTTAAGTATTGTGACAGCTATCAACTGAGATAAAATATTAAAGGTTGACTGCAAGTACATATCTCTTCTTTCCATTTCCTTTTTCTTTCAAGGTACCTTTAGTGGAGATATCATCTAAGGTTATATCTAAGCTTTGCAATGCTGTTGTTTAAAACCAGTCTTCCACCATCCCTTCTTTCTTCTGAGTCCTTTAATCTCTATACAGTTCTATTAACCTGTCTTCTGGCTTTCAGGTACTCCTCATCCCCAACACACTGCTACCATCAACAAACCAGATTTCCCTGAGAAGGGAGGTTCCATTCATTCAGAGTTTTATTCACTAATTCGGTAAGCAAATAGGTATAGATTCCCTGAGAAGCACAGGTAAATAATGAGATTCAGCATATGTGGGCTGATATAACAGAGGATAGAAGCTCAAGAGTTTAGAATACTATGATAAATACTGGACCATAGAAGCCATGGGTTCTTCTGAACCATTAACCCACAGCTTTAGAAATGGGGACTTGCTTTACTTAATCTCTGTGTGTTTTCTTTAATAGTGAAAATTTTGAGCTACTTTATATAAAGGCCCTTCTTTATTGGTGGCAATAGCTTAGAGCACACTGCTCACATATCTATTTTCTTGGAACAATGTAAATGAGTAGCCAAGCTAAGATAGCATAATACATGGGCTACTTTGTCGGTGGTAAATGGATGAATGGTGAAGGGAGAGAGTATTGGGTTTATAGACTTAGAATTAAATTTGTGAGCTGAAAAACACCAGCTGCAGGGACTATAAATAAGATGTCATGCCCCTTCAGAAGTAAGTATTCTTTGTACAGTGAGTTGGTTAAACTACACCAATGATTGTTGTATTAATTAAAATAACATAAGTACTAAAGTGGTGTGTACATATAATCTCAGCACTTGGAAGAATGAAGTGGATATATGTGTTATTAATTCAAGAGCAGGCTGGGTTACATGTACTTAATATGTACTAAGACCCTGTCTCAAAAATTTTAAGTTAGGTAAACACAGTGAGTGCTAAAATTTGTCAGTTTACCATGGCCCCTGTCCTTCTTATGGGAGTCTACAGAAGTAGCAAATATGGCAGCTCATGCTACCTAGGACCTAACTTGAACCATTTAGTCTCTCCTTTAATCTCCCTACTCTAATCCTGTGACTAGGCAAGCAACTGACATACAGTTGCACTTCTCCAGGGCAGATGCAAGACAAATCAACACATACCAATGATTCCCTAGTCCAAGCAATATTCAAACTCATTTTTCTGAGAGCGTTGCCAACCAAAGAGTTCAGTGCTTAGGAACCACAAATCAGCAGGTACATTAAATACAGCTATCAGTTCAAGAGTATATGGACCTCTGATCTAGTTATACACAGAATTACTAAAGCAGACATGTGCATGACCCCACCTTCTTGTGTGCACTCTTCACTTTGCTTTGACTTCTTCCTATAAAATATTGGACAAGGACATTTTTCATCCCAAGGGCTTACATCTTTTGGCATCTTTGTTCTGATTTCATTGCAATGTTAACTTTGCCCCAGGCTCTCAAAAAAATTGGAATTCTCAAGAATGTTAAACTCTTCTTTTGCCTAGACAAGCAAAAAAAGACTGGTTTCCAATACCAGGAAACTATGCTTTGTATTCCTGAGCTGAAATGTAATTTCAAATCACAAGGTATTACCGTGACATTCGAGAGGTGCACGTGAGGATGGAGGACTTTGTGTTCAGGTCATTGGTCTTACTTCTTATGTGGAAGTAATTTAACATTTCCACACTTTCTACAATAGTATTGAGGCCCTTGGAAACTCTGTACCAAATGGCTTTCTTACAATTAAAAGCATATGTCTAAACTGCAGGGTCTGGAAATACATATATTATATTTTATATTTTTCTATATGGCTCTTTTCCAGAGATTCAAATATTAAGGTCATAAATTTTCAAACAGTGTCAGAATGATAGCTGTGGCTGGAAGTAAGAAGATGGTCACAGGTCTAAAAACCTGGCCTTCTCTGATGCCTGGATTGTCAGTGTTCAGCCTGGAGTGTTTGAAATGTGACTGAAAGAAAAGTTAGGCCAAGTGAAAGCTATGCAATCGTGTTTGGGGACTGAATCAGTCTTAGTGTCAGTATTGGTATCTTAGAAGACATGATTTGTTTCTCTCCTTGTTTGTATCTTTATTTGGATTTGTTTCCTTTTTTCATGGTCCAAGTTGAATTTGTACTATAAAAGAATATTAGTCTGATGCTTTGCTACTGGTACATCAGGTGATTGATCCACAAAACATCTGAATCTATTTTTACTAGTACAAGAAAGGGGGACCCCCACCACCACCCTGAAGGGAAGATGTATATTGAATCACATCACATTTTGTATTTAAGCATAAAGTACACAGGATGTTCTTTTACTGTCTGGGCTGCCCAATGCAGTCTGGCATAAAAATAGCCAGTTCTCACTTCTGTTTAGAAGAATATTCTATGCTCTTCTTGACATCAGGCTTGATGTTATCACTGCTGGGTTTCCAGACAGCTTGGCACACTTCATCATCTGTGTCAGGGATTGGAAGGCTTGAACTAATCTCAGGATCTCATGTACAAATTAACCAACAGGAAGACCACCTTTAGTGATCTGGGGAAGAATATCTTTATTGTCAATGATAAAGCAACCCCCGAAAGGGAGACCTTTGCCCACCTTCAAAACTCCATAATCCTGAGCAATGATACACTTGGGATCTGATACCAAAGCATTGTCCAAGGGCCCCTTGTTTCTTGGCTTTATTGATCTACACCAGATGACAGATGTGAGAATCCACAGAAGCTCCAATCACTAGGACACTGAGTTTCTTTCTTTTTTCTTTTTTTTCTCAAAACAAATGGTAGAGTTTATTTCTGTGAAGTTTGGTCCTTGAATTTACTTTTTTTTTTTTTTATTGGAAATTTTTTATTGGAAATTTTTTTTACATTTCAGATGTTCTCTCCTTACCCCATTTCCCCCCCCTCCCTCCCAGGAACTCACTATCCCTTCCCCCCTCCTCCTGCCTCCACGTTGGTGTGCCCCCTTCAACCCTCCCCTGTACCTCACCTCCCCACCCTCGAGTATCCCCCCCCCACGACGTCCAGCCTTCATGGGACCAAGGATCTCTTCTCCCACTTATATATAGCTCCCTTGCATATATAGCTGGAGCCATGGGTCCCTCCCTAAGCACTCCCAGGCTGGTGGTTTAGACCCTGGGGGCTCTGGTTGGTTGTGATTGTTGCTTTCCTCATGGTGTCTCGAATCCTCTCAACTCCTTCAGCTTTCACTCTATCTTCTCCATTGGGAACCCCATGCTCAGTTTAATGGTTAGCTGTGAGCATCTGCCTCTGAGTATGTCAGACTCTTGCAGACCTCTAAGGAGACAGCTGTATCAGGCTCCTGTCAGCATGTACATCCTGACATCCACATCAACCTCTACCTTTGGTGAGTTTCTTAACTCCTCTTGCTCTGTCACTGAAAGCAATGATCTCCATCAACACTCAAAAGAGAGCCAAGAGGGCAAATAAAGAACATTTTCAATGAACCTGATAGCTTAGAGTTAACCATCTGGTCACAGCTGTGCCTTTCAAATAAGTTAGATTCAGAATGCCCAATTTTGGCATTTCTTGAAGATATGTTGCTATCAGCAGGGCTGATTCGTGAGTCTCTGAGACAAGAACAACCACAGAAAGGTAGGAAGAGAACTCTTTATTTGGTTTTGTTTTTAATCTGCTAATGTTTAAGTCCTTGTGCATATCAACCATGTAACCTACCATTGAGCTCCAACACAATTCACATGTTTACTGTTCTTTTCTTTCCTTCTTTCCTTCCTTCCCTCCATCATTCCCTCCCTCCCTCCCTCCCCCTCCCTCCCTTGTTCATTTTTTCTTTCTTTCTTTCTTTCTCTTTCTTTCTTTCTTTCTTTCTTTCTTTCTTTCTTTCTTTCTTTCTTCTTTTCTTTCTTCTTTCTTTTTTTTTTCTTTCCAAAACAGAGTAACTATAGCAAAGGCTAGTTTCACTGTTTGACCCACTCTGATTTCTAATTTATGATCTTCTGCTTTAACCTCAAGGGTCCTAGGATTACAAGCTATAACTAAAGCTATTCCATTTCCCATTTTTTAAAAGTGTTTTCAATCAGTTCCTAAGCACTGAATGAAACCTATGTGACAAACACTCTGGAATGGGAGAACTCTAACAATGATGTCATGAGAAAATGGAAAAGGAGTGATTCCCCCAATCCTCTGATGAGGTGCTGGAAGACAAATGTATTGTTTGTCTATTCTTTGTATTTGTAGTTGCCCCAGGGATTCAGGTATGCACTTAAGTCTGAGTTAAATCCTAAAGGTTCATAAAAAGAAATGTTTAAAATATCACCAAAGAAAGCACAGCTTACAAGAAAAGTAAAAGTGAGAATATTATGGTTACTTCAGGATGGAAAGATATAGTGTAGGTCTCTGAGAGATGTCCCTGTGAATAGATGTTCAAATTTGAAGGAGAGGAGAGAGAGAGAGAGAGAGAGAGAGAGAGAGAGTAGCTCCTTTCTTTGGTATTTGGTAGTGCTGCCTTTCTACTGCCCTTTGCAAAGAAATCATTGAAAGCAGAAGCCCAGGCCTGTGTCTGGAAGGGGGTTGTGATGTGTATCAATAGTCCATATCTTAGGTGAAAAAAGTTCCAGGTACCGGTGTGGTCTCTAGTCAGACTGACTAGATGAATGTGCACTGGGATTTGAGTCTGTCCTCACTGCAGGTCTCTTCACTTGAACCATCACATTACCTGTGCCCAGAAAGTTTGCATTAAACACTTACTGTTTTCACTTTTGGGGAAACTCATAAGTACCCTTCCTTTGGGGGAATTATTTTTCTTGTGAAAGCCATGTATGATTTGAGTAAGCCACATTCCTCTAAGGACAAAGAATTCTAGCCCAGAAATGGCCTTCTCACTAACCTGAATGTTATTATACTCAATCGAATTAGTTTTCTAGTAAAGAAGGGTCTCAATTCCAGAATCATAATTACCAAATGTTCACAAGTTCTCTGACACATGAAAGAAGAATTTCTGAAGTGTAGTGCAAGAGTGTTAGAAGAAATTTCAAAGAGAACTGAACCCAAGGTCTCTGTAGTCTAGTTCTGCCCAAGTTCGATACCAAATTGCAACTTGTTAATATTTCTGTAAGCTTCCATTTTAATTTAATTTTTATATGTATTTGAGCTGACTAATTGTCACTCAAATTTCAGACATTTCTGACTCCTGTGGAGATGATCTTTGTCCTCCAAATGTAGATGATATTGAATAGTATTGTTGGCAGACATTCACTAGACTACATTGTTAGCAGCTCACACTTTGGATATTGCTTGTTCTCATACAACTCTTCTACTTATATCCTATTCATTAGATGATCATGTAACTATATCTAGCTACAAAGAGGGATGTACAATATGGTAGTTATTTTGTACTCAGTAAAACACTGGAGATATGAAGTGGAAGTGAGGGAGAAAGTTTTGTTATATGTTCAAATATAAAATAGCAACATAGACTTTTCCCCTCAAAAGCTACTAATAATTTTACAACATTGTAGAATAGTAAGGAATGAGTAAGTAAGTACAAACACAGAGAAAATGCAAAGGATATTCATCAGACCCATGGTGGAATCATCTATATTATTATGCAAACTTCATCAAGTATTCAAAACCATTTAGGTCTGACAATGACATAGTAAAAGAGAAAGTTTATATTGATTTCAGTAGCAACGTTATTTTTTGGATGAGATCTCACATGGCCCAGGTTGGCCTCAAAATCCTTCCCTAGCCAAGTTATTAAAGATGATCTTGAATTTCTGATCTGTCTGCCTCTAGATGACAAGTGCTAGGATTATAGGAATGGAACAGCATACCAAATTTACTTGGCTTCAGATATTGAACTCAGAGCTTTGTGCATGCTAGACTGACCTACATCACCAGTGCACTAGTTCATTTTGAAAGGATAACTATATAGCAGAACTAAGCATAGGAGAGAATGACCTTAACCTTGGGAGGGATTAGCAATGGAGGTCCTCCCAACAATATACTTGATAGGGACAGACTACCTGAGCATCCTCTATTGCTCGGTTCTGAAGGTCAATAGCCTTAGTGGAAAGTGAGAAAACAGCAAAACCAAAAATATTTTCTTAAGGATTAAGCAAAGCTTTTATGATATAGTTGTAGCATAAAAAACAATGATCCCAAAGATCAGTCCCAAGGATCAATACAAGTTCAGCAGAGTTGCTTAATACAAAATATCCAAATGCAGTTAATATCAAGATCAACAGTCAGTTAGGGAAAAAACTGGTATTTACAAAAGAACATAAAGTATCTAGAAGTGAAGTCAGACGGAGATAAAGCATGGGTTATTTCTAATTTGGGGTTTGACATTTGGTTTTCTTAATGAGATCTCTAAATAAACAGAATTCTTTTGCTAAAGCAATTAATTAAATTTCCTTTTCCCTACAGTAAATGCCTTTCAGTTCTTGTTTATAAAATCCGTTCTTACTTGTAGCCATGGAAATGTTTTCAATTTTATTTGAAAAAAAAAATGAGAACAATTTGCTCACTTCTTATTAAACCACATTTTGAATACTTTGGGTTTCCTCGGATATCAGCTGCCTTCTCAATGCTTCGCTGACATACTTCTTCCTTGAGTGATTATTCTGGACACTTCCCCGTTATCTTATTCAGAAAAAGATTATTCTGCTTCTCACACAAAAACTGCCATGCAGTTTTTGATATTCTCTCTCACTCTCCTCAGCTGTAGGGTTCACTCTTCATAAAATTACCTAAAAGTTCACCATCATTTCTTGCTGACTTGCTAGTAAATACTGCAAAAGAAGAATAAATATTAAGAGCATCCGCCAAACTGATCCTTTTGTTTCATAAAATGTTGCTCCGGATTGAGTAATGACTAAGGAATATAAGGAAATTATTAAAGTGTCTACATGCAAAAGATCTGAAGCATGTTAAGACCAGGAGTGCTCTGGTGGTACACAGGAACTTAGAAGTTACAGGGGAATAGTTGTCAATCTCTGTGGTCAGAGACTCAAGAGTTGAAGATGCCTTATGGTCTCAGAATCAATAGAGTGTGTGTGTGTGTGTGTGTGTGTGTGTGTGTGTGTGTATGTGTTTGTGCATGTGCTTGCATACAATTGCACGGTGCATGTTTGTGTGCATCTTTGTGTAAGGTGTATGTCTGTCCATGTGTGTGTGCATCTATGTGCCAGAGGAGGGGGTTGGGCATCCTAGTTTGTCACCATTTTCCTTATTGATATTTGTCACTGTTTTTCAAAACTGCAGACTGGTTTTTCTTCAAGTACTTCTAGAATTCTCTTTGTGTTGCCCTTTGGAATTAAAGTTACTTTAGTTTTCAATCATTTGAAATTGTCCCTTAAGATTTGGATATTCAGTTCTACCCAACCCACCCCCTTCCCTTCATACTTCGTTTTATCTTTAACATATTCTATTTGGAATCAGATTGGATCATTTTTATTCTTCCAACTTCAAGTTCCTTATAGAATTTCGAACTCACTGTTTCCTTATCCATTCTCTCTTTAGGCTGAAGTCCCCCATTTAGGTTTTACAGCATCTACCACTTCCACAGCAGCCTGAAATATATTAGCCAGTCTTGCTCTTGCATTCCCTATCTGAGGGCTCTGAATGCTCACGTCCTGTTTCTATTGTCTACTCTGGGCCTTACCAGAGTATTATGCTGTGTTATTTTTCTTCTTTTTATTGTGTGGTGTGCAGCTTTTTCTCCCTGAGAGCCAGGAATATTGAATTGAAGAGAGTGGAGTGAATTCTTTTGGTCTTGAAGTGGGCATTTTCTTCAGGCGTGCCTTTCCTATATCCACATAATTGTACATATGCAAGACTCAGACATGGGTTAATTTTAGTTTTGATTTTGCATAAGTGTCTCATAGGCATCATGTCTGTTATAATACCTTGTGTTTAAGGTTTTAGAACAGAACCTAATTTTATACTATTTTTGCTTTTTATTCTTTTGTTTTTTTTCTCAATGTGCACTTCACCCTTAGCTTTCAGCATTTTCTCTTTGCTCTCCTGAGAGAGTATCTGTAAGAAGGTGTGTCTCACCAGTCCTTGTGGAAATGTTCTGTATTTACCTATGCTCAGAACTGGGTTCATTGTTATACTTTCTGTTCTGATTGATCTTGAGCAAGAATTGTATCTCTTGGTCTCAGAGTGTAGACTGCTCAATACCCTAGCATAGAACATCTGCCAAGAGCTGCCAATAATAAACCTGTAGCCACTGTGTGTTTCTGCCCTGCCAGGCATCAGAGTGATTTATCTGTCCTTGTCACTAGCTGTAAAAGATCTTCCCAGTGCTTTAAAACAGCAGTATTTGTGATGTTTCTTCCCAAATGGAAGGCTTCTGCTCTGCAGAAAAGATGGGATGAAGTTTCTGGGTGATTATTTATACCTGTCTCAGAGAAGAGGCTATCTTCTCTGGTATGCGTTTATACTATGAGAGCTATGCTTTTAAAAATAATCCCTCATCTCTTTCATAGGGCCTCATGCAAAGAGTAGAGAGCAGGAAGCAAGTAACTGAAGCACTGTGTAGACTCCATTACATTTTGCCTGGAGCCCTCAGATAGATTCCAGGCAAGGTGAGCATCTCTCACTGCATTCTTGCTGGTGCTCTGTGAACACGTATACTTTGCCTTTCTCTTCATGCCAGACTTCCTATGGAGACTTCAGGCTGACTGGTTACCTATGACGTCAGGTTAAACTATCAAACAGCATCTTTATTTGCATACTTTCTCTTACCTTTCCTTGAGGGTGGTAAATTTTGTGCATATCTCTGTACTAGTTGTTGATTGGCAGCAATGCATAGTGATTAATAAATTATGGAGGTCAGAAAATAAGTAAGTTTTAACAAGCTTTCATTTCAGCCACGACTCCACATGCTATTATTCCTTTTGCTTCTTGTACAACTGTAGAATAATTTTTATGATTTATCTTTCATCATGAGAAAACTATGGAATCATTGTAGTCTATATTTTATAATTCTGAGACAGAAACTCAGTGACTAAATGCATTTTCTAGGTCACCTAACTGGTAACTACTGTAGCTGGAGGATAAAATCAAGTCTTGCTCATTAGGAAGACAAGATGCTTGATCATTAGCATTGGAGTGGATGATTGAATTTCAAATGGAAGGGCTAAATGTCATCCTGACCAAATCAGGGACCTTTTATTCTGATGCTATCCTTGACTTTCAACTTCAGCCAAGACATAATTACAATTTTTATCTTTTCAAGAGCTTCTAATTTCCTGGGAAGAAGACAAGTCACCTAAAGACCTTGGGTTTTTTTTCCCCATAGTTTATAGACTCAGAAAAATACCACAAATATAGGTTGCTGGCTTCTATTATTACCCTCACTAACCTCATTACCCCCACCTCACCCCCATCACCATCACCACCACCTCACCCCATCAGAATCACCATTATCACTCCTACCACTCCCATCCCTGTGTTCTTCCACCCCTATCACTGTTATCACCACCATCACACATCCTAGCCTGCAGTCTTAACTTCTGGCTAAGAATTTAAGGAATACAGAATGGAGAAAGATGGTTTATCTTTTCTAAGTTAAAGAACATTCCAATAAAATGTTAAGCATTGTAGAAGGTTATCCAGAGATAGGAGCAAATTTCAGTGGGAGTTCTGTCACTTGTTGAAAACCAGAAAGTGGTACCTGCTCCTTGCAGTATGAGCTGTTCTGTAGGGAGCTAAGCCAGGACAGCCCCAAGGCTGCCTGGAGAGACACACGGATGTTGGCTGTGGCACTACAATGACCAGAACATATATTTTAGTATCTTCTCCTCTCTCTGTTGTCCTCTCCTGTTTTCTTCATTTGATCCCTCTCTACCCCTTCCTTGTCCCTTCTTTTCTCTTTTGTAGACCCCACATTACAAAAATCTCTATTAAATGACTTCTTGCCCATGAGACAGGCCACACTCAAGAGAACAGGACTCACCACAAAAGCTGTGAAGCAGCAATCATTGAACGAATCTACATGTACAGCCAACAACAGAGTAACATCCCTTGGAGAAAGGAGATGCTCAGATTCGCACAATTTTCGAAGTGTATTCCATTACTCTCTAGTCTACCTACAACTCTACCTCAGTCTTACCATCCCATGTGACAGTGCCCCAAAGTGAATCAACCCTGGCATCTTAGCATTTTCTCAGGTCTTCTCTGAGCATGTATGTAGTAAGCATGAACATCCCTGTGGGCCTTTTGATTCCTGCTATAGCCTTGCATGCTGTATGGAAAGCCTTACCCTCTCATGTGAGGGACTTGAACTTTCAGGGGATGGGTCATGAGAGTGAGGTCTTCAAGAATGGGGTTATAGCCCTTACATAATACAAGCACTTTCTTTCCTTCACCAAATGAGGCTATATCTATTGAAAAGGATATTCTTCCTGCATACTGTCTCTGTCTTGCTGTTGTACTTCCTACCTACAATTACTCTGGAAAATATTTTTATATTACATAAGCCACACAGTTTGTGGTACACTATTCTCTCACCCTGAACCGACTAAGACAACTCTTCATTAAATGCAAAACTGTTTTTAATCCCACCTATTTCCTTCCTTAGACACTTCTCCTGAGGTTTTCATTCTTTTCTTTGTTTACTGCTGCAAATTACCCCTTGCCCATAAGGTCTTAACTAGTCTATGTCTTTAAATGTATTCAGGAGAAATGATTCAAGAGGCTGTTCCATCCACTCTCTTGTGAGAAGACAGAACAAAGACCAACACCCAAGGGAATTCCTGTTGGCTAAAAACAGACAGCCACAGTTCCTAACTCAAGATTGCTGCCCATATTGCTTTTCCTGCAACCAGCTGTACCAGGAAGGTGGGTTGCTATCATTATGTTAACCTCCCAAAAATATTATAGACTGTGAACATAAATTATAAATTTAACAGATTTTTTCTTTGATTAAGTATGTTTCTTGGTTATATTTTTTAATTAAATTCTACATTTTCAAAAAAAGTTGATTGTTGAGGGTTTTTAAATCTCTTGAAGTAAGAAATGTTCTATTTCTAACAGGCAACAGCTTACAATGAGAAAAGCTAAACTGTTGAGGACATATGGGGCTGAGAACCATAAGCAGTTCTTATAATGGAGTAAATAATATCATACCGTGATGAAATTGTTATAGCACAGGTTGACTTGTTCTCCTCCTTAATAGATAGATGATAGATGGATAGATAGATAGATAGATGATAGATATAGCAATAATAAAGAAATGTAACTAAGAAAAGCCTCATACACTTAAGTTGGTATGGCTAATTCCTAAGAAAATGGTTACATTTTGAAATGATACCTTTAAGGAGATAATTAAAGTAGAGTCTGGTGAATGAGCATTTTTCTAGAAGGTCTGGATTCCTGATAGAAATAGGGGTAAGCTATACCAGAGAATAAATGCCCTGGGAAGGCAAGGTGAGAAGTTTTACCAAACAAGGCCAAGACAACAGCAACAATGAACCCACAAAGTAAACAACAAAACAAACCCCAAACAACAACAACAACAAAAAGCCTACAAATAAAAAAAAATAACCTTCTGATAGCTTGATTTTGAATTTCAATAATGTAAGAAATAACCTTTTATTGCCTAAATGGTCAAGTCTCAGGTTCTTTGTCATGGAAGAGGTAGATGACTAACCAAAGACATAGACTGAGTTGACTGATTACATTCTTAACTTCCTAAACCACCTAGAGAAACTGTATAAGCAATAGTTAAGGAATGTGTTGGAAGTGCATGTGGAGGCAGAGGTAGAAGGATCACTAATTCAAGGTCAGATTGAGCTACATATGTATGATGATGTCTCAAAAGGCACCCAAAAAAGAATGATAACATTAAGAAGGTGAATGGGTCACAAAAAGCAATGTGGAAGGTTGTAAAACTAGTATAGAAATTAAGGAAGCCTAGAGGTCCAGTAGGTCTCAAATCTGTATCACACTGGTCAGGAGATTCAGAATCATTGACTCCAAGGTTGTCTCAGTAGATAAGAGTCCTTTGACCCTGAAATGCTGGCATAAAGCTTATGGGTTCAGTACCTAGTGCCATGAAGTGGAGGTATGTTTGAAAGTTATGGGAACTTTAAGATGTATGGTTTGCTGTAGGAAACATCTTTGGCAGCTCTACCTGGTCTCTGCTCCTTCATTCTCTGTTTCCCATCTGCATGGGGGAAAGCTTTCCCATTACAGGTCTCTGCCACTATGATATTTTGCCCAAGTTGGGTCAAGCAACTATAAAGTGAACCCTCTAAAAATACGAGTCACATAAATCTTTCCACCCTTGTTCCTACCAGATGTATGATAAAATCAGGTAGCAAAACCAGATTTAAAAACTAAGTCCCCATTTCTGTGCTTAGAAAGCATTCCAACCTGCAGTACCCATCACATTGCCTGGATTTCAGTTACCCCCATCCCAGAGCACAGAGATTCATTCTCTGTAAAAGGAAAGCAATGAGACTTGTGCCTAGTAGACAGATTAGAATGCTAGATGATGTCAAGATGCAAGACTCACCATCTACAATGATGAGGTAGAGTCAAAGTTCTTTGTTGTGTGTATTATCCCAGCCTGCAGACTCTATGATGAAGAAGGTGAACAACCATGGATGATAATGATGTGAACACTCATGGATGATAATGATGTGAGTGACTATAATGATTTTTTAAATGTACAAGAATCAGAATTTCTCATCAATTATATTGGCTGTTACAGTACAGAATGTAAGTGAAAGTTTCTCAAGTTCTTTGGCATTATGGAATGTATACACAAGCAAATTATCAACCAAGTGTGACGAGTAAAGCTTATTCCATCAGTTGCACCACCTTAAGGAGGATTTTCTAGTAGAGCTGAAAAATGAGTATCAGAGCTGAACACTGAAACATATGAATAATTATCATATTCAGAAACTATGAAAGCAAAGTTAAAAGAGAATCAGCTGGGACCGGAGAATTGGTTCAGTGGCTAAGAACGCTGGCAGCAATTCCAGAGGAACAGGGGTTGATTCCCAGCATTCACATATCAGCTAACAACCATTGTAACTCCAGTTTCAGGGATCTGATTCTGTCTTCAGTTCTCCATGTATGCATTGCATGTACATAGTGCCCAGACATACATGCATCCAGCACATTGTTGCACATAAAACCTATACAAATAAATCCCTTTTTAACAAGAAACAAACAAAATTAAAAGGATTTTAAATATTCAGTTTAATGGAACTGCTTTATAATTTCACAGATAATGTAATATAAATTTTTTTAAAATCTATTTTATCTTTTAATTATGTGTAAGTGCCTAACTGTAAGTATGTACAAGTGTGTACAGGAACTTACCAGAAACCAGAAGAGATTGTCTGATTCTTTGAAACTAGAGTTACAAGAGATTGTGAGCCATCATCCTTTGTGGGTGCTGGGAATTAAACACCTGTCCTCTGGAAGAACAGCAATCACTCGGAACTGCTGAACAGTTTTTCTATCCCCTGAGATAAACTTTATAAAAATAAAACTAATTCAGTGTATTTATCAAAATCTGCTGTCACGTGTTTAGCTATGGCAGGAAGAGGATATGCCAAGTCTATTTGATACAGTTGTCACATGACATGAATGTAATCAAGATACCTTGTGGATAGTACTGCTAGACTTCAACTTTCTACCTTCTTTAACTCTGGGACCTTGGATAAATTATTGTCTTTGCTGTGTTTGAGGTTCCTAGTTCAAGAAACTGGGGGTTGAGGGGATGGACTGAGGATGAACCCCAGTTGGTACCGTGCATAGCTAGCATGCACAAGTCCCTGGGTTTGCCAACCTTCAAATGTGAAAAGCTCTAGTTGGATCCCCTACATTTCAAAACAATAACAAAAGAAAGAGAAGGAAGGGAAAATTTACCCAGGGTGAAATCCTTTTAAAGAACACTAAGATGAGGCTGGAGGAATGGCTCAGTGGTTAGGAACACATCCAGTTCTTGTAGAAGACATGAGTTTCTTTCCCAGGAGCCAGGCAAGTGGTTCATAGCCACCTGTAACTTCAGCTCCAAGGTATCTGACATCCTCTTCTGGCCTCTGTGGGCAGGTGGACACATATGTCAGATACTTACATAGATAAAGCCACAGACTTAAATAAAAATAATACAAATAAATATTTTTAAATCACTTAAAAGCCCCCTTTCACCATGCTCATCTTGGTAGTATTAATTTAATATAGTGATTACCTAATGGAAAGATGAAGTTCATCGGTTTCTGTTTTGCAGAGATGGAAGCTAGAGGAAGAAAGAGAGCCCAGATATGGTCATATTTCATTACCTATATCTATGAAATTCTCTGAAATAAAATATTTTAAATCCTTAAGATTTTATTAATTCATTTAATTGCTGCTACAACTTCAGAGCCAAGCTATAGGGATGCTGTATTTGGATATTGTTAGAATTCAAGCTCTAATTTTAAGACTTCACCACCAGCTTGCTCTTAAAGCAAACAAATCTGCAGTAGGATTCCGAGCTGTTTTCTTGCTATGATAAATCTGATGAAGTGGAGCATCAAGGAAAATGTACTTTTTACATTTCTCCTGCTCAAAAGTCACCATGACCTCCATTTTTCTTCTTAGAGACTGATAAAGTGACCCAACTTTCCAGAATAGGTAAAGCTACAGTGATCAGCAGAAACAGTCTCTCAGTACCTGGCAATTGGACGCCCCTTAGGCAGCATGGCAATTTTGCATCCATAAATCTCCACAGCACCTGTTCTGTAGTAGACTTTACAGTTACAGCGTGTTATAGGGTCATAAAATCATGGTATGAAGTGTGGAGCGATTTAGAAGAAAAAGCTTTCCCAGCTATGCCTACCATACTTCTCTAGCAACAGACTTTTGTCCTGGAGAGATGCATTAATAGCCCCTTCAGACCCCTCCTCATGGGGTCTGATGCAGCTGCAGATGCCTCTGGCTGTTCCCTGTCCCTTCTGCTGCTGCGTTGCTCTGAACTAGGCCTTTGTCCTTGCAAGGAAATCAAAAGGAACTTGGAATTGAACTCACGGATGCTTGCTGGCAGGAGGGAGAAATAGGAGAGCCTGGGATTTTGGGTGGTTTATATGACCCTTCTTTCCTACCCTACCCTCCACACTCAACTCAATTAATCTCAAGTTGAAACAGATTTATTTATATTTTCCAGAACATTCGAGCGATGTTGTCTTGATTTGGGCCAGTTTCTAAGTGCTCTCTTTCCTTTTGTTTGAAAAGAAACATGAGACTCTGGTCCCTATTAAAGAGGAAGAAAGCATCATGGATCTCCAGCTTCCCTCCAGCTACCCTGAATCTGAGCAGCCTGCATGACTCATCTTTCCTAGAAACACAACAATGAGGTCATCCTGTCTGCTTCCTTCCCACTCTGAGTACAGTTGAATTGAGTTCCTCTGTTCTCAGAGATTTTCTTTTTTTTTTTTTTTTTTTTTTTTTGAAAAGCCCTCTGCTTGTTAAAATGCCAGAGTTTTGTTATATAATTGGAGTGCAGGAAGGAGGAACACAAGCAGTGATTGGCATATTTTTTTTTCACGCATCTCAATTCTCATCTACAAAACTAAAATTGTGTAAGTGTTAGAAAAAAGTTGCATCTTGATATTGTTTTATTTTCTCTTGTGGAGGCTCACCACTTTCACAGGTAGTTACAACTACAGTCAACAGCTCCCCTAGACTATGTTCATTTGCAGAAAACTAAAAGCTGATGCATGTTGCCAGCAACAGCTTTGCCTTTTCCCATGCTTGTCTCTTTTTAGATCATTATCATGTGATTGACCGTCCTCCACTCTGTGTCTAGATCCATCAGATATGCTTCATGTCACTTTAAATGCTTAGTTGTGCTGATTGGATTAATAAGTTGGGCTGAACTCCAAATAAATTTAAATATCTGGCTACGTATTCCTGTAAGTAGATATTCACTAAGCTGACAAGTTACCATCATAGAGCAGAGAAAAATACCTGGACAAATACACTTTCTGGAAATCACTGGATAGTCTGGTATTATTATTATACAGCCAGAAGCTAAGCTATACTTATAAGAAGAAAGGTAATTATATTTTTCAAATTTTCTGACTCTGTTGCTGAAAAGTATTATAATCCTTATTTTGCATTCATTGTATGCAAATAGAATAGTCTAGGACAAGAGAAAGGACTACCTGGAAGTGGAAGAGACAGGGAGGCAGAGGAGAGTAGTGGTCTACTCAGGGAATAAGCTCAAAATACAGTATCTCCTTGTATGAAAAATGGCAAAAGCTCTCTGTACCAAACCTGTAGAATATTGAAGGAGAATATTATAAAAATTTGTAATTTTATCTATTTTACTATTTGTATATTTCTAAGATATTAATGTTCAAAGATTATCTTACAAGACCTTCCCAGCTTCCTTTGAAATAGAATAAGATAGGTTTCCCACTGCATCAAAAATACATTTAAGAAACAAATAGATACAAGGAAAATACAGAGAACCTTAAAGAAATAATGGAGGATCTCAAGTACTACCCAGCTGCATTCCCAATGCATGAAGAGGCATAAAATAACACAAGACTTCTAGGTATTTTATATGGAATAGACCTTATAGTTTCTCATTTGGGTTGAAAGGTACTACTCAGGTACTTTCCTGACAGACATTAAAAGTGCATAACCAAAAATTTACAGCTGAAACAAGACTCTGGATGTGTAATGAATCTTCTCACAGCCAGCAAATGCTTGGGCTGTAAATAAGTCTTGTCTGTCATTAGCTGGACCCTGGTCTGAGAAGGTTTGCAATGGTTACTGATTCCTTGGATTGAAATGAAGAGGACAAAGCTAACTGGGGTTAATTGTAATAACCTGGAGAAATTTAAATAAATATGACAGAATACACGGGAAGTTCTGGGGTGAAAAGCACGTGTATATTTGGAAAGGTTCACATTTGGAGGGTCATATAATCTTAGTATTGAAGGACAGCTTAGGAAACCCAGATACTTTCTGAAGTTTCCAATAAAATGACATATCTCTATTGTTCCCCCAATCCCTACAATGTATTTATGAACCATCACTTCCCACTAAATTCCCATGCCATTCCTTCACTAGTCTTTTTCATCCTGTTTCTTCATTCTTAAAATAGACTTATTTATTTACATGTGAGTTCATATGCATGCAGGAGTCATGGAGGCCAGAGGGTGTTGAATCCCCTGAAACCTGGAGTTACAGGTAGTTTCAAACTACTTGATGGGGTAGTAAGACTAAACCTTAGCTTCTGGCAAAAGCAGTAATTGCTCTTAACCACTGAGCCACCCCTCCAACCCCTATTTCTGCCTATGAGATGGTTTCCTTCTAGAATTTTCTGTGCAGGCCCTAATGTATGGATACCAATTGTCAAGTTATATTTGGGACAACTGTCCATTTGCCCTCTAGCAGTAAGACCTATATGAAAAGTCCTCTGGACACATTTGGGGCACATTCTGTTTTGACTTCCAATCTTGTTATCTTCCACAGGAAGATAGTAGTCATGTCTTCCCGATTCTAAAGTAATTACCATCATACCTCTGAGACATTCCCCAAGCTACTTCCAGAATACTTGCTCAGCATCGATTCACTGTTAACTTATCACTTGTCAAAATGATCTTCACACATCTTGGGACAAAGACTCATTCAAAAATGTCACTGATTCAAATTCAATGCTGAGCTCACAGGGAAAATATGATGGATGGTCAGAGTCAGCAAAATGGACTTTGACCTGTGCTTAGATTGGGCTGCTGAAATTTTCAATGGTCATTAACTGAGTTGAAAATTTTTTCTTGCCTTCTCAAAGAACAGCTGCTTCTTTTCAACCTACTCCAGGGGACCAGCATCCTCAGTACCAATTGCTCTGACTTCTGACCTCAGTGGATCAGAAATCTTGAGGCTGGAGAAGATTTGAAGCTAGACTGACACTTCCCCAGCATTTGGGGCAATGGCTGGAGACTTGCTCTATCTCCTCTTGCATTCATATAACTTGCCAGGCACCCCTTTCTCTATAACTCCAGCACTCCAGCATTTCATGGGCCACTTCTTTCAGGCGTAGCAAATGCCTCCAGTTAATGTCAGGCCACAGAGTTATGATAGAAGTTTTGCCCATGGCTTCTTTTTTTTTTTTTTTTAAGTTTGTCATTACATCTATTTTATAGTAACATAAAATGCCTGTACCTAAATCATTTATATAAAATTATGTACACCCTTAAAATAATTTTGGTCCCCTAAGATAAAATTGCTATTATTATAACATTAACAGGTTAAATAATCACATGTCTGTTGATTTTGTTATGAAGACTGACACATACACACACGCACAAACACAAATAGATACACATGAGAATATAAATATTAAAACACAACTGGACTAAATTCTGCATGTATACATCTTTGCTTAATATGTGTGTACCTATATGTATAGTATATAATTTGCTTTATATATGTATATACAAGCCCATGGCTTCTTTTAACTCTACTCATACACATCTATAATGATACCATTCAGTAAACACCTTGGCTTATTCCTTTCAATGAAGCCTGTAGATGTCACAGTAGTTTGAAAAGCACGTGAACATTTTAGAGGTGAACATATCTGATGTTTTTGGAATTGTGTTTTATATGGGACAGAATCCCTCACCTCAGTTCCCACTACAGCTGCAAACTAGTTTTGAGATGTTACTATGGTTACTTACCCTCCCAATAACACATCTGGAAAATGGGGAGAATATTTAGCTTAGCCTCACTGTAGAAGTTGCAGAAAATATGTTATTTAACTGTCTGCTGCTTTTTCTTGAATTATTATCTCATTAGTTTCAAAAGCATTATGCAAGTAAATAATGAATGTATGAAACGTTCTCCTGGGAGATTATCTTTCCCAGGCAACTTCCCAACATCTCCTGGATTTACTCTTTATTTTCGTCCTTCACCTTCAGACACCAGAGGGTTCTGTAAGCAACAGCATTTGTCCCCACACCCTGGTCTGATGGGTCCAATGCCTGTGTTTGCGAAGACCACCCAAGCTGGGGCAGCCTTCTCTAGGGAGAGTATCTGTTTCCATCCACCCACCCTCAGTGCCCACACATAAACTCTTTCTTTATACTTGCTTTTCCGAGATGCAGTTAACTGGATTGGACTGAGAGCCTTGTTTAACTTTGAAACTTGCCTAACTGTTTTCAGAGCTTTTATGGGAAAGCCTTGTCTGGCTGCCTCCAGGTTGGATTGCAAAAGGGTTGTACTTATAAGATCTCCATCTCCACTGCTCCGTAAGTACACGCCCTCTAATATGTTTGGAAAGGGCAAGAAAAGAAAGCCTAATAATGCCTTACTAAAAAATGGGAAGCAAAACACTAAAAGATGTCAGCTCCAACACGCACCCAAAGCCATTTAATAAAACTCCCCAGATTGAAGCCGAATTAGAGTGGATAAGATCAGGATTTTCCTAGTTAGATTGACTTGAATGGCTTCAGAACTCCCAAAGCAGGCTGACTGTTTTTTCTCATTTGAAAGATGAAAACAATAATGGGAGCTCAATGGACAAGTCACTTGATGAAGGACATTAGAACCATATGCTGGGCCACCACATATGGAAAAGCACACAACACAGTGACCACTAGCTAGCCCTTTGGAGGGAGTTCAATCCACTTAAGATTGTTTTGTTTCATAAAGTATGCTTGAATGTGCTCTTTTGATTTGCTCCTGCTCTACATTTAAATAATCACAACCAATACTCTTAACCCAGGACTTCTGAATAATTCTTTGGGTTTTCCATGAATAAATGAATTCATGAGTCAGATGCATGAAAAGCATAACTTTCAAAGCTGAAGGATTTGTTCAGAATTCATGTGTGCCAGCAGACTGAGTTTGAATGTTCTCTCTCCATTCATGAAACTGCATGACATTATAACGATGATGATGATGATGATGAAGAGAGAGAGGGGGGGGTTTCAAAAGTCACTGCTCACAGAGAACTTGCTCAGGCAAGCACTGAGGTGCATAGCATTGTCAATTAACCCCTAGGGTCCTCATGACACAGATACAATACAGCTGTTAGAACTCCCATTACCAGATGAGCAAATGAAAGGCCTGGGTTTGTCTTCTCCCCATTGACACAGGCTGAATGATAGTCCCAAACATATTCATATCCTGATTCTTTTTTTAGACACCCCCCCATCCTGATTCTTAAAGACTGTGAGTATGTCACCTTGAGTAGCCATAAGGAGGCTTTAGTGATGTGACGACATTAAACAGTTTGAATGGGGGAGATTAGATTACCTAGGAAGGTCAAATCTAACACAAATGTCCTTAGGAAAAGCAGACAGAAAGAATAGAGTTAAGATGCTATGAGATACTGAAAGCTGAGGTCAGCAACATGACATTCATAAAAGATAGGAAAGGAAAGTGATTTTTCTGCAGTGCCTTCTGGAAGAGCATGGCCCTGTAGAGACTATGAGTCTATCTTTTGAAGCTGATGTTAAACTTGAGGCCACCACAAAAAGAGACAATTCTGTGTTTTTGTTTTTTTTGTTTTGTTTTGTTTTATTTTTTAACCTTATGGTAGAGCAACATTTAGAAACTCATAAGGCAAAGGACTCACTCAAGATCACAAAATTAGCCTATAGATAAAAATGGACAAAGCTAGAATTCTCATCAAGGAAATTATTTCTTCTGGAATCACCACATTAAGTTATTACATATTACTTCTTTTTAAATTTGCTATCATGTATTCAACTAATATGAATAAATGATGCCTATTTCACAAAACACTAGAGAAAACAAACTATCCTGAGTCCTAAAACATAATAGAATTTAAAAAATTCTTCAAGACAGGGCATGGGCTTCCTTGTTTCTTGTGATTCACAGAGAACATGCAAAGATGACACTGTGAATTCCTCCTAGCTGTTTCATTTCTATCTTGAAGTGCCTTTTCAGTCACTTGACCATGCTCAGTCTGGTCTATTGAAAGCTTAAGGTCCTCTTGAGAGAACCAAGGACAAAGCCTGAAAATCAGAATATTTTGAGTATCTGTTTTATGTTATGTTATTTTGAGGCTGAGTCTCATTCTCAATCTCAGGCTAGCCTTGGACTTACGGTAATCAGGGTTTCAGTCTTTTAAGTGTTGAGATTCTATGTGATTGAAACACCATATTCAACCCACTATAGATAATTCTGCTATAGCTGAGTGATTGCCTCACTGTAGACACATTGTTAAGCAAAGGAATGGGATACGTAAGCAGCTTAATTGGTAGAGGGCTTGGCTAGCATAAAGGAAGCCATGGATTTATTCCCCACTGATGTATAATTGGGTCATTCATGCCTGTAATCACACTTTTGGGAGGTGAAGAAAGAGGAATCACGAACTTCAAGGTCATCCTTGGCTACATAGCAAGCTCAAGGCTAGCCTGAGATATATCAAAGCCTGCCTCAAAACAAAACAAAACCAACCAGGCAAACAACAACAACAAACCAAGTAATAGTAAACTGATAATCTAGCCTGACTAATTATGAGAAATAACCAACTTATTGCTAGAAGTCACTAATTTTCCAGCTTAGTTATAAAACAACAGAGGACAGATATCTGTGACTGCGTGACATATCATCCAAGATTAGACAATAGTCAATCCTAAAAAAAGAATAGTTTCTAGAAAATCAGCAAACTGGTTTTAAACTGAAACAAATCTCAGCCTCCTAGCTCAGTTTCTGGAAATTTATAGACACCTTAGTGTCTATAAGGATGTCAGGTGTCTGTGCATTAAATTTTTTCAACAAACCAATCAGAATTCCCATTTTAAGACTAAAAAATCAACAAAACAAAAACAAACACCAACCCAACCCAACCAACTAACCAACCAAAAAGCAAAACAAAACCAGATGAGACGCAGTCACTGGTCTGAGGGTACAGAGTTAAAAAAGAACCAGAGAAGAACTCATAACCCAGATCTGTCTCTCACAAAAGAACATTCTTTTCCAAATCTTGTCTGAAAATGTTCCTAGTACTCCCCATAGACAGAATTTTGCTCTTGTGAATACGTCCAGCTAGTTCTCATCATTTAATGAGAAATGGCCAGGACTTGATATTCTCTGAATTCTCTCTTAACATTCAAAACCCACTAGTAACAGTTGCCAGGCAAATGTTTTCTGCTAAAATTACCTTTCTTATGTGAAGTTAAAATAGTTTTAAAGAGCCTTCTCCTCTCTTGATGTATTTTATCATTAGTATTATTCTTCTACCTCCCTCTCAAAGACAATGTGAAAAAAGTCTGTCTTAAAATAAGAAGCACTGATATTATAAATGAAATGAGAGGCTCTTAAGAAGCAGAGAAGGAGAAAGGCTTTCTGCCGGGATGTTTTATTATTCTAGAAAATTCCATTTAGAAACACACAAACACACACACACACACGAACTGGGCAAGAGAAGGCCTTCTGGTGTTTTCTGTCATTTTTGCTGCCTTTTATGTTTTTCTTGTCATCACTTTCTATGAAAGGAACACAGGCTCTGAGTCAGAGAAGGAGTGACAATATCTTTATTAAAAAAAAAAAAATGCATGAACATCCCTCTCAAGGAGAAGGATTTCACAACCTAGTACTGTAACTTGTCTGGTATCATTATTATGATAATATAATGATTTTTTTCCAAAAAGTATAATTTCATTCATAGTCCTCAAATTTAGAGTCTAAGTTAGCATTAGCATTTTGAAACATTGCTTTATAAACTTTAACATGTTCACATACTTCTTAATGCTTTCATGAGACAACTTTCTTTGTTGTTTTAATTGGTTAATTACTTATCCAATGAATTAGAGATAGGGTAGGCTAACCTCCAACTCCCTGTGAACCTAAAGATGAGCTTGAACCTCTGACCCTTACCTCTACTCTGAAGTTCTAAGATCTCACACATGTACCACCATTTATAAAGTTCTAATGACTGAACCCAGGGTCTTGAATACTCTAGGCAGTAACTCCAATTGAGCTGCAGTTCAAGCCCTATAGGTGAGTTTTCAACATGGAGTTGTACACTCCACATGTGCTTTGGGATTTATAACTATAATTGTGGGTGACTACCTGTTATAATCTAACTGAAGATTCTACTGGCTTTTAGCAGAAGCCCAAGAATCCTCTTGTAATATCCAAGATTCAATGAGTTTCTTCAGTCAAATATATGATGCTTGGAAAAACAATACAGAGCATGAAATATTGCTTTGATTGTACAACTCATTCATTGCCAATGAAAATGCAAAATTGTACATTATCTCTTGAGGAGTCTTTATCCGATACTTACTAAAGTTAAAATCATTGACCAAACACTAGAACAACTTCAGTCTTAGCTATCCATTTAGGCAATCAGAAAGTTTCATTAGCAAAAATTCCACTCATGAGTATTTACATTATCTTTACTGATGATAATAAAAATCTAGAAGCAACAAAGTTGTCCATCACAGAAAAATGCGCATACAAGTAGTGATAAATGCATGCAGCACATTATTAGGTCACATAAAGGAATACATTTCTAATGACCGTGAAGACCTAAGTGAATCTTAAATACACGTTGTTAAATCCAGAGGATAATTTGAAGAGACTACATAGAGCGCGGCTTCCATTTTTGTACCTTTCTAGAAATGTAAGACTATAGCTGCAGTAAAAACACCAATGGTTTCATAGTGTTGGCAGGCAAGGCACAGGAATATATATATATATATATATATATATATATATATATATATATTGTATATATAATGAAGGTACTCTGTAAGATATGCTCATAATAGAAAAACAACATCATGTATTTGTCAAACTAGTAAAACTTCTTTCCACTAAGTTCCATGAAATCATACAGATTTGAAAGAGTGAGTAATCCAGGAAAGGAAAACTGAGTGTCGTAGACCAGAGTCTGAATGTAGATGAAGGTGAGAAAGTTGTGGCAATGGGCAGAGCCCATGAGAGTGAAACAAAATGAACTGGATAGAAGCTTTGTAGTTCAGTTGGTCGTGTCAATTAAGCAAAGAGCTGGGGAATAGGGGAAACCAGCTTTTCACTGCTTGAGTGACATCTTATAGATGAATCAGAGAAGAATGTGAAGCTACCTTGCACTGAACTACACTAGTGTGGTCAACAACAATAAGAGTTTGTGGTCAGAGGTACATAGACAATAACACTAAAAAATGAAGATATGTATACATGAGTAATGTTAACACATGTACACAAATACACCATACATAGCACACACACATCACCCCCACACACAAACATAGGACCCACAGAGCCAATACTACACACATATAATACATACACATACACATACACATACACATACACATACACATACATACCCTATACTTTCCATACACCACACACAACCCATATCGCCTGTATGCCTCATGCACACATATATATCTCACACATCACACACTTGAGTTATAGTGTTATGCCTATCATACCACATATACATTGAATACACCTTACAAACCTCACATACATACACACACACATAAACACACATGTCCTTGGACTCTCTGAGGTACTGAATTCTTGTAGTAGCAGAATACCATCAAGAAGATCATTTATTATATGAATTATTCACAGAAAGAATAGAGTTCATTCCAGAAATGACAGATTCTAAGAATGGGTCTGAACTCATACATACTAGCCTAGAATATCTTATATCAGCAAGTAAAGAAGGAGAAGAGGGGAAATTGGATGGAAAGAAAGTGGAGGAGGAGAAGGAGGGAAGAGTGTAGGAGGAGGGGCAGTTTATCAATTTTGGAGGGCACATTTGTTGTTACAGTGACTTGAACTTAGTAAGCAAAGACCAGGTAGAGCCCCAGATGGCCTCTAATGTGGAACAACCAACACCAACAATCAGTAGCCCTTAGAAATCTGCAAAGCTCCCAGTCCCACACAGCCATATAGTCAGAAACTAACAACAACTACTTATAATTATTTTGGCAGATAGTTTCAAAACAAAATAATGTTTCCATGAGTTGGATGAGCAGTATATGAGTGCATTTCTGGTTTATATTTAGGGAGGATTATAAATTCTTTTGTTCAGAACTTTATTAAGACTTGTTTACTATATTGGAAAGTCATGTGCCCAAAGGCATCTGTGCTAATGGAATTTAGATGTGTAATACCAAATGCAAAAGTTGTTTTGTGTCTGCAGTCATTTTATGCACAACAATGCTACGTAAAGGCACAGATATATGAGACATTATGTCTTTTACATAGTTGTTTCTTTGTATGTGTGTCTTGAATTTATATTGCTTCTTTTCAATTTATACCATATGTTATATAAAACCTATATAAAAACTATGTTGTATTAAAAACTTTTGGGAGGTAGATGACATACAATATTTTCCTTGATGGTAGAATGACCATTCAGCTGTGTATGCTACAAATGAAGCATTTGCATCGGATTGGGCTGAGTACAAGAAACTTAAAAACTGGACATTGTGCAGAAACACTTGACAGATACAACTGACTTAGCAATTAAAATGTTGGGATTTCTTCCATAGTACAATGTGGTTTCTGGGAAGTGGGTGCCTCATGGTTAAGATCACGTGACAGTTTACAGCCTGTCACACCAAAGGGGTGATATGCCCTTTCCTCCTTCCAAATATAGAAACAAGGATGGCCAGACTTAGGTGGAAGAGATATAATCCAGAAAACTCTAAATCCTATGACAACCATATAGCACCAAGAAGAGAGAAATTATCATCCGTCCGTTATAGCAGCTATCATTCTTAAATGCATACAAGAATCCAAGTCAGTCCTTACTAACTGGAATGAGTCCTTTAACACTCTGAGTCTCTTTTCTCCCCTCATCTCTAAGATAAGATAAAAATGGAAATAGTAAAAATAGTAGTCTTATGCAAAATTTAAATAAGACCATGTTTAGGAAAACCACAAGTATTGATTAAGTCTTAATTAAGTTATTTTGGATATTTTTTCTTACTCCAATTTGCCTATTAATTAATGAACAAATGAACTTCTATGAGCCCACTAGACTTAAGCAGTAGACTTCACATTCATTTACTTAAAGCAAGTTGCACAGAGTGCTTTACAGTGAGTCGTATGAATCCATTGGTTGTCATACTCTGTCTCTAACAGCTGCCATCTTAAAAATAGTCATTATTTCTCTCTACACTAAGGTTTGCAAAACAATCACTTTGTTGTATATTTTGCTTCATCCATTCTTCATAAAAATACAGTGTTTATCTCACAATCAAAATTGTAATTATTCCTAATGTTCACTCACAGTTCTCCCATTTGTGGAGAGTTTGCATCACTGATGTGGAGTGGACGTAAGAGAAGTTCATGGTTCAAATCCTGTTTAACCCCTGCCTAAGTTTCCGATGGGACTTCCAGATGTTGTAGTTTTGCCCTCTGTGAAAACACGAGCATTTTAAAAAGTTCATATAGACATATAAATATGTAAATGCTGCAAGCTGATGACGCCAATGTGCCCACCAGTCAGTGTTTAATCTCAGGCTACTTCCCACAGACCCAATGCACTGGCCACATGCCACTTCACGAAATGCCACGCTGCCAGCCAGCCCAGTCAGCAAGCATTTGCAAACAGAGTACTTTGTTTTCAAATAATACTTTCTTCAAGACGTCTCAGAATACCAATTTTTGAAGTAAACACCCAACTTGCCAAAATTTAATGAGCCTGCACACGCAGCCAAAAGTCTTTAAATTTTTCTAGCTTATCACAGAGTACTTTTCTGTACACCATTAAAACAAAAATTGCATTTATTCCTACTAATGACATGAAAGCAAATGATTTAATTGCATGTGAAGAATTTCCAAAGCCCTGCCTTGTTGGCTTCCTCATCTGAGAATGTACAAATGGTACATCGTGGCCTATGAAAATGGCTTCAAAATATTTGAGGCAAAGAATGGCTTTAAAAAGCTCCTCACAGTTTATACTATCATTTACCTCCCCCAGTAATTACACAGCACTGTATTTGCAGCCTGTAGGGTAGTTTAGGTGGCTATGGGCATGTATAGGCACATGTGTTTGCCATAAGATCCATCAGGCTTCGGATAAGCCACATGCCTAGTCTGCTCCTTCATCTCCTGCTTAGTTCCTCATCTCTGTTTATCTGGCTTATTACACATTATTACCTCTCCTCCACTGTACCTTTTGCCATGTCAGTGGCTATGTAGAATCGGCACTTTAAAAACATTTTTATATTTTATTTAAAACATTTAAAATACTTCATGGTTTTAAAATATTTTTATATCTCATACCCCTTGATTTGAAAAACTATCTTCCCCAAACCACCCACCAGACCCAAAACTCAGATTTCACTAGGCCCATTTTCCGGCTCCCTTCTATGGCCCTAATTAGGAGTCTGCCTACTTCTTTAGCACATTGCTCTGTTACATTCATTCTTTCTCTTCCTGACCCAAGGCTCAGGCTCTGCAAGTCGTTTTACTAAAATGTCTACCGTATTATATGATGAAAGTAGAAACACTAATTAGAAGGTTGTATATTAGTGAGTAAATGGAAGAAAGTTATCACTTCGGCACCAAAGGCAGAGAGGGTCAGTGTAAGTTAGAGTCACTGGAACCAACAAGAAGTCTGTTGGGAGTCAGTCTTGTGCACCCTGTGTTCAGATGCTGATTGCTATGCCCAGAGATCTGTTTGCAGTCCAGATGTTGGTATTGTCATGATATTTGAAACATCTTCTGTATCAATGTTATGTAAAGATTGTTTTCTATCTGATTGGTTAATAAAGAGCTGATTCAGAGTATAGCTGGGCAGAAGAGAATAAGGTAGAACTCCTCATCCCAGTTAGGAAGGAAAAGAGAGAGGGTCACAGAGAGAAAGACCAGAAAGAGAGAAGGACCAGGGGGATTTGCCTGCCATGAGGTTGCATTCAAAGAGCAGCCAGGAGGACACACATGAAACAGAACAAGCCAGGGCAGGACTCAGATTGCAGGTAAAGGACCATGTGGTTCAGAAGTAGGCAGCCATAGAGGGTTAGAATGAGTATCTCCCCACCATAGTGTCTGCTGCTTGTTAATAAATTTATTAGGTTTCCATGTAATTTATTCAGGAGCCAACACGGGCTACAGCATAAGTAGAAACACCATGTTGTTATTTGAGAACCAAGGGGTGAAGAACCCCCTGCCCCACCACCAAGAATTACTTTTACATAAGTCCTAAAGTCAAAAGGAAGGTTCAGCCCACATTGCCTTAGCACAGTGAGCTAAACTAATTCAATTAGTTCATTTTCGATCAAATAAGAAGCCCAGTCTAGAGAACATGAGCAAAGTGTCCGGGCTACATGGGAACAGCCTAGCCATTAAGGAGTCACATGAAAAATGAACACCGATTTCTGTGGTGCTCAGCAGTCTTTAAGGGATGGAGCCGTGCTACATTCAAACTTGTTTAAAAATAAATTAAAAAACAAACCTAATAAGCAGAAAGGCTGTGAGAAGGCCCCAGGGAAGAGTGGGTGTGTTGTTTTCCTCATTGGGTGTGGGTAATAGAGCTTATTTTTCACAGATCTCCCTCTCACAGTCAGAATAGTGGGTAATACCAACTTCAGAATAAGTTTCTATAGTGTAACCTTTAGATCCAGCTGTCTCCCTCCACAAACCCATCATTCTTCCAGCTGTTAGATCTCCCCTCCCAAATTGTGATAAAGGTTAGCAAAAAAAAGTAAACAAAATGCAGAACGCATATCTTCCACTGGGTACACCAACTAGAATGCTGGGTAAATTCCACTAGCTGTCCTTGCTTCTCCATCTGCTGTGCTACTCTCTCACTGGACTGAAAGTGGGAGACTATCAGAAGCTCTGTGCACAGCAGTGATGGTGTTCATAGTGAAGACATCCTTTGAAGCTAGTTAAGTCTGTGCACTTGTTTGCCATGGCATAGGAGCTCCTTGCACACAGTACCTTACGTTTGCTTAAGTTAACTTCCTGAGAATTTCTGATACAGTTTATAATGTACATCCACAGAGAAACAGAGAGGTTTTACTGCACACTTAATGTAAACATGATTCGAAGTTATCTCTGTCAATAATAGAGTATAAATCAAGCTCATTGTTTTCTTAGAAGGCTGTTACCTCCCTATGCAGACACCAGCTACAAGTAACTACTTAACAGGCAGTAAAAGGTGAAATGTCACTATATCCTGGTATTAAATTGGTTTTTTCTAAACCAATGCTATAGGATAAATGACTTTAATGATGAAATTTTTTTCTTATGGTTTGGATAGTTATTCTCAAGCTTTCTAATCCTGTGACCCTTTGATGTAGTTCCTCTTGTGGTGATCTCAATCATAAAATTATTTTTTTTGCTACCTCATAATTGTAATTTTGCTACTGTTATAAATCATAATGAAAATATCTGATATGCAGGATATCTGATATGTGACACTTATGAAAGGGTTGTTCAACCTTCAAAGGGGTTGTAACCCACAGTTTGAGAATCACTGTTCTGGAGAGCAGAGTTGAAGGTCAAGACTAAATGTTTCTGGATCTGTTTGAGCACAGACAGTTGTCTTGGGGTGGAAGGAGAGGTAACTGCTTCATGGCTTCATTTTCTAAGGCAATAACCTCATTCCTGGGGGCCCCCTTCACAGTCTAAACATTACCCTGGGAAGTTCCCAGCTACTATTACTGTCACACTGGCCTTAATGCTCTGTACTGATTACGTCAGCATTAATGTGATCACAGCCCATGAGAGAAACAACACAAAAATGTATTGTTGCTTTCAGAGGGTTCAGTCCATCACAGTGGGATGGCTTGATGGAAAAGCTCAGTTCATGATGTCAGCAGCATGTGGAGATGTTCACATGCAGGTAGAAAGCAGGAGCTGGCCTCTTGCCTGTCCTTAGTGACTTACTTCTGCCAGCAAGTACCCATTGCTTAAGGATTCACTACCTCTCAGAATGATTTCACTCACTGAGGAATGCACACACACACACACACACACACACACACACACACACACACACACACACACCATGAGGAGCCTGTAGGGAAAAATCTGAGATCCAAACCATAACAGATTCTAAGTTACAATCCTTGTGGGAGATTTAGTGTGCAGCAGTCTTGGAAGAATAGAGCATTATGGATCTACCTCAGTCATCAGGCAATGTAGAATTTCAGTTCTCGTCCATGTACATCATATTATACACATTGATAAGTAAGTAAGTAGGTGCCTTCCATGACAAAGTGATTCTTCCTTTATCAAAGGTCATTGGTCCTCATTGTTAGACACACTTTGTGTGCTTTCTTATCTCCAACACACTGGATGGAAGTTCTTTGGATCTTTAGCATAAATACAGAAGCACAGTGATTAGTTCAACTGAAACATCTGTTTTTCACTTCCTGAAAGGAGCAGGAGAGGTTGCCAATGCATATGCATATTAGAAGCAGGGCTTGCTCTGCACACATGGATGCAATACTCATTTGTAGAATGTTCCAAGTGGCCAAGTGTCTCATTGGCATAGAGAAGTAAGAAGAGAGAACGTGTGGTAGAGGAAAATGAACAAGAACCACAAGACCTCCCTCCCCAAGAATTGTAGCCCCTAAGAAAGAGCCAAGAATATCATTAACAGTCAATGCAAGCCAGATTCTGGCTATATGAGCTGCTGAAAGCTAGCATATGACTCCTTGAAGGAATTGTCTTTCTGAAAGAAAAGAGGAGGTGTAGTTGGCAGGGGTGAGGGAGGAGTTTGAATATAAGATTGTGAATTCTGAGTTACGGATAACTTATGTTTCTAACTTCGTAATGCTGTGTTACTATTCCAGACTCTCCAACCTCAGTTCCTTTACAAACAATATACAGAGCACTGACAGGGGCTGGATTCAGAGGGCTGGTTTGTAGAATTCCAGAAAAGATAGCTTTCTGTTCCTTTAAATATGATATTTTATTTTTGAAGTTACAATGTAAATACATAATTTCCCCTTTCTTTCTATCTCTCTACATATACCTCTTCTTTCCTTCTTCTCTTTCTGGCTCTTGGTCTCTTTTCTTTTCATGAGTTGTTTTGTATATATATATGTATACACACACACACACACACACACACACACATATATATATACACACACACACACACACACACACACACACACACACATATATATTCTAAATGATAACTTATAAAAGCTAATACATAGATACCCTATCTCTACAGGCAGAAAACACAACCCACATATCCTAAACAATATCTTAGTTATCTTTGGTGCATGTGAGCAGGTTGTGTGTACATGTGTGCATGTGTGTATATATTCATTCTCATGTGTAGGTACACATGTACATCTGTGTGTATGCACATGATGGACAGAGGTTGATGTCAGCATCTTCCTCGGTCACTTTCCTAACTTTTGTTTTTGAGACTAGGTCCATCCATGAAAGCTCCATTGAGGATGACTCATCCTAGTAATACATAAGATACAGCAGGAAATCATTTAATCATCTTTAAATTAATATTTCTTACATGTTGCTCTGCATGTATACATGCATACATGTATGTGCACATAGGTTAGCACATTTGTGCTACATTGGTTCAAAGTTGAGTTGATGCATACCTATAAAAGAAGTAGTTTAAGTTACTAATTAAGTAAATAAGTTACTAAGTCAGCAATATGGAGTCCACATATGGTATTCAGATGAGGAAGTAGCCAAAGCAAGTTAAATGTGTGCTTCTGAAAATACACGATGAGATTCCTGGAAAATTCAATGCATATTGAAAATTCACAAAATAAAATACTTATTTATATGAAAAATACATGTGTACTTATGTGAAGAAATTAATTAGATACTGTACTCAAAATATATTCAGTTTCAGTCTTGTCTAGTTACTAAGTAAAACCCAAAAGATAATATTTTATATTGTCTGAGGAAAGTTAATATTAGGAAAATTATCAAAATTGCCTTTCTAGTTACAAGCTTCTAGACTAACATTAGTACTAGAAAAGTAAGACAAGTCAAGGAATTCATGAATCCAATAGCTGACAGAGTGTTTATTTAGTTAATTCTCTATAAAAAAGTAACATTTGAGAATGAAGAATTACATGCACACAGATGATTCGTTACATAAATTTTAATGAATAAAATTTTATATATAAAACTTTTGAAATTTGTTTTTGTCAGCAAATAAAAACTTTATATATGAACATTTATGATTTTATTTCTGTGTATTTATAGTGTGTAACATGATGTTTTGAAATATATACATTGCACAATAACTAAATCCAATTAATTAACCTGATTTCTCTTATATATCAAATGTTTTGTGGTGAAGTATCGTAAGTCTACTCTTGGAAAGTCAGAAGAATGTAATAGATTATGATTAAGAATGGCTGCTATGCTGTGCTACAGGTTGGAAAAGGAACTCTCAAAGTTCTGTCATCCTTGGTAACTTAGGCACACTCTGTAGTAACACATTTCTCCATGCCTCATGGGAAAGTGCAGTTAGTGCATTGCCTTCCTCCCTTCCATATCAGTGACAACAAGGCATAAAGATCCATGTGAGTCTTGGCACACAGCAAGGAAAATACCAAGTACTCCCAAATTGTTAGCCCATGACTTCTTTGTGTTTCCCCTGTTCTTTTAAATCTAGCTCCTCTTTTTTTTTTTCACTTTATTATTACTGAAACTTAGAATTCTGTTGAGAAAAAAATTGAAAACATACAGAGTAGGATTTATATATCACATACTGACTAAACTAGTGGTTCTCACTGTTCTTAATGCTGTGATCCTTTAATGTAGTTCCTTATGTTGTAGTGACTCCCAAACATAAAATTACTTTTATTGCTACCTTGTAACTATAATTCTGTTAGTGTTATGAATCATAATGGAAATATCTTTTCCTGATGGTCTTAGGCAACCCTTGTGAAAAGATTCTTTGGCCCTCAAAGGGGTATAGCCCACAGATTGAGAATCATTACCCTACACAATAGAGATCATGTTTGTAAAAAGCTCCCATTTTCCTAAAGTTTTCATTGTTATTCTTACTTTAAGCCAAAGTAATAACACTCACAGAATCATAGAAGAGAATAAGTGACATTGGATTATGGTGGTATCCTTACTTTGGCCTGCTGTTGCTTCTGCATTGGTTTACTTACGTATCCTTAGAAATGATATTATATAACACTATGTTATTTTTGAGGCATTACAGTGGCTATATTTTATTAATTGCACTTCCATAGACACAAAGGATAACCTGTGTGCATATGTGAGTGCACGCATGCAGGTTGATGTGTGTATGTAAATGTTAAGGAAACAGTGCCATCATATCTTCTTTTAAAAACAGTCATAATATATTGGATTGTTTATGTTATTCTGCTATTCAGGTGGTTTTTCTTGCTTAAAAGGTGAAAGTTTTCTCTATTTTATTTTGAAATAGAATTTTCTTTTTTTTGGAAATTTTATTTACATTTCAGATGTTCTCCCCTTACCCCATTTTCCCCCTCCCTCCCAGGAACTCCCTATCCCATCCCCCCTCCTCCTGCTTCTATGGGGGTGTCCCCTCACCTACACCACCCACCCACACCTCACCTCCCCACCCTCGAATTCCCCTCCATGATGTCCAGTCTTCATGGGACTAAGAATCTTTTCTCCCACCTATAACACCCTTGCATATATAGCTGAAGCCATGGGTCCCTCCATAAGTGCTCCAGGGCTGGTGGTTTAGACCCTGGGGACTCTGGTTGGTTGGTATTGTTGTTCTCCACATGGGGTTGCAAATACTTTCAATTCCTTCAGTCTTCACTCTAACTCCTCTATTGGGAACCCCATGATCAGTTTAATGGTTAGCTGTGAGCATCTGCCTCTGAGTATGTCAGACTCTTGCAGACCTATAGGAGACAGCTATATCAGGCTCCTGTCAGCATGTTCCTCCTGACATCCACATCAACGTCTACCTTTGTTGACTGCACATGGGATGGATACCCAGGTGGAATGGTCTGCAGACGGCCCCTGCCTTCTGTCCTGCATTTTGTATCCATGTGTCTTCTTTTGTGATTGGGTTACTTCACTCAGGATGATATTTTCTAGTTCCATCCATTTACATAAGAATTTACCGAATTCATTGTTTTTAATAGCTGAGTAATATTCCATTGTGTAAATGTACCACATTTTTTGTATCCATTCCTCTGTTGAAGGACATCTGGGTTCTTTCCAGCTTCTGGCTATTATAAATAAAGCTGCTATGGACATAGTGGAGCATATGTCCTTGTTATGTGTTAGAGCATCTTCTGGTTATATGCCCAGGAGTGATATAGCTGGGTCCTCAGGTAGTGATATGTCCAATTTTCTGAGGAACTGCCAGACTGTTTTCCAGAGTGGTTGCACCAGATTACAATCCCACCAACAATGGAGAAGTGTTGCTCTTTCTCCACATCCTTGCCAGGATCTACTATCACCTGAGTTTTTGATCTTAGCCATTCTGACTGGTGTGAGGTGGAATCTCAGGGTTGTTTGATTTGCATTTTCCTGATGACTAAGGATGCTGAACATTTCTTTAGGTGCTTCTTGACCATTCGCATTTCCTCAGTTGAGAATTCTTTGTTTAGCTTGGTACCCCATGTTTTAATACAGTTATTTGGTTGTCTAGAGTCTAATTTCTTGAGTTCTTTGTATATATTGGATATTAGTTCTCTATCAGATGTGGGCTTGGTAAAGATCTTTTCCCAATCTGTTGGTTGCCGTTTTGTCCTATTGACAGTGTCCTTTGCCTTACAGAAACTTTGCAATTTTATAAAGTCCCATTTGTCAATTCTTGATCTTAGAGCATAAGCCATTGGTGTTCTGTTCAGGAACTTTTCCCCTGTGCCTAGGTATTCAAGGGTCTTCCCCACCTTCTCTTCTATTAGTTTCAGTGTGTCTGGTTTTATGTGAAGGTTCTTTATCCACTTGGACTTGAGCTTTGTACAAGGAGATAAGAATGGATTGATTTGCATTCTTCTGCATGCTGTCCTCCAGTTGAACCAGCACCATTTGTTGAAAATGCTGTCCTTGTTCCACTGGATGGTTTTAGCTCCTTTGTCAAAGATCAAATGACCATAGGTGTATGGGTTCATTTCTGGGTCTTCAACTCTAAAGGAGACATAACAACAGAAACTGAGGAAATTCAAAAAATCATCAGATCCTACTACAAAGACCTATACTCAACAAAACTGGAAAATCTGGATGAAATGGACAATTTTCTAGACAGATACGAAGTACCAAAGTTAAATGAGGAGCAAATAAACCATCTAAACAGTCCCATAACCCTAAAGAATTAGCAGCAGTCATTAAAAGTCTCCCCACCAAAAAAAGCCCAGGACCAGATGGTTTTAGTGGAGAATTCTATCAGACCTTCAAGGAAGACCTAATACCAATTCTCTTCAAACTATTCCACAAAATAGAAACAGAAGGAACACTGCTCAATTCATTCTATGAAACTACAATCACATTCATACCTAAACCTCACAAAGACCCAACAAAGAAAGAGAACTTCAGACCAGTCTCTCTTATGAATATCAATGCGAAAATATTCAATAAAATTCTAGCAAACTGAATCCAAGAACACATGAAAACAATCATCCATCATGATCAAGTAGGCTTTATCCCAGGAATGCAGGGATGGTTCAATATTCAGAAATCCATCAATGTAATCCACTATATAAAGAAACTCAAATCAAAAAACCACATGATCATCTCACTAGATGCTGAGAAAGCATTTGACAAAATTCAACATCCCTTCATGTTAAAAGTCTTGGAAAGATCAGGAATTCAAGGCCCATACATAGCCAAACATAGTCAAACCAGTAGCCAACATCAAGCTAAATGGAGAGAAACTTGAAGCAATCCCACTAAGATCAGGACTAGACAAGGCTGCCCCTCTCTCCCTACCTATTCAATATAGTACTAGAAATCCTAGCCAGAGCAATTAGACAATGAAAAGAAGTCAAAGGAATACAAATAGGAAAGGAAGAAGTCAAAATATCACTATTTGCAGATGATATGATAGTATACTTAAGTGACCTCAGAACTTCCACCAGAGAACTCCTAAACCTGATAAACAACTTCAGCAAAGTGGCGGGTTATAAAATCAACTCAAACAAATCAGTAGCCTTCCTCTACATGAAAGGCAAACAGGCTGAAAAAGATATTAGGGAAATGAAACCCTTCACAATAGTCACAAATAATATAAAATACCTCGGTGTGAATCTAACCAAGCAAGTGAAAGATCTGTATGACAAGAACTTCAAGTCTCTGAAGAAAGAAATTGAAGAAGATCTCAGGAAATGGAAAGATCTCCAATGCTCATGGGTCGGCAGGATTAATACAGTAAAAATGGCCATCTTGCCAAAAGCAATCTACAGATTCAATGCAATCCCCATTAAAATACCAACTCAATTCTTTACAGAGTTAGAAAGAGAAATTCTCAAATTTATTTGGAATAACAAAAAACCCAGGATAGTGAAAACTATTCTCAATAATAAAAGAACTTCTGGAGGAATCGCAGAAGAAGTCAGAAACTAAACTCTCCACTGCAAGGTCCTATACTTTGTTTTCCAAGGTTATATTAGTTATTGACAGAGAAGTGATGTCATCCCTTGCAGGATGCATGCAGGACACCACAACTCATGTTATGATGAGTGTTACAGCAACTAGGATATCTGAAAAAACATTACAACTCTACAAAAACGTGTTATCACAACAGGAATTTGTTTTTCCTTAATTTTGACACAGTGGTTCATAAACAAAGGCTTCACCTTCTTTTGTTTATCTATCACTGTGGTTTTTGTATGTGGAGAATGAAATTATAGGAAAATTCTGGGTGACTTTAATGGCTGAGTCAGGGAAGCAATATGATTGCCTAGCAGAGTCACATGATTCACCTATAATGAGCTGATCTTAGACATCTGAAAGTAAAACCATTGCCTAGAACGTAGTCACAAGATACATTTATAAGGAGACTGGGGAATGGGGTACATAGCTGAGAAACCAGGGAGATGAGGTAGTTTTCAAATTTTGGTGCTCTGAACTTGTTTTGATGTTCCCCTAAGTTGTGTATTGAAACTTAAATTTTCTAGGTGATAAGATGCAAAGAGATAGGACTTTAAGAAGATAATTAGTGTTCTCTTGTAAACTGTTCTAGTGTTACTAGATAGCATATAAAAGTGACCCAGAGAGCTAGCTAAACTCTCCCACTATGTATGGTGATACTGAGACTTCTCCATTTAGAAGAAATAGGTACTCTACCAGATGCTGAATCTGATAACAAATGAAGGTCTATTATCTATAAGCTACCCAGTTTATGGTATGAAAGTCTGAATGGACTAGAGCCCTGGAATCAATTCCATCTTCTCATACATCAGTGAATCTACCCTCATCCTAAGAGACTAACTCAAGGTCACAGTCAGTCACTTTATTTACCATCAAAGTCAGGAATTATGGATGATCAATCAGATCTGAACACATCTTTGTATTCTAGATTTGTATTATATGAAAAATACAAAGCTGCCTTCCACAAATAAATACCCCAATCCTTCTAGGCAAAGACACACACACACAAAGACACAGTACAATTGAGAGGATGACTGGCCATCAAAGCATTATATAATGTCTTTGGAAAACGCAAAAGAAAATGTTCTTAGCCTCAGCAGACATGATTATTACTGAAGAAAATCTGTCTGTCTTTGCAGATGAGGGTCTATGAAAAACAAACTCATAGTGATTGGTTGCTTTTCCCATCTATTCCATTTTGTCTGTCTTCTCTGATCATAGATGAGCTGAGTTTTTAAGTAAGCTCTGTTGGCAGGTAGATTAGATTCCATACTCACTTTCCTACTTCTTCAAGTTCCTTCGAGCTTTAGCAGCTGAAGACACATACTACACCTCACTTTAAACCTCACTAACATTCATGCCTCCTAGAACTTGTCCGCGATCGCTCTATTATAGTTTAGGCATTTTGTGTCCCTCTAACCAAAGTTCCATCCCCCTCCCCCACTTTGGGATTATCATTTTTTTTCCATCTTTATTTTATTCTTAAGTTGTCACTTTGATGTTACTGGAAAAGATATCCAGGAAATCCATGCTAATCCTTAGGTTTGCCTCTGAATTGTACTATTTATTAAAGCTGAGATGGCTTACTAGTCCTATATATTGGCAGATGCTGAAGAAACAGGACTGGTGTTTAGAAATGACTTCAGAAATAAGAGAAACATGATTGGAGACTAAGGGATTACTTTATCCCATTTGCCATAATATTAACAACTGAAAGCATTACTATCAAAAAAGTGTAGTAAATTCATTAGCCTGATGCAACCCTTTATTTTTCTGTGAGCCTGTCAAGACCTTCCTCTAGGAATGGAAAATGCTGGGGATGAGTGAGCTGGAGCTGAGTGCTCTGACCTGAGTTTGGTGATGAGGGAAAGGCTAGAGGGTGCTCTGAAGCTGGTTTCAAGAAAAACAAATAACTTCTTTTTTTCTAATTAAAGATTGAAAACCAGTTAACATTAATCATCCCATCGGCTTCCAATCTAAAGTAGCTAGGAGAGAACTGAAAACCAAAAATACAATCTGAGGGATTCTTAAGGACACTTAAACAAATCATAACAAACAAACAAAAAAAAAACCCAAGAAGATTGAGAATAGAGAGGAACCAAAGCTGGACTGTGCTCGGATGCTGGTGAGGTATCAAAGACCATTTTTCTTCCAATTCTTTTTTCAGATAGGGGTAGAGTAGGAGCTGTCCAGAGTTCTGTGTTGATCAGGATGATGGCTGTTGTCAGTCGGAGAAATTTGTGTCCTCCTGGTAAACACATAAGTTTTGAGATCTAAAGTATTCTCAGGGACTAACATAGTATTTACAAGTCTCATTTTTCATGGTTTTGCAGAGGTTAAAGAGATCATGGCCATGCAGCATCCGTGCATGGAAAAAGGAAGTAATCAAATTTGCTCATATCCCAGGAAATGGTGAAATCTATTTACTGAACAATATGAGCTGGCAAAGAGCAGTTTTATATCCACACTTCTGTGTTGTATGTTTGTGTGTGTGTGTGTGTTACGTGAGTATGTTTACATGTATACATGTGTTTATGTGTATGTGTGATTGTGTGTGAGTGTGTTTGTTTGTGTGTGTGTGTGTGTGTGTTGGGGAATCCAGATATTCCCTGGGACCAGGACCTTAACTGGTTTTCCTGGGAAACTTCCTTGGTCAGTGATTCCTTCCACTCAGGGAAGCTTGTCTTCTGGTCTCTTCCATGTTATGTGATAGAAGCCAGTGGCTTACTCCCTCAGGGTGTGCTTTTATATTGTCATCCTTGGAGACAATTTTAGAAACTTAGGACAGTCTCCTTTAATGTGCCAAGAAGCAGCACAGGATATGCACAATGCCTATGGCAGTGTTCCAAGAACCTTCAGTAGAGTCTAGCCAACAAGGTTTTGGTAAGTGGCCAGTTACCTGACCTTGGTGAATGTTAGCTGCCTCATCTCTACATGAATCTGGCTTTCTATAATATCAGCAAGATGACCACCATCTTTGTGAGTCTTTAAATATTGTGCAAGTGCTCGGTGAGTGTTCATATTAACAAGCAAAAACTGTTCTCATCACATCTTAATTGACATCCAAATGCAAACTACTTATGAACACATTTTATATATAATCATCATATACACACTCCGAATCCATTTCATATTGAACTGGTTCTTTACAAAGTGAGACTCCATAGGGGAAAAATCTATATGATCTATATAATCAAAGATTTTGGCCTTCTATCTTCCCTTAGACTAACTGAATGCAAACAAGTGACTCTTGTTATGAAATATGTGATATGACATGACATTCTCATAAGAATCAGTTACCCAGGACTTAACATGTTAGCGAAGAATGAATGTGTGAATTGGTTATCGTCTGATGATAGTTCTTACCCATATGGCAAGTTTCTCTATTTCCTTTCATGGCCTATACCAGTGGTTCTTAACCTTCCTCATGCTGTGAACTTTTAATACAGTTCCTCACTTTGCAGTGCCCCACAACCATTTTCATTGCTACTTCATAAGAGTAATTTTGCTGATCCTATGAATTGTAATGTAAATATTTTTGGAATTAGGTTTACAAGGGGGTCCACTAGGTTACACAGTTCTGAGATGAACATACAATATTGGAGAAGAATCCTAAAAATCACTCTTTGCAACCACAACCAACACAGTGATCTATGTAATTATAGTAAGTCATTGGGATACTCTCAATTACTAGTAAGAAAAACATAGTCCTGTTAACAAAATGCATACTTACTGGCAAAAAATTCCAGTCAGAAGGTGATGGGTAACTGACTGAGGAAGAGGCTATGTGCACCTGTGTTTAGAGTTGTCAGTGAATGATCTTTTAGATGGTCACTTTTGACATCGTGGGTCTTGAGGACTGCTTGATTTGAGAGAAGATTGATACTTCAGGACCATTCTATGGAGAGCTAGGGCAGGTGAAAAGCCATGAGTATGGCCTGTGAATATGCTGTGTCACTGGGGGTACTTCAAAGCAGAGAGTTTGAGTTGGAAGGGAGATGGCTCTTTGGTGGTGGCTATGAATTGGTGACTGATGGCTTATAAGCAGAGGAATGATGTGATTGGATTAGTGTCTTACAAATTTTATTTTAGTCATGTTACTTGGAAAATGAGTACATGAGGAATGTGTAGAAAGAGGAAGTGAGTACAATCGTGACTTCTCACCCACCTCAGCTCTAGAATTCATGCCCAAGCCAAAACATCTTTAAAGTGGAAATGGTCAGGTCAAGGCCATGGACAAAACATTCTGCTCATGTTATTCAATAGCTGCTTGGAAATTCAGATCATGAGTCACGCTCATTACTGGAAGGACTTTCCACAGTGATGTTTAGGAACATTTATACATAATTTGTTTAGGAGTTCAAAGGGTGTAATAGTTGGAACAATGGCTACCATCCACAAATTTGTCCTAATGGGTGAATTTCAGCATCTTGGAAATGTTATAATAACTTGAGAATGAATCATTAGAGTTAACTGGTCATTTGCTGGACCAATCCGGTATGCTGTTGACAGGCAGATGCAGCCAGTAGTGCCTAGTCTCTGTGAGTATGTGGTGGGTTTGCTATCTTGCTACTTCTCAAATATCATTTTGGTTTCTGATATCTTTTGAATGAATAAATGAATAAACCGAGTCAAGTGAAAGGTACATTACTACAATCTGTTAAAGAAATGAAAATCTCAGTGCCAAGACCAGGAGAAAAGTCTTCTAGGGACTCAATCAAAGTCACCATCTTTGCTTGGGAAAATATGGCCAATAATTGTATATGAATTGTGAAATAGAAGGTTTTTTTTTCTGCCTCATGTTGGAAGAGAGATTTCAAACCACATGTATTGTGTATTGGTCAGTGGTAGACAGTAGTTCATTTTGCTTTTATTTTCTTGCACTGGTCACCAGGATTTTTATTTCACTGTACTAGAAACTTATGAGAGGGGCATCATTGTCCTCAGAGAGACTAATGTAAATTTGGGGCAGATGATAAGAAATACCTGATCTTTGAGCTGGAGAGACTGTAGACAGAGAGTGCATTGAAGCTGTAGTGCTCGTATATGATTGGTTTCTTTTTTGTTATGATTTTTTTTCCTTCAGGTGGTGAAGGTTAGATGTTTGGCTGCCTAGTGAATTTCTAAGACTTCAACATGGTGATTTAGCAAAACATTTCATAAGATTAAAGGTCATGTCCCATGGTGGGAGGCTGTGGCATATATAGGGCTTGAGAGCCATGGTTTCCAGTGAGAGAAACCAGCTGACATTAGTAAATCTAGCATCTGCCTGAATTATTTTATGCTTGAGTATGCATAGAACTGCTTATGTTTTCACACACACACAAAGAAAAACCACCATACTTATCTGTTTGATTTCAATTAAAAAATTCCATTCTTTTGATTTCTGACAAAAACATGAAATATAAAAGGGACAACATTAAAAAATATTTATCCAACTAAATGTGTCATTCCATCAACTTTCCTTCCTATCAGCATTTTTCCTTACCAGGGGACTGTACTAACATGGACAGTTTTTCCAGTCAACAATTTGGTGTTGTCTATGTGATCCAGTTCGGTAGTTGAATAAAACTGTCCTGAAATGTATTGCTTCTAAGGGAGACAGAAGACAATGTTGACTCTTCATGTTGCAGTTCTTTTCTTCAAGAAAACTAGTAATTTTATTTTGATCCCATTTTTGTTAATACATGCAGGGATGTTTTAGGTTATTTAAGTTGTAGAATATTCACTGTGGTCCCAGGCAAACCTTTTATCTACAAAAAGGACAGAAACCAATCTTTCTTTACTGAGTTAAGATGATTCAACATTAAGACAATTGGTTGTTAGGGAGAAGGGTAAACATTTTCCATCATGCAAATGTGGAGAACAACTTTGAGAAGATGGTTTTGAATGCGGTGTGAGAGCTATGATGGTTCTGCAGATCTCTCCAGAACAGCCCCTCTTCCCTCTTGTGTTTCTGTTAATATTTAGAATCGCATTTTCTTGGACTGACTATCTAAGCAGAGGTGGCTCTGGTTAGTTCTGTTGCCATGTTCTGCAGCCAGAGGTCACACGTGCACCACAGCTAGAAACGGCCAGCCAGAAACACCAGCCCTGGCATCCATGAGACACCAGCATGGGAGATGGCTCTGCCAATCTTTCACGCTGTCGCCACAGTGCTTGGCTGAGCTCACTTAACAAGATGCCCACACAGTTAGAGGTGTGTCCCAATATCTAACCTTGACATCAGTTGTTTCCGAGGAGATCCTAGACCCATGGTTCTCCATGGCTCCTACATCTTGCCTCCCAGCTCCTCCTCTTCCTCTCCTTACTCCTCCCACATTAGCTCCTCTCAAATTACTGAGTTTTTGGTAAATGGACACGGGGTGGGGGTGGGGGTGAGAGGGGAATATCCTGCTATACTTGTGCTCTGTTGACTCCTGTAGGATTTTGAGTTGATTATCCTAGGATACCCATTGATGATCCCAGGTAGCATCTTTGCCAAAAGTGTTAAAAACAGATGGGAAAATAACAAATCAAAACAAAACACAATCCCAAGCAAAGAAAAAATCCAAACAGGTTCATCAACTGTTAGGAGGACTATGGCCACGTAATGTCTCAAGAGACATTTATCTCTTTGACTATTGTGACATTTTCTCTTCCTTACTGTTTAATCTCAATCCATTCTTGTCTTCTAGGCCGTTGTTTCTTAAACTGGGTCATAACCTCCTAATAGATCACGTAATTGAATGCTTGTGTGGGAACAGGGATGTCACAAAAGTTGAATATCAGCAAAAATATTTCTGTATATGTCATAAGCAAAATGAATTCCAAATCAAATGCATAATTTGAGGAGGCTGTGATAGTGGTCCTCTGTGTTTCACTGGGTGAAGTCACTCCACACAGCACATGCACTTTGCATAACACATGTTGTCATGCCACACAGGACTAGTGTTTCATGCCTGAAGCAACTTGGTTCAAATCAGAGACTATTACTATTGGATGCTTTGAATTCTAGTGATTTTAATGTTTATAAAAGGTTTTGACTCTTAAAGAAATATAATGAGTTAGTTATGGAAAGCTGAGCTAGTGTATTGCTACCATCATTACACATCATATAAGTATACATCATATATCTTTCTATTGTATTGTGTTTGAGTGTTAGATTATTTTAAAAGTTGCAATTTGATTTGCTCACTTGAGTTGCATAAGAAAATGATCAAACAAATTTTGGCTTTAAATTTAGACAGAATTTCCAACAAGGCCTTGCAAATACTTCTGCCATGTTGTAGTTCATATTTATGATCAACCTTGTCGATTTTGAAAACCAAACTATCAATAAATCTTGAAAAATATTGAAGATGCTCTGAGTCCTATAACATCAAATATTCAGGCAAAATTTAATCCTTATGTTGAAAGAACCAATCACATATATTTCATGAGTGTGAAAAATGCTTTTGTCTTTAATAAATTTTTGTGTCAATTTTTGTGTATATGAAGAATAACTTTAAAATAAATTTCTTGTGAATTTTTATCAGTTAATATTTAATTTTGCTGCCTAGCTTATCTTACCTATTCATAACTCCAGGGTTATTGAGAAAAAAATGATCAAAATGAGACTGTTCATAGAAAAATGCATGAGAAGCCCTGGTATCGATCCTGCCAACTTGACCATCACTGTGCCATAGTCTTGGTTCTTCTGCACTGTAGCTTTAATTCCTATACACTTCACCCATCCCATGGGTCTCTGGGTATCACTTCTGTATACTAAAGGTCTTCCTTTACTGTCAAATGTATCCCAAATGCTCTTTATTCTCTCAAGACCTCTTTGAGCCCACCCTCCTCTAAGGGTGCGCAAAACCAATTCTGAGCTACCTTTGTTTTGACCTTTCCTTATTACTCATGTGTATACACATTCTCATGCTTACATACTGCTCACATTAGGCAGCACGTTCCATGTAGGTAAAGTGATCCTTTCCAGCTCCTCTTCACTGCCAGTGTCTGACTTTTTCTTACCATGACTTCTTCAAGGCTTGTGACACATTAGTTTTACCTAGGTTTTGGGGTTTTATTTTTCTTAATTTGGTCTTTCCCGATAGATTGCCTAAGGTTATAGATGATTCTTAAGAACGTTCCTATTTAGTAAATTGAAGTCACAATAGTTTAGAGCTAGAAGTTCTGAATAAAGAATAATCATATGACAGCTACACAAAGCACAGAAAACATCAGGAGTGAGAAATAAAATGTATTACATAGAACTCCTTCCTCATGCTGCCAAAAGAAGGCCGTCTCAATGAGTTCTAAGAGAAAATCTAATGAAAAAGAGAGTATAAACATTGGACCATCCAGGTAATTCAGTTCAGTCCAATGGATGCTTATTCTCCCATGTGGGTGGTGCAGAGTTCATTGCCAGGCTTAAAATAATGAATGAAACCAGAAAAGACACAGAGACACCAAACAAATTGCAATAGGCAGTTTGATGAGTATGAAGGGGGCAGAGAGCCTTGTTACTTATTTTAACTGTGGTCTCACACAATAAATATGCACGGTACTAATAACAATAAAAACATCCTACTTGTGGAGCCTAGTGCGAGATGAGGGAGGTACAGTGTGGGAAGGAGACAATCAACTCCGAACTCATCTGCACATCCATTCTCAACACGAATAGATTTCCCCTCACTGGTCTAGCAAGCGTCATTTTCTTTCCTTACATACAGTTTGCAAAATCCATTGTTTTAAAACTGGCTGAAGAAGGAAATGATATTACATGTGGCAGGTTCTTAGAGAAGCCAGTAGGAGATAGTCATGAATTAGAGGAGAAAATTGTGAGCTGAATGGGCTAGGGTGTTTAGGGATCTCATTCAGGTTATAATTAATTATAGATGTGTGAGCATTTTCATTTGTTATGATTAGCCGGGCTTAGGTGATCAATTCCAGTTGACAGCTCTTACAGAAGATGGAATTTCCAGTCTGAGATGGAAATCACTCAAATATTAATCAATTCTTAGCAGTTGTCATAGGACATTCTCCCTTCTACCAAGTCCCTGGGTTCAATTAGGCATCCACACATCCCATTTACTCTGTGTAGTGGCATCGGGAAAACTATGAGGGGCTGGAGCAATGGTTTAGCAGTTGCTAGCACTGACAGCTCTTCCTAGAGGATCCTAGTAGGCTCAGTTCCCAGCACCTACATGGCAGCTCACAGCTGTTTAAGGCTCCAGTTTCAGGAACTTGGTATCCTCACACAGACATACATGAAGAAAAATAGATACATGATTAAAAAATAAATAAAAGCAATGAACTAGTTCATGAGATTTAGTGTATAATGCCTACACACAAAATTTTGCTTACTTGGCTATGGAATGAATGAATGAATGAATGAATGAATGAATGAATGTATCAGTGATGGTTTGAATGAGAAATGGCCTCCACAGGATCATGTGAGTGAACACTCATTTTCCAGCTGTTTGGGAAGGCTATGGACCCTTTATAAGACAGAGCCGTGAGGGAGGAAGCATGTCACTGAGACAGACTTTTAGGGTTTATAATTTGGTGCCACTGTTTGTTCTCTCTCCCTCCTTCTTGTACGTGAGGATGAAATTTGTTCCTTCTGTATCCTGACTGTCAGATCTGTGTCTGATGTCACTCAGTCCCTGCCTTGAAGGTCTGGATCTCCTTTCTGACTGTAAGCTAAAGCTAAAATAAACATTCTTCCCTAAGCTAATTTTGATCACAGTATTTCTATCACATCAGCACAGAAAAATAACCAATATGAATTCTATTTAATTCTTTGTGCATGCATATTCTGGTATATTTATATATTATATATACATATAATATATATATGATGCTCATGTGTGTGAATTCAGGTGTGTACATGTTCCCATAGAGGTCAGAACTCTCACCTTTCACCTTCTTTGACACTTGGTTCTTGTTTGGTTCCATGCATGACAAAATAGCTGCCACACAGACTTCTGAGGTCCTCCTGTCTCTGTCTCTCATCTCTCTGTAAGAGCCTTGCTATTAAGTTCTTTCATGTTGTCTTTATACACAGGCTCTGTACTGCAAACACTTTATCCACCAATGCATCTTCCCAGCCCTAAATATCATCATCGTCGTCATCATCGTCCTCACCCTTAGTCATCATCTTAAAAGGATGTGTTCTTTTCTTTTCTGGCCTCTTTCTTGTTGTTTGTTTGTTTTGTTTTGTTTTCAGAAATTTGAAATATATTGAAAAGGCACCTATGCTAGTGACTGCTAATTCTGCCCAATCGCCATTCTCTTGCAGTGGATCTTGCTCACTTTCCCAGCCATCTGCCCCCTGTGGTTAGCTGTCACAAATCCCTAATAATCTGATAAAATCAAAACTCTAGACACTTGTAATTTATCAGTCAGATTTATATTAATAAATTCACAACCTATAAAATGCCAGCACAATGAACTCAAAACTCAATTGATATAAATACAAGCTACACACCTAGATAGGACAAACACATCCTACTTATTAAATTATCTATCTAAGAAATCCCCAATACTTATGGCATCCAGGGATGTGTGGTTTTGGCTCCTCTTCCTCTCCTATAAGTTCCATCTTGTCTCCTTGTCTCCCTCTCCTCCTCTGTCTCTCTGTCTCTCTATATCCTGTCTAAAATTCTTAGCCTGCCTTCCTTTTTTCACTGCCCAAACGCAGGCTCTAGCCTTATCTTGTCATTCACCTGCCTTCACTTGCTTACAGACATTTTTATATATATTATATTATACACATACAGATACCCTGGTCCATATATATGATACTTTGGATTTTGTATTATTCTGATTCATGTGACTATAATAAACAAAATTAAATAAAATTAGGTAAGTCATACATTTTTTTTAAAAATGTGTTTAGGCTCACAATTGTATATGTGCAAAGTTGAAGGCCTGTATCCGGTGATGGCCTACTTACCATCTGGGTCTGACAGAAAGCCTGGAACTCATGCTCTGGTCAGTTTCCTTCTCTTCTCTTATAAGACAGCACAGTGCATTAATGATGCCTCTTCTCTAATGACAGAGCCAAAAGGACTCCCCCTGTTAGCACTCTAGGCTAAGTGTTCATGGTCCTAATACCTCATAACTGCAACATGGGAAACCAGTGGGGGACACACTGCAGTCATGTCCAACTGTGAGCAGTGAATGCCCTTGTCTGGACTGCCTTTCCTGCATGTGCCCTTTATGTCAGTGGGTTCCTTCCTCCCTAGTCCTGTTTGCCTCCCCTGCTTCATTCCATCTGTGTCAGTCACCACTTTTCTGACTTGTTCCTTCCATTGGCATATGTGTGTGAAGGTGTGAGGAGGGAAGGATGGATGGGTTTGTTGGCCCCTTGTCTGCCACAGAGAGCACTGCACACAGCCTCGCCTGAGTAAGACTTCAGAGTCTGTGCTTTAGCACGTCATTAAAAAATAATTCAGTGCTGAGAGAGTGTTTTCCTGACACATTTGACGTATAGCCACCCACAGCAGAGACGGGCACAGAAGATTTCCAAGTGAGTATTACTCCATTCTTGAAAGTCTCCTACCCCCAGCTTTTTTAGTTTAATCTTTTTTTTAAAAAAAAAATTGTGTACATGAGTACTGTATTTTCATCATTTGCATTCTTCCTTACCCTTCAACTCCTCTCATGCCTTCAAATTCATGATTTACTCTTCTTTAATTATAATCAGTAACACACACACACACACACGCAACTGACATTTTAAAATAAAATCCATTTTGGATTTAAAATTTAGAATGAATGGCCTTTCAATCAGAAAATCTTTGCTTTTTTTTTTTTTTTTTTTGATCGAATAATTAGCCTTTGATTAGACTAAGAGAATAAAGACAACTTATTCATAAAAGCATCATACCTCCCTGGAGAGCCTGTGAAGGCATTTTACTTCTCTGAGCTTCAAAGGACAGAGTGGGGACTGCACAGTCAAGCTGCTATGGAGAAACCCACAAAACAAAGGCTCTAGAACCAAGTGCCTTGTTATTAGCACCACTGCTGCTGCTAACTGCCCGGACTATCATTACCAGGCCATCTTTCCTCTCCAAACTGAGTATCTCTATGCTTTATACTGTGGGAAGAGGATGGATAATGATAAGTAGAGGAATTCTCAATCCCTTTCCAGTAGAGAAATGTTAGATTTCAAATCAAGAAAACAGAGCCAAGCCATATTCATAAACCCATTTATTATTATGATTATGATTACTATTATTTTGGCTTGAGAAACAGAACTTTGTTTCATCCTGTGGGACTCAGCTTTCCATTGAGCAGGTGTGGTGAAACTGGCATAGGTAAGTCCAGACCTCCGTCAAGGCGAGCTTAGGTGAACAGAATCTAGATTCTATACAAACCGCAAACCCATGTGCTTGCAGGCAAGCACAACCCCTTTCTGGGAGGCAGCTTCTAGACTGCATTGTAGTGTGGCTCTGGCGCCCCCTCGTGGTCTCTTTCGCAATTTTCCTGCAACTTCAAGGACACCGGTTTTTGGAGAAATAAAATGCCCCTTAGAGAAAGTCTTGCCTGATATTTGCATGGAATCTGAGAGATTCATGAGTGATATTAAAGAAGTATTCAAGGAAAATATAAAGAAAGATTATTCTGTTGCATGAGGCAGAAAAGCATGGATTACAAGAGACATTTACATTCAAAAATAACATTAGCAATACAGCCAAATATACAATGAGATATTTCCTGATTGGTTGATACAATGTACTCACTAAAGTATTGTTTGTTATTTTAATTCACACTAGCAGAAGCTGACAGTTGCTTTAGGAAGTATTTTGTGTTAGTGACTTTGTGCGGAAGGGAAAGAGAACCTTGGCTTTTCACTCTGTGTGTAGCTGTAGTGGGGAGTGGAGGGGGGCAGGGGTGGAAGTGGTTAGGGGGTGGGTCCATGGGGGACGTGGCAGAGAGTGGGTGATAGAGGAGAACACATTATCTGGGGCAAAGGACATTAGGCATAGTGGAAAAATCAGAAGAGAATGAAGAAGTAAAATTTTGGTGATCAAAAGTGAAGAGATGTCCGTTGAGGTAGAAGGAATCAGGGTACAAACTGCGTGGAAACTCGTGAACAGTGAATGTCCCGCATGAGTCTGGCTGAGGGTATTTGTGCTACAACTGCCCTGAGGGCTCTGTCAGGACAACCTTAACTGTGACGAAAGGGTAGGACTTAATGCCAACTGGAGTGGGCTGAGACCCTGGACATTTTGTGCGGTAGAGTCCACGCAGTTCATTAGAACAGAAACTAGATTGCGGGGTTGGAAGATGGCTCGGCAGTCAAAAGCCATCGCTGTGTAAGTTTGTTCTGTAAGCATCAGGGTGTAAGAGCCAGGTGTGCAGGACTGGCCTGTTGCTCCAGCTCTGAGGACACAAAGGAAGATCCGTGGGACTTGCTGGCTGCCAGCCTAGTGGGAAAACACGTTTCATGTTTAACAAGCAACTCTGCCTCAAAGAAAGAGAGGAAAGAGACAGATGACACGTACTGCCTTCTGCTAACCTCTGCAGCATGCGTGTGCATGTATGTGCATGTCTAAACACACACACACTCATACAGAATTACATTTTTTGCAAGCAAGAAAACGATTTTTACACGAATCTGAGCTTTTTAAATTTAACTCTAAACCTCTGGAATCTTCAACTGAGAAGCATGATGTCACACCCATGCTGACATCAACATCTGAACACTCCATCCCTTTGCACTAAGTTCCTGGCTGGGAGATAGTTCAGTACTGCTGGACTGGGAACCTGCTGTCTTTGTCCACAATAAGCCAGACGGACTGAACTCTGATCTTTTGAAAATTTGTGCACTCTGGTTGTCTAGTGCCTGCGAGTCTGGTTTCAGAGTAACGAATGTAATGAGTCAGATAAAAGAAACCTGTTGTCAGTTAAGAGGCGAGGTGCAGAGTATGGTACAGGTGATTTAGATGCTTCAAGAGTATAAGGGCCTGCCAGTTGTTAGAATAAGAGCCTCGAGAATTAACAACATTGATTAGATTCAGAATTTCTAAAAAGTCAATTCTGAGGATTAGGTGGAAATTCCTTTGTCATTTTAGAATTTTTGACAATAAAAAAATTCATAATTTTATATAGTATGTGAAGAGTTAAAGTTTAGAAATGTTAAATTCATTTAATAGTTCATCATCTATGTAAGCTGTCATCACATCCCATACTTTTTAAAAATAAATAAATAAAATTTTTTTTTTCATGGAGAACATTTTGGATTTCTTGAACAAGCATCAGATATTCCAAGTGGATTGTGTGGGTTGGTAGCTCGGGAAAACTCTAGAATTTTCTGTCAAAATCCTGGTTCAGTTGGTTTCCAGTCCTATCTCCAGGTGGAAGCTCTTTGCGGAGGCAGACTGGGCCAGGCTGTTGGTCCAAGGTGCTGGTTTCTGGGATCCCAGCCTGCGCTTGTTTGGTGACTCCAAAATTCTAGATAGGACTCACTGACTGTCAAGAAACGGCCATTGATTATTGTGCAAACTCTTTCACAGTCCAAAGTTACTGTCTGTACTGGACCAGGAGGAATGTAAAAAGTTCCAGAGTTGGACTCAAAGGATTGGAAGGCCAATGGGTGTGTGCATGGACTACAGGGTTCTCTTCTTGTCTCATGGAGAGCTCTTAGGCTCCCGTGGGGTTCCCTTTACTTAATCAGTACAAGCCACTGTCTCAAGAAGCAGGGTTGCTGGGCTGCATCGTTCTCCTTTGCAGAACACCCTAGCTGATCCCTAGAATACAGAGAAAATGGTCATTATTTCTTCACCCAGTGAAGAAGGCACTGCGCACCCCTGTGTTGAATGCCTGGTAAGCTTATGCCTTTTGATAAGAGCTTGGCTTTTCCAGTAATACATTGGTTAGTTCTGCTAGGATTTTATCACTTCTGAACCTATGAAGAATTTTAACATATCTTTCAAAGATGAAAATGTACATAAATACATAAATACAATAAGTAATATTGCATGGATTTCCAGAAAACTGGCAAAATGCTGTGTCTCTGCTTTATATTCCCCGGTTGATGGATGCAATCTTGTGCATTTTCAGGGTTCAGATGAAATAGTCTCTAAAATGGATTACTCTGTATTTGAAAGCAATTTCTCACTCCTGCTTCAAGAGTTCAAAAAGAGATTGCCTTTGGAGATTTGGGGGCTGAATACTGACCAGGGGGCAGCAAACTAACCAAGTGGAGAATAGACTCTTGAGTAAGGAATTACTTAGCAAATGACCTGAGACAGTCACATTGGTAGTTTAAAATTAAGGGTATGGAGCACAGATATATATATTTTTTCAGATATCCTCTAAAAACTTCTCAGTTTTACCAATGGGAGGGCCTTTTACTCAATCATTTAGACATTTGGTTATGTGGAATCTGTGTGGCTTTAACTCACTTATTATTCCAGAATTATAGTGAAGGGACTACAGTGAGTGATGGCAGAGAATTGGGGTGGGGTGGGGCTTTGTATCACTCTTCTCAGGAACATAACACAGTGCCCTCCTGCTACAGTCTGGAGTCTTGGCTTTTCTGGAGAAGGTGGGGAGGTATGCAGAATGGAACATGGTTGCTCTTCAGATAAGGGAGATACTCCCATCTCCTCTGCTTGTGGGACAGTAGGCTACCATTTACTGACTCAGATGCCCTCCTATGCTACCAATGTCAGTTACTAAATGTGGCTTAGCATGGCTGGATCTGGAAGGAAGACAGGGCTTTAGCACTGACTGGATAAACCATTAAATATAGAGGTGCCATTGTGCTGTAAGATGTTGAAAAGGCTTCCTTGGCTATAAAGTGGAGGTGACAGGGATGACTGTAAACAGGGTCACACATATGCATGGAACACAAGAACACAAGCTGGTCCCCGGAAGCAAACTCCCAGATCTCCCTCTGTCTCACCTTCTTCCCTTTCTTCCCTCTCTTCCTCTACCCCTCCCTCCCACTACAAGCCTTGTTCCAGAGGATGAACAGATAAAGACTTCATGCTCCTGCTGCTGTAACTTAGTGAACACACACACACACACACACACACACACACACACACCACTAAGAAGCTCATAGCTAAGCAAAAGAAGCAAAACATAATTTACTTTGAAGTATCCACACTGTACCGATTGGCAAAGGACTTAGGAAATATTCCAAGTTCAGTCATACAAATAATCAGACTGAGGATGAATTAGATTTTTTTTTCATTCGAATATCTATACTTCTTGGCAGAGGACAAAAAGTGACATTTTCTATCGATGTTTAGAAGGAATTCATGATTTAAAGAAGAAAAGCAAAAGACCAGAGTGAGAGAAAGGGTGACCTGTTCAAGTAGATCCATTTTATTCAAGTGTAATATCTCTACTTCTGATAAAAAGACGTATGTGGTGAGTGTGCGTGCATGGGGGCATGTAAGCATGGGGCATGTAAGCATGGGGCATGTAAGCATGGGGCATGTAAGCATGGGGGCATGTAAGCATGGGGCATGTAAGCATGGGGCATGTAAGCATGGGGCATGTAAGCATGGGGCATGTAAGCATGGGGGCATGTAAGCATGGGGCATGTAAGCACGGGGGCATGTAAGCATGGGGGCATGTAAGCATGGGGCATGTAACCATGGGGCATGTAAGCACCGGGGGCATGTAAGCATGGGGCATGTAAGCATGGGGCATGTAAGCATGGGGGCATGTAAGCATGGGCCATGTAAGTATGGGGCATGTAAGCATGGGGGCATGTAAGCATGGGGGCATGTAAGCATGGGCCATGCAAGTAATGGGGCATGTAAGCATGGGGGCATGTAAGCACGGGGCATGTAAGCATGGGGGTATGTAAGCATGGGGCATGTAAGCATGGGGGCATGTAAGCATGGGGGTATGTAAGCATGGGGCATGTAAACATGGGGGCATATAAGCATGGGGCATGTAAACATGGGGGCATGTAAGCATGGGGCATGTAAACATGGGGCATGTAAACATGGGGGCATGTAAGCATGGGGGCATGTAAGCATGGGGGCATGTAAGCATGGGGCATGTAACATGGGGGCATGTAAGCAAGGGGCATGTAAGCATGGGGACATGTAAGCACGGGGGCATGTAAGCATGGGCATGTAAGCAGGGGCATGTAAGCACGGGGGCATGTAAGCACGGGGGCATGTAAGCATGGGGCATGTAAGCACGGGGCATGTAAGCACGGGGGCATACTATCTATACTTTGAACTACATTCCGAGAAATCACTGTGTTTGGTGAAATAAGGTCTTCAGAAAGCAGAACGCCAGCCTGGAGCAGATGCCTTGCCTCAGGACAAAGACTAAAGAGCCGTTCCAGATGCTCTCCTGGAGATACCAGGGTAATTCTTTACATAATTATAGACCGCAAGGTCAACATTCTTTTGAATATCCTGACCAAACTGTCTCCTCTAATAAGACATTCAGAGATGGTTCTGATAACATAAAATTGCTTGGGCATACACAAACAGAAAGAAGAATGGAGGCTCTCAATTTGAGGGAAATGTGACTCGCCACACACAATGCATTAAGCAAAGAGTGACATCGCAAAATTCATAAGGAAATGTACAGTATCACTAACTCCTGGGCAATGCCTGGATTTTCCCTAGTATTAAGAGTTTTTGTGAGATTCAGATACTGGCATTTAATAATAAAATAAAAGGTAATAAACTGTTTTGTATATTAGTCTACAAGTCTTAAAATACTTTGTTTAATTACTTATCATTTCCATTTTCTTTGATAAGTTTAAAATTAATGATGCTGATCAAGGACCTGAGACATTTCCAAGTTAGAAGATTCTCTGTATTTGTTAGCCTGCCCAGTGTGGAAGTACTGACATGTCTTGAGACAGTGGGTGGACCAAGATCCCATAGTGTCCAGTACCTTCTTAAACGCAGAACAACCCATGAACCTCTCGCTGGGACCTCAACAAAGCCGCTCAGACATTCTGATAGCATTCTAAAATGCAGAGGCAGAGCTATATGAGAAAAGAAACTCAGAATGCGCAGGAAACAACAGAAGGATTGTAGAGTGATGAAGGTCTCAGGACAAAGGACAGGAGTGGGCAATGAGGAAGTAGAGCAAAGTCCCTATGGGAGCTTGTTTTCATTTGCATGTGTTGTGTTCATTGTACATAGTGCTATGTTTCATTATATTATGTCATGTACTTTGACCATATTAACTGCATGCTCTGTTCTTTGTCCTTCCTTTCCCTCATTCTAGTGGGTTCAGTGGTCCTGCTTTACATCGTGTGCCTCTTTGTCTCTCAGTCTCTCTATGTGTCTCTCTGCCTCTCTGTCTCTGTCTCTCCCCGCCGTGTGTGTGTGTGTGTGTGTGTGTGTGGATGTGAGCTCATGCTATTTTTTTTTCTTTTTTTGGTTTTTCGAGACAGGGATTCTCTGTGTAGCCCTGGCTATCCTGGAACTCACTCTGTAGACCAGGCTGGCCTCGAACTCAGAAATCCACCTGCCTCTGTCTGCCAAGTGCTGGGATTAAAGGCATGCGCCACCACCGCCCGGCACTATTTTTTGAGCTAAAATCCAGAAAAGATACAAAACAGAAAGGTGTAGCGAGGTAAAGATCAGTCAATTGAAATATTAATCATTAATAAATACTAAATTTGTGAAAGAAATGTTTGGAATCCAAGATGGAGATTAAAAGAGTAGTTTGCAGATCACATGATTATATTTGAAAGTATCATCCTTAGACATTTCCGAATTAATTGATTCTAACTCAAAGTTCCCAGAGCTATTAAGTTCAGCAAAATAACATGAGGAAAACCATCCCAAGGATAAATAGAATCATATTAGAACATCAATGAAAGATATTGAAAATTTTTAGAGGAGTCTGAGGCAGGAAAAGATAGTTTACAAGACAGCAACAAAGAGAATATTAACTAATTATCATGTGAAGTGTGGTGAACAGAGACAATGAATGTTTAAAAGGCCAAGTGGGCAAAAAAACTTACACCACCAGATTTATCTGGCAAAATCATAAAGTAACAATAATTTAAGACACCCCCCCAAATGCTAAATGTAGCCTAGCTCCAGTAAAGTTGCACTATATGAAAAACATTTCAGACATGGTTATGTTCATATCCATCCAAACATACATGCATGCATACATACATACATATCATGCATAGCTCTTAGCCAAACCATATAAACTTTCAACAGATATGCCTGAGCTTTGAGTTGTTATTTTAGCAATTACAGTATATGACTAATAGGTCACTGAAAAAACAATGTTCATGGATAAAATTAAATTTAGAACGTGGCATTCCAACTCATAAAAAAGAGTTACGTTATGAAGACTGTGTGTGTAAAAGACTCTCTGACTTAGTTTTTGAAGTTTGGCTGGTAGAGAACTTCTGGTTTTCCTCCTTGACTTCTGCCCTAATCTTGGCAAGTTGCTGCTTTCTTTACTGGTACTAGTTAAAAGTTTCAAGGCACTCAACCTGGCCTACACAAAAATCTCCCCTCACCCTTTATATGCCAACTTGACCCAGAGAAGTCATGAAACCCCACCAGGCACCATTACTGTCTTCTTGAGCCATTTTTGGATGTAGTAGGGAAGCAACATGGCTCTCTTCAGAAGAAAGCTCATGATGTGAGTGGTAAATCTTTCTGACACTGTTTTTGTGTGAGACTGATGTCATCAGTCTTGACAACTGACCCAGTTGTGGGTGGAAGGAGATGGTTTCATTCCACAGTTTTCATTTGATGGCAGCACAAACATTACAAAATGCACTCAAACATGCAACAGTGTGACATTCCTGCAATCCCACTGGAAGTGTGGTTCAGTCAGGCACACGAAGAACATTTGACATTTCTACTTAAGCCATACATGCACCCACTCCTAGCATTTTCCTCTACATAGTTTTTCAAGAGAAATAAAAGTAAGTGTGTGAAATGATTTACCCAGAGAGGTTATGAAAACTTTTTACCACTCTCCAAATCGGAATCTATCCAATATCCATTGACACTATAATAAACAAGTTTTGGTATATTCATGAACTGAATAATAACACAGAGAAAACTATACTCAGCTACATGGATGGCTCTCAAAATTTGTATGCATGCAAAGAAATTAGTCATACCCACAGATGCAGTGCAAAATCCATTTTTTTTTAAACTAACCCCCAAACTAGTTCCCTCTCTTTGGAAGAAGGAAACTAGAATTGTCTAGAAAAGGCTCCAAGGGAATTTTAAACAAGCTAGAAAAAAATACGAACAGTGTTTCCTTCAAGGGCTACACGAGTGTATGAAATTTCAAAACTTACCTGTTTGAGCACTTGTATTGTCTGGTGCACATCAATTACATGTCAAACTTTATATATTAATTGATGTATTAAGTGTGCTAGCAGGCACCTCTTAGCATACCACATCTGCTTGCTTCAAAATCTTGTTACAAAGGATATAAATACTGTGAGGTAAGAATTTATAACTCTGTTATGCATACAAAGAAAACTGGGTGCAGGAATCCAGGAGAGAGAGAAAGAGAGAGAGAGAGAAAGAGAGAAGAGAGAGAGAGAGAGAGAGAGACAGAGACAGAGACAGAGACAGAGAGAGGAGAGAGAGAGAGAAAAAAAGCATGTTTCACTTAAAATATTGTAACTTAAGTTTAGGTTTTAAAAGCCTTTGCATAGACATTGAGCCCATTCTTTGCCCACACCCACTTCTCCTTTCTCTTATAACATCACACGTGGCTTCCTTGTTGAAAAGTTTTATATAAACTTCACATAAGCCAGAATCATTTGAAGAGATGGAATTTCCCTTTCTCGATAAATTGTTCCCATCAGATTGGCCTGTAGGTAACCATGAGGAGTAATTTTTTTATTATTGATTGATGTGGGAAGTGCCTTGTCTAGGCTAGTGGTACTAGAATCTGTAAGAAAGCAGGTTGAACAAACCATGAGGAACCAATAAGCTGTTTTCTTCCCTGGCCTCGGTGTCAGCTCCTACCTCCAGGTTCCTGCCCTATTGACTTCCTTCAGGAATATGGCCTGAGAATTGTAAGATGAAATAAACTTTTTCCTCCTCAAGTCGCTTTTGGTCATGGTGTTCTATCATAGCTATAGTTACCCTATCTAACACCCCTCCCACATGTTTTCTTTTCTAGACAATTTCACATCTACTTGCATATTCTATACACATCCGTGTCTTAATCATATAAAAGCTGGGAGCCACAGACAAGAGAAAGCAGATGATATTTGCCTTTCCAAGACTGGATTAATTTACTTAATGGGATGGTCTTCAGTTATGTCCATAGTCCTGCAAACTACATGACTTCATTTTTGTTATGGCTGAATGCAATTCTACTCACTGTATTTACATATTCTTTGTCCATCCCTCTGTTATTGAATGCTTAGGTGGATCTAAAGAATGATCTGCAAGCATTTCTGTGACATGCTGATTTGGAGCTCTGTGTGGGTGGTATAGCTAGGTTGCACAGTGGTTCTATTTTCATTTTTATTGAGGGGCTTCAGTGCTGACTTTTATAATGGCTGGATCAGTGTACATTTAACCTATAGGTTAAGGAGCTCCTTTTCTGTTCACATCCTCATCAGCATTTGTATTATTCTTTTAAATATAGAAAAGCGTGTAATATACTTAACTTGTAATACATCATATTTTACCCTATATTATTTTAAGTATGCTCAGAACACTTACGTTAACTTACAGGTGAGTGCAATAATTTAATTTTTAAAATATTTTATAATAGAGTACTCAGCTTCTTGTAACTTTCTGAATACCATAAGCGGCTAATGGAATTGTTTGAGAACAGGAAACACAGATGGTCACTGTGTGGACATGATGGGATGCAGAACTTCAAACACATAAAGCACCAGACACAAGACGACACTGTGGCGTCCTGACTGGTCACTCTTGGGATCATTTCTTTGAACTCACTTGCTGCTGTGCATCGTATCATTAGAGAATATTGTACTGTGGGCCACTAGTTGGAGATACAATCAAAACTTAAAAATCCCAAGATTTGTACAGAATATCACTTTTGCACCATTATAAAACTGAAAATTATGTCGAACTGTATGTTGGAGATCAGGTACCTACTTATTTTACCAATGTACTTTTATATTATATTTTCAAGTTGCTGATTATCATTCTTTCAGTTTAAGTTTAAAAATTTGTTTTTGCAATTCTCATTTAGTAACTGCTGTTTTGATGGGTGTAAGAGATAATCTCAATATAGTTTTGATTTTTGCTTCTCTGACGGTTAGGGAAGATGCACTTTTTTATAGGTTCATTGGCTCAATTTCTGAGGTTGGATAATGGCATCGTTCAATGCAAAATTCTGCTCTATGGACTTACAATCTCAAGGGGCTCCCTGCTATGGCATTTACACCATATGGTAGGCTTTCGGATGTATCTGGACTTTGTACAGCTGAGTGCTGAACACAAAGTCTGAACTATAATGGACACTGTCAATAAAATTGACTCTTCCTGTGATTTATGGTTTAGATAATAAGTACTTTCCTTTGGCTATCCAGGAGCCACAGGCACAGAAAGAGTATCAGACCTTAAGAGTAAGAGATAATGGAGTATACAAAAGTCCCTCAAGTGTTAACGGCACTGGCAGTAGGCATAAATGAGACCACATGACAGAGCACTTCTCTGCCATGAGCTGATAAAGTAAGTAATGTTATACAATCATTGTAAAGCGAATAGATAGCTTTTAGCTGCTGAGTTTCCTTTTGGTGACCTGATTACAATGCACCAGGGAGACAGGAGCAGCTGCCCTTGTCATTAACAATTAGTTATTGCTGGTAATCATTACAGATTACAAGGAAAATGTAAAGGACAAAGAGGAATGTCTAACATCATCCTCTTTATGCCTTATTTGTTTCAAAGATTTATCTCTTTCTATCCTTCTACATTCATGTGTATTTTTTCTTGCCTTGATAGCTGTTCCCTGCTGTCTTTGCTCATCCCCAGGGGATACACTAATGATGGCAGGCATGTTCTTTCAATCAAATCTGTAAATGATGTTGATATGAAACAAAATTGTTGAATAAAGTAATTCATCCTATTTATAGAATAATTGTATTTATTAGTTAATTAAAAAATTAATCACCATGTGGAATTTGCAGTAATATTCTTGCTACCCTCACCACTAGTCTCTGCCCATCTTAAAATACCGTGAGGCTGGTAATTAAATTACCATGAGGCGGGATGTATAACACCTCCACTCTACCCAGAAACTTTCCATAGCTCCCAACTTTATGGGGCAATTTCCTAGAGTCAGAGAATTCTGGAAATTAGAAATAGGAAGATATTTAGTGTTAGGCAAAGGTAAAGATATTGGGCTTTGTGCTTGTGAAATGTCTGTTATAATACAAAGCATCCATAGACAATGTGTAAATGAGCAGAAATAAGTACATGACAATAAAACGTTATCCACAAAACAGACAATAGTTACTACACTAGAGTATAATTTGATGCTTCTGAACTTAGACTGGCAATAGGGTCTGGATTGTCGTTTGGCTTTTATGATTCTGGAAAACATGTTTTTATTGTCAGAAAATGATACTGAAATTTGTAAATTGCAAAAAAATAGCATAACTTTTCTATAAAAACTCAAAAGAGTAGAAAGACTGTTGTAACATTTGGATATAACTTCCCTGAGAATTAAGATTCATTGTGACAGAGTCAGATATACATACAGAAATAACTATGAAAATGATTAAATATTAAAAGATTTATTACTAGAAGTTAAACCGGTACAGTATTGTAAATATATTAATACTGTCTATGCACCTTAGAAATCAGCATTATTTTCTGAATTCTTTCTTCTACATACCCTTAATGTAGTCACATTAAGAAGGAGGGGATAAAGTACTCAATTAGTCAGTGTATTAGTCAGGATTTGCCTAGCTATGATGAAACACCATGACCAATAGCAAGTTGGAAAGGAAAGGGTTTATTTGGCTTATATTTCTTTTTTCTTTTTTTTTTTTTATAATTTTTATTTTCAGCAAATCAAAAAAATTTAAAAAGCATTCAAACAGAATAAAATGAAAAGAAACAAACAAGCAAAATACCAAGGGTCATATATACTTATACAAGAATTCTATAGAGCCTTCAAACAAGCAATAATTTTTGAGTTATGTTTAAAAAATTCAGAACCACAATAAGCTCCTTCACAAAGCAAATAATATTGAAATAGTGAAATCAAGTGTAAATTCAACAAAAATATATGTTATAGTCCAGTATCCCTCATGAATATACATACAAAAATTCTCCATGAAGTAGTTGCAAACTGAATACAAGAGATATAAAAAATAATATTCCATGAATAACTGAACAACTGTTTTTTTTAGAAGACCATACTCCATATACAGGCTGCATGTTTTGGGATAGCCCCACTCCAGATGTTTGAGACCTACATGAAAACCAAGCTGCACATTTACCTAAACATAGTAAAAGCAATATACAGCAAGCCAGTAGCCAACATCAAACTAAATGGAGAGAAACTTGAAGCAATCCCATTGAAATCAGGGACTAGACAAGGCTGCCCACTCTCCCCCTACCTGTTCAATATAGTTCTGGAAGTCCTAGCCAGAGCAATTAGGCAACAGAAGGAGATCAAAGGGATACAAATTGGAAAGGAAGAAGTCAAAGTTTCACTATTTGCAGATGACATGTTAGTATACTTAAGTGACCCCAAAACTTCCACCAGAGAGCTCCTAAACCTGATAAACAACTTTAGCAAAGTGGCTGGGTATAAAATTAACTCAAACAAATCAGTAGCATTCCTCTACACAAAGGATAAACTGGCTGAGAAAGAAATTATGGAAACGACACCATTCACAATAGTCACAAATAGTATAAAATATCTTGGTGTGAATCTAACCAAACAAGTGAAAGACCTGTATGACAAGAACTTCAACACCCTGAAGAAAGAAATCGAAGGAGATCTCAGAAGATAGAAAGATATCCCATGCTCATGGATTGGAAGGATTAATATAGTAAAAATGGCTATCTTGCCGAAAGCAATCTACAGATTTAATGCAATCCCTATCAAAATTCCCACTCAATTCTTTACAGAGATAGAAAGAGCAATCTTAAAATTCATTTGGAATAACAAAAAACCCAGGATAGCGAAAACTACACTCAACAATAAAAGAACTTCTGGGGGAATCTCCATCCCCGATTTCAAGCTGTACCACAAAGCAATAGTGATAAAAACGGCATGGTATTGGAACAGAGACAGTCAGGAGGATCAATGGAATAGAATAGAAGACCCAGAAATGAACCCCATACCTATGGTCACTTGATCTTCGACAAAGGAGCTCAAACTATCCAGTGGAAAAAAGACAGCATTTTCAACAAATGGTGCTGGTCCAACTGGAGGTCAACTTGTAGAAGAATGCAAATTGATCCATACTTATCTCCTTGTACAAAGCTCAATTCCAAGTGGATCAAGGACCTCCACATAAAACCAGCTACACTGAAACTAATAGAAGAGAAAATAGGGAAAAGCCTTGATCATATGGGCACAGGGGAAAAGTTCCTGAACAGAACACCAATGGCGTATGCTCTAAGATCAAGAATTGACAAATGGGATCTCATAAAACTGCAAAGCTTCTGTAAAGCAAAGGATACGGTCAACAGGACAAAGCGGGAACCAACAGACTGGGAAAAGATCTTCACCAACCTTACATCTGATAGAGGGCTAATATCCAAGGTATACAAAGAACTGAAGAAACTAGATTCCAGGCTTATATTTCTACATCACTGTTCATCATCAAAAAAATCAGAATAGAAACTCACACAGAGCAGAACCTGGAGAGAGAAGCTGAAATAGACGTCATGGAGGAGTGCTGCTTACTGATTGTATTCTCAGGGTTGCTCAGTCTGCTTTGTCTAGAACTCAGAATCACCATCCCAGGAGCGGTCCCACTCACAAGGGGTGGGGTCCATTCCCATCAAACACTAATTAAGAAAACACCTTAAAGCCGGATCTTATGGAGGCATTTTCTCTGTTGAGACTCCATTCTCTCAGATGACTTAGGATAGGGAGGAGGTATGAGATGTGGAACAGTTAGAGAGTGGACCAGGAAGGGAATAAAATTTTGAGTTTAAAATAAATAAATTAATTAATAAAAAGAAAACAAACAAAAACCAAAACAAAACAAAAAACTAGTTGGCAAAGGTTGTCAAGTTGACCCACAAACACATTACTGTTAAGGCAAAATCTTTCTTTCTTGCTCATCCCCAAGACCACACATTAAAAAAAATAGACATCACAATATGAAACATTTTAAAACTTAAATAGTCCCACAGCCTTACAAACTCAAACATTTCAAAAGTTGTCTCCTAATATCTCTTTTAAAATTCAAAGTCTCTATAAAAAAAAACTCCCAAATCTGTTTTATTTATTCATTTCCCTTCCTCACTTTCCCCGTTTCCTCCTCCAAATCCATTTCTCCTTTGTTTCACTAAAACAAACAAACAAACAAACAAACAAAGCCTCCCAGAGATATCAACCAAACATGGCATAACAAGTTTCAAGACGAGGCTCAAATCCTCATGTCAAGACTGGACTAGGCAACCCAGTAGGAGGAAATGGTTCCCAAGTTCAGGAAAAAGAGTTAAAGATACCCTACTCCCACTGTTGGGAGTTCCACAAGAGCACCAAGCTATACAAAATCTCTCTTTTTTAGAAGTTTAAGGTTTTTAACTCTGGGCTCCTACAAAATCAAACTAAACACAACCTTACTTCAAGAGAGAACCAGGACACAGTCACAATCAAATCAAGGCAAAACCAAACTCCAATGGTGTAAATAATTCAATGCCCAGTATCTGACGTTCTCTCACAATCTTCAGAGCTCTTCCTAGAGACTTGGATCACTTTTCTGGCTCCATCCTTCTACAGCACAGAGAGTTTGTATTCTAAGTTCAGGCCAGCTCCAATTCCCACCTACTGCTGTTATTGGAGGTCATGATACTGGCACCTCCAAAATCCTGGGGTCTCTTGCTGCAATTGGGATGCACTTTCATCAATAGCCTACCCTGGGCTCGATTCAGGGACTCCAATCCTCCTGCACAGTGCCAATCCTCAGTTGTTCTCCATGACCCCTTCTTGCCTTTAAAAGGAGTACCACTTGGAGGATGCTTGTACTATCAAGTTCTACTACCAGCACAAGATTCAGTCTTGGCAGCCTCTGAAACACTTCTGTATGCTGACTCTCAAAAAAAAAAAAAAAAAAAAAAAATTCTTAGAAAATTTCATTTCAGTGATGCTTTTCTCCTCTTTGCTATAGCTAATTTCTCAGCCCTAGCGAATCAGTATCAATTGTCCCAGTAAAACAAAGGTATCACTTTAGTACTTGATATCTTGTTAATCACAGCTGATTCTTCTGCCCCAGATTACCAGGCCCAGATGCCTTTTTATTCTTCTCTCATACATTACATCCTGGACCAAATTTACCCTCCCTCCTCTCCTCCCAATTCCTCCCCTACCACATCCTCTCTCCTGTAGATCCACTCCTCCTCTGTTTCCCTTCAGAAAAGAGCAGGTCTCCCAGGAATATCAACTCAACAAAACAGAATAAGTTACAATAATACTAGGCACAAACCCGCATATCAAATCTGGACAGGGCAACCCAGTAGGAGGAAAAGGATTCCAAGAGCAAGTGAAGAGTCTGAAACACCTACCATGCCCACTGTTAGGAGTTTCATAAGAACACCAAGTTATAAAACCATAGCATGTATGCAGAGGACTTACTGCAGACTCATACAGGCTCCACGATTGTTGCTTCAGTCATCGTGAGTCCTTATGAGTCCTGCTTAGTTGATTCTGTGGACCATATTATAGAGAAGCACAGATTCTTAACTCAAAATAGCAAGTGGCCCTGATAGAGTCATTAAGGGACTTTCAAACTTCCCTCCGGAACGTCCCAAGCTGGCCCTCTATTGCTTTTCACCATTCTTGTCCTTCAAACTCTATTAGAACTTTTCACCAAGCATTGAACACTCAATGGCTTTTCTAGTCAAATCCCCAAGTCTTTCCACAATCCTCCCAAAAGCACATGACAGCAACACTTCATAACCCTGGTACCAATTTCTGTTTTAGTTAGGAATGCCATTGCTGATGGAACACCATGACCAAAGCTACTTACAGGTAGAATAAGAGGGAAAAAATAGTTTATTTGTTTGTACTTACTGTTCATCATTGGAGGAAGTCGGACAGGGCCTCAAGTAAGGCAAGAACTTGGAGACTAGAGATGATGCAGAGGTCATGGAGTTCTGGTTATTAGCTTGCTCCTTATAGCTGGTTCATCCTGTTTTTTTTATAGAACCCAGGGCCACCAGTCCAGAGGTAACCCCATCTACAATGGGCTGGGCCCTTCTCCATCAATCACTTCCTTTGTCTTACCATGTGCTGGGCTCCTGTCTGTTGTCATTCAGATGGCTTTACCAGACCAGGGTACTCCTCTCTTGAGTTTTTCTAATCAGGACAATGCATAATATTCTCTATTCTTTCTTTATAAACAAAGAGGATGCAAGTATTTGTAACTGGAACAAGAAACAGATTAAATCCTGAGATACCAGGATAGTGTGGAAGACATTTTCAAAGATGACTTAAGAATCCTACCCTATTTACATTTTGTTTTGCAATATGATTTTCCCTCCTCTCCCAGCAAGAGTCAGAGTCTTGCTCTCCTGAGGAATCTGTTATGACTCTGTGCTACTTAGAATGTGTCAGAAGGTATGCTGTCTGCTTTCTAAGCTTATTTTAAGAGGCCTTATTGCTTCCATTGACACCTGCCCTGCTGGAGCCATGCTGTCATAGGAGTCACACTGAGTGGAAAGAGGATGCCAGTTGATCAGTCTATCACAGTTGAACTAGCATAGCATTACAACATAGTTTAATCTGGCCATATAGTAAATGTTAAAATTGTAGTCATTATCTTTGTTGGTGTTACTTTCGTGCTATAAGTATGAACAATGCCTCCTTCCAAACCTTGGAATACACACCAACACACAGGAGAGAAAAACTAAGCACGTTAGCTTTCACGTGCCAAGATCAAAGTCACATTTGTATGTGTTAGAACACTCTAATAAGTGTTTGTAATGTGCAGAGTCTAATACTCAAATGTCACTGACCCTGACTACAAATCTGTTAGTGAATTTCTGTATTGGCGACTGAATGTAAATATGAGCACATGAACAGAGTTTTTGTTCAAAATTTTCCTACATGAGCCATGATTGTTGAATGAGAAAAGATTTTCTAACTTTATTATAATATGAATTGATAGTTTTACACATGAGATTCTGTTACTTTTGGCTTTGCAAACTCTCGGCAGCAAGCTTTCAATTGTTTTAATGATTATTGACATTATAGTTAGGGACTTTTCCTGGCTTTCTCACAGTAAGGTTTTTATCATTTCCCCCTACTTTTGTCTAGATGTTTCCAGGCTAGCTGCTTATCTGCCAGGCAGTAGATTTGCCAGCAAATCATCGCACCTCAATGGTAGTCCTGGCTTCCCATTCAGAAATGAGCTCATGTTCCCATCCTGAGATTCTTTCTACTCTTCACTTACAGGTTTGCTGATCCACTGCTCTTTCTTCAGTATGCAAACTCCTACAGTGAGACTATTTGACAGATTTGAAGGATAAAAGGAAGGAGGATCCAAAAAAAGCTATCTGCAGGTTGGCTTTATGACTTTCCATTTGGTTTTACTTTGAATGCAGCTGAGTTGAAGCAGAGTGAAGCAGAGTTCACCCAACCATGGCCTTGACTGAGATAAGAGGCATCACAGGATCCCTGCTGCATTTTCATTACTAAAACGACACCTTCCCTCACTGACTTCAATGGATGCCATTGCAGAGGCACTGATAACCCAGTTCCTGCCTCCCTAAAGGACATGATCTGAGAGTGTATTCTGAATACATTTTTTTTTGTTTTTTTAAGAATCATAGTCAAGAATACTGATTTATTTTTAGCAGGACTTTGTTCCTTTCTGCTTAGTAAGGATTCCTCTGAAAAACAGTTTTGCACTACCAGGCCACTCTGATTTAAGTGTCACATAATATATGGAAGCCAATCTTGGAGGTCATGAAATCTTGATTACAAATTTCAGAAGAGAAGATAATAGTTCTCCAATAAAGAAAAGACTTTAAGAACAATTTACAGTATTTACTATAATGTATATTTTTTTCTTGCAATCTTAGGAAGTGGATCAGCCAAAGTGAAAGATGTTAGGTACAATAGTATAAGCTCAAGTGGGCAGAAGCTGGTGCTGTGTAGCTCTGGTTTTCCTACAGTAGAAAAGAACCACCCTGATTGAATTTAGAAAGATTAGAAATTTATGTCTTCCAGTTTTGGAGTCTTCCACAGTTTTAGATACAGGCAGCCTAGATCTTAGCAGGGAGGAGGGGGAGGTTCATGGGCATCCCATCCATCCCTGAGGCACTGTTGGTAAGCTGAAGGCTGCTGGGGGAGGGAAGTCATTTTTCTTCAGGGATGTGGCACCCTCGAAGTCTACCCATGCTCAAGTGCATGGCCCTACACCCATAGATTCACAGCAGCACTAAGTAGATTCAGGTTGGTTTTTTAAATCACTTGAAGCAGAGAGGAAAAAAGTGGAGGTGGAGTAGGGGAGAAATTGTTGGGGGTGGAGGGGACTGGATTATTTCAAAGCACATTATATGCATGCATAAAAATTATCAATAATAAAACCTAAATAAAAGATCAATATGAAGTTTTACTTTTACAAATTAAAATTTACAAAATTAAAAATAGTTTTTGTATTATCACTCTAAATCATTAGAGTATTGTCTTAGTTAGGGTTACCATTGCTGTGATAAAATACCCTGACCAAAAGCAGGTTGGGAAGGAAAATTTTATTTGGCTCACATTTCCATATCCTTGTTTATCATCAAATGAAGTCAGTATAGAAGCTCATAAAGGACAGGAACCTGTGTGTAGGATTTGATGAAGAGGCAATGGAGGAATGTTGCTTACTAGCTTGCTCATCATGACTTGCTCTTCTTGCTCTTTGCTTGTTTGTTATTTCTCTGTGTAGCCTTGGCTGTCCCAGAACTCACCCTGTAGAGCAGACTGTCCTTGAAATCACAGGGATATGCCTGCCTCTGCCTCCAAAGTGCTCAGATTAAAGGCATGTGCAACATTGCACTGCCAGCCTGTTTTCTTATAGAATCTAGGACCACCAGCCCAGAGATAAAACCACCCACAATGGGCTGGGCCTTCCCCATCAATCACTACTTAAGAAAATGCCTTTCAATCTTACATATAGCTAGAACTTATGAAGGCATTTTCTCCATTGAGGTTCCCTCTTTTCAGATGACTTTAGCTTGTGTCAAGCTGACTTAAAACTAGCCACCACAAATATGAATTATCTAGTGTTTGAAGTAATAAGAGATGAGTAATATTACTAGAGAAATAAAGAAAAATTCAAAAAATGTAATAGATGCCTACTATGTTTTGGATTGGGAAACTCAATTTACTTTTATATAGATATTCCCAGATAGTTGGCATTCATGCCTATAAAAATGGAAAAAAGAAATCTGGAGAGTTTTCAGGAGCAATGGAAGAGTGTTTGATGTGGACTAGAAATTATGAAGCATGCTTTCATCATTTATTGCTACAGCAAGAGACTAAGGAGATACAACATGTGAGGATTCTTTACAAGTTTCCAGAATGGCCCTTATAAAAGCAGGAGAGACTAGAATTCCTCAGGTAGGCCATCTAGTTGAGCTTCATGGAGGAAATCAGAGGTGGGATGTGGCACCGAAGTTCAGGGAGTAAAGTTGAGCCCACAGACTTGAGGTAGAGAATGAATTCATATTATCTGAAAGTTCAGAGGTGATAGCTTACGGGGAGTATGAAAATGTGAGGATATTTAAGAAGATCTCAAGATACCTACAGGATAGAGGGTATGAGGTCAGTCTTAACTGGATATTTGCAGAGATCTACCACCCATAGATCTGAAGTTATATGATCAAGCAATAGAAAATTCACAACAAATGGAAAGAAGTAAAATCCCATATAGGAAACTGTAAAATGGAATTACAAGCTGTCTCATGAAGGTTGTACAGGATGAAAATTTACACTAAAAGAGAATGAGCATCATCCAAGAAGAAACTGTTGTTCTTAGAATTCTAATGAAACAGCTTCACACAGATATCAAGATACGGCAAACTACACTACAAAAATCTTTTGAATATCAAGACAATGGCGAATAGTTCAGATAAACTTGAGGGTTGGTATTTGTCCCAAACAGCCTAGACTCAAAGGTAAGGGTTGAGTTATGTGAACTGGAGAGGTTCATCCTGCCCTTGCTGGGACAGTGTGGGGATGGAAATCCAGGTGTAAGGTTATATTACCAAGTCTAATTAGGTTACCAGAGGCCCACACAGTGACCAACAGATATGTTGTCTTGGTGAGGTCTCTGCTTTTGACATTCTTCATGTCATCTGGAAATGGCACATGGCTATAGCTGTTTGGCTCCAGTTTATGTCAGCTCCATGAACAAGAGGATTAACTGATCCTCAGCTTGCATAAAGGAGCTATCTGTGGGCAAAACAATGTCAAGTTGGCTTCAGGGTTTACATCCCCACTCAAGTTTGCATATTTTGTAATAGTTTCAGGGGCCTCTCTTTGCTCACAGTCTCTATGAAAGCAGTATAGAATGAGTTGCCCTTTGCTCAGCACTGTCTAATTTGGTGAGAGGATGGCAGATTCATAGGAAACTGTAATTCAACTTAATATGAACTTTTGTAAAAGCTGCTGTCAGTTCCTATGCAAATACCTTGGGACCAGGAGTTCAATATGGATGTCAAGAAAGCTGTCCACATTGAGGTGCCTCATAAGCTATCAGATGAAAGATATGTCAGGATGCACACCTCAGAAAGGTACATATAGTTAGAAATATTTAAATCAAGAAATGGTGGGATAAGATTTTCATTACTGTGCAGAAGTAGAAACATTCCCCAACAGAGTTACCTTAAGTAAATTGTCTGATGATAGATGGCAGATCCTCCTGCAGTCTCGGCAAAGGAAATACAGGAGAAAGTGGATAATTACAGAAACCACAACGAGAGAGAAGCCTTCTTATCAGCAGAGTACAATAATTGAGAGCCTATTGCATCCGAGAGCCATGGGATTTCTAACTTTACAGACTCCTGAGACTGCTGACTTGCTTGGTGTACTTTAGGTCAGGATGGTGCAAATAGAATATAAACTTAGGTTGGTTTTGAATGAGTGTTTTTTTTTTTTTTTAATGAATTATTTCTGGTTTAGAGAGTTAGATTAAGGACATCTTTTGAATTTGTCTCTCTGGTGACTGTAGCATTCAGGGGCTACATGGCTCAGGGAAACCACAGCGCTTGCCTTCAGAGCCTGACCAATTGAGCTGTCTCTTTAGCAAGTCCGTGGAGATAGCTGGAAAATGTTTAATGGATGAGAGAAAAACAAAAGACGAAATTTGAAATTCTCAAGTAGCTTTAGGTTCCATTTAAGAAATCACGTCTGGCAGGCTGCGGAAATGGCTTAGCTGGCAATGGGCTTACCATGCAAACATGAGAACCTTTTTGCTGATACTGATCAGCAATATGTACGTGTAACTCCAGAGCTGAGGGGTGGAGTTGGGATTCTCTGGAGCTCACAATATAGCCACGTAAGTAAATTCCAGGTTTAGTGAGAGCCCTTGTCTCAAAATATGAGGTAGACAGTGACTGAGTAGGACCTCTGGATTCCATATTCACAAATACATAAATACACATATATGAACATACACATACATCCAAAACATAATTATATTAAATCAAAATAAATTATATTAAAAATGTAAATAACATGTGTAAAACATTACCTAAGCATGCTGCAGTTTTGTTTGAAGGGCTTTGAAGTTCTACACCTACATTAAAGCAAGGATGCCCATGAGCCAGTGATGAAATCTTCTTACTGACTCCCTTACAGAGTATCACTGACCTCTACAGAGCAATACCTGGACGATGCAGCGTGTCACTGTCCATGTAGAGCATCACTGCCCATACAGAGCATCAGTGCCCCTACAGAGTATCGCTGTCCACGCAGAGCATCACTGGTCCCTGCAAAGCATCACTTCCAGTCACTAGAAATACAAAGCATGAACTACCTTAGTGGTTTTTCATCATATTCAGAGAAAGACATACTAGTTCTACATTTAATATAATAATCCCTTGATATATTCAGATACTACCTACATATTGAGTGGACACACAGAAATCAAAGGCTATTATCATATCCATTGTGTGACTAGAAGTGTCATGTAGCATGGAGTTCAGAGATCATTTGGACTTCTTGACTCCAGTCTGGGATTCATCATCCCATAACAGACAGGAATCTCAGGTCATACCATTTTCTTTCTCTGGGACTCAAGGTTTTGAGGAGGCATGTTTAACTTTGCAGTCCTTTATAAAGCCTGTAAATCTATTCCTTGTTTAATATATGCCAAAGATGGTTTTCCCTACTCTGTAGGCTATCTTTCTACTCTCCTAATTTTTCTGTGTAAATTATTTTCTAAAATTACCATGTTGTACATACTCCTTCCCTACACCATCACTATGCTTGCTTGGCATGAGAAGGAAATGGACATTTGCTGAGGGTTTTTCCCCCTGTATACCTGTAGAAAGCAAGCTGAGTAAACAATGGCTTTGGTTCCATTATTTTGTCTGTTCAAAAATGATGGCAGGGACTTTATTCTCTTGGACCAATCCTCCATCTTCATGAAACCTGAAACTTCTGAACTATACAGGTTAGCTTCTGTTTCCCCACCCATCTTCACTGTTCTCTGAGTTCTTTGGGCCAGGCCAAGCTGCTCTGATCAGCTCACTGTCTCAGGGGAATTTCCATTCTCCATTCACCTTTCCCCTCATCTTCATCAGACCTACAGATCCTGAACCATACAGATAAGATTCCCTTCACCCTTCCATGTTCCCTGCTCTCTAAACCCTCTGGGCCAAACCAAGCTACCCTGAGCATCCTGCTATCCCAGGGAGACCTCTATTCTCTTGCTACTTGTCCTTCAACTTTCATCATACCTGAAACTCCTGAACAATTCAGGTTAGTTTCCCTCCCACCACCATCTTCCCTGCTAGCTGTTTTCTAGGCCGAGCCAAGCTACCCTGAGAATTCTGCTGCCATTCCAGGGGCACCTCCAATCTCCTGTCATCTTTCCATCCACTTTCATCAGACCTGCAGCTCCAGAACCATATAAACCTGCAGATCTGGAACCATACAGCCCAAGGATATCCATTAGAGGTCTGCCACATGAGGACCATCAGGGTTTATCTTCCTTCCAATACCTACTAAAATAAGAACATCCAGGACAAAAGCATCCAGATGGCTAAAAGTCCTGGAAAGAACACAATCAACAAAAGCAGAACAATATGACATTTCCAGAGCACAATTACCCCACTACAGCAAGCCCTGGCTATCCTAACACAACTGAAACACAAGAAAATGACCTTAAATCCATTCTTATAAAAATGATAGAGGCCTTTACAGAGGAAATAAATAAATCCCTTAAAGAAATACAGGAAAATACAATCAAACAGATAGAGGTCTTTAAAGAGGAAACAAATACATCTCTTAAAGACATACAGGAAAATACAATTAAATAGGTGAAGGAAATAAAACTGTAGAAGACCTAAAACTAGAAATAGAAGCAATCAAGAAAACATAAATGGAGGAAATTCTGGAGATGAAAAACCTAGGAAAGAGAACAAGAACAACAGATGCAAGCATCACTAACAGAATACAGGCATGAAAGAAAGAATCCTAGACATAGAAGATATAACAGAAGAAATTGATACATCAGTCAAAAAATGGTAAATCTAAAAAAAATTCCTGAAAGAAAGTATCCAGGAAATCTAGGATACTATGAGAAGACCTAACCTAAGAATTAAAGGATTAGAAAAAGGTGAAGCGTTCCAGCTTCAAGGACCAGGAGATATTCTCAACAAAATCATAGAGAAAAATGTTCCCAATCTACAGGAAGAGATGCCTATAAACATAAAAGAAGTTTATAGAACAACATTAGACTGGACCAGAAAGGAAAATTCTTCTGGCACTAAATAATCAAAACACAGAATGTACACAACAACAACAACAACAAAAAGACTCTTACCAGCTCATCATCTTCCACATCATCCAGTGTGTTGGAGAGGTTGGAAGGTCTGAGCTCAACCTTAAAGACTCTTTGCTTTTACATATGAATTGGATTCCTGATGGTCTTTGGTGGTCTGTGGGGACCTTGTGATCCAGGCACAACACTCAAACTATTCCACAAAATAGGAACAGAAGCAACATTGCCAATTCATTCTATGAGGCAACAGTCAGCCTGATACATAAACCACACAAAAACTCAACAAAGAAAGAGAACTTCAGACCAATTTCTCTTTGTGAACATTGATGCAAAAATGCTCATTAAAACATTGGCAAATTGAATCCAGGAACATATCAAAGGCTTCATCCATCCAGGTCAAGTAGGCTTCATAGAAGGGATGCAGAGATGGTTCAATATACAAAAATCCAACCAATTTAATCCACCATATAAAGCAACTGAAAGAAAAAGAATGACACGATTATCTCATTAGACACTGAAAAAGCATTTGATAAAACCCAACAACCCTTTACACGAAAGGTATTAGAGACACATCAGGGATACAGGAGACATACCTAAACATAATCAAAGCAATATACACCAAGCCAATAGCTAACATCTAACTGAATGGAGAAAAACTTAAAGCAATTCTACTAATATCAGGAATAAGACAAGACTGCCTACTCTCTCCCTACCTATTCAATATAGTATTCAACATATTAGCTAGAGCAATAAGACAACTAAAGGAAATCAAGAAGATACAAATTAGAAAGGAAGAAGACAAAGTATCTCTATTTGCAGATGATATGACAGCATTCATAAGTGTCCCCAAAAATTCTGCCAGAGAACTCTTACAGCTTATAAATTACCATCAATGAAGTGGCTGGATACAAAATTAACTCAAAGAATTCAGTAGCCCTCCTCTATACAAATGATAAATGGGCAGAGAAAGAAATTAGAGAAACAACACCCTTTACAATATCCTCTAGTAATATAAAATATCTTAGTTTAACTCTAACCAAGCAAGCAAATGATCTGTATGACAGAAACTTCAATCTCCGAAGAAAGAAATTGAAGAAGATATCAGAAGATGGAAAGATCTCCCATGCTTATAGATAGGTAGGATTAACATAGTGAAAATAACCATCTTACCAAAAGCAATCTACAGATTTAATTCAATCCCTATAAAAATTCCAACACAATTTTTTATAGATCTAGAAAGAGCAACTCTTAACTTCATATGAAAATTCAAACAAACAAACAAACCTAAAAAAAAAAGATAGACAAAACAATCCTAAACAATAAAATAACTTATAGAAAAATTGCCATTCTTGACCTCAAGCTGTATTATAGAGTAGTAGTGATAAAAAGTTGCATCGTATTGGTACAGAATCAGACATGTTGGTCAATGGAATCTAATTGAATACACAGAAATAAAACCACAGACCTATGGACACTTGATTTTTGAAAAAGAAGCCAAAACCATACAACATTAAAAAGAAATCATCTTCAACAAATGGTGTTTTTCTACTGGATGTCTACATGTTCCATCTTACACCCATTAGAATGGCTAAGATAAAAAACTGAAGAGATAATACAAACTGGCAAGTATGAGGAACAAGAGGAACTCTTCTTTATTGCTGGTAGGAGTGCAAACTTTTATATCCACTTTGGAAATCAATTTGGTGATTTCTCAGAAAACTGAGAATTATTCTACCTCAAGACCTAACTATATGACTCCTGGGTACATACCCAAAGGAGCATCTAACATCCCACAAAGACACTTCCACAACTATATTTATAGCAACGTTATACATGATAGCCAGGAACTGAAAACAACCTAAATGTCCCTCAACTGAAGAATGGGAAAAGAAAATGTGGTACATCTACACAATAGAATACTATACAGTTATTTAAAACAAAGATATCATGAATTTTGCAGGCATATACATAGAACTTGAGAATATCATCCTGAATGAGGTAATCCAGTCTTAAAAGGATATGCATGGTATGTCCTGACTTGTAACTGGATATTAGCCATAAAATACAGGTACCATGCTACACTCCATAGACTCAAAGAAGGTAAACAAGAAAGGAGGCACAAGTGAGGATGCTTAAATCTCACTTAGAAGGACGAATAAAGCAGTCATAAAAGGCAGGTGGAGAGAGGGAACTGTCAGGGAAGGAGTTGGGTGGGACATGGGGGGTTCAGGATCAGGTGTGGGAAGAACAGGAGAGATGGCCAGATGGCCATGAAACTGAAAGGAAATCTTCAATTAACATAGGTAAGGAGGTAGGGAGCATCTCCAGAACTGGAGAGAGAGAGAGAGAGAGAGAGAGAGAGAGAGAGAGAGAGAGAGAGACCGAGACCTGAGATAAGGGAAGAGCCCAAGAATGGGGGGTGATCTTAGCTGTGACTCACAATATTGGAGACATGAAACATGAAGAGGCCACTACCTGTAGCCAGGCAGGAACTACAGTGGAGAGATAGAGACACCAATCCACCCACAAAACCTTGAACCCCAAATTTATTCTGTCCACAAGAAATGTAAGCACAGGAGATTGAAGAGAGACTGAAGGAATGGCTAACCAATAACTGCTCCAACTTGAGACCCATCCCATGGGCAAGCACCAATCCCTAACACTATTAATGATACTGTGTTATACTTGCACACAGGTGCATGTTGTTCTTTGAAAGGTTCCACCCAGAAGCTGACTCAGACAGATACAGAAACCCACAGCCAAATAGTAAATGGAGCTTGGGGACTCTTATGGAAGAACAGGAAGGATTGCAGGACCCAAGGCAGATAGGAACTCCACCGGAAGACCAATAGAGTCAACTAACCTGGACCCTTGGGGCTCTCAGAATCTGAACCACCAACCAAAGAATATACTTGGGCTAGACCTAGGCCTCCCCACTCATATGTAGCAGATGTGCAGTTTGGTTTCTATGTGGGTCCCAAACATCTAGAGCAAGGGCCACCCCAAAAGCTGTTGCCTGTACATGGGATATGTTCTTCTTGCTGGGCTGCCTTGTTTGGTTTCAGTGAGAGAGGAAGTGCCTATTCTTGCAGAGACTTGAAGTGCTAGGGTTGGTGGATACTCAGGGGGCCACCAATCGGTCAGAGGAGAAGGGAAGGAGGGATGGAGGAAGGATTTGGGGAGTGGGTGGCAAGGAGGATGTAAACTGAATAAGTAAAAAAATAAAATTAAATTACAAAACAAAATTGCAGTAGGGATAAATAACATAAGTTTAAGATGGGTCTACATGTGTGAGGCCTCTCAGTTAGGGGCAAGGATCTTGAGGTGTTTTCTTATCTGTCATTGACTATCTAGCTTAATGCATAAGTTAGAGATTAATCTTCACCAGTCTTGATGAATGAGGTTTTAGAGTCTCCTATTTCTAGCCTATAATAATGGACCTGTATGGGTTTCATTTGAATAGCCTCTATCTGTTGTCATACAAAAGCCATCAGTCTGTTGAACAGCATGGACCCAAGAGACAAGAGACTTAACAATGTCTGAATGGTTGGTGTAAACCATTTTGTCCAGAGCAACACTCTTTTTTAAGGGTAGCACACAACTCTCTCTGTTGGAGAAGTAAAAAGTATAAGCCTCTTTTATTTTGTAGCACTATTTTAGCTAAGGAGGATAATGAATTTTATAAATGTGATATAGCAGATTCCATTATTTTAAAATCTAAATCTATAGAAATATAGAACTGATCATAGCTTTGATCTTAACAAAACAAGTAAGGAAATCCCTGTCTCTGACCTAGTGAATCTTAAATCTAAATATCAACTATAGTAACTGTGGTAATGGGTTCTCTCTTGGGTCTAAACTAAGTCATAAGTCAGGGAATCAAGAGTCTAATAGAGCCACCCTGGAGGTGTGGGTAGTGATGGCTCTTTTTGTATTGAGAACTTTTAAAGTCAGGTATGTGGGTTGATTTGCTCTAGTTTGAAGACAATTATGAAGCATCTTTATGTTTTTTGTAAGGAAAAAATATGTTTCTCAGGGGTTTCTCTTCCCTGGATTTGTTATTGTTGTCTATTTGCTTAATCAGTCTCTCTGGCAGACAAGCGTGTGGCATCAGCTATTTGGGAATATATGTAGATAGAACCTCTTCCCCAGATAAGCACTGGATCTAGCCCATTTCAGGTTCTAGTTAATGGGTCTTTCTAGAGGACTGTTGCAAAAATATTTTTGGTATCAGGATGTCAGAATCTATCTGCCCCATAAGCCTGTTTTGGCTTGTGTTGGTTTGGGGCTTGGGCTGGCCCCTGTTCCCGTTTCCCCAATTATGGGAAAGGGTATTTCCTTGTGTACCTGTCTTGGACCTACATTCACTAGCCCAATGCCTTCTACGTTTGCAAAGTGGCCAAAGCCCAGGCTATTTTCTAGGCCGTCTCTGTGTTAACTCATTTTCTGTTTTGCAATTTTTTTTTGCAAAGTGTCTAGGCTTGTCACATTTAAAACAGTCCTTTTTGTCTCTATTTGTCAAAAAAAAAAAAATCTCTTATTGACTTTTTTTTTTTTTTTTTTTTTTGCATGATAGCTGCCATAGCTAATCCCTGTTGGTAGGAGGGCCCTATGTCAGAACAGAGTCTGATTTACCCAGTAACGTCTGTCTTTTTCCTACGGGGTTTAATGGCTGCTTGGCAGGCAGGATTGGCATTTTCATATGCAAGTTGTTTCACATAATCTACACCTGCCTCTGCATTATCAAAAATTTTCCCTCATTGTTGTCATTAATCAATGAACAAAATCAGAAAATTGTTTGTCAGGCCCTTGTCTGACTGCTGTTAAAGATGCACCAGGATCTCTCTTTACCAGGAGTGTACACCAAGTCTTCATGGCTGCATTTTGAATTTGAGCAAATAAGCCTGGTTCATATTGCATCTGGTTATCATTAGAAGCAAATTGCCCTTCTCCTACTAAGGCATCAAAGGACCAACCATTACCTGTCTGAATGTTTTTCTTAGCTGTCTCTTTATAATTTTCATGATACTCTGATTTCTAAATAAGTTAGTCTCCACCGCTAAGAACTGCTCTCACTAAAGTATTTTAATCACCAGGAGTCAGCCACTCTTCTGCAGCAGATTCTAAGATTGCAAGAGTAAAAGGAGCAGTGGCACCATATTGTGACACTGTATTTTTAAATTTTTTAATAATTTGAAAATTAAACCCTGTGTGATGTCTCCACACAACCCCTTGAGAGTCTCTAGTTTCTGATACAGGGAAAACCTCAGCCTCTCTCTCCTCTGGCTGATCTATGGCTGAACTAAAACCAGAGGACAGGGGCTGTCTTTGGACTCCAGGTTGGGGAACTCGAGGACCTGGGGGATTTTCCTTGCCCTCTTGAGACCTCTTCTCTGTCTTTAATTTTTGTATCTGATTAATTAAGTCCTGATACTGTTTTTAAACTTGTTGTCTAAGGAGAGAAATTTTGTCTTCTAACTCTTTTTTGGGATCTACAACCACCATCTCCATAGTGGGAGCATCTGGAGGTGGAGGAGCATAGGGAGGGGGTCTTTGGGAAGAGGGCCATTTAGGGTCATAATATTTGGCTGCCTCTTCCTCTTGGTCAGCACAATCTGGCTCCAACAAATCATCATCAACCTTTGGTCGTATTTTGGATTCTATGTGTTTCTTTTTCTTTTGGACATGAAACACAGCATTTAAACAGTGAAACAGAAGCAGATAATTGACACACGTAAACAGCAAACAACAAAATAAAAACAGAGATTGAGTTTAGGCTGACTTGTTTTTTATCTCATTATCATTATTATGATCTACTGGTCCCGACATGACAGGTTGCCGCTGCAATCACCTCTGTTTCACTTCTGAATTTTTAGTCGACCCTTCTTCTAGTAACATCTCTCACTGGGTCTCTCATTTTTTGTTGCCCTACATTGAGCTCCACTTTGTTTTGGCCTATTCTGCTGCTCCGGTCCACGAGTCAGGGTCTAGCAAGAGAGAGAGAGTGGGGATGAAGGGGAAAGAGACGCGAAGAATGGAGACAAGACAGAGGACCTGATCAAGTCTTTCCCTTTATTGAAAGGAAATCTTGGGTATTTATACCCTTTACCACGTGCCTTGCCTTCATGGACAAGCAGGAGAACACGGCTGAAGGCACTATGTCACGTGCCTTGCAGAGTAGATACCACATGTGCCTTGCAGCTGGGACACTAAACAGCAAAACAAGATATGTGAGAAAAATGAGATGTTTATCAGAGTGTCCTCAGCTGTTGTGGGATGTTGAAAACAAGTCTCTTGTCAGGGTATATGGCTCAAGATGGTTGCAAAGATGATAGCCGCTTTCTGCTAGGAGTCGGCTTTCAACATATGTGCAAGGACAGATGGCATTTAGAATGCCTCATTCTGTTCATTATGGAAAACAAAGAAGTTTGATCCTTATTGTTCTCATGTGTAACTTGTGAGATCTACCATGATTTCACAGAGTCCTTGTAAGAGTGTTATCACAGTGGATATCTAGTTATAAATTGCAACAGGTCATCAAGTAGAAGTATGGTTGGTATACCTTTCATTTTTTTCTTTTTCCTTTTGTTCAGATTGAGCTCTGTAATGGATTAAACATTTGCCAGGGATGAAATCACTGGGAAGACTCATTTCTATGTTTGTTCAAACTGACACTCTGTCCTCGTGATATTTTGGTGGTCCATAGGAACACCAGCCCTGATCATCTAACATCATGTGTTTTATTTTTCAAATTAGTATTCATAAAGAAAAGAAATTTCTAAATTTATACATATAGTTGAAATATCATATTAAACATTTATAATTTGAACAATTATTTCTGATATTCTCATCTTCACCAGAAGAGGCCACTATGACCCAATGTATCTATATTTAGTATGACTCCAAGTAATTCCTTTTGGTTTTGAAAATCGACTTGTTCTTCAAAAAGCAATGATCAGTAATCCTTCTTTATTTCCTTTTTTCCCCCTTTAAAATAGCTGCCACCTCTCCTATCAGACAGCATTCTTTCCCTGATTCTATGGAAGAAATCAAGGTTTCAAGTACAGACATTCATGGATTCAGTTTGATTCTAACACTAAGGCAAACTGTTTAATTTTTAACTTTTATAAAAGAAAATAATCAAATTAATTACTTCACTTTATTATCAAAAGATCTATTTCTGTCAATGTACTTAAAATCTTACCCATGCCCAGAATGCTATCAACAGATACTAGCTCCTGTACCTCAGGAAGTTCGACACATGCTTGTCTATACTCATTCCTCTGCTAGTAAATATGATTAAAGTGGCTTATAGTCAAATGCCAGGAGATAGAGAGACATGTGAGAAGACAGTCTCAAGGATGTTTACAAGATTGAAGTCACAAGAAATGGTTACTGACCCATAAAGTAGAATTATGGATTCATTAATTTTATCTTTAAGTCATTAATTTCTCAAATAATGAGCATGCATAAATTTCCAAGTGGAAAATATAAACACAAATAAACAATAGCTACTTGTTTTTTCTTTAGATATAATTGCTTCTGCTGTGTAATCATTTTTCAAACAATTCATGCAGAAGTAGAAACTAAAATATTGTAGGAGAGGGGGTCAGTATGAACACAAGCCTTCCATTTGGATTGAGATATCAGACTTTTTATTCACTTTTATCACAAGAAAATGTTAATCAAATATAGTGGCAGAATTACTCAGTACACAAAACATCAGATGGAGAACACTTAAGATTAAGAGTTACATGCAAGCATTAATGATGAGAAGTGTGGCAGATATACTATAATGAATTTTCTCTTTTATAAGTGTATGTGTGCATGCATGCGTATATATGTATGTGTACATGCATGTGTATACCTTTTGGTACACGTAAATGTGGAAGTTAGAGGGCAACCTCAGATATCTACCTCAGAACGTGTCATCCACATCCTTTGAAACAGAGTTTCCCATGGACTTGAAACATGCTAGTTAAACTCAATTAGGTAAAAGGTGAGCCCCAATGATCCTCCTGTCTCTGCCTCCTCAGTTCTAGGCATATAAACATTCTTCATCATGACCAGCAATTTTGTAGAGGTTCTGGTAGTGGCACTCAGATACCCATGCCTGTACATGAACATGGTGACAGAATCATCTCCTCAGCTCTATGGTGTCTTTTATTGAGTTTGTGACTCTCCACAATACTGTAGAGATAAGTTCAGGATGATAAAATTAGAACTATCATTATTAAAGTATTATTTAAATAATTTGTAGATAGATATGTGACAGTTACACTTTTTACACAAAGATGAGCAGGAAGAAAGTGAGGGTCAAGTAGATTAAAAAACATACAACACTTCTCATTTGCAATAATAAATATGTTGTATATCATAATGCACATGGTTCAGTGTACTCATACTATTTGTCTCAAACATACTACTTGTCTTTTTGTGGAAGAAGAATAAAATATACAGAAACATTCTAATGTCCAGAGACTTCAACATTTGTCATACTACACTTGAATTCATTTAAATAGATGAATGATAAAAATGGAGAAGCCACAATATGTTTTGAACTAGCCTGCATTTTTATCACATATTTATTTTCACAATTTTTGGTAAATATCATGTATGTAGCATTTACCTTTCAACATACAACATAGAAAAATAGCTTCTACACCATCAATGTTTCATCTCCTAGTTGAAGAAACAATTTCTACCTATGTTTATCCTTTCCATATTTCCCTTTCCAAAGAAAAAGATGTAGTATTTCAATTCCATATGATGCAAATAATTGGTAGTAGTCAACTAATTCTTTAAGGTCAACATTTAGTATTGTTCTATATAATCAGCATAAAAACATTGGTTGCAATTACTCTAAATTAAGAGTTGGAATTTTAACATGCATAGGAGGATGTTCATTCCTAGAGCTAAAAACATGGCCAGACCAGAAGGCTGGGAAAATATTGGCCCAAGGAGAGAATCTATTGATTTGCTGTTTCTATATGGACATGTGGTCAAACTGCCTTCTAAATAAGTATGTTTATACTTACAGGTGTGTACTTCTCTTATCTTGGATAGAGAAACCTCTTATTGCAGTGGTTAGTGGTCAATGCAGAAACTCCCCAGAGTGATAGAAACTATGACTGTGAGTGTTCAGTAATAGAGAACACTAGGGCATCTATATCATTCCCAACTCCAAGGCTCAGGGAGGGTAGATTAATGTAATAGCCAAAGAGTAGGAAAGAGTATTGTGAAACATTATCTTTTGGACATGACAAGACTCTTGCTCATATGAACTCATAGCACTTGGGATTACCTGCAAGAGATCAAGCCTGTTATAGTTCCAGCATGGAGTGGGAAGGATGCCAGACTTCTTTGCTGGAGGAGCACTGGCAGTTAATGACTGATGACTGTTGAGTATTGGGGGAAGAGAAGCACTTTTCACTGGGCCAACTGCATATGAGTAAAATGTACATTCCACAATGGATGACTCCATGCACATGTGCATGGGGGAAGCACTTACTCAGTAGGTATGTGTGTGTGTATATATACATATATATGTATACACAGAGACAGACAGAGGATATGACATTGGAATGGAGAGATATGCTGAGATGGAGAGAGGAATAGAGGGGAGTTGGGGGAGTATAGTTGGGTCTAATTAAGATACATTGTTACACGTGTAAAAATATCAAAATATATAATATAATATAGTAAAATTGTTCCTCCACTGATAGTTAATAAAAGTAATTTTGAAATAAAGACTAGTCTATAAAAATCTTGATAGTATGTAGAAAATTTCTTCCATATAAAGTGCAAATTAGTTAAATTATGCTGTCTTAGGATTTTTAAAAATAAACTCTAGTTTTATTCTCAGTGATCCCTCCTGAAAGAATATTTTCTTTGATGAAATTTGAGTGGTGGAGGACTTTAAGAGAGTCTGTCAACACATTGCACTCCTATATGCCAGCATTCTACAGCTCTGATGTGGGACCAAGACCATCTGCCTGTTAGGAAGCTTGGCGTGGCTCACTGTACACCACCTGTACGCTGGAAGTTCGTGAGACCTTTTGAAATCATTACCTTTAAGAGATCTTGTTTTATTGGATGCTTCTACATTTTGTGCCAAGTCACCCTAGACCCTGGTAGAAAAGGTGTTAAAGTTTGACTTAAGTCTTGTGGAGTTACTGCTCTTTGTAAATCAATTCCTCCACGATTTTTGCCTGCATAAGTTACACAATTGAATATCTCTCCTGCAGCAGCACCCTCCCATGAAGATCTTTTCTTTACATACTCTAATCATAGTGCAAATATTCAAAATCCATACAAATAAGAAGAATGAGCTCGTTACACTTAAGATTAAAATCATACACTGAGTGTTCTCAGTATTAACTCTATAGCTCTGAAATTTGAATTAAGATTTCAAGTATCTCAGAGTGGTATTAAATATTATCCAGCCCTGATCTGCAATGATTGGCTCCATTATAGTGCTGCACTATAGGAATTTTCTTTAAAAAAAAAAAAAAAAAGAAGTATGTAGAGAGAGAGGAGAGAGAGAGAGAGAGAGAGAGAGAGAGAGAGAAAGAGAACAGAGATAGAGACAGAGACACAACACACAGTGTCTTTTTTGCTCAGCTAGCTGGACTGTAAGCTTCTAGAGATTCTATACCCATCTCTCATTTCACCTTAAGAATGCTTGGATTACAGATGATGGTTTTGAATTTTACAAGAGTCCTAGGGACCTGAACTCATGAGGGTCTTCATATTTGTATAGCAAACACTTTACCCACTGAGCCATCTCTTTAGGTCACCAATGGCATGAGTTAAGAATGGTCAAAACTTTACATGAACACTTGCATTTATATTCATTTCCTGCCACCCAATCTCTTCTTGCTGGTTTTAGAGCTTAATCCTGTGCTTAAATTGATATCCCTTTCAACATTTGTCATTCCTGCTAATAAACTATGTTGGTGTCTTCTCTTGAGGCTGAGGGAGGAAGTGATTAGACTTGGCTTCTACTGAAGAAAGTTCATTTTGTCCAACAGATGGCGCTATGTTGTCATCATGTAGAGTGAAATTCACATTTTAAAAAGTGTTCACCAAAACCACAATTGCTATCCTTTTTCTCCCTCAAGCAGAGTTTATGAAACATTAATCAATTCAGAGAAGCTAATAAAAAGCCTTGGAAATGGATCCCAATGTTACTTAAATTATGGCCATTTATCAGTAAACAGCGAGAATTTATGGGCCAGGTATTAGAGTGTACTAAAAAGGAGGCTGGTTAAAACAGCTTTGTTCCTTGATAAAGTCTGGAGACATTTTAATGCATATGAGGTTTAAATTTGTCACTGAATTTGGGGCAAATTTAATTGCTTTTTTTTTTCTTTTCTTTCAATGGGTTGAGTTTGATAATCTTTATGTTGAAATCAAATAGTCTATGCAAAAAACTTTGGTAAATTATGGGGTGGTTTCTTCAATATGGTTAAAAATTAAAAATATGGGTTTCTACCATAATGAACTACATTTATTTTTTTCCTAAGTTAGAAAAAAAGCAAAAGGGTTGGGATCAGTTTTACATGACAATTAATTGGATAGTTCCTTGGTTTTCCCATCAGGGATGAATGAAGACATTGAAGATATCTGTGCTTAGAGAATTCCAAAGGGAGGGATTTATGCTGCAATCTGAAAGAACTATGTGGTTAGACAGGCTGAAGAACAAGAAAGTATTTTCTGATCACCCCAAATATTGGGTAGAATAAATTGATGTACATTTCTCAAAACATTCAACATTAGTCAATGTGAGATCAGCAATATCATAATGAAGACAATCAGATATAGTTATCACTAATTAGATACAATGGGATACAGTTTAAGAATGAAAAGAACAGGAGGTACTCCAGAGATAATGTCTCAGTGATTAAGAGCATTGACTGGTTTTTCTAGATGACCTGGATTCAAATCTCAGCAGCCACTTGATGGTTCACAACAATCTGTAATTCCAGTCTTTAAGAATCAGGTACCTTCTTCTAACCTCCAAGGGTGTTGTATACACATGACACACAGACATAGATACAGACAAAACACCCATATATACACAAAAGGAAATCAAAAAGACATGAAAATTTGAAAATGTTTTGGGAGGAGCCTTGGAAAGTTGGAAGGAAGAATGAAGGGGTAGGTGTAATCATAATACATTGCATACATGTATGAAATTCTCAAAGAAAAAATAAAATACATTTGAATAAAGAGACTAGAATACGTCAGAGATATCTTGGGGAAAATAGGTATTATTAAGGTTTAACATTTTATAATGTGAAATGACACCAATTCATGGATAAACATAGACTTCATTTTTATCTTGTACATTTAAAGCCTCTAAGATATCATGGTCATGTCCTGAAATAAAATATAATACAGCATGCAAGACATCAAGCTAGGAGTTGGAGCACACACATTTTGTCACTTTTCTTCAGATTTGTGTCTTTCTAATGTATACAAAAGTAACATGGAAAAGATTATTCTAATGTCCCCAATAGCACTGACTCTATTATTATTTCCTTTCCTTAATGCTGAACATAATAGATGTCATAAAATTTAATGACCTTCTTAACACTTGTGGTAAATTATATTTTACAATAAGGCTGAGTTACTCTTCAGTAAATTTGTAAAGAGGGTCATGCATTGTAAGTGGGTTTTTTTTTTTTTTTCTGACATCATCAGAGCTTGTGGAATGAATTTGAAGCAGGGAGATTCAACTTCATTTGTGGGGAGTTTGGCGTCTTCCCCCTTTGCTCCTCTTCCACAGATATTTATGGACAGTTTCTATGTGCTTGGCACCTCACAGAATTGGTGATGGAGTGGCCATAAGTTACACTACTACACTGCCTCTTGATGTTTAGGGCATAATAAATAAGTGGATTAAGAAACAGCTAGAGCATGGAAAGATATATACTCAGTGAAATACTGACAGACAGGCATTCAGAAAACACTCTTCTCTATGTTCCTCAACTTCTTACCTTTCCCAGGAGGCTTCGAGTTGGTTCCATTAGGTTCTCAAAGTCCCTCCCATCTAAGGGAACATCTCTACACAGGGTATAGGGTATGCATTTGTTTCCCAGAACTGCTGTCATAAACTGCCACAGCTGGTTTGAAACAGAAGTTAATTTTCTCCTAGGCAAGGGGACTGGAAACTCAGAATTATGGTATCAGTAAGCTATGCCCTATGGAGTGTTGGAAGAATCTATCCTAGCTTCTGGTGTGGCTGACTGTCATTGATCTTCTATTGTTTAAAGAAACATGATTATAAATTTATCTTCTCTCTTCAGATAGCCTTCTCTCTGTGTCTTTGTTGTGTCATTCTGGCAAGCACCATTGTCTTTGTATTCAGAACCCTTACACATCATAAAAGACCTCATCTCAACTGATTACAAAGATAATCTACCTTCCAAATAAAGTCAAATCCATGGTTTCTTTGTTGACATGAACATTTGGAAGATCCTGTTTAAATGTATTGTTCTAAAACCTAGTGGTCGAAGAAAATAGGATAGCACGAAGAAAAAGTGTAAGAAGACATTTTGTTGCTAAGAGATATTAGTGAATTGTGTGTGTATGCATTTGAGTACAGTGAAGTTTCTATCTGTTAGTTTATTGTATGTAACCAAATAATAGATAATTGTGGTCTGGATTATTGTGGGAAATCTAGAAGTATTTAGGTTTCATGAAGTTTGGTAGACATTTTTGTTACATTCACCCTGTCCGGATGAAGGTATCCTTTTCAGCCCCTTGTTGATCTCTCAGAAACAACACTGAGGTTGTCAAGAGAAAAAGTCTCAGGAAAAAGAGACACACAGTTGGCATAATCTTGGAACAAAATAATTAGCCTTGAAATTATTGAAAATATGAAGAATTCTTGACAACATAATGATTCCACTGAATTCCTTCCCAATTTTCTTCAGTTCAAAATCAATTTCAAATTTACTTATCTTGCCATTAGGAATGACATGTTTAATATGAGGGTTTTAAACAATGACAGTATGAAGTCCTTTTATGATAGATGTGCTGTTAAGCCCTCAGATCACAAATCAAACTTTTAACAACAAGATTTATGCTCTTTCTATTTATTCAGTGAAGGTGAAGTTTCATTGAGGGAGATTTTGATTTTTCAAAACATAAAGAAATTTGGTATTCTAAAATCTTAGGCATTTGCTATTCACAGATAAGAGCCCAACTGTGAATTTTAACTGAATATGTTCTTTCACACAGTTTAAATTTCCTTTCTTTCTTCTCCTGCATTACTTCCTGTGTTTTTCCTTCCCTGTCCTTCCTCTGATCCCATTTTCCTTCCTCATGTTCTTTCTTGCTTGTGTTATATCATTCATTTCTCTCTCTCCACTCTTGCTCTGACTTTCTAGCCCCAGTTGGTTTTGTCCTCCTTCTTGTCCTTCCCTCTCCCACTTCACTAGAAATAGCCTAAAGTGAAAGCTCAGGGACTGTTAATGACTGCTTTCTTTGTAGATGACAGTAGATAAGAGTGTGAATTTTGCATGCAAAATAAACCTACATCTAAAAGTTTCTTGCAAAGTCTAGAATCATATAGTGGATTCTCAAAATGAAAGGGTAGAGGATAACAGAGGTGTAAATCAGATATTCTGAGTTCACTCAATGCATTTAGAATATATGGGAGAACAAAGCTAAGGCCATTACCTGCTTCTCCACACTGGGGGACATGTCAGGAAAAGATGACTCCTGCACAGCAAAGTGTACAGACATAGCAATTGCTTATCCTTATTAAAAATTGTTGAATGCATGTTTACCTAGCACAAGTCTGGGATTCTTTTTATATTAGTAAAATCTTAGGCACAGTGAGAACTTGGATCCCTGTGAGTATTAGTAGATAATTTTGAGGCTGGTTTCTGTCTACTCTTCATCTGAATATAAGATTTTAGAAAAAATTACCTGGAAAGACTGAGGTAAATTTTATGTGTCACTTCTTACAGTATTTTTCCTGTGTGTTGGAGTTCTATCCTGAAGTTTCTTGCTAAAGAAACCTGAAGTGGTTTCCCATTAGTAGTTTCATTGTTTCCAGCTTGAAATTAAGGTCTCTGATTCAGTTTCAGTTGATTTTTGTACAGAGTGAGAGATGTAGATCTGATTTGATTCTTTGCAGGTAGATGTCCAGTATCATGAGTACGTTTGTTGAAAAAACTCTTCTTTTGTTCAGTGCACGTGAGAGGCCAAATCTACTCTATCTTAAGACTGATCTCTATCTTAAAAAAAAAAAAAAAAAAGCCTAAGAACTTGACCTACAGCTGAACCTAAGCTGCACCAAAGTCCATGCCTTTTCCTTGGCCCATACTCCAGACTTACTCTCTCGCTACTTCTTAACAACAGTTAATCAAAGACTAGACTGATTGTTTGAGATGTACTTTCAGACTATTTGTGATTGGTAACTGTCTTGCTTCAGAACACACACCAGTCGGTTTACAATAGTCATTCTATTAGATACCTGCCAGACCACACCACCCCCTTCACCTGCACCCTTTTCCTATCAAACCTTGTCCGGTTGCTCCTCCTTCTCGTCCTGCTGTGCTAGGGTTGAATGGAAGAGAGTCCAAGTCCAAGTTTGTAATAAAGAGACTCTAATGTCTAAGACTCACGTTGAAGTCAGCTCTTGGGTGGTCTTTTGGGGCTTGAGAACAAGGCATACACATGGTTTTGACACTTTTGTCAAAAATGTAAGTGCCGGTGTGAATTTATCTCTGCATCCTCTATTAAGTTCTCTTGATTTACATTTCTCTTCTGTTCTGGTCATTATCATGTTGTCTGTTCTGTAGTTTGAGATCAGGGAATGTGATTCCTTTAGTTCTTTTAGTGTTCTCTCTGCATAGAATTTCTTTGACTCTACATGGTACTCATTTTTTCCATATAATTTTTAGGATTTTTATTTCCTATTTCTGTGAAGAACATTAGTCAACTCTTTACAGGGATTTCACTGATATTGTAGATTGTGTGGATTGCTTTTGGAGGTACAGCTATTTTCACAATATTGATTCTGCCAATCCAAGAACTTGAAGCTCTTTCCAACATTTGCTGTCTTTTCTCATTTATTTTTCGTGTTTTAAAGTTTTTTGGTGTGAATATTGTTTTCTGGATGTGATGTGGCTGTTGTATCCATGAACTCAGAAGAGCAGCAGTAGCTACCTGCATGATACCCACAAAAAAATGAGCCCTCAATATTCCATCACTGAGGAGGAGGGGCTCATAAGAGCCCATCTCTCCCTGAGATCTACTGACAGTTAATGGCTGTAGGGGAAGGTAGCTGCTGAGGACCAGTCTCAGCTTTGTTGGGGATCCTAAGGAAAGGGTGTTTGGGAGTGGCAGAAGAACATTTGGAGTCAGTGATGGATGCAAGCTCACTGTTCTGTAGTCTACTTGAGATAGCTCTCTCTTGCTGCCATTTTCTGATATCAAGATAGTTTTCTCTTGCAGACCAAAGCCCAGTTTTTTATTTGAATAAGCTACTTCTTTAGAAATTGCATATCAGTTTCATCATTTACCCCAGGTTCCCTTTTGATTATCCCCTAAATCAGCATCACCTTAGTCCCTTGACTCTAAAGACAGAGCCACATGGCTGAATCTGTAGTGTTCTGCTGCTTGCTGGAGCTGGTAAATGGCCCATTGTTTGATACCAGCTTTTTGTTTCCAACTCCTTCACTGCTGAAGCTTGGCTGCTCTGGAACTTGTTCTGTAGACAGACATACAGCTCAGAAATGTGCATGGCTCTGTCTCCTTAATGCTGGGATTAAAGGTATGTACCACCATGGTTGGACCTAAGCTTTTTTCACCTAGAACTTGTTCTGTCCCTGCCTGCTTAAACTCAGAAATCTGCTTGCCCTTGTCTCCTGGGATTTAAGGTGTGTATTCCATGCCTGGGCCTAAGCATTTTACCATCATTATTCCTTCAATCCTCATTAAAAGCCAATCTCTTCCAGCTCCAGCTCTCAATCACAAGTGTGCCCTCCATTTCTGGATTCTAGATCATTCCAGATTTAAAGTCCAAACTATTCCTTGTTCAACTGAAATACAAACAGTAATCCTAGCTGGGTGGTGGTATCTTACCCTAAGTCTCTATCTCCTTTCTTAATATTATTCTGACAAAGCTAGCTCATTAGTACTGCTGTTTTGTTCTTTTGGGTCATATTGCATCCTTATTTTTGCATAGTGAGAAATCATGTAAAGAATAGTTCTTACATTGATTTATACATTCTTGAACTCATGTTTTCAGTTTTCTTTCCCACAGCCTCAGGTTGTACTGAAGGTCACAGCATTCATTTTGCTGAGGAATACCATCCACATTCTCACTTCCTGGAGTTGCACTGTTTCTGATTATGATAGAGTCATTAAACTTCACTGGGAGAACATTTCCAACAGGAGGAACATAAAGTAAAATATATACATTATTATATAAACAAACTGTACACTTACAACAACTGTCAGCACACATGAAGGCCCATGAGGACCCATGCCTTGCCAGCTGTGTTCCAGGAGTGGGAACCATGTCACACCATCCCTTCTGTGGCCATGTTGGACCTTGCAGGTAGTCCTATTTGTCAGTGGTATAGCCACTGGTAACTATCCTTACTTGAGTAAATGATCCCCATCCTCCTGCTCATGTGAGTAACACTAATTAAATAAAATGAGACATGAACACACCAAAGATCAGGAAGTGAAAGGGATACATTGTTGGGAAGTAAAAGGTATTCATTGGGAAAAGGAAGGGGAAACAAGATGGCACAAGTGTTGTGTGTGTGTGTGTTTTCTTGTATGTGTGTGTGACAACTTTGAAAGAATAAATACAAAAACAAAGTTCTAAGCTAACTATGTAGGAAGAAAGGAAGAACAATAGCTAAAGACACAAGAGGAGCATCATGAAACCTTTAATTTCTATGACTGTGAAGATTCTGTCTGAAAAAATATTTTCAATATATTCCTTTCCAAAGGAAAGAACAAGAGACAAAGCCAAAATACAACTGGATGGGGAATTAGTTATCGCCTTCTGCAGCATGATAGGTTAACTTTACTCATCAATAAGCTATTATGTATTTGAAAAATAACTAAGGAAGAATAGGTAAAAAAGAATAGGTAAAAAGAATAGGTGTACTACATAGAATACATAGAAGGGCTGTGGGGAATGGAGAGAGGCTAATTACCCAGATTTGATCATTAGACAATGTGCACATATATCACATCATGCTATTGCATCCTGCAAATACCATTGTTTGTATTGTATGTGGATTAATTGCAAAAGAGATTCTAGATAGTATCATTTCCATGTGTGCAGAAATACCTTTGTAACTAGACTATGGTATACTAATACTTTTGAATATTCACTGTGGTCTATCTGTGTGCTCTCTCCTTTTTTTCCTCGTAGAAAGTTTACAAAGCAAATATTATCATTTCCATCTCACAGATGACAGCATTGGGCTTGTGAAGTGTGTAGTAACTTGCCTTAGAGAAACCTTGCTAGCTGTATAAAAGCTAAGTACCCCTCAAGCGCTTGGCATGTCTCTGTCCTTAGTACCACCAGACTCATTGTAAAATCCTCTCTCACAGGAGTCTATGTCCAGTGTGTATGCATGTAACTTCACACAAAAGAATATTCTGAGCAATATTTATCAAATGCCAACAGCATATCTGATTCCTTTGCCTCTCCAAGCATTAGTATCACACAGATATTGTTTGCTTCTCTTGTGTTTACCTTTTCTGTGGATGTGATGCATTAATGGGCTCCTGTGATCTATAATTCTAGAACTATAGAAATGATCTTAGAATTCTAGAGTGTGCAATTTACTTTTTCCAAAAGTAAAAGGAAGTTGATGTTACTAAGACCAGAGGCTTTGAAACTTACTTAGCATTAATGCAATTAAATACATAATACCCACTATACATTCCAATACTTGGCATCAAGCTAATGTATTCATTGCTTACATTTAAGAATTTGTAGAAATATTAAACTTAGTGTACTCCCCAGAAACATGTCATCTAAACCACTGATGCAAAATTCAAAAAAGCGCTCTGGGCAGTGAGTATAAACAGGTTATTCAGATTTCTCAGGAAGTGTCTATTATTTATTATCTATGTAACAGATAAAACTTTCATTGCTCCATGAGTGGACAATTGGTTGAAGCTTTAAAGATATGTGGAGAGATACTCGCCTAGTTATTAATAATGATCTCTATCCCACATGGTACCCACTGCATACTGAGAGGAACCAGGGACTAAGTAAATCTTCTGATAGAAATTTTTAATATCTTGTGCACTATAAATGTCCCATGAAAAAGCTGCCAAATGCATAGCCTATGATATGCAAGTAATCTTTATTTTAGCTGGCCAAAATAGGGCCTGGGTTAAAGTCATAATTTAGACTATAAACTATTTCTCCTTATGAGGCTTGCTACCACTGGCTTTAAACATTATTTTTAGACAAAGAGGAAGTTTTGTAACATAACACTCCTAAAACTCTTTGCTGATAGGAAGGGCATAAAGTGAATACAACCTACCCAAGCACATGCATGGACAAACACACAACACCCATTGTATACACATCAAAAACACCGATGCCATCAAGTATGCACTGTGCTCACATATACACATACAACACACATGAAACACCAAATATATGTATACCACATGCACCCCAAATATACACATATCATCAAAGATATAACATATGTACGCATATACATACATACACACACATATACCACACATCATATACATGTATACCACATAGTCACCAACATACATTCATTCTCATTGCAGCAATTTAAAGAATACATTTATTTTTTACTTTTTAAAATATGGCATATGTTTGTTTCCAGAACAACTTGAAGGATAGCTAAAAATCTAAAGAGAAAAACAAATTCAACTATTCTTATGGTCTCACTGATTTTAACTGTAAATTTGTTTAGAGAAAAACAATGGAAAATTTATAAGTAAAAGATTTTAGAGTGGGTTATAACTGTATTAAAATTTATTAAGCTTCAATTTGTCAAGAAGTCACTCCTGTATTCAATGATATTAAATAACACTTTTTTTTAAACTTAAATTAACTGACCATTGAGAGGTAAGCAGTATTTTTATAAAGACAGGAAGGCTTTGGTCTGCAGATCTCTCCACTTGAGAATAAACGTCCACGAGAGATAAGCTTTTCCTGCTGACCTCTGTTCTCTGTGAAATACAAAAAGACCTATTATAAGCTAATGCCTTTTATCTTTTCAAATTAAATCCCCTGTATCGAGTCTGATAAAGATGATCTAAGTAGCTGAAAAAGTGTGATTTTTATCTTCTCTAAGTTACATTTATTGAAATGAATGTTCTTCCTCTTCATGTTTTCTTTTTATTTCAGTAACTATGGTTTAAAGTTGATTAACCACCATGATTAACTAAAAGGGCATGCAAATGAGAATAGATTTTCTCATAAGAAAGAATAGTTTAAATCTTCAAAGAAAAGAACTACCAGACATATATGAGAGGCTGTGGACGGCCTCCTTTCTGTATTTAATAAGGCAAGTGCACAAATCTTCAACAGCAGAAAATGTGGCTGTAAATAGAGAATTGTGTGAAAATGAAAATTCAGAGCCCAGGAAGCCATATCAGAGTCATCTGTTGTTTTTGTTTCCAGAAAGACTCTTGTCACTGGAAAGATTCATAGCATGGCTCAGGAGAGATGGAGTGGGTAAGAGTACTTTCTGACCAAGCATGAGGACCTGAATTTGAATCCCAACACTCATGTAAAATACCAGGCATGGACATGCGTATGTCTACTTTCCATGGTGTAAGGGTGGAGGTGGGAAGATCACTGGGTATTTATTTTGCCTGTCAACTTATCTGCAAAATGCAGTTCAGTTTTAAGGAAAGACCCTGCCTCAAAGAAATGTGACAGAATGATAAAGGAAGAAACATGGGGTTACCCTCTAGCATCTGCACATGAAGAAGCAAAGACATCAGCACAAAAGTTGCATATGCACCACATATATATGCCATATACATGAAACACATACACCCACATTCATAGGCATATGCATGTGCATGTCCATATCTGCAACATATGATATGATCTACTTAATGGATTTTTTTTAAAAAAAATTCATGATTTTGTTGTCTGTTCTAGTTTCATTCTGTTGCTGTGACAAATACCATGGCCAAAATCAACTTGGGTGAAGGAAATAATTTATTTGGGTTACACTTTAGAGTCCATCATCAGGGAAGTCAAGGCAGAAACTCAAGCAAGATACTTGACGTGGAAATCATAGAATGTTGCATGCTATCTTGTTGATGACTCGTGTATATCCAGCTTTCTTATACAGTCCAGAACCACCTGCATAGAGAATGGTTCCTCTCACAGTAGGATGGCCTCCTTCCTAAAATAATCATCAGGAAAATTCCTCACCTACCTGCCTATGGGCCAATATGATCTTGGCAATTCCTTAGTTGAGACTCCCTTCTCAGGAAAATCTAGCTTATGTCAAGTTGTCTGTTAAGCTAGCTAGAACCTTTTAAAATACAAAACTGAGGATTTAGAGAAAACAAGCATTCAAAGGCTAAATCTCAATTCAAGGATTTCATTGAGACATGTAAGAACAAGGCAGTTTCTGCCCCCATATAAAATTTGCATGTTCTCTGTGAAGAGTATACATGGGGCTGTTTTGTGGACATCTCATAGTCCAGACTCTGGCTTTCCAAGAGTGGAGACCATTTGCTTTTGAGAAACTGAGTATGACTATATTTCATTTAGCACTTTACAGAGGTATTAGCCCTTAAAATTTCATAGTTAGAATCTCATCCTAACTGCACAAGTTGGCATGGTTATTGTAGTCTTTCTCCAAAATAATGTTGTTATTCTGTTATAGATTAGATAAAATAGGTCACAAAGAAAGCAGAAGTCAGTTTCTAAGTTCAGGATGTATAGAAGGACCAGATATCAAATAAAAGGCTCCAGGACAAGATATCAAGGGAATGGTGTACAGCTGGGATGGTATAGGCAATATCTGCCAAGTCCTCCTATTCTATCCAGTGGGGCAAAGTAGATGACAACTGAGACAATCTTTCTAAGCTCAGAGTTCCATTGGAGAATGCATGGAATGAATAAATGATTTCACATTTGAAGTGTAATCAAATTCTCTGTAAAAATTTATATGTGGAGAGATTTTTGAAGAAGTAGAGAGGGTTTCTTTTCTTTATAATTGGCCCATATTTTGAAGTTCATGGAATGCTCAGCTGTTTCCATGATGCTGTCAGAACTCTCCCAAGCATCCCAGACTCACAGTATTGTGACTGAACATAGACCATTTGGTGTGAATATTCTAAATGCAACCCTAGAGTAGGCATGTACTCACAGCTAGGTATCATTATGATACTCATGAACTCCTGTCCACCTGTTTGTGACTGGGATTATGTTTGTATATTCCATGGCCATTATGGCATGAAAACTCTGAGAATGACCTAAACATCTTCCCTATAGACTTCATCTTTCATAGTAGACTTTGAAGACTAGAAGAAGAGTTTCTGAAAGTTTCTACCACAAGGAAATGATGAATGTTTCTAGAAGAAAAAATAAGTTTAAGGAGGAAAAAGGAAGTGACAACAAAGAGGAAACTTTCTGTTTCCTTATGCATGCATTTCAAGTAAGGGGCAAAGGGCTGAGTAACTTGGATGTGGGTTCATATTTATGTGACCTATCACAGTATATTCCACAGTTCATTCTTAATCTTCTGGCTTCAGAATGGAATCCAATTTTGTCATTCCACAATTGGATTTCTATCATTATTTATATATTTACATATTTGAAATAATATTTTAAAAGAAGACAAAGATAAACATTATAGAAATTGAGACTTCCATCATTTCCTTACAATTTACCCAGTGCTTCATAATTCTAAGATAATTTCAGTTTATTATTCAGCCAAACATCAATGAACTATTAACTGCTATCTAAATGTATCAGAAACCAATTCCTCCTGTTGGCAGCACATTTCAAATGTCAAAGATTAATAGTCTTTTGCTTTTCAGGAATCTATAGCAAATTAACAACAACAAGTGTATTTATGCAAAATATTGTCTGAAGGTATTGGAAGATTATCCCGATGAGCATGATTGTAATTATAATTATAAAATGAAAAAATAATAAACTCCTCCAGGGAGTCCAAAATACTTTCTTGATAATTATTTTATTATTTTAATCTGAGCTTAAAAATACTTTATCTGAAACCAAAATAAGGAGCAAATGAAAGAAATTTATCAAAAATAAATGAGAAAATATAATATAAAAAAACTGAGAGCTAAAAACTAGATGCACAATCACCAATAGAGAAATTGAGAGAAATGGACTCTCTATACCTATTCAATACATTTAAACCAATAGATTAATGAAGATATTTGAAATGATGGAAGAACTGATAGACCAAAAATAGCCGTCAATCACATGTTTAGTCCCTTTGTTTTTTCTTGAGCATAAGTTAGGCACTATTTGGGAAACAAAAACAGAAATCATGTTCTCCATGCTGCTCATGAAAATACTAGCGTCATGAAGAATAGAATTATATTGCTAAAGTCCTTAATTAAATGTTAATTAGCTATGTGAACATCAGATAAGTGCTACAAGGAGAATGAAGAGAGACAGTTGGGTGAGTTAAGGAAGACAAGAAAGAGGGAGCTTTCATAGTGTTATTCATATGATTGTAATAATGAACGTATCACTCAGTTCTTCATACTTTATGATTCTAAAGAATATGCTATAGCTTGGAGCCCATCTTCACCCTAGTCTGCTACCAAGCCCAAGGCAGACAGTGAATATAGCTCTGAGTTCCACATAAATACAGTATTCATGTACACATATGTGTGTATAATTCATATAGCATCAATCTATTAGTTACAACTTCTGCAGATGACTGGATATGAAAATTAATTCAGGTAACTTTATAGAGCATTCTCTAAGTACCTTATCTCTATATTTCCAATGGTTGGTAGCTTTATAGAGATGTCTCTAAGTACCAGATTTCTATGTCTACTGCCTATCGAATTCTGCTTATAGAATTCTGCCGATCTCAGTGCTGGGGCTGATTATAGTGTATTCTCAGAGTCCACCTTTTCAAATATGTCACATAATTTGGAATCATACAGAAGTGTTCCTTTCTTAGTAATACTAACACTTTCCATGCTTCTTGCAGTCTTGTAGCTTGTCTCTTTATTGTGTGCTAACTTTTGTATGATGGGATATTTCAGATTGATAGGGTAGTTGCAATTGCTTTTTGTTTATGTTTTGTTGTGTTGTGTTTGAAAGAATATGGTGAATTAGAACCATGAACTAAGCAGCTTAAAACAAGATATCTATTCTCTTTCAGTGTGTAGGCTGAGCTGGAGTTAGTATGTCTGTTTGCAGAGTTTGTTCGTCCAAGGAGGATCAGCTTCTAATGGGATGGACATTGTATATCATCAGTCCCCTTTGATTCATAGACACAACATTCTGAGCTCTGCATCTCCCATGGTGTGACACTCTCTCCCTTGTTGTTCTTCCCCTCACTATAAGTCATATTGGATGAAGGAGCTGTCTTAATAAAGCAGGATCTCTTCTTACCTCATTGTCTCTGCAACAAACAACATCTCATGCTTAAATTTTAAGAAGGACATGGAATTTGGGGTAGTTACTTTTCAATGTATTTGAGTTAAAGGGGAGAGTTTTGCCTTATACCGTAAAGCAGCATGCTTATATAACACAAAGAACAGATTTATTAGGATTCGCTTGGTCACACAGGACTCTTCCTCAGAGGTGAAGTGTTGGAAAATCAAGGTCAAATTCTCTGAGAGTCACTGTACATATGTGGCAGAAGTGCAGCTTGGTCTTCATGTAGGTCCCAAACAACTGGAGTGGGGACTATCTTAAAAGGTGTTGCCTGTATGTGGGATATGGACTTTTAGCTTGGCTGCCTTGTCTGGCCTCAGGGGGAGAGGAAGTGCCTAGCAGAGACTTGAAGTGCCAGGGTAGGGGGTGGTGTGGTGTGGGGTAGCAGGGAGATACCAGAGGGGCTCTACCTGATCAGAGAAGAAGGGAGGGAGATGAGGGAAGGATTGTAGGAGAGGATTACCAGGAGGGGGCAGTGAGCAGGATGTAAAATGAACAAGTGAAAAATAAAATAAAATAAAATAAAATAAAATAAAATAAAATAAATAAAATAAAATAAAATAAAATAAAATAAAATATTCTCTGAGAGAACAATTTGTGTTCAGTTATTTAGACAAATTACATTATTGTTTAGTATCTGTACAAGCTGGTTTTGTGTGTCAACTTGACACAAGCTGGAGTTATCACAGAAAAAGCAGCCTCCCTTGATGAAATGATGCCATAAGATCCAGCTGTAAGGCATTTTCTCAATTAATGATCAAGGGGGGGGGAGCCCATTGTGGGTGGTGCCATCCCTAGGTTGGTAGTCTTGGGTTCTAAAGAAAGCAAATTGAGCTAGACAGAGGAAGCAAGCCAGTTAAGTAGCATCCCTCCATGGCCTCTGCATCAGCTCCTGCTTCCTGACCTGCTTGAGTTCCAGTCCTGATTTCCTTTGGTGATGAATAGCAATGTGGAGGTGTAAGCTGAATAAACCCTTTCCTTCCCATCTTGCTTCTTGATCATGACGTTTTGTGCAGGAATGTAAACTCCAAGACACTACTTTTTCATTTATTGAGTACAGCATTTTATAATTACCTTTGTTTGAGTAACTTAATTTTTTTTTTTAGAATTTCCATGTTCTCATAAATTGCCAATATCTGCTTCTATATGTGGAAACTAGCATGATTATATGTAAAACAGTGAACCAAAAAGAGATGAAAGAAGGAAAGAAGGAAGGAAGGAAAGATGGAAGGAAGGAAGGAAGGAAGGAAGGGGAAAAACTATAAGATAACTGTTTTTTTCTTTCTGGGGAAGAAAGAGCAGTTATGTTCATCTGATCACAGATGTTACAGGATGTTCAGCTCCTAACCCACAGGGATTCCCTCTTTGGATGACTCATAAATAATGTGCTTTGATGGCTTTGGATAGTTGACTGTAGTTAGCTCACAGCTTTATTAACTCAGGCTCCTATGATAGAGTACCATGGATTGGATAAATGTATAACCAAAGAAACTTTACTTTCCTCCCACTTAAAAGGCCCTGAGCTCAAGCTCAGGGTTTCAGCCTGGCAAGATCTGTAAAGGGCTGTCTTCTGGGTTATATATAGATGGGCACTTTCCCAGTGTAGCTTTGTGTATGTGAAGGGAGGGAAGATGGAAGAAAAAGGGAGAGAAATGAGAGAGGGAGAGAGCGAGTCTTTCAGGACTCTAAAAGTCCCCACCTCGAATTGCTGCGAGCATTCTCAAATGTTCTCAGATGTGAACTGAGCAGGTAGGGGACATTCAGTCCTAGCAGCACAACTATCTTCAGTCACTGTTAGTCCATACCATCAGCAAACAGAAAGAACTGGGCTGCTGATGTATCACTTTCTTCTAAGACCTTGTCATAACAACCATCATTTAAAAACAAAATAAAACAAAAGAGTAAAAGTTACTTCAAGCTTCCTGGGAGTAGCTTCCTTGCTATTTCCAGGAGATGCAATTTCACAGCAGGTATCCTGTTCCTCTGCCTCTTCCTCAATTCTGCTTCTGAGATTTGTTTCCTTGAGCCCTAGATGCAGGCTTTCTGTTGTAGATGGATCCTTTGGGGTGTCATCTAGTGATCTCTTGTTCTGTGGATTTTGATAATCTGTGTTTTCTGCTATGCTTTCTGCTATGATCTCCATCTAGTGCAACGAAAGATTCTTTGTTGAGGGGTGAGAGCATTAATTAGGGACATAAGGATAAATATTTAGCATGTAGTTAGAATTACATTCCTTTACTAAAGTGTTTCTCCTCCAGGATCCAAGAACTACAGCCCAGGTAGATGTAGTCTTAAAGGCTGCCTAAACAAGCTTGAAGAAGGAGGCACTAAGAAATATGTTAAGAGGGAAGTCTCATAGGTCTAGCAATATACAAAGAACAGCAGGCTACTAACAAATGCAGGGAGTGAGAAAAATAGTCTTATTAGGGAACAGCCACCCATCACTAATTAGTTATCTAATACCAAATAGTCAGCCCTGAAGTCCCATATATATAGATATATATCTATCTGAAGTCCCATACATATGTGTGTGTGTGTGTGTTATATTTATATATATTATATATATATATATATATATATCTGTCTTGAACTTGATGGAGAAGGGAGTACATAGGAGAGGTTTGAAATGATGTAATTATATTATAACACAAAACACACCTTTTAACAGGTAATTCTTTTAAAGAGTTTTTTTTTTTTAGAGATAAAGTGATGAAGAACTCATCTTCTGTTGGAGGAAGCCTTTCATAAATCACATATATGACAAGGTTCACATGAGGCATAAATAAAATAGAGTGGAAAGCATTAAAATTTTATGACTCACAGGAAGCAGTAAGCTTGGGAATTTCTATTTCTTAAATTAGCCCTTTCTAGATATGTGCAGAAAAAAATGACTCCATTCGTGTTGCTCAAAGTTGCAGTGAGAAAAATATCATTATGAAAAGCATTGTTTCCAAAGCTGCAGAATGTCTGCTTCCGCTGGTACCTGCTGTGAGAAGTATGTAACACTGAATTTTCCCCTTTGAGGAGGGAAAGTAGCTTCTAGAGTCATATGAGAGGAAAATAAATTTGTCACTCTTCCCCAAACTATAGGCTTTGTTGTACTTTTTTTTTTTTTTTTTTTTTTTTTTGGTTTTTTCGAGACACGGTTTCTCTGTATAGCCTTGGCTGTCCTGGAACTCACTCTGTTGGCCAGGTTGGCCTTGAACTCAGAAATCTGCCTGCCTCTGCCTCCCAAGTGCTGGGATTGAAGGCGTGTGCCACCACCACCCTGCTTTTTGTTGTACTTTTGTATATTCCTCCTGATTAAAAAGTTGATTGTTTTGCAATAGATGATTATCATTGCCCTTTGCATACACATAAACACATATATACATTGATGTTGGTTTCTCAAGATACGATTTATAAATGCACACATACATATAGCTAGAAAGATATAGATGTTATAGATGATGTATATATAGGTATATCATAGACAGACAGACAGACAGATTATAAGATAGCTGGATAAGAACTCTGCCCCTAAGGTAAGTATTTATATGTTCATTCATTTAACATGGATTTACTGAACTTCATGATCGCCTGCAATACTGAAACTCTAGACTATATGACGCTAACATTTTAGCAGAAAGATGCAGGCAGATGGAAACCATGTAAGTCAAGGGCTCTAACAGATCTAAATGGAATGCTATTTTGATCCTGGAATATACAGTTGAGTGTGAATAAACAATACAATCTCACTAGAAACACTTGGGACTCTGTAAAGGACTGTCTCATTAATCATGGTCTATTCTTTGTGACTCACACAGAGAGCTAACGTGAGACGGAACATTTTCTGTTTTCCCTTGCTGGCCCAGCAAATGGAAAGGTCATTAGGTGTTCATATGGAGCAGTGTCTGTCACTGGGGACTTGAACTGTGCTATGGGAGGGAACCCAATTACTTTTTGTAGCAAAACAAGATTTCTCTTGGTATCTTAGCTAAAACTCAAAGTTTCATGCTTCATTTTGGACTATTTTTATCCTCCCAGATAAACATACTGTATTCTCTGAAGAAGTTGCCACTGAACAAGATATATATATATATCTTGTGTATACATATATATATATTGTTTATATGCATATAAATACACACACAAAATATATATATATATATTATATATATATTATATATATTATAGTCGAAATCTCAAGCTAATATTCAGATAACCTTTCAGGTCAATACAGTAAGCATAATCCCATTTGGAAGAAAATTAGAATAAATATATAGTCATTATTCATGTTATCATGATGAATATCCTTTGCCTTTCCTTACACCTATCAGCCCTTTAATTTTGAGTCTGGAGCTTTGAATCTTATATATATTTTGCATTGACTATATGACTCAGGAATTCACCAGGAATAATAATGCTGAATGACAATTAAGGCTTTAATACTGAAATCATGTTGTAACCTAAATTTCTTTCATTACTTCATGTTGAAGTATAAATATGACTATTCCTTCTATTTATTGGTATACACATGTAGCTTAAAATGGTAGTTGCACAAATTTTGGGAAAAGAAGCAGTGTGTGTGTGTGTGTGTGTGTGTGTGTGTGTGTGTATTGGTTGTTATGTTGGGGTGGTGTGTAGTGTTGTGTTGAAAGAGATTCATTATGTAGGCCAAGTTGGTCCAAAACAGTATATATTCTAGACTTTCCTTGAACTCATGGTGGCTCTTCTTTGTGTTAGATTAACAGATGTGTGCCATCACCTAGTCACATATATGTATATTGATGAGTTCAAGTTAATATATGAATATTACTGGTTCCAGGTATTGCAATTCCTGATGACATTTTCATGCAAAAAAATGTATTTGATCTTTTTCTCTCCATCATAGTTCTTATTTCCTCCCACCTTTCTTCTCTTCTATAACCCTAATACATCTCTTGTTTTCTTGTTCTTTGGAAAATTGAACACGTTTTGTATATGAGGGGAATCATGAATGTATTTCTGGGTTTTGTTTAGCTTGCTCTGCATGATAATGTCCAGTTCTATTCATTTTCTGAAAACAACATAATTGTATTCATTTCTATGGCTGACTACAGTGTCAAGTGTGTAGATGGGCATAGCATTTTCATGTAACCTTTGATGGACAGACATGTAGGCTGCTTCTATAACTTGGCCACTGCAAATAGTACAGCAAGAATAACAGGACTCAGATATATGTATAGTTATCTGGCTTGGATTCTCTTGTGTTGATGCCCACAAAAATTATAATCAAATCATAGTGTAAATAGCTCTGTATTTAATTATTTTAGAAACTTTCTGAACTGACTTCTACAGGGAAGAGACAGTTTTATATTCCAAGTAAGTCATGCAGACCAGACCTTTCCTGAACATTCTTGCTACTATTATTTAGTATTTTCTTGATGATAGAAATTCTTGTTAAGATGAAATCTCAATGCAATTTTTTTCATTTCTGCTAAGGTTTTAAGTTTATAATAACATCATCCCTTCCCTTTCCATCCTCCAAGCCCAGCCACATTATCCCTCCCCAATCTCCTTCAAATTCATGGCCTCTTGCTTTCACTAACTCTTATTGCACACATGTATACAATGTATGCATATGTATGCACTTATATGTTCCTAAATATAACCTGTTCAGTCCATATAATGTTATTTGTATGTATGACTTCAAAGCTGACTTTTTGGCACTGGACAAAGAATGGTGTGCTCTTGTTAGGGGAAGACCACTTCTTCCATTCCCAAGCTCTCCTCAGTTGTCTGTAGTTTTTGTGTACTGTTGAAGCTTTGTAGGCTTTCACCCATCCAGTTTGATTCATTTGTTCATATCATCTTTTTTCAGCTCACTTTTGGGCAGGGATGTCTGTGAGTCTTTTTGGGTATAGTATGAGATGTTACTTGAGACAAAATATTACAGCAAAGTCCCTTATCTTCTGGCTCTTACAATCTTTCTGTCCTTCCCTCTTGCACAATGTTTACTGAGTCTTAGGTGCATGAGAGTTTTCTAAAGGTGTCCTCTGGGACTAGTCTCCACACCTCTGAATTTTGATTAGTTACAGTTTTCTGTAGTGGTCTCCTTCTATTGAAAAAAAGAAGTTTCCTTGTTGATGAAGACTATACTTACTTGTGAGTATAAGGACAAATGCTTATAGATTATTATAATCTTAATGAACTTTCCCCACATTGGATGTTGATGCTCTATCCAAGCTCAAAACAGTACCTAACAAAAACCTTGATATTAGACATGATGCACCCTCTTTTGAGTTATTGGCAAGAGATGTCTATGAGACCTCCAGGACATAAACCCTATTGCTGTTACACTTGGTTATCCCATAAGAAGTAGAAGGTAACTCTCTATTACTTAAGACATTATGCATCGCAGAAACAGAGTCCACAGACCCCTGAGTCGTAAGAGACCTGAATGCTTGCTCCCTGGGGATGAGCTTTTGTGATATCAGAGCGAACCATGAAAGATTCCAAAGGAGGGAGGCAATAAACCACCCTACCCAGCTATGATTCCTGTGAATCACATCAACAACTAACATGGCACAATAGCCCCAAGGGTACAGTAGTGACATGCATACCTCAGCAGTAACCACCAGATCTTTAAATGGACTTTAAAAATTCTCAACAAGAGGAATCTCAAGAGACCCAGCAAGTTTAGAGTTCTGGTGGGTTGGGCGTGAGAACATCCTCATGGAGACAGGGGACAGAGAGGAGGTATGGGATGTGGAACAGTCAGAGGATGGACAAGGAGGGGAATAAAATTTGGAGTTTAAAATTAAAAATGAATGAAAGTTGTATTAAACTTTGAAAGTTACAGTAGACATGGAAATGTTTTATGTTAACTGCCAAATGAGAATTATATAAAAAAATAAAAGGTATAGCCTATAAAAAAAAAAAAAAAAAAGGAAAGTGAAACCATGACGGATACTGGAAACCTAGCTAAAGACTGAGTGCTAGCAAAATCGTGGTTATTGCAGGAGGACCTATAACCAGGAATTGCATGGACCAGCATAATTTATAACAACAAACGGTAAACATTTGTCCTTAATTCTTTCTGATGTACATTTACTTGAGGGGTAAAAATATTGATATGTGTAAATGTACTTGTGCATTTATACATTTTCATTTGAAAAGTATCCATTTCATTTGTCTTCATAGTAGATTCTTAATTTAGTTGTTCTATTGTTTTCTTCTCTCCTTTTCCCTCCTCTTCCCCTATTTCTCTCCCTTTCCCTCCCTTCCCCCTCTTCCTCTCCCTCTCCTCCTCTACCTTTCCCCCTCTCCCACTCTCCCTCTCTCTTTCTCCCTCTTTCCTCTCCCTTTCCCTTTCCTCTCTCTCTCCCTCTCCTTCTCTGTCTCCCTCTCTCTCTTGAGACAGATTTCTTTGTGTAACCCTGACCATCCTGAACTCTCTCTGTCAGCCAGACTGGCCTTGAACTCAGAGATCTACTTGCCTCTGTCTTCAAAGCACTGGAGTTAATGGTGTATGCTATCACCACCCAACTTTTTCCTAAATTCTGCATATATTAGGTTTATTAGTCTCTTGTTAAATAAATGAATGGCAAATATATACTTCAATTATATTTATATTTAAAATAAAATTATTTGACAATTACCTATAAAGATTTTCTTCTATTCTTTCAGTTTTCTCTCCTATTCTGTGAAATACATCATTCACTTTCAAAGCTTCACACAATGGTACCTCAGAGCTTTCCTCTTACTCCGGAACTACCATATATTGCCTGGCCTCAACAGCTTTCTGAAACCTAGGAGAAAGTATCAAGGATCCCCTCAGTCTCAAATATTTCATATTTCCAAGGCCAATATCACATGGATGATACTGCCTACTTCAACTGCTGGCTTTGGATAGACCCTTATACCTTGCATCACACACAGTAGCTTTTGTATATTGAAGTAACTGTGTTTTAAAACTAAGCAATTCCCTTGGTTTTTCTCCCTTTATGGGTTGGACTTAGCTGGGTACAATATCGACCCAGAAACCAGGTATTCAAACACATCAAAGACAATTTTCATTCAGATTAAAGACATTTCTCATTCAGACTATTACATCTTGGTTTAGGAGAAAGTCATTGTATGGTTTCAGTAGCAGAATGAACACCAATAAAAATGGTATATATATCTTAGCCTCTCTTCTTATGTCATACCTAGAGGATTTAGTGGGTAAAACCTAGTAAGAATACTGGGCCAGTGCCTTAGTGTGAGAGTGATACTCTGTCTATTTTGTTCATTATCATTCATTAGAAGAGTGTTCCATGTTCAAGGTTGCTTCTTCGTCTTCTGAGATCAAGTTAAATGACACTAGAGCTGTTGCATGTACATTTCTAGAAACCAAAAGGAAGAAGTAGAAAAGGATAAGGAAAGAAAAAATCCACCACCACTACCTCTAACAACAACAACAACAACAACAACACCTCAAAACCAAGAAAACAAAATGCACTCTGTGTCCTTTATAATAAACTCTCCCTGAACTTTCCCCATTTAATTTTTTTATTGGTCAGAATTAGGTCAGAATTAGGGCTACTAGCTGAGGCCATGCTGAGCAATGCTGGCTTCTAGCAAAATGTGTTGGTGTCTTGAATGTAATTTGGATATGTACCAAATAAGAGCACAGCAAGGGAGCAAGACAATAGCACTATCTAACCATCCACTAATAAGATGTCCTAGCCAGAGGGGCAAGAAATAGGAGGTGGCAATTGGTGGACTGTAGAAACTGTGGTGATGATATTTTGTTTGTGGATATGTGACAGGGCCCCTAATAGCAACTGCTATCATGTGTGTTTAGCTTCCTTACATGCATCAGAAATGTGATTGTGTACTTTTTAATTGAATGAGGCATTTCCCTGCAATTTCTGAAAAACCTGCATCATGGTAAGTAGAGAAATGAACCATGTGTATGCTGTATGTGAAACTGTCTCTAGAGAGTGATCTAATAGTTTGTCCACAGTGTTTAGAAGTCTGAGGAGACACCAGGGGAGGCTGTCACCAAGGGGTTTTGGCTCTACTTTTGGGCTTTAAGTAGCACTATGATTGCAATGTTTCCTGTGGATGAGAATAGTAACTCAAGCATTCAAGGTCTTTTTCCTTTAAAATATGCCCTCTTTTGCAAGTCCTGGTTCAGATGTGCAAACCAGAAGAAAATAATATTTTACTAAGATAAAAAGTTTAAGGAAGCTTCTAATAAATCTTGTCATTAAAATCCTGACATTCTGGTGGTCCCTGAAGTGTTAACTTGTTATGGGGTACACTTTGAAAACCATTTTCAAAATATCAGATTATATGCACAGTAACATTCATATCAAGAAGAATTTCAATGGGAGAGGGAGAGAAATGAGATAGGGATATAGGAATAAAATTATATACATGTATGAAACTATTGGTGGGTAGAAAGATGAAGAAAACACCCAATTGCAGAAATAGCAATATGTACTTTGATGACTTTACCCTACAAACCATAGTTTGAACTTAGACCTTAAAACATTTCCTAAATCTCTATGACTCAGGAGTAACTTCTCAATTATAGCCTGTATTTGGAATCATTTAAAACAGGCAATGGAAACTCTTGGAAAAGAGACATTTAGAGACTTCATGGCTGTAAGAGTGCATAATGGTCATGATGTGTATTTGCCACCTGCTTGCTTGGCTTCTTTCTTTCTTTCTTTCTTTCTTTCTTTCTTTCTTTCTTCTTTTCTTTCTTTCTTTTCTTTCTTTCTTTCTTTCTTCTTCCTTTCCTTCCTTCCTTCCTTCCTTCCTTCCTTCCTTCCTTCCTTCCTCCTCCTTCCTTCCTTCCTTCCTTCCTTCCTTCCTTCCTTCCTTTTTCTTTCATTTCTTTCTTTTTCTTTCTCTCTTCCTTTCTTCCCCCCTCTCTCTTCCTTTCTTTCTATTTATGTGCATTGGGTGTTTTGCTTGCATGTACATTATGTGTAGGACCATGGAAGGGTTGCCATTGGCCTGGAACCCTGAGATTGCAGGTATGGCTATGCCCCCAGAACAGGGGCCCTCTCCATTTCATCTGTAATCTTAAGTCACATAAGACACTGGTAAGGAGCGTGCCTAAGAGCCCTCTGCCTTGAGATTTGCATATTAATGAGGCCGGGAGACATAGGTAATTAAGTCTCCTCCCTAGTCCCGCCCCTTCTCAATATAAGGAAACTCCTCCTGGCTTTTCAGGGAGTGCACTTCATCTAGATTCACCATTCTTGTCAATAAAACTACTTCATGGAAGCCCAGTCCGCGTGTCTTCTTTGGCCTACTTACACGCCTCTGCGACCGTCTCAACCATGTGGGAACCAAAGCGCCCCGTGGGAAGTGCTCCTACCCAGGCCTCCGCTTTGGCCCGAGGGACTCCGCCTCCGGCCAGCGCGGGCCTCTTCCACTGCCTCTTGGGAGGCCTGGGGCCCCAGGCCCCGGCCCACGCTATTTCCCACAATTATGTATATCATGTGCATGCCTGGAACCAAAGAAGGCCAGAAAACATTAACACTGGATCCCCTGGGACTGGAGTTACAGATGATTGTGAGTTGCCATGTGGGTGTGAGGAATCAAACCAGGGTCCTCTAGAAGGGCAATAAGTGCTATCAACCATTGAGATATCTCTTCAGCCCCACATGTTATATTTTAATATTCCTCCCTCCCTCTGTCCTTCCCTCCCTTCCTTCTTCCTTTTCTTCCTTCTTTTCCAGCACTCTCATTTTGTTTATAGATGTAAACTTGGAGCTTTGAATAAAGTGATAAATCAAGTTATTGCACTCAGGAGTTGGGCAAGGCTTAGGGCTCTTCTATGTGACCCAAGTGTCTTGGGTTGAACAAAACTGACAGACAATGTAAACAAATGTGGATCACTTTGGTGAAATGGATTACCTACTTTTTTGTGTTACTTGTGGAAAAGGGTCATAATTAATATGATATAATTAATATAATAAACTATTTCACTTCAAGCACTTATAGAGCCTCATAAAATCATTGCTCTCTGCTTGTTTTCCTAGGTGATGAGACCACACATACTAAAACTCGTACATCCTAATTTAATGACCAAATTTCTCAAGTTTTCTATGTTAATGCTGGCATGATTTGAATATTCTGGCAGTGTCAAGTTCATGGACTTAAACTTTTTCCTAATTTATACCAAGAAAAATACTGGCTTGATGATAACTCTCCTGTATGTACTGTGACACATATTATTTTTACATTGTGGGCTTGTGGCATCAATGGAAAATTTATCTTTATATGTTCATGTATATTGTTAGATATTGTCTGATGTCTTTAACAATTCAAATTTCTGTCACATCTCTTTTTTTTTTTTTTTTACTTCATTTTGTCCTTTAGCCCTTGTCCCATGGTGATATCTGTATTCTAGGTTTGTACACTCTTTTTGCATATTTTATATATTAATCTGTGTTATGTTTTTTATAAAGATTCTCTCTTTTTGCTTGAGCCTTTTAATCAGGATATATCATTAAAATATTTCGTAGTTTTATGAGTCAAACTATATATTAACTTTCTTTTTAATCATTTGTTTCTTATTTGTATAAATACTATTAATAATAATAATAACAATAATAATAATAAATTCTTTTTTCAAGATGAAATACTTTACATTGTGTTTTTATATTTGATTGATATTATATATATACCTACCCAGGCCTATATATATATATATATATATATATATACATATATATATATATATCTTATATGATTTACAAAGTGAGATGCTGAGTCTCATTTATAGTTGATAGGGATCAACTCACAGAAATTAAACTATCCATCATCCATCATCTTAGGCTATCATCATTTGTTTATAATGAATAAGATCAATTATTTTCAGGTATATAATAAATTACTGTTAATTCTGATTTTGTTCCAATGTAGAATATTAAAAGGTTTTCTTTCTTTTAAGTATTGTATTTCTTGTTGTCCTCTTTCAGTCCTACCCATTTCCAGCTCTACTCATTTCCCCCATCTCTGCTGAATAACTTTCTGATCTCATATCTTTTCTACAAATTAACTTGTTTATTTTTTTAAGAGTTACACACATTACTGAATTTACATACTTTCACTCCTCTCTCCCCTCTCTCCTGCTTCTTCTGTGTCTCTTTACTCCTGTCAATTGTATGACCTCTTCCTCTTTTTTATATTTATTATTTAACACAGAAACAAACACACAAACATGTGTATGACATACTAAATTCATTTAATGTTGCTCATATGTACATGTATTTAGACTGACTCCTAGGGTTGGATAAGCTGTTAGTGGGTTCATCCTTGGACGAATCTTACTCTTCCTCTCTCAGTAGCCAGTGATTGCCTTCAGCTCTTCATTTAGGTGTGGTGTCCTGTAAAGTTTCCCCATCCACATTGGCACATTAACTAGTATCATTACCTAGGTCTTGTTTACCCAACAATATTCTGTAGATCAACTTTTTTTTACTCTAGACATGAGTACTAGGATCATGTGGCATTTGTCTTTTTGTATTTAATGTTTTACTAAGCATGACATCCTCCAGCACCATGTCAGCTATCACAGGTGCCAGAATTCCACTTCTTGTATGTCTGTGTATATATAGCAAATCTCTTACCCATTTGTCTGTTGATAGGCATCAACAGCACTAAGCCTCATCATTGCTAGTCCTTGAGTAATATGAGAGTGTAGCTATCTTTCTGACATAGTGATTTCATTATCTTTGGGTTTATGCCCATTGTGAAACATTGACTTGTAAAGTAAGACCTATTTTTAGTTTTTAAAGGATTTTCCATGTCGCAGGGCACAACAGACATGCTCATTTGTATTATTACCACAGTGTATAAGGATCACTCTTTTTCTATACCTAACCCCCTATTTATATTTCCTCTTTCTGACTACAGTCTTCATTGAGGCTAGGCAACTTCTCATTGTGATTTTCATTTGTTCATGAAAAGTTCCTGATTTTATTGAACATTTTTTCATGCGTTGGTTGGCCTTTGTACACTGACTTCAGAGACATAACTATTTCAGTTTTAAGGGATTTTTTTTGTAATTGCATTTATTAAATTTATTTTAAATACTAGAAACTGGAATGCAATGTTATTTTCATGTGACATGACAGTATGTTATTTTTACTACATTTTTCACTTGAGAGAAGAGTCATATGTTTGCTGTATTATGTTCTCATAAACACTGAGGTTTAACTTTCAATTATCTACTTTCTCTGTGTGAGTTCTACACATACCCTGGTATAATCAGTGATGTGACCTCAGTGTTGATAAAAAAAATTCTACTTCTTGCTAAATCAATTCCTTCTCTTTTTAATAGACCCTATCAACAACCTCTTGTCTATTTTGAGGCAGTGATTCTTTTCAGTAAAAAATTCACAATAAGATGCGGGGTTGAAAGTACTTATTAGTTCCGAATTGAATTTATATACTGTTCATGTCAAAGCTGACATTTCATTTACTTAAATCATAACTGCAAGAACATCACATCTTTTCTTTCATGGAGGACTTATTTTATATCCATGAATATATTCTGATGTGATGGTTCATTTGGATATTGGGCTTAATTTGTGGCTGGCATATAATTTGTGGTTTCTATGAGATAAAATATCTTCTGCAATTCTCTAAGTGTATGGCTAGAAAACATGTTTTCTTATTTTATTTTGTGTGCTGTGCGCGTGTTGCGCGTGTGCGTGCGCGTGTGCGTGTGTGTGTGTGTGTGTGTGTGTGTGTGTGTATGTGTGTGATTCCTGTTTGGATGTCAGAGGACAAGAATGGGTGATTGTCCTCACCTTCCTTCGTGTTTGAAACAGGGTCTCCCATGACACACCACAGTGTCTTCCAAGGCAGCTGGCCTGAGCTTGCAGGAATTATGCCAGTTGTGCTGTAGGACTTCTGTTCTGCCAATCACACGCATGAATCCTTCTGGCTTCCTATGGGTTCTGGGGATCTCAGGTGCCTATGTTCTGAAAGCTAGTAATTTACTCACTTAGCCTTGTTCTCAGGCCCATACTAGCTACTGATCTACACTGCTAGAAAAATGAAAAAATTCATATAATTCATTTGGTGTGAATTTATGTGGTGAGTAGGGCATGCATGTGGAAATCACAGAACAATTTGTGGAAGTTGCTTCTCTCTTATTCTATTAATGGTGCTAATACAAGGTAAAATAGAACAATGACCAATAAAGGAAAATGTACTTCTCACATTTGTGTAAGTTGGGAAACCAAAGATCAAGGGGTTAACAGGTAGTAATGGTGTAGGAGGAGCTAGGGTGGGAAGAGTAAGGAGAGGAAAAGGAAGAGGAGGAGCTAGGGAGAGCAGAGATTTAGAAGCATTGGAGAACCATGAAGGTATGGAGAGTAGTCTCGGGTAACAACTTTTATTTAGGTTAGCTAATTGGGAAACAACTCTCTTTGTATGGGCGTATTGTTATTGAGCATTACCAAACATATAAAGCCTTTGATTAATCGTTAAGCATTAGAGTCTCATTTTCTTACTGGGCCCTCATGGATGACAGGATGGTCTGGGCAATGCTCAGCCTTGCAAAGACAGTGTGGAAGATTGGTAGAGCCATTTCCCACGCTGGCATCTCATGGGTGGCAGGGCTGGTGTTTCTGGCTGGTCATTTCTAGCTGCAGTGCACACATAGCCTCTGGCCGAGAAACATGGCTGCTGAGTTAGGCAGAGCCACTGCAGCTTAGATAGTTGGGATAATTGGTGGCTGATTTTAAAATATCTCTCACAACATAATGGTATTTGTACCTTGTCATCTTCTGTTAGAAAATCTAAATGTAAGTCAGTGTAGGATAATGGGGAAGGTCTGAACTTATCTCTTTATAAGAAACTCCTCTCTGCAGTGATGGTGCAATTCCATTCATGAAGGTAAGCCCACCATGCTTTCCATGGTTTTCAATCCTCCCATTTGGGCCAACATCTCTAAACCAGGAAGTAAAGATCACACATTGGTTTTTAGGAGGCACATGAAAACCAGAAGACCATTTTTTATTTCTTTCTCACTTCACGCCAAAACGTAGAAATATCATAAATGATGTATAGAGAAAAAGAGTTGGAAATGCAGTGTGAAGGAAAAAATAACCTTTCCCTTTGAGCAACAGTGTCAAAGTTTGTGGAATAAAACAGTTTCAAAGTGGATGTGAATTTGAAATCTTGGACTTGGATTCATAGTCTCTTATTTTCCCATATAACACCTACACTTATAACTTAGAAGTATGTGGAAGCCTGTGGGCTTTATTTAAAATACCAATAGGAAGGAACAGAAGTTGCAGGTGTATCTCAAAAACAGCAGTTTAATAAAATAAACAATGGACTTTATATGAATTTTTGATATTGTTTTGTTTTGTTACTAAACAAAGAAACTAATAGACTAAGTCTAACTATATGATAGCATCTATGTTCTGGCTGTTAGAAGAGAGACTTAAGCCAAGTATTACAGTATGATGTTTCATTGCACTAAATTCCTGCTTTCATTATTTTGTGCTGTTTTATTAATTTATTGTTAGAATGGACTCTAGAAGCTAACATGGAATCCTTCCTGCACTCCAGTGCTTCCAAAATCTTTCAAATTTAGGCATCTGACTAAACTCTTTATATGCCCTTACAAGATCTTGAGAAAGATCATAATACTAATGGTAATTTGACTTTCCATAGATTCTTTGTCTTCTGTTACCTTGTGCTTCATTATTACTGATTCAATCCAGAACTACTCTGCACACAACCTGAGGTCTGTCTAAATGGTTCTCACTTATCCTTTCCTGGAATTGGTTCTTACAGTTTGGCTGAGCTCAGTTACTGGTCCTTAAAGTTAGAGTTAGGTTTGACTGACAGTAGATGTAATTGAACTTTGATCATCATCACCTCCATTAAATCTCTTCATATTCACTTATCTTTGATGGGGATTTTATAAGAGATCTCCTAAAGTATGAGTAGTTTTAGAAGTGTCCCAAAGTGAAAACAGAAGGGGAAAGAAAGTTAAACTGTATCAATTATTAGACATCTGTAAAAGGCTTTTATCAATGATGGGCAGCTAGAGAATAGATAGGTTAGGTGCATGGCATTTAACCCTAAGCTCATATTTGTATGAATACCAGTGTCACACTGGCCTCTGCTTTGTGGGAAGTATTGTCTCCTCCCTTTTCTCTATTACACTGCCTGTTCTGCCTGGTTTTGTGACCTCAAATTGGTCATGCCTTAATGTGCCTTATCAACTGAGTGAAAGAATATATCAATCAAGGGCCAAGAATTTGTGAAGCACTATTAATGAGCAAAGCACTATGCCTTCGTGAGAGGTCCTTGTAGATGAACTAGTCTTGTGAGGTGTGAATAAATAGTGGTTGTCACATTGAAGTGTTCTCAAATCCCTGAATGGATAGGCCTCTAGAATCGCTGAATGGATCAGGGATTATCTAGACTAGATGGATGAGGTAAGAAGATCCACTCTATAATGACCATATGCTGATCATTATACAAGCTGCAGTTCCTGACTGAATAAAAATGAAAAGCAAGCTTAGCACATGAATTCATAATTTTCTTCTTCCTGGCTATAGGTCTTACATGATTCTCCATGGCTTCTGGTGTCATGCCTAACACTGAGATGGAATACATCCACAAGAATATGAGCTAGAACAAATTATTCCTTTCAAATTTTTTTCTCAAATCCTTTTCTAACATCAGTGAAAAAAGTACCCGATATGTTGGATCTTGAGGAATGAGACATATAATCATGGAGTACAGAGATAAATGGAGAATTCTCAATGGAAGACTCTCTAATGGAAGAGAAACACTTAGAAGACATTTTCGGTGCTCTTAGTCATCAGGAAAGTACAAATCAAAATGATTCTGAGATTCCATTCTACAGCCATTAGAATCGCTAAGATCAAAAACTCAAGTGAAAGCATATGCTATGAAGGACTGGGGCAAGGGGAACATTCCTCCATTGCTAGTGGGACTGCAAACTTATACAACCAGTTTGGAAATCAATATGGCTGTTTCTCAGAAAATTAGGAATAATTCTATCTCATGACCCAGCTCTACCTTTCATGAGTATATGCCCAAAAGATGTTCTATCATATCACAAGGATACTTGTTTAAGTATGTTCATAACAGCATTATTCATAATAGCCAGAAACTGGATGCAATCTAGATGTCCCTCAACAGAAGAAAATGTGGTACCTTTACTAAATAGAATACTGCTTAGCTATTAAAAACAAGGAAATTATGAATTTTGCAAGCATGTAGACACAACTTGAATGTATCATCCCAAGCAAAGTAACCTAGACCCAGAAAACATGTATGGCATAAACTCACTTATAAGTGGATATTAGTCATAAAGAGCAGGATAACTATGCTACAATCAACAAGCACAAGAAAGTTAAGACCCAAGGGAGGATGCTTGAATCTCAGTCAGAAGGAGAAATAAAATAGACAGCTGAAGTAGGTGAAGGGGAAATGGGTGGGAGAAGGGGAAGGGGATGAGAGAAGGGGTGGGAAGGGGAATGGGATGGAGATCAGATGTGGGGAGGAGGGATGGGAGAGAGAACAGAAATTTATGGGGGCAGCTCTGGGGCTGGGGAGACTCCTAGGAGTCTTTAGAGTGACCATAGCTGAGACTCCCAGCATCAGGAGATATGAAGCCTGAAGAGGTCACTTCCTGTAGCCAGGCAGGACTTCCAGAGGACAGAGGGGGACACCAAACCACCCACAAAACTTTCAACCCAAAATTTGTCCTGCCTATAAGAAGTTCAGGGATAAAGATGGAGCAGAGATGAGGAAGGGCCAATCAATGACTGGCCCAACTTGAGACCCATCCCATGGAAGAAGAGATCCACCCCTTGACAATATTAATGATATTCTGCTGTGCTTACAGACTGGGACCTAGCATAAGTGTTTTCTGAAAAGCTTCATCCAGCAGCTGATGGAAACAAATGCAGACACCTGCACCCAAACATCAGGCAGAGCTCAGGGAGTCTTTTGGAAAGGTGGGGTATAAAATGAGTGAGCCAGCATGGTCAAGGACACCACAAGAAGAACTACAGAGTAAATTAACCTGGGCCCATGGGGGCCCACAGAGACTGATCCACCAACTAAAGAGCATACAAGTGCTGACCTAGGCACCTTACCATATGTTGCAGACATGCAGCTTCTTCATGTGTGTCCCCTAACAACTGGAGCATGAGCAGTGTCTAACTATATTGTGGGCCTTTGGATCCCTTTTCCATAGCTGGGCTTCCTTGTCTGATCTCAGTGGGAAAGGATGAGATTTGTCCTGCTGGGATTTGATGGACCAGGGTAGATGGATAGTCATGGGCAGCCTACCTTCTTTGAGGAGAAGGGGAAGTAGGTTAGGGGAAGGGGTGTAAGGGAGGGACTAAAAGGAGAGAAGTAGGGGATTTTTGATGGGGTCGTAAAGTGAAAAATAAACAAAATAATAAAGAAAAAGGAAGGAAAAGAAAAGGGGAAATACTGAGACACACACATCCACACACACAAACACAAATCGGGGTTTAGCGCATGAAGGGTAAAGTATGCAGTGTATCTATGAGGAAAGGAAGTAGCATACATTAAGTTCATAATATACTGCCAGAGGCTCATATGGTTCCTGAGGTCAGCCACTGAGCAGCTTAAAGTACTTTTGTTTACACAGAGATTAATTTAGAGATTAACCAGGTGGCTTTGCAAAAGCCCCAAGAAGGATTTTCATGAAACCTCATAAAGCTTGTTTATGAGAGAGAGAGAAGAGAGAGAGAGAGAGAGAGAGAGAGAGAGAGAGAGAGTGAGAGAGAGAGGTTCACAGAAGAGGGAGGGAGGGGAAAAGGGAGAGAGAGAGGGTGAAGTGGGAGAGTCAGGTCTCAGGAACAGCTTGACTTGATGTTTTACATTTCTTCTTTCTTCGATTCCATTATCTAAATTACTTAGTACAAATTCTTCATATGACTAAACCATATCTTGTGTGTATTCAGAACACAAATGAAAGCCGAAGGTTCACAATAGGAATTTAATCCCAATTATGATGCTTTTTTTTTTTTTTTTTTTGTGAAAGGAGGGTATGTTAATAAAAGTAGAGAAGAGAGACAGTTACCAGAAATAGGAACTGATGTTCTCAGGCATGTTCAAAGGACGTGTACATTGTATTTATCATCTTATCTGAGCCTTATTCTTTCTATTTTTATGAAAAAATTGATCAATACTACTGAAGAAAGGACCCTTGCCTCTGAATACACATGCAATAGGAAGTGTAATGAATCAAGGATTTAAATTGGTATTAATAGACTCAAAATCTTGAGAACTTTCTTCTCTGTTTAAATGTGCAGTGCAGTCTCTTCCTCCCTCCCTCCCTTCTTCTCTCTCTCTCTCTTTCTCTTCCCCCTCTCTCTCTCCCCCCCCGTGTGTGTGTGTGTGTGTGTGTGTGTGTGTGTGTGTGAGCGTGCGTGAGTGCATGAGAGTGAGGGACAGAGACAGAGAGACAGAAGCACAGAAACAGGGACATAGAGAGAAAGATTTTGGATTGCTTAAAAGGATGACTTTGTTAAATCAGAAAATCACTTAAACACTGTTTGGGTAATAGGTTACCGAGCAGGTTCTAGGTGTTTCTATTGGAGCTCTTTAGAAAAGCAACACCTGTGGACTTGCTCTAGACAGGACAGTGGATGCGGACATAACATGGGTATAGAGAGCAGTGGAATGAGGGAAGTAGAGGGAGTTCTAATTAGGAATTGTCATTTATGTTTATGGAGTCCAGTCCAGCAAATAATACGGTCTTAGGTTGAGTCAGCAAGATGCTTGCTAACCTAACACAAGCACACACACACACACACCCACACACACACATACACACACACACACACCTCAGTATACAGGGCTCATCTACATGAATAGAAAAAAAACAGCTTTGCTCACTTTACCATTTCAAGTTCTAGATTCATCTTCAAACCTTCCCACAGAAGCGCCAAATATATGGGCACCTTACGGCTCAGGGAAGTTGGCAAAGTCTGCAGTCTGAATATTTGTAAGCCAGGAAATCTCATTATCAAAACAGTAACTCTCAATATTATATTAAAATATTATAGTACTAAGAGATAAAACTTCCAAGGAGGTAGTCAGTCCAACATTTCTCATTTGACGTTCATTTCTACCATATGATGACATAGTTAACAGGTACCATTTATCAGAAATTGATCCCTCATCAGATAAAGATTTTTTTCTGAACCTTGATCTGGACTTTCTAACCTCCATAGAAAGCTAATCTTGTTATTTAGAAGCCTAACATATTTCCTTTCAAGCCAGAGCAGCAGTAGAAAACATAGAAAATTAATCATCTTAGCAGTGGAAAAAAACCTTTCGTTTGAAAAAAACCGAAGTTTTCCTAGTTAGGTTTAAAGACGAAAAGATATAACTTGAAAAAATTAAAGGGGAAAAAAAGCCCACACTATTTCTGCTGCAAATTTCTTTTTCCTCCCCGTATCTAATTAGAGTCCTCGAAATTGCCACCACATCATATCCCACTGCTTCTTCCCACATATGCAATATGCTAAAAATGCCAGGACATTCTATTCCCTGAAGCCCCCATGCAGCCATGTACTCACCTGCCCCCGAGATTTTGATTACTCTGTACTCTGCATACTTGAATGGCCTCCATCCTTCATATGAAGGATATCCACCTGTGGTGGTACAAAGGAGGAAAGTTCCTTACAGGCTCATGGATTTGAATACTTTGTTCTCACAGGATGGCATTCCTGGGGGAGGGGAGAATATGGAACTATTAGAAAGTAGAACCCTGCTAGCAAAAGTATGGCACCAAGCCTGTGATGTGAGGGTCTATAACCCCTCTCTACTTCCTAGTTGCTCTTTCTGCTTCAGTGTGGGGATGAGATGTGACCTCTCAGCTTCCTTCTTCAGATTCAGCTTCTCATGCCTCCTCTACCAGTATAAACTCTGTCTCTGAAGTCACAGGCCAAATAAGTTCTTCCTTCTCAAATATGCTTTTGCTTATGATATTCAACATAGAAACAGAAAAGCCAACTAATAGGCAGTGCAAATTTTAAGGACCAATATATGAGCCATTTCCATTACTGACACTCTGTTATGTCCAATTATTGATATGACCCGTTCCTTCAGAGACTATTACCTTCAGCATAGTCAGTCCTAACTCTTAACTTGAGGTCGTAGACATGATCTATGGTAGCTACAATTAGGCTTCTACATCACTTATAAGCACACTGTCTGTGTTTTATCTTTATGCTTAATATCACCTTTGGGCAATTATCACTCACTGTTAGCTTTTAATCCTTTAGTTCATTTGTCTTACTGTTTACCCCTGCTGATGACCTTCACTTGTGAGGACATCCAAAGAACTCTCATTTTCTCTATTGTTGAATTATTCTAGATGAATTATTATTAGGCGAGGCTTAATGAGATCAGGAAGACTGCTATCTTCCTATAAAGGATCCCCGGATTACTCTTGTCTGTTTTGACTCACACCCAGCAGGCTCATCAGCCTGGTTCACTCTGTGTGATTTCTCTCCTGTTGATAGTAAATGCACTCTCTCTCTCTCTCTCTCTCTCTCTCTCTCTCTCTCTCTCTCTCTCTCTCTCTCTCTCTCTCTGTGTGTGTGTGTGTGTGTGTGTGTGTGTGTTTGTGTGTAGAAATGATATCTTATTCATCTTCTTGCCTCTGGAGATTTCCATTTGCCAAAAATGAATTATATGCGTAATTAGCACATATGGCATGAATAAAATTAAATGTATTTTATCTTAAGTATTCTCTATGCTCCTCTTACTTTCTAAATATTTGTCTTATAAAGAGCTAATTCTAGTCTCCCTGCACTATCCCTACCAGAGCTCACAAATGTTACTTCTTTAACTGACTGTGGTCATATGCTCTGTCTCTATGTTGTATTAAGAAGCTCCTGGGACCATTTTACTTCTTTCATACTGATACTTAAGAAGATGCATGCTTAAAGTCTTCAGTTTGTGCTGAGAAAGTTGTTTCAACTTGCTATCATTGTTTTTTAAAAGATGATAGTATAATTATACCACCACCTACATCTTTTCTCCCTCCCAACCCTCCTATATACCCATCTTTGCTCTTCTTCAAATACATGGTCTCTTATTCTTTAATTGCTGTGTATACACACATAATATATACATATTATTACTGACAAAAGTTGTAATGTATATTTTAGAATATTTATATGGGTTCCTGGATGATCAACAAGAACAGATGGGTTATGCTTTAACAGTGATACATTTGTGTGTCAAGTTGAGAAGGGATGGATTGTCCTAATTAGTTCATATTATCAACTTGACATAGCTTAAAATTACCTGGGAAAAGAAAAGCATTGTCCCCTTGCTAAGTCACAGAAAGGTAGCACTATCTGTGAACATGCAACAACCTCTGGAGAGATATATTCTTTTCTCTCTTATTTCTCCTCTCCTCTCCTCCCCTCCTGTCCTCTCCCCTCCCCTTGCCTCACCTCCCTTCTTCCTTCCCCTCTGTTCCCCTCTCCTCTCCTCCCTTCCTCTCCCCTCCCCTCCCCTCCCCTCCCCTCCCCTCCCCTCCCCTCCTCTCCTCTCTTCTTTGCCCCTCCTTCCTGAGTTCAGGATTCATATAGGCTTAGCTATTGGTCTTAGTTAAGGCTTTACTGCTGTGAACAAATTCCATGACGAAGGCAACTCTTTTAAGGACAACATTTAATTGGAACTTCCTTACAGGTTCAGAGATTCAGTCCATTATCATCAAGGTGGGAACATAGCAGCACCCAGGCAGGCATGTCACAGGAGGAGCTGAAAGTTGAACATCTTGTTTTAAAGGCAAACAGGAGAAGACTGGTTTCCTCAGGCAGTTAGGAGGAAGATCTCAAAGCCCACCACCACACTGAAACACTTTCTCAAACAAGGCCACACCTACTCCAACAAGGTCATACCTCCAAATAATGCCACTCCCAGGGCCAAACATATTAAAACCACCACACTAGTCTCAAATACTTTAAGGCCAGTATAGCTTCCTGCCTCTACTTGAGTCCCTACCTTTGTGTTGAACTTGGCAAGGACTACTCAGATCTCAGGGCCCTGATTGTCATCTTAAGATTCATTCCATTGATCTTCTCTGTCCACTTGGACTTCCAGAAAAAGCGAAACACAGAGTGTAGTCATGTGACTGACGTGGGAAGGTTCTGATGCTCTAAGAGCTTTCATCTTCCACACTGACGATGGTTTCCACTGGGATGGAAAGGCACATGCTCCTAGTGGTTTCAATACTCACGAGACAATTCTATCCATCCAGTACCTCTAACCTGTTCTTTAATTATCAAAACCGATCATCTCACTAGGATGTAAGTTATCTCAGATGGTGAATCTCTGAAATTGACCACTTATAGCCCTCCTCAGCTGTAAACACAAAAAAGCAAGTCCAGAGCCTTAGTTATTAACTCTGGAGACTTCCTGAAATCATAACAGGTACAGCAAAAGGTAAGAACCTGATTGCCAAAAGGATTAGTTTATAGATCTAAGGTTGTGTGTTGTGTTCTAAAATATCTCCTAAAAATGAGATGATATACCAAATAAAGTGATAGAGTGAAAAAGTCAGAGTGTAGGAGCCCCAACATTCCTATATGTTTGTTTAAATCATATACTATAAGTATATATGGTATACAAAATTAAATACATAAATAAAATTAATTTCTATGAATCACACTCTTTTAAAACTATTAGTCTTAATAACATCTTATTATCCCTGACATTCACAATTAGTGACAATTACTGGTCATGCGGAGAGATGATGTAAAGCGTGATTCACTACAGGAATGGGATGGACAGGATGCAGTGTAGAAAGCAAAGAAGGATAACTCACTCTTCCTATCATAGGTGTTCTGAGAGAATTGCTTGAGCAATTGAGAATTGAGTGGACATCACTCTCTGCCTGCATCATCACAGCATGATATTGAAGGTATCTGTAAATACCCAACATTCTTGCAGGCAGAATTTCTCCAGGGTAGATGGTGTGCAGCTCTTCATGGTTTCCTAGTGGTGGTCCTGATTGATTGCCTGTGTTCTCTAGGAAAAAAGTGAGGAAAATTAACTAAGTGAGTTAAATGGGAGTAATTTAGAAATGGAAAGAATGACTTGGATGACTCAATGAGAAACAGGTAAAGATATGTTGAGAAAGTCAAAGATACAAGTAGATTCTAATCACTATCAGGGAAAGTTTCCAATAAGGAGAAGTGTCAGTAGTTTTCAATGTGATAGACAGACCTAACATCATAATCCATGTCATTTATCAGCCTATCCTTTTGCTGTTATTGTTATACAGATAATCTGGTAAGTTTGCAACTTCAACTTCTTAAGAAGAATTGAGAGTAAGAATATTTGAAACAGGTAGAAATGATAGTTCTCAGGGGGAAGAAATACTAGTAAGTAGTAAACATTTTAGAAAGTGTTCAACATCTAGGGACCGGGGAAATGCAGCTTAAACTACTTTGTAAATTTATCTCATCTGAATGAGGACATCTTATCTCATCAGAATGGCAGCCTAAAACAAAACAAAACAAACAAAACAAAACAAAACAAAACAAAACCACATGACAACAAATACTGGATGTCTGAATAAAGGACTCCTACCCACTGCTTGTGATTGATGCAGTCATTGTGGAAATCAGTTTTTCGAAAATCTGAAACTATAGCCATAACATTACTCAGCCATTTCCCTCCTGGGCATCTTCCCAGTGGAAAAAAATAGAGATGAGAATATAGAGTTTTCCCTTAGTCTTGTAGTATGTGGGGCCAGGAGCTAGAGAAGGAGACATGGTGTAAGTCACAGAGACATATAGTGGGTCGGTATATACCAGAATCTTCTGGGACTTACATTTAGGTCTAAAGTTCCACTGTGTGACTCTGAGCAGAATCTGAAGATATAAAGGAACCAAAGATGTTCATCACATCTATCCTGGTGTTTTCCAGCATTGATTTAGTGTCTTTCTCAAGGTTGAGGGTCTTAGACTTTTCTGCCTGCCTAAAATATAGCCATTAAAAACTTAATAGATGAAAAGAGCAAAGTGGTAGTGGACAAGCAGAATCCTTAAAAATTTTAACCTACAATCTTTTTCCTCCAGTCTTTAAATTTTCCTTGTAACAACTGGGCTACATTCATATCACAAAAGTAAATCTAAGGACTTGAATATCAATAACCTAGAACAGAATATTAAGCATTCCTCTGGGTCATAATTTCTTTTTGCATTTTATTACATTTTCATTCGCTTGCTAGCTGTTCACCATCAGAGCAAATCTCTCTTTCATTCAGGCCCTTGTGTGCTTTGTCTGTGTTATATTACCATGTTATTCTGAGACATGACTTTAAGTGTTTATTAAGATTTTAAAACATACAGATTGCTGTAATTTAAATGAAAAGATGTTGGCATTTCTCTCTAAAATGAGTGAACTCCTTCCAAGGATTTGTCTTCTTAAATTGCCTTGGGAGATGGGAAAAAGCATTTCTGTTTTCCTTGCAATGTTATAATGTAAAGTCAGTGCAGAGTAGGTGTGATCAAGTTTGTAATAATCTGTCACTACCACCAGAAAAGAAAATTAAAGGAACCAATTTATTTCAAAAGATGAAATATGAAACTTCTCCTCCCTCCACAGAAATGAAATAAATTTCTAGAGATTCTTTAATGCCATTTTTATGATTCTCCCACAGTGGTGGGAGCATGCTGTTAGGGAAGGGCTTTATTTGATCATAGTATCCACCCTGAAAATACAGTTGTAGGGATGGGGACATAACCTATATGGTATAGTGTTTGTCACACAAGGATGGACATCTAAAATCACATCTCAGAATCCACCTAAAAAGCCTGGTGCATGCCTGTAAACCCAGGGATAATTGGTTCAAGAAGACCTTGTTGGGGGATTGCTGAGCAACCACTTAGCTAAATTGGTGAGAGGCTTCAGGTTCAGAGAAAGGCTATGTCTCACAAAGAAGGTGGAAGATGATTAAGGAAGAAACTGATGTGGAACTTTTTCCTTAACACATGAGTACAAATACATTGTATATGCACACATGCACTACACAGAACAAAACAAATCAACAAGACAACAAAAATTCCCCATGATTGCTCAGGATGGAATCATTCATAAATCCACAATTCACTTTTATAGGATTTATAGATATAGCATTGTTATATTTTAATTTGACTCTAAAACCACAGATTGATTCAGTTCCCTTGAGTCATTTACCTATTTGAGTAATCCTTGCATTCTACCAACAAAGTTAGAACACAGAGACACATATCAATCTCATAAATAAATAGAAGTAGATCTCATACCAAAACAGTCAAGCCCCCACAAAATTTGAAAACAAAAACAAAACAAAGACAGAAAACCAAAACCAAATCGCTTGAAGTTAAAGCTTTAAACAGAGATTCAGAAAGCCTATGTGTCATTAACTACGGACTGTTAATGGATGGTAGAAAGGAAAGATCTGGCTTATTGCCTAGCTCGCCCAGAATTAACTGCTTACTTAGGTCCATTTATACTCCAAGCTTGAGATAATTGGAAAAGATGCTGATACTTCTCTCTAGTCTCTTTCCATAAACATCCCACATAGCTGCTGAAGGATGTGGGTAAATTTGTCTGTGACTTTCTGCCTTAATATACATGAAGAGAAATATGTTCGTGAATGTAGTTTGAAGGGCAGATAAATTAAGGTACAATTCAGCCTTAAAATTAATATTTCTGTCTGCCATGGAGGTCTTGCCAGTGTACAGTTCAAGTTTATTTATAGGTTTTGGTGTCAAAGACCATCTGCACTATTTTTAAATACAGTATGTTCTCATTTAATAATGTCGATTTTTACCTAACTTAGCATTTTGTAAGATAAACATCTAAGCAAAACCCCAAGAAGACTTTTTATAGAATTTTCATATTCATCCTAAAATGATTGTAGATAAAGTAGATTTTTATTGAAAGCCAAATGTGCTGAGCATAGCTGATGGACACTAGCTCTTCTAGCATTGTGTAAGTTAAGGTGAATCTTGAGAACAAAGTCAACTTGAGCTACATAAGAGTCTTTCTTAAAATACCAAGGGATGACAATGTCATTCCCAGCAGAGTACTTGCCTTGTCTTATGGTTTGAAAATGAAATGGTTCCTACCAGTTCATATGTTTAAACCCTTGGTCCCCAGGTGATAGTGTTGCCTTGGAAGTGTGAAACCTATTGGAAGTTGGCAGTCAGACTCTTGTGCATGCCAGTGTTTGAATGTTATAGAAGATGTTTGATTCTAGCTTAGTTCTCTCCCTCTGGTTCCAGATCCTCCATGGTCTAAGCTACTTTTATGACAGTTACCATGCCTCCTTTGCCATGTATATTAGTTAGGGTTTTACCTCTATGAAAAGATATCATAACCAATGCAACTCTTCTTTTTCTTTCTTTCTTTCTTTCTTTCTTTCTTTCTTTCTTTCTTTCTTTCTTTCTTTCTTTCTTTCTTTCTTTCTTTTTCTTTTCCTTCCTTCCTCTCCTCCTCCTCCTCCTCCTCCTCCTCCTCCTCCTCCTCCTCCTCCTCCTCCTCTTCTTCTTCTTCTTCTTCTCTTCTCTCTCTCTCTCTCTCTCTCTCTCTCTCTCTCCCCTCCCTCCCTCCCCCTCCCTTCCTTCTTTTCTCTTTTTTATTAATTATTTTATTTATTTAAATTTCAAATGTTGTTCTCCTTCCTGGTCCTCCCTCCATGAATTTCCCACCTCATTTTCTCTCCTCTTCAACTCTAAGAGGGTGCTTCCCACCAAACAACCCACTCCTATTCTCCCTTCTCTGGGATATCAAGCATACACCCTCCCACTGAAGCCAGACAAGGCAGTCCTCTGCTACATATGTAGCAGGGGCTACAGACCAGCCCATGTATGTTCTTTGGTTGGTGGCTTAGTCTCTGGGATTTTTGAAGGGTCTGATTAGTTGATACTGTTGTTTTTCCTATGGGGTTGTAATCCCCTTTAGCTCCTTCAGTCCTTCCCCTAACTCTTCCATTGGAGTCCCGTGGCTCAGTCCAATGGTTGACTGTAAGTATCTGCATCTGTCTCAGTCAGGTGCTGGCAGAGCCTCTCAGAGAACAGCAATGCCAGGCTCCTGTCTGCAAGCACAACATGGCATCAGTAATAGTATTGGGGTTTGATGTCTGCACCTGGAATGGATCCCAAGGTGAGACTGTATCTGGATAGCCTTTCCTTCAGTCTCAGCTCCATTTTTTGTCCCTACATTTTCTTAAGGACAATATTTAATTGGGTCTGGCTTATAGGTTCAGAGGTTCAGTCCATTATCATCAAGGTGGTAGCTTGGTAGCATCCAGGCAGGCATGGTACAGAAGGTGCTGAGAATTCTATATCTTTATCTGAAGGCAGCTAGGAGAAGACTGAATCCAGGCAGATAGTAATGGGCTTTTAAAGCCCACACCTACAGTGACATATTCTAAACAGGCACACCTCCTAATAGTGCCACTCCCTGGGCCAAGCATATACAAACCATCATACCATGATTGTACTTTCTGAATTATCACCCTCAGAAACATCCTTCCTTCCTTAATTTGCTTCAGTCAAGAGTTTGGTCACAATGAATAGAAAATTAGCTAGTATTCCCAGCATGTACAAATCTCTAAGTTCTACTGCAGAACAGCAAAAATAAATAAATAAATAAATAAATAAATAAATAAATGGTTATTGTCTTCTACTGTAACATACTCATATAAAGTAATCAATAACAAAGTAATATATCAACAAACTGGAGACTTAGTTCATAGAAGCACAAAAAGGAGCCTAGAATTACACTGGATAGTATATGGTAATAACATACATGATAGGTTTTACACATTAGAAATGGCATTACAAGCCAAGCATGGGTTATTAATATTGTCATGGGATAGTGATATTAATTGAATAGTGAGTGATATTGTCATATTTGGCTGCTACACTGCAAATTTAGTTCATGTTCTAAAATGAAATCTCATAATATTTTAAATACAACAAACAAATCATTTCAAGTCTAAAGGAAAATAAGATATTTTTCATATGCTTGCTACAAAAACTGTATATATTGAAAGATAATGATGGCACTTCCATAAGACAAGTATACCTAGTCTACTATTAAAAGAACCTAATACTTCATCTGAGTATAAGCCTCTTAAAATGGCTAGGGAAATATAAATATTGAACTACTTTGAAAACATATGTAGCTAATTAATGAGAATGAAACAGTCAATGGCCAGGAAACAAATTACATGTGTTCAACTTCAAAGTGGCCAGAGAAAAGTAATGAAAAAACTCACTGTTGCATACGATTTTATAGCCCTTGGTTTTGCAATGATGAAAAAATCTGGGCATAATCAATGGTCATGGAGGTGAAAAAAAATTACCAACTAATACCAAGTTTTTGGAAAGTAACTTTTGATTAATCACATTGAAGATAATTTTTCTAATATGATGAAAAGGTAAGTATGAATATAGATAACAGTAAATCATGTGAGTTTTAGAGACTTGGTTCACTTATTGTGCATGTATATTAAAGTTCTGTTGCATATGGAACATGTGATTTAATGTAGGTCTATCCTGGATGCTAAAATGAAGACTTTATTGGGCAACAACAAATCTAGTGGAACAGACAAAGTTCAAAATAAATAAACTTGCAGAGTGTTAGTAAGTTACAGACAGAGTGCAAAGAACCATTAAAACAGAATAATGGAGACAGGACTGAAGAAGGTGCCTGCAAATGAGTCATTCCAGAGTGACAACTCTGAAGGACTGACATTTGAATAAAGACAGCAAATGAAGAGACAAGGTTAAAACCCTGGAGGGGACTGGAACATTTAGTTAGATAACTGGAGAACTTAGGTACTGTGATTATAGCAGAGTTAACCAGAAGACCAAAAGGAGAGATAGAGAGGTTTTCCCCAGGGGCTAAGGGTGTTGCTCAGTAGTGGAATGTTTGCCTAGACCACTCACAGCTCTGAGTTTGACCATCCTTGCATCTGTCACAGGATAATGAAAGCCTTCAAATCCACAGCAGTTTTGTCTATAGTTTGCTTTGCTGGAGAATGACTTTACACAGGATCAGCTTATATAGGGCACAGCTAAAGTTCTACAAATTCACAGTAGTAAGAGGTAGAGGTTGTGGGAGCTCCAGGTTTCACCCATGGAAGAGGAGAAACTATCTGTAAGTTAGAGGTTCCACAAGGGCGGGAGAGTGATTAGAAATGACCATCTAAGAATAGCCTAGCCTGCCTAACCTGGAAATGATGTGAAAACTAGTTACTTCTTCACAGCTAAACTTGAGTGAGGTGTGCCTTAGATTTCACACTGAAGCATGTTGGCACCTACACTCTGTAGATAGACAAGCATGGAAAAGAAATGCTGGGGATTTGTGAGCTGGCAGTTGTCTAGAACTCTGGTATTCTGTGGTCTTAGGGAGTAGACTGATGTAAAGGAAGGTCCAGCCATAGTCCTGACTCCTGTTGTCTACCAGCACTCCAAACAGAGCAAGGTCATGGGAACCTGAAACGTAGCAGATGCCAAAAACAGAATCCAGTCATGCATTCCCTGATACTTTTCCCTGTAAAATGTACAGTTTAATTGCCAGTTGAAATAAAAAGAGTGAAATGATTGAAGTTGGGTTAAATCTTATATTACTTTTTAGATACTGATCATTTTCCTTAGGGGAGGTTTATTTTTCCCTCGTTAATTGAATAATTTGGCTAAAATTTCTCTTTACTAATCATTTTGGGTTTGTTTTTTCCCAAGCAACGTGTGCTCTTATATTGATGTAAGCCATTTTATAATTTCAGAAACATGTCCTTAGATCATATCTCTAAGTAAAAATCTAATTGTTTGCATTTATTATTTTACTGTATATGTTAGTAGTTTGGTCTCTATTTCATTTCTTTTTTTAGATATCTTTTTATTCTGGGGTATATTTCTCCTTTCTTTCTTTTTTTTTTTTTTTTTTATCTCTAAGTCAATTTCATATCAGCACACTCGGTACGCGTATCTCTTTAGTCCTCACATTTGCCAAGCACACAACCACAGGGTATCTTGCTTTCATAGTTTGTGTAGGACTGGGGGCAGTATAGTAATAGGATGTTTCATGTTTAGGGCTGGGAGAATCTCCATCACACTTGGATCAGTTGGTCATCATCCATGTCACTGAGGACAGAGCTCTCTTTGACTAGGCTAAGAATGGTATTGCTTCTGTGTCACAGGCTGCAGAGGATGTTTAAGTCAACTACAGACCAAGATAAGAGTATTAGGAATCTGAAGAACTCCCTTAGCCTAGTGATGCAGTGTCTCTCTTAATGTCCTAACATAATGTATCACTCCTATGCCTTTGTTCTTGCTGCTCTATTCAGATGTTCTGTGCTGTAAAGCATGTACAGTATGTAGAACGGTAGGTGTTGACTGTGAAGCTCAGGATCTAGATTTACCTGGGAGACAAGCCTCTACATCTACTCATGAGAAATTGTTTAGATTAGGTTAGATGCTGGGCTCGATTGTGAGAGACTATTCATTCATCATTTTATTAATGAATACTTAATGATCAATAGCAATATGAAATAATTCATTATTGTTGTTTCTGGGACAATTTGGGGAAAAAAAAATGTGAACCACAGCCCAAGCCCTTCTGAGCTAAACCATTTGCAGAAAACCCTTGATATGTTGACATGAAAATTTACTTAGCACTCTGAAAATGCTATATATTAGTCAGGGAGCAGGCATACCCAATCATAACTCTTGTTAATAAGTAGTCTACAGTCTCAGAGAGAATGTCCCTCACCTACTACTAGCTGAATATCATCCATCAGTCAAGCTGTTTCCAATTTGCCTGTTGGATGCTTTTCTATTGAGTAAAGAACTGACTGTTTTAATTTTTCACAGCTAAGAGATGTTGCAGCAGAAGACAGTTTTAAACAGTTGGATTTTGTGCTAAAGTGTGGAGTATTTGAAGGAATGTGAAATCAGCATTTTTTTTGTTTTCCTCTTTCTCTTTTCAATGAAAGTGAATGTCAGTATGTCCTTTAAGTTTTCGGAAGCTATTTCTTACAGAAATTGCTCAGTTAGTCAGCCATATGTAAAAATTTTCATTTTTCAAAGGGTGAGGTTTTGAGTTTAATTCCAGGAGAATTGTGAATTTTTTCTTTCCAATTTAAAAATAAATTAATTAAAGATAAGGTTTGTTATGTCACAGGCTGCCTTCCACCTCTCTAGGTTGCTAATTGAAAATTACTTAGAGTTTCCATTGCCCTGCCTCCACCTCCATCCTAAGTGCTGGGGCAACAGGTATATGCCACAATGTCCAGATTATGGGGTGCTGCAAATTAACTCAGGGCTTCCTGCCTGCTAGGCAAACACTCTACCGACTGAGCTACACCATTAGCTGTAATGAATCATTTTATAATTCACCTTTAACCTATCACCCTTCAGTCTATGGGGGCTTTTTGTCCACAGTATTTCTCACAAATATGGCATGGAGTGTAGACAGAAAAAGAATTTCCATCCTCTTTCTCAATAAACATACGTGTAGCAACACAGCTACATCAAGAGCCACCTGTAGTCAAATACTTCCAGTTGACAATAATTGGATTCAAAGTACTAAGGACCATGGAAATGAGAATATTTTTTCTACTAAAGCAGCTGGGAAAGGCTTTAATAAGTTGATCAAATTAGTGTATACATACTGAACTCATGAATATCAATACAGGGAGAAGAATCTAGTAATTGAGGACTGGGAAACTTGATAGCTCCTGGCAGAGAGAGACAGAGAAAAAGAGAGAGAGAGAGGAGAGAGAGAGAGAGAGAGAGAGAGAGAGAGAGAGAGAGAGAGAGAGAGAGAGAGAGAGATTGAAGATTAGAGTAGCTTTGAGGAAAACTGAAATTTCCAAGCTCTTCATTGACTGAAGAGAATTTACAAATTTACAGTGACTGTATTTCAGTGGTCAGATTCCCTTTTCTTTTTTGTTTCATTTGTATAAGGATAGCTTTTAAAAAGTATTTGTAAACAAATTATTTTCACCTTGTGTTTATAGATTAGAAAGCATTCTCCACAGCCTCTTCTTCAAAGTACGGAGGGGGACTGAAGTTTCCTTTATATTTAGGGAAAAGACTGTGGGTTCGCACCTATGGAAGATGGCTGGCTTTGCAGCTATTGACCAGTACCATGGAGAGTGATTTTATGCTAATTCATCAAGGGCATTAGCAACTCAAGTCAGTTACCAGCTGTGATTCTAAAGGCAGAGGCTAGCCCACAACTGCAGTTAAGTTATACCTTTACTGCTTTATTTCTCCACCTGCAAATTTGGTACACATTAAAATTAGTGTGCATTGTGGTTCTAGATTTGTATTTCTATTACAAACACTCGTCACTGCAGACCACCATGACAAACTTTTCCTACTCAAAGCAGGGCTTAACTGGTTTTCACAGAAATAACAATATACAACTGGTGTCAGTGCTGGTGTACAGACCTACCAGAGCCATGCCTGTTCTGTGTGGTAAGTCCACTCTTTAGCAACAGCAATCCTCAGCTTTCATCGTCCTGGGGGCAAGCACCAGGCAACTGGCACAATATCTGTGGCTCAGAGCGCAAGCCACCTAACCTTTCATGGCTTCCTGTGTTCTGCATTGTTCTCAGATTTCCTTAAAGTCTGTGGTCTCTGCACTCTCGCTCCTGGACGTCTACCTTCTGTTTCTTGCCTGCCAAGTGATTCAGGGGATTCTCCTTGCTGTCCTCTGTAAATGACCATGCTACTGCTCTAAAACTTGTATATAAAATAAATGGTGTGTCTTCCTGAGCCTTCTTGTGTAGTCCCTCATAGTTGTACCAACAATCATCCAAAGAAAGGAAGGAAAAAGGAAGAAAGGAAGGAAGGAAATACCAACTCTCTTCATGTCTTATAGAAATAGAATCCAGAGTTATTCTAAGTCTACAAACATTTTTAGTTCTTATAAAAACATTTATCAAAATATTAGGTCAGAAATTTTGTATCCATTCCTCTGTTGAAGGACATCTGGGTTCTTTCCAGCTTCTGGCTATTATAAATAAAGTTGCTATGAACATAGTGGAACATATGTCCTTGTTATATGTTAGAGCATCTTCTGGGTATATATGCCCAAGAGTAGTATAGCTGGGTCCTCAGGTAATGATATGTCCAATTTTCTGAGTAACCTACAGACTGATTTCCAGAGTAGTTGCACCATTTTGCAATCCCACCAGCAATGGAGGAGTGTTCCTCTTTCTCCACATCCTCGCCAGCATCTACTATCACCTGAGTTTTTGATCTTAGCCATTCTGACTGGTGTGAGGTGGAATTCAGGGTTGTTTTGATTTGCATTTCCCGGATGACTAAGGATGCTGAACATTTCTTTAGGTGCTTCTCAGCCATTCGAGTTTCCTCAGTTGAGAATTCTTTGTTAAGCTCTATACCCCATTTTTTAATAGGGTTATTTGGTTGTCTGGAGTCTAATTTTGTCAGTTCTTTGTAAATATTGGATATTAGTCCTCTATTGGATGTGGGATTGGTAAAGATCTTTCCCCAATCTGTTGGTTGCCGTTTTGTCCTATTGACAGTGTTCTTTGCCTTACAGAAACTTTGCAATTTTATGAAGTCCTATTTGTCAATTCTTGATCTTATAGCATAAGCCATTGGTGTTCTGTTCAGGAACTTTTCCCCTGTGCCTAGGTATTCGAGGGTCTTCCTCACCTTCTCTTCTATTAGTTTCAGTGTGTCTGGTTTTATGTGGAGGTCTTTTATCCACTTGGACTTCAGCTTTGTACAAGGAGATAAGAATGGATCGATTTGCATTCTTCTACATGCTGTCCTCCAGTTGAACCAGCACCATTTGCTGAAAATGCTGTCCTTTTCCCACTGAACAGTTTTAGCTCCTTTGTCAAAGATCAAGCACACAATGGAATATTACTCAGCTATTAAAAACAATGAATTCAAGAAATTTTTAGGTAAATGGATGGAACTAGAAAATATCATCCTGAGTGAGGTAACTCAATCACAAAAGAACACACATGGTATTCACTCACTGATTATTGGATTTTAGCCCAGAAGCTTGAAATACCCAAGATTCAACTCACACACCACATAAAGCTCATGAAGAAGGAAGACCAAGTGTGGGTGCTTCAGTCCTTCTTAGAAGGAGTAACAAAATACTCAAGGGAGCAAGTATGGAGACAAAGCATAGGACAGAAACTGAAGGAGGGGCTGTTTGGAGACCATTCCACCTGGGGATCCATCCCATGTGCAGCCGCCAAAGGTAGAAGCTGATGTGGATGTCAGGAAGTGCATGCTGACAGGAGCCTGATATAGCTGTGTCCTCAGAGGTCTGCCAGAGCTTGAGATATTCAGAGGCAGATGCTCACAGCTAACCATTGAACTGATTATGGGGTTCCCAATGGAGGAGTTAGAGTGAAGACTGAAGGGGTTGAAAGGGTTTTCGACCCCATGAGGAGAGCAACAATACCAACCAACCAGAGCCCCCAGGGTCTAAACCACCAGCCTGGGAGCACTTAGGGAGGGACCTATGGCTCCAGCTGTATATGTAAGGGAGGATGGTCCTGTCAGGTATAGGTGGGAGAGGAAATCCTTGGTCCCATGAAGGCTGGATGCTGTGTGTGGGGGAAATCAAGGGTGGGGAGGTGGGAGTGGGTGGGGGGTAGGTGAGGGCACATCCTCATAGAAGCAGGAGGAGGGGGATGCGATAGGGGGTTCCTGGGTAGGAGGGAGGGGAAATGGAGTAAGGGGATAACATCTGAAATGTAAATAAAATGTTCAATAAAAAAATGAAGATCAACAACAACAAAGAAATTTTGACTGCTTGCTTCACTATGAAGTTTAGGAAAGTTGGACTTCTTTCTTCAGGTTTAAGGTGAGGCTACAGTTTGTGTCCTCACTACTTCAAAGCTGATGTGTTTCCACATGAACTTCTGTACTGTTTGATAACTTGTTATTCTAAATGCTCACCAGACATCATTGAATACTACCTTCACCAATTATTGAGCAAAAGCTGTAATACATTAATATTAGAATCACATCATTACTCATTTGTAATTTATATGCAACATGTCTATAAAGGAAAACCACATTTTAAAAACTACTTGGCTACTCTGAGATTCAATTCAACTTGAAAATAGGACAGACGTTAGATTTAAAGAAAAAGTCAGCCATATCAGAGCTTTCTAAAAGGGCTTTCATTTGATATAAATGAGAATTTATTCATTTCTCTGCATTTTCTGGGGTGTGTGTGTGTGTTTGTGTGTGTGTGTGTGTTTGTGTGTTGTGTGTGTGTGTGTGTGTGTGTTTGTGTGTGTGTGTTTGTGTCCATACAGATTTGTGCAGATTAAAAGTCAATGTTCAGAACAGGGTATCAGCTAGGTGAAGGTTCAGGGGACAGGTCACTATGACTCTGCCTATGATTCACTTGTCCTTGTCTAAGTTGGTATTGTCTGAGCTGATACCCTGTTCTGAATGGTATCTGTACTCCCCTGAACACCTATGCTCCGGTGTCATTCCCTTCCCCACATCCTGCCTTTTTGTGTTTATAACTCCTGTGTGAATAAGTAAATTATGATGTGACTTAAATAATTAAATAAATTTAAAAAAATAAAGAAAAAAAATAAAAGTCAATGTTCGGTGTTTCCTTTCTCTGTTGTCCTCTACTGCATTTATTGAGGCCAGGTCTTTCTCTGAAATTTGATTTTACTCATTAGATTAGATTTACCATCAAGTCCCCTGACATTTGTATGTCTCTGTCTCCTACCCCTAATACTACTGCTATCATCACCTTGCTTGCTTGTACATGGATACATGGAATTTGAACTTAGGTCTTCAGGTTTGAGCAAAAAGCACTTTATCCACTGAGCTATCTTCCACACATCCTTGGATAATTTCATTGTAGATTTTTCTCTTCCTCCCCCTCTTCCTTTTTCTCCCTCCTCCTTTCTCTCCTCCTCTTCCTCCTCTTCCTCTTCCTCCTTCTTCTTCAATTTCACATCCTAAGTTAAAGTCTTATTTGCTGCCACATTTACAGAAATGACAATTTTCTTAGAAAATCATTAGGTACCTAAATATACTCTTTCTACTTGCTCTTTTGCATTGGGGGTTTGTACAAACACCGTTTTATATCTATATAGTACTATCTTATATTGAACATTAAAACTACAGCTCTTTTCCTATTTTAAATAGTGTTCCAGTAAATAGCTTTGTGCATACATCTTTCTCATAGACATGGCAGCTGTCTCTAGGATATCCAATTCTGCCAGCAAGATTGTTGGATTAGAGAAGAATTGCATATCTTATCTTGCTAAATGTGGCCAAATCCCCCTCCTTTAGACTCATGCCTTTGGCAAACCTAGAGGCTATGAAAGAGAAATCTGCTTCCTTATAGTTTTGCCAAAAGAGTATACAAACTTGAATTTTTAACAATGAAGGGGTTCAGAAAGAAATCATTTCAATGTCATCTTTCATTGCTCTTGACGTTCTTTTCTTATTCCCTGCATTTCTGTATAATTCTTCTTCAAAATCTTCTTCAAACTAGATTTTTCTATTTATTTACATATGTGTTTATTTGTGCAGGAGGTGCATGTGTACATGATATTCACATTTATGTGTACAGGTTGCTGTGCACAAATGTGCACATGTATGGAGGCTAAAGCTTGAGATTGGGTGGTCAGTTGAGATTGCTCTCAACTGTTACTGAGCCAGGGGTCCTTGGTGAACCCAGAGTGCACCAACGCCACCAGCCCAGCCAGCCAGCTTATCTCAGTGATCCCTTGTATCTCCACCCTCATCACTGGAATTGGTGGTGGGTTGGTTTGCTTGTTTAGTTTTTGCTGAGTGCTGGGGATTTGAACTCTAAATCTTACACTTTTGGGGCAAGTATTTTATCCTGAGGCATACCCCTAGCCAGATGTTCCTATTTGTGAATATTTTTCTATCAGATGGTTGAGCATATTTACTTTCTTTACAAAGATTTTCCTATTAGGATAACTAACATTCCATTTTATGCAGGTTGCTCTTAGAAATCTTGAGGTCAATTTCTCCCCACATAACATTTTTTTTTGAAAATATAAAATGTTCTGATCTATTTTATTAATTTTCAAAGGCCAATACTCTTATTTGAAAATCTGCTGCACATTTGTAGTGTTCAAGTTTAATTATCTTTTGTTTATGAAAATATTAACTTTTTATTTATAATGGCCACCCTATTCAATTCTCATCTTAATTGATATTACAGGTCTATAATTTATTCATGCACTGTTTTTCTCTCCTAGATCTGTCACTTGTCTCATTTGACCATTTTTTTCATCAAAAGTTTTATTTTAAAAGTGTTTCTTTCCTATGATTTTTGCTCCAGGTATTATATTTGGTATTATCCAAAAATATGAGACTGCAAGTCTCATGCAGTCTGGGCCATCCTTAAAGTCATTATGAAATCAAAGCTATTATAAAATCCCAGTCTTCTGTTTCCATTCCCCACAGGCTTGGGTAGCATTCTGCACCACATAACTGCTTCATTCTTAAGTTTTTTCATAAGCTATTTTTCATATCTATGTGTTATTTAATTTCAATTTTATATTTTACAATTATGGCTAGTGCACTGCATTTTAGGGGTAGGTAGGATGCTATGCTATCACACACAATAATTTATTGTAGTTTTAGAAGTCTTTAAATTCTGAATGTGGTGTGTAGCCTACAACTATCCAAAGCCTATATTAGCAACATTATCAAGTTTTTAATTGGTATTTAGTCTATTCATTCTCTCTTTCTTTCCCTTTTCTTATCCCATTCCTTTCTTCCTTCTTCACCTCCCTCCCTTCCCCCTTCCTCCCTAGTCCCTCTTTCCTTTAATCCTCTGTCTTTTGTTTCTTTTTTTCTTTCACTTTTATTTTTGAGAGAACGTTTTGCTGTTAAGTGCATGCATCCGGAATGCCTATTTAGCCTAAATAATTCTTTCCTTAACTTAGCTTGGATATACTAGCATTTGCCTGTTTGTGGGTTCCTGAATGAGCCACATAAACTCTTCATTAACATGTTACAGTAATGTACAGTGACAAACAGGCCTATGCCCTCAGTACTGGAGGAGTGGAGATGCAAGGATTATAAAATCTAAGGCCAAACTGCATAGCATAGTGAGACTCATATTTAAAAAGAAAAAATAAAATAAATAAAGCAAGCTGGTAAAGTATGGGTACTTGACTCACTAGATCCTTTCTTATAGGACTGGCTTTCACTTTATTCACATTTCTTGAATATCTCTTATGTGTGCCAAACAGAATAAAAATAATTTTCTCTCTGTGGATTTAAACTTTCTTTGGGATTAGAAAGGAGATATGGAAAAAAGTTTAATATAATGAGGTATATAGAATAGCAAATCAAATATTCTAACTAATGTTCAAAGGGACAGACAAAAAGATAGAAAATTCTATAGATGTTTTAAAGCCCAGAGTAGAGTAGGCTGTGAAAATTTGAGTAGCAAGTTAGAGCTTTTTCAAGATTGTTATATTTGAGAAAAATGATCACATTTCACAAAATTCTTGGCACCGACGGAGATGTCTGTGTGTATATCTACAGGAGTGTATTTTGCAATAAATAAATTTCTGGAATTGACTTGATCAACTTCGGTGAGGTTCGACATCACAAACAGAACTTTGGACACCTAATGATTGACCTGAAAACTAGAATTCAGGAGATAGTATAGGACTAGTCTGAACTTAAAGGAGAAAAAGGATTCAGAGATCTGAGGAAGCAGTAGAGACAAGTGAGATCAAAAACGCAGCTCAGGGGACCACTAAGGCAATGAAAGGAAGGGGATAGAGACAGCCATTCATGATTGTCTGGAATCTGCAGTCTATGGCTAGAGCTCTGCATAGCTTGCCAGGCACAACAGAAGGAACTCACACAGAAAAAAACACATCCATTTCCCACTACTCAGTGAAAACTTTCTTTTACCAATGCCTTATGTATCCTTAGCTCTCTCCATCCTTTCTGATATGTTACAAATCTTTCCCTTAAAAACTAATGAGCTTTTGTGGTTGTGTTGCTGCTGTTTTCCTTTGAAACAGTTCAATTAACGTCTCTTATTACATTGGAATATGTCAGCAACACCACATGGCTTTCTGTAGTAAGCACTATTAAGTCTTTAATCTTGAATTAAACTTCCTTCAGGATTAAAAAAAAAAAAGGACTCCCTGCATTTCCTTTGATATTTCTAAGCACTCAGTGCAGGACTGGGTTCCAAGCTGAATTGAGCTTTCTGCTTCTCTGGACTAGAAATCTTGTAGTTTTTCTTTTAAATACAATTAAAGATAATTAAAGACGAATGCTCTGTAATGCTACTTCTCATCCTCAAAAGATATTTCTTCACCCTCAGGATGCTATTTTCCTCTGTTATGGTCATACTTTGCTCTTAAAAGTTCCTTCAAGGCATGGACATATTAAAAAAAAGAAAGAATTAAACCTAAAGGAACAATGTTACTTTTTTCTAAATTTTAAATCAAAAGAAATAGAAACATAGGACTGAGGGAGATGAATCCATAAGTAAAGTGTTTGTTTTCCAAGTATTGAATATCTGCATTCAACTCACAAAAATCACATTTACAAAAAAGAAAGAAAGAAGAATGTTTGTATGAATTTGTAATCCTTCCACTCAGGATGAGGAAACAAGAAAAGAAGCTCCTTACCTTCAATGGCTACGCTCGCCTACTTGGTAACTTCCAGGTAACTAACAAAAAGGAAGTGGAGGTGTAGCAAGATGCCTGGAGAAGGTACTTCAGGCCTCGACAGAGAGCCTGAGCTTGATCCCTGGAGCCCACACTGTGAAAGGAGAAAACCGACTCCCTGAAAGTTGTTCTTTGGCTTTTACACACATGCTGTGACATGTACATTATGGTACATGTGCTGAGACCGATTTGCTGTGGCACATACTCACCCTGCCCTGACACATATACACATAAGTAAATAAATAAATAAATAAATAAATAAATAAATAAATAAATAAATGTAATAACTGCTTTTAAAAGGAGACAAGAAATAAAACAATGTGGACAGCATATACAGAATACAAGTCAAGATTGTCTACTATGTACACATCATGCACACACACAAATGACAAATTTTTCTTAATGGCTATGATTTGGTAGGTTATTTAGGAAAGTTTTAATATTAAAAATTTCATATATGTTTTAATAAAAGAGAAAAATCTGTGCCAAGTCTGCTACTGTCTGTTATGCTCCTATAAGATTTTATTTCCATATATAAATATCTACTTATGCATTGACAATTTATAAATATTTTATCATTATATGATTAAGTGTATTGCTATCACTCATGTCTCCAGTTCTTATTTCTGTTGTGACTCAAAGATATTTGAAAAGAAAACACAAGTATAGACAATGTAATATTGATATTTTCATGCTAATAAAGGAAAACAGACAGAGGTACCAGTTACTGCTTGTTTAATATTTCAGGAATATCATCTACACTATATTAAATAGCAATGACAATCTACCTATGAAATGCAGCTTCTGAAACTCCACGAACTAATTCAACTGAAGCAATGCAGCTCTAATATGAAAAGAACAAGACACCACACACACACACACACACACACACATACACACACACACATACACACACACATACATACTCCTAGTTAGAGTTATAAAGGACAACATTTAGCTGAGGCCAGATTACAGGTTCAGAGTTTCAGTTCATTATCATTGAGGCAGGAGCATGGCAGACTCTAGACAGGCATGATGTGGGAGGAACTGAGAGTACTGCATATTGTTCCAAAAACAAACAGGGGAAGATTGACTTCCAGGCAGCTAGGAGGATGGCCTTAAAGCCAGACCCACAGTGACACACTTCTTCCAAGAAGGTGCCACATCTACTCCCACATGGCCACACCTCCAAATAGTGCCACTTCATGAACCAAGCATATTCAAACCAACACACACACACACACACACACACACACACTCAACACTCACAACACACACACACACACACACACACACACACACACACACACACACGGGCACACACTTTTTAGAAAGCAAACTGATGATAACCGAGAGCGCAATCCTTTTATTTGGTAGCTGTGATTGTCACTTCAGAGGCTAACTTCTGAATAAGCTCACCCTTTGGAGTTCTTTTTGAATTCTGGCTGGCTCGTTCAACTCAGCTGTTCTGGTTCAAACTCTCTCCAAACTGACTGATTCAATCTGCTTTCTCTCACTTTCTCACTGAATTGCTCTACTCGGTTATAAACTAACTCTGGCAATTTGTTCTAGTCTCCTGGCTCCTTCGTATTCTCTGGATTCAACTGCCTCTGATGCCCTGCACTGAACTGCATGAACTCAGGAACAAACTCACCTCCACTGGACTCACTGTATCAATTCCCAACTGACTGTGCACTCACTGCACTGACTTCAAACTGAATTCGTCCAACTCAACTCCATTCAACTGAACTGACTGAACTGACTCCCCTTTCTTTCTCTCCTCTGCTGCTTTAACCAGCTTTTCTCCTGAGAGCTGGCCATATCCTATCTCTGACTCATTCTGTCCAATCTTTATCTGATTCTGTCACTTTTTCTAACTCTCAATTAGACCTCACTTTCAAATATGGCTAGTTCCTTTCACAAACTTAAGCTTACAGACATTGTTTGGAACTAAAGGTGTGTACTAAGGTTGTGGCAGAATTCCAGCCAGATCATACTGTGTGTCTGCATTCTAGCCTGATTACACAGACTAGAAGGTCTTCTGATATGATCCCTTGTCAGAGAAGCAATGTTTTGCATTAAAATTCCTCTACACCATCCTGTATTTGGTCTACTGTTGCTTAGGATTTCCCATATTTTTCTATAAAGATTATTTCCTGTTGCTACTTGGCTTACTTTTGGCAATAATGACCATGGTCAAAACTTCAATCAAGTATAATTAAAGGTATTTTTCAATGAGTACCATTGGTATTGTGAACCCATCAGCTCTCTGTAGATTAGCTATGTGATTTATTTAAGACCCAAAGAAGTTCATTGTTAATAATTTATTTGTATCTTTATGTGTTGCAATTAAAAAATAAAGGTGTCTTAATAGGTGTTCTAGAGGCTAAGAAGCCCAAAAACATGGAAGTAAAATCTATGAAGGCACACAGAGCAAACTTGGGAGCTTGTGTATAACAAAGTCACTATCAATAAACTATTAGTTTGTTTACCTGTTAATTCATGGCTAGATCTTGATATTCATAAGGATAGTTTTCATATGACTCAATGATCTCTCCAGGTCCCACCTTTAAATATCACTCACATATGAATTTGAGGAGATACATTTAAAACAATAAGTCATAACAAAATTTAATATAATGCAATGTAATTTAGGTAAGTAATACTCACCTGGTTGATTTAATTTACATTGACTTTATCTCAAAGTTTTCAAAGTCAGGGTAAGCACACAGAGTTAGAAAATATTTGAAATGCTATTAAACCAGGGTCCTTGTTGGCCTTGTGGAAGAACAGAAGACCCAAGAGGAGAAATGGTCTGACCCAGGACAGCCAGTTTGCCATTTGGTTGTAGGGCTCAGAGCCGCTCCATGACTTATGGCTCATTTTTCTCCAAAGATTCTGCCAGAAATGACTGATTTTTCCAAAGCCACCTTAATCCCTAGGGTGGTAGTTAATCCCCTAAGAATTTTAAATAACCATAGTGCAGCCCCTTGCTGCCTTACAAATATTTCATAAGCAGGAAATCTCACACCAGTTCTTTACTAGCATTCAATTTTAGGGATTTGTGTTCCCTGTTTCTTCGTTCAAAGACCAAATAATAAATTCATTTCAACTTTTAGTTATTTATAGTCATTAATTTTCTTCTTCTATGCATGAATTGCTAAGCTTATTTTTTCTTCCTGGTACCTTCTTAACTGTGAGTATTCCTGGGAACGCTTGTTTTCTTCTCATTTTGTTCTGTTTCTAATATTAATTAAAGTTATGCTTCTGTTCCATGATTTTCACAAAAATTCCTTCCTAAAACCTCTTTTCTGGGTGCTAATCACTATGATGTCCTTTCTTGATTTCAGTAGTCTTGAATGACAGTACAGTGAAGACTTGGAGGAAGACTTTTTTCCTGGATATAGGACTGTGGATGAGAGTTTGATGACCAATTTGTTGTATCTTATTTCTCTCACAATTAAAATGGAGAGAGTACTGGCCTTATAAATTCCTCAAAATCTGGTTAATAATGAAAAATTCAAATGTGTGATACATAGGACACCTGGCATTTTTAGAATTTAATAATTTATTGTGACATTATTACTGTAAATAATATAACATTATTATTCAAAATTATTATTCTCACTACACATTGTAAAAAATATGTTTAGTCATATGTAAAGAAAATAAGAGTCCATGTATATAAGGGAAATGGGGAACTCTAACATGCAGTTCTAATAAATAAATAGTGTACCTGTCTATGTAACATGAAAGTTCTTACAGCAGACAAAATATAAGACAATTATATTCACATACTTGATAGCATGTATCAGGCCTATGATCCTTGATAACACAAGACCACTAGGTGGAGGACCACATTGGCCAAGATTATCCAACTGGAGATTTGCAGAGAACTCAACTCCAAGGGAAGAGACCGTGTTAGGCAGATTGATGGGCAGGAAATTTGAGAGATAGAGGGCTGCACAGGGGATAAGTGGAAATCTATGACACTCAAGAAGTACTGAGGGGCGTCCAGGCTGGAGATTGAGACTTGCATAGATTTTGGTCTGGAACTTTGATTATGCATGAATTTCTTGAAGCTCCAGTAAGCCATGGTCAGATGTAGAGTCAGGATATAAGCAGAATCATTGAAAGATATGTAGTGCTGGCAGATTTAAAAGTGATCAGTTTGGGAGCTTCAACTATTATGTTGAGAAGCCAGCATGACTATGGAGTTAAAAATAAGGACAGTGCTGCCTAGTTAGTGACATGTAATGTAAGGGTTCATGATTCACCTAAGAATGATACCCAGACTCATATAATATGTAAAAGCAAAGAGTGTTTAATTCTGTAGAAGTTTAACATGCTGGAGTCTCCCATTATCAACATAGAGAGACAATCAAATGAGATCTCAGGCCAGATTTAAAACACATTAGGGCAATTCTGAGGTAGGTGACCTTTATCTTGCTCCATCTCTAGAGACATTCCAGAACCTTCCAGGGGTGTGGGACCTGCAAACTGTTGCTGGGGAGGTCTGGAAACTTGCTGAAGAATTTTAAAAACTGCTGCTGACCCATTGTCCTTGCCTCAGGCCAGGTGGCAGGGCAGCTTCTGAGGTCTGGACTTACCCATTTCTTGGAAACAGAGATTTAGGCCTTGTTTCCTGAACTACCAGTTTGAAGCCTGTCATGGAGTCAGCTTAACCTTCTCAATCTTAGAACTGAGGAGCAATAAGGAAAACCCATTGTAGAATAAAGTAGAAACAAACCTGCTAACATCAAAGCTTAGGTCAGTGATACAACTACCTATGGAGATAAAGCCCAGAATTGTATCAGGCAGATGCTACAGTGTACCCTGGCTGTGATGTACAAAACCAAGACAAAGGCAGTGAAGAAAACACTGAAGATGAACCAGATGTTATGGGTGTTAAACAGTGATGTCAGCAATGATGAATCACAATGGGAAATTAAAAAAAGAGAGAGGAAAAGAAACTTTTCAGAGGAAAACTATAGAATAGAGACCTGGTGGAAATTCTAGTAACGAGAAGAGAAGAAGCTACATGAAATGAGAAATCAAATCCACATAAGTGGAAACAGTGGATAAACTTAATAGTGGTATGGGGAAACGTATCTCAAACACAATTCTCTTATATAAACAGACAACAAATGAATAACCAACATATTAAACAAATTAAATGGAATGACATCAGTGGCACATGATCTAACTCCTACCTAATTAATGATCCAAATGGAAAAAGAGTGAAGCAAATAATGTATCTGAATCTACACTGGGCAGGCTTTTGGAGTACAGCAGATGTGAAGGTTAGCTTCTAGGGAAGTTCCAAAAGGGATGGAGTAAGTACCTCTTGTGGGCAAGAACTCTGTCTGTAGAACCAAGATCATTTAGAAGGTCTTACAAGTATATCTTTAGAATGGATTCTGGACTTCAGGGCACAGCGATAGACAGACCTGTTCAGATAGACAGACCACTTCAGACTGTTCAGGGCATCTAATTGGGAGTCCAGCCTTGGTGTCACATTTCTTGTTCCTTCACACCCTGAAGGAAATATCTAGACTTTGGTTTGGCAGGGAAAAGTTCTCTGCAACTATTGCTTCATCTCTGCTGTGGAAAGTTTAGAAAAAAAACTGAGACACAGGAAAGTTATATGTTAAGTATTTTGTTGCTGTTCTTGTTGTTTCTCATCAAGCCTCATATTTGAATATTTGTGGGCACCTTTGCTGGCTGTGTATTTACTTCTGTAATGAAACTTTCAGACAACCCCTAGTCACAGAACATGAAACCTCCTATTCAGCTCCATAATTGTGAGACTTTTGTCCATCCAGGATATATAGAACAACAAACTTGCCAATCAGTTTCTTAAATCCTATATATTTATTTTTCTTTTAGATTTTGGCAGCAAATACTGAAAGTAGCCATGTGTGAAGTTCCTCTTCATTTTTTTTTCTGCCCTAACTGAGGAAACTTAACAATTATCAGTAATATCTATGATCTTATTAGGGAATTCTCTCCTGTGTTCCCAGGCAGAACAAATACTGACATTTGCAGGTTGTTGTTGTTGTTTTTTTTTTTTCTAATTTACAATGTCTCTTGATATTAACAAGACATGGCAGTGCTTAGCTTTGGTTGATAAACCAAGGTGATTCACCATCACCCTCAGTATGGTTTGTGACAAGGTGATGATTGAGGATTAGATATAATCAGATATGAAGACTTACAACTTCAATTCTGTACTGGTTAATTTTATGTGTCAACTTCATTGGACGCAGGAATGCTCAGGTTGCTGACGTCACAATATACTTTGCTTTTGTGGGTGCTATTTTCTGGAAGAATTTAGCAGACCGAGTACAAAAGGAATCATTCCTGTTGATGTGGTATGAACTGTGCAACCAGAGAGACAGGAAAAGAAAGAAGGTTGCTTTCTTAGACTGAGCATCGATCATCTCCTACCTTTAGGCTCCCTTCTTGGTTGCCAGTTCCTTTAAAAAGTATAGAACAAAAAACACTTGATATTGAACAGATCTTGATAGTGTTTTTCCCTTTCTTCCACTCAAAATCTCTTACAAAATGATAAGGGTGACTATCAGTTTCTTATTAAAAATGTTTGGATATGGATAAGTTTCAGATAACTTGTCTAAACTTCTACAAAATTCTTATATAGTTTCAAGTTTGGGTTTGATCCCAGGTCTATGTATTGGTTAGTTTTTGGCTAGCTAATGCAAATCCAGACAGGTCTAGGAAGAGAGAAACTCAATAGAGGAGCTTCCTTCATCAGATTGGCCTGTGAACATTTTCTTATTCATGACTGCTTTTGGAAGGCACAGCACACTGTGGGTAGTGCTACACCTGGGAGGGGGCGGTTCTAAGTTCTATAAGAAAATTAGCTGAGCAAGCTGACAAACTATATTTCTCCATGGTCTCTGCTTTACTTTCAGTCTCCAGTTTCCTGCCTTGAACTCTTGCCTTGGCTTTCCCTGAGGATGGACTGTAACCTGTAAGTCGAAATAAACTGTTTACAAAAAAAAATCATAGCTTCATTTATGTCAGTGCATTATTCTAACAACAGAAAGCTAAGTAGGACAGTTCAATTACCTAACCCGTTGTTTTTATGAGTGATCTTCCCAACCCAATCTGTAAGATTAAAGGAACATAGATGTGTTTCTATTTGTATGTGCACGTCCGTAAATTCTTCTACAGGTATCATCACAATTCCACTTCCTCCTGACTGGAATGTATTCATTTTAAGAAAGCTATATTCCGTAAATTAAGTTAGTTGATGTCTTTACAGCTCATCATTCCAATGTTTATAAATATTTACATATGTATATTAGTCTATATTGAAGGTCTGAGGAATCATTTTCTTGTGTGCTTTAGAGAGAAGAGGATTTTGAATACTTAAGTATATGTGAGAGAGTAAACATGAGAAACAAAATTAGTCCTGGAATTAAAGTGAAAAAATGAGTATGGCCTCTGTTTCAGTGTTTGAACTTAAGCTGTCCAATATAGTATGGGCCAAGGTCTCAGTAACTCCCTTTAGGTGTTGTTCTGATACGTTTATTTAGTTGTCTAAGCACAAAGAGGTATTTATTTTTCACACTTGACTTTAGAAGTTCTTAAACAAATGGTCTATTCCTGAGTGATGATCCAGATCATGTCTCCAAACTGCAGAGAGTGTCCTACACTGACAACCCGGTATAAAATGGTAGATAGGATAACTGAACTGCGAGACTCTACCCCTGCATCTATTTGCATTGTTTTTTTTTCCTTGGACAATTTGGTTTATCTCCAGAGGCAGAATGTTTCTATGAACTAGCAGGCACAGATAATATTTTAGAGGACAAAAGGAACATATACATATATATAATGTGAGCTAACTAACAAATTGGAAAGTTTCCTAATCACTTTTGTACTCATCCTTGGTTTTCATTAACCAATAACCTCCCTTCCCATCTCCATCTTAAGGAATTTTTCCATGTCCCTTCTTTTGTATTACTATACTGGACTGGTTAAAGAAGTTAGTGTGAGATGTGAATTCTTGTGCCCATTCTGAATTTGGTAAGTATTATATGTATATTGAATTAATCCTAGTTAAATAATCATATGTAAAAATTGCTAGGATTTTTTGTCTTAAGATTCACATTCACATGGTATTCATCAGACATACCTAGAATCTGGAGATCTGTGTGACTTCTTTGCCCATTTTACATGGTAAAAATAAGTAAACAACAGAATCGTAAATCCAAGGAATCGTATCTCAATATAGTTTTAATCTTTGAAGAATTTTTATATGTGAATATTAATATCTATGTTTTTGCATGTTAACTGTGCAAATTTTTTGAGGTATGCACACATTAATGAGATTAACAGTTTATCTCCGGCGTATATGGTAATCATTTACAGCTTAACGTTAAGTTTAAATTTTATTTCAATTATAATTTGCAACATAAAATGGTTTTACTTACTTTAGTTTTAATTTGATTTTTTAAAAAGAATAATTGTTTCCTATGGTAGAGTTTAGTTTATTATATAAAACATTCACTGTGGTATGGAATAAACATTTGATTTTGTTTTAGATAAGACTACTATTTTTCTTTTTTGATGCTTTTTGAAGTGTTTCTTTAAACGATGTCTTCTTTAGTTTATTTAAAATTGTGACCCTCAATTTCTACCTGTTAGGAAATTTTCCAGACACCTTACACATTTTAATTTTGTATTTAATTCAATTCTGGATATATATCATGGTTATTGTAGCTCACTTCATAGCACAGAATAGAGTGTACCTTAGTGAAACTACAGGAAGTTCAAAAGTATGATTTTCTTCCATGTTGTCTTATCTGGTCCTATGGGTTGGTGCTATAGTGGGGACAACAGTGCTAGAGATTTTCTGACTGATTCTTCTGTCACTCACTCTCCAGCTTCTACTCTAGATTCTTCCCCAGACCTTGTAGTTCTTTATGTTTCTGTTTTGTTTAAAATTGAGGACATTGGTGTCAGTCACCTCTACAAATGAGATTTGTGTAAACCCAATTCCCTGATCATTTTATCTTTATACAATGTCTCTTTTCATGCCTGGCTAACTACCTTGCTATAACGTATGAATCTCATGTCAAAAGACTTGTCCCATGATCCTTTCAATTGGTATAGAAAAAGATTTTAAATGTCTTAGTTGTTAAATTGGTATTTTGTGAACAGTGCATAAATGCTATTGAGGAGTACCATATGTACCTTGGTAATGCCTAAGATCCCCAGCAAGTATTTTTTTTTTTTTTCATCCAGGGTCTCTCACTGGACATGGAGCCTTGGCCAAAAAGTTCAAAGCATCTCTGTCTCCTGTTTCATACCTCTTGGGTTACAGCTATGCATACTTGAAGCTGACTACTTCTTTTTTCCCCTAAGATGCTAGAGAATCAAAACTGGGTTTCTCATGTTTGTACAAAAGGCAGTTACCAATTGATCAATATCCTCAGTGAAATTTTTGGATTATAAACCTTGTGTAAATAATCTGTGCAAAAATATGCATCAGGAGTTTAATTTATGCTTAGTGATCACAACAATTACCCGGTTACATTTTTTATCTCCTTGGCTGTGAGGTCAGACAATTCAGGGATGGGGAACAGGGCTAGGCAACAAGGCCAACTACAAAGGCATGAAGGGTTCTGCCTTTTTCCTTTTTGCCTGAATTTGTTGCTAAGCATTAAATACATAAATATTTTAAATTCTTTGAATTGAGAAAAATGCTGTGATGTCTCATATGATTCAATGTGCATATGCACTTCAGATGGATTGAATTATTAATGAGGCTTTATCTCACTTTATTGTTATCAATCTTTTTATTAAACTTATTTGTTTATTTTGTGCCTCTGTGTGATAATGAAGGCATGTGTCATTACACCAGGTGGAAGTCAGAGGAACACTTGCAGGAGCTGATGTTTTCTTATTATTACATAGGCCTTGAGAATAGAACTCAGCTCTCAGTCTTGACATCTCATCTACTGAGCCATCTCATTGACCCAGTCCTTAACAATATTGTGAAGAGTTCTCACAAAATCCACATTATAATATTTTCAGTAATATATTGTAAGAGTTTTGGTATGAATAAAATCAATGCAGCTATTACAGATATACTATAAAGATTGATAATATTTAACAATTGATATACTACAACATGTATCAATCTCTATCATGGATATGCAAATCAAGGAAATTAGCGCAGAGAAGAGGCATCACAACCTCATGCTTTGCAAGATCTATTTAACATGGGCAAGAAATGAAAAATATCTGAAATATCTATTGTCTGATGAATGGATAAAGAGAATCTGAGATGCAAACACCGGAAAGTACCATTGGGCTATAACAAAGAATGTACTCCTAGTTGCTATATCATGAAATGTTCCAGAATTCAACACATACCATGAAATATAAACATATTACAGACAGATTAGCACTGTGTGATCATGCTTCCATTGGAATGTTGAATCTATATGCATAGAATATAAAATGGTGGCTTCCAGAGATGTCAACCAGTGGGGAAGTCATTAAAGGCATAGAATTATAAAAGAATTACCTTTAATATAAATGTTAATCCAGTGGCTGTATTTCTTTTCCTTAAATTAGTCCCTTATAACAATACAAAGAAACCAAGATTCATTTAAAACTGCACCTTAATAGCTGAACAGTTAAATGATCTAGCTTAGCCTCCTAGGCTAATCTGGCTACCTCCCAGCTCCATCTCATGATACTTGAATATTATTAATCTGCCTCTTTGGACTTCAGGTGTATTTCCATGATCTCTCTCCAGACCCCTTCCTCATAGTTCCAATATCTCCATCTTCCTTGCTGATCTGATCTCACCTCTTTTCTCTCTTTCCTCTGACTGGCAGTTGTCCACCCTATTCTGCTAAGTCATTAAGTGATCAGAATTTTTTGGCAAGGCAGAGACTGAATGCTAAGAATTGTTTACAAAAATTTCGATAAGAGATTCTTGGTATAAGCATTACTATGCCATCTCCAGATTAAAACAAGATATGAGAGCAGAGAAATCAGCATCTGAATAACCCAATGGTAAACTTTACACAGTGCACAAAAACATTATGCTTACATGAAATGGACAGTTTCTTAGCAGAAATCACAGGTTGATGATTCTCTAGGGTTTTAGTGATGGACCAAACAGCATTCACAATTAACATTTTAAGAACATCCCAAGACTTTGAGGAACTGCTTCTTTCATTGTGCTGTTAGTGTTCTTACCAAGTAGCATATGCTCTCTGATCCCAGAGAATATACTTTCTGTTTCATAGATACTAAGATACCAGAGGACTCTAAACGACCCTCTCCAACCAAGGAATTATCATTTCCTGTAATTTAGTTCACATTATTTCTTCTATATTTCCTCTTCTAAACTGGTGGGAACCTAGAGACTCAAATTGGAGCCACATGATGAGCATCATCTGCTGCTGCCAGAAAAGATGGACTTTCCTGGGTTTCATGGATTTATTTTCATAAGGATATAGTGATCTCTTTCTCTATCTCCATCTCCATCTCCATCTCCATCTCCATCTCCATCTCCATCTCCATCTCCATCTCCATCTCCATCTCCATCTCTATCTCTATCTCTGTCTACCTCTATCACTATATTAGGAACAGCATAGGCAAAATTAGAATGCTCTCACTTGTTTTTCATCTTCAACTGCCCAATGCCGAGTGGAAAAGACCAAGTTCCAGAGGACACTGGAAACAGGTTGTTGCTCTGTAGGGAAGGTTGGCTATAGTCATGGTGTTGTCTGGGATGTGTTTTCACTTGAGGCATGAGCTTTTCTCCCAAGAATCCAGGAATTAATTCCACATTATTCTACAAATGGTTCTCAGGCATGAGAGGTGGCTCTTGTCCACAGGCAGTTTGCATCAGGACAATGGGTCTCTTTGAAGATGTCACGAGTTCTCTTTCACTTAAAAGTAGTATGGATATTTCTAAAAGAACTAGAAGTAGGTCTGGTGTATGATCTATTTATCAAGTACTAATCACAATAACTAACTTGTGAAACTAACTTTGGAGTCTGATAGTAGAAGAATGGATGGATAAGTGAATAAAAGAATAAGTGGATGAATATATATCGTATGTATGTCTATATGTGTATATATATGTATATGTTTATATATGATATACACATCTATGTGTATATTATATATATATATATATATATATATATATATATATATATATTCCATGGATGAGGTTTAAGTTTAGAGAGTTAGAAAGGAATTTTCTAAAGTTGTTTACTTATGATGACCTAACCTCATAATACTGCCTTCTAAATATATTTATACCTATAGACAAATTCTGTGTAAGCTCAATCAGAAAAAGAAATATTCAAATGAAGAGAATCTTGCTATGAAAGCTTTACTGTAAGTTTGTTTGAAACCATAATTATATTAAACAACATATGAGTGAAACCAAGAAATAAATGCATGTGTGTTGAAATGGTGTCTAAAAATACTTGGTATAAAATTAATCCAAATAATTACAGAATTTAATTCAACAAAGCAATTCTTGCCATTAAACAGATTGTAATACATTTCTAAGTGTTTGAATGGCACACAAGTGAAAATTCTGTATTCAGTCGTTGGAGCTGAGGGTGTAGCTCAGTCCTAGTGGACTCAGGAGCACTTGCCCAGCCATGTCATAGGATGGAGTCAAGGATTACAGGATACTCTTGTTAGCAAGAACTTTCTCTGAAGCTCCTAGCTTTCCAGGATTTGTTTTGAAGGTGAATAAGCCATTTGACATTAGAAAAGTAAAGCCTTAAAATTCATAGGTGTCACAAATGATCCAAAACAGAAACATTTGGCAAAAGTAATAATAACAGTCATTGGAGTTGTTATAATTAACCTTCCCATTCCTTTGTTTGTTTGTTTGTTTTTTGTTTTTTGAGACAGGGTTTCTCTGTGTAGCCCTGGCTGTCCTGGAACTCACTCTGTAGACCAGGCTGGCCTTGAACTAAGAAATCTGCCTGCCTCTGCCTCCCAAGTGCTGGGATTAGAGGCGTGCGCCACCACTGCCCGGCAACCTTCCCATTCCTAGTAATGAATAGCATTTATTTATCTTTCTGGTAACATAAACATTTTAAAAAATTTTTATTGGATATTTTATTAATTTATATTTCAGATGTTATCACCTTTTCCTATTTCCTCCTATCCCATCATCCCTCCTCCTGCTTCTGTGAGGGTGTACCCCTCTCTACCCACCCATTCCCACCTCCCCACCCTCCAATTCTCCCACACTGGGGCATCCAGCCTTCACAGGACCAAGGACCTCATCTCCCACCTATGCCTGACAAGGTCATCCTCCCTTACATATAGAGCTGGAGCCATGGGTCCCTTCTTATGTACTCTCAGGCTGGTGGTTTAGACCCTGGGAGCTCTGGTGGGTTGGTATCCTTGTTCTTCCCATGGGGCCACAAACCCCTTCAGCTCCTTCAGTCTTCTCTCTAACTCCTTGATTGGGAACCCCATGATCAGTTCAATGGTTAGCTGTGAGCACCCACCTCTGTATATGTCAGGATCTGGCAGACTTCTAAGGAGACAGTTCTTTCAGACTCCTGTCAGCATGCACTTCCTGGCATCCACATTAATGTCTGCCTTTGGTGACCCAATATGGAATGGATACTTTTGAATAATGTGTGAAAAGATTATAAATGGGTCCAATTTCCAAACATCTTAACTTCTGAGTACAAACCTGGGTTTTATAATAATCTTATGATGATCATTATTTGATGTTAGCAATATCAATTTTATGAAAAATGTACTTTAAAGAAAGGCATAAATACAATTGAAGTAATGGTATTGATTATTCGTTTAACTGAATGAACTATCTTAATTCAAAAATACACAATTTACATTGTTTTATAGAAACATAAACTGATATGTGTAAGAAACAGCTGTGCTTAGTTAGTTATGGGTATGACAAGAACAATTTGGCACATGTCATCTCTTAATATAATTATTCATAAAAAATCATATCACACCCTCTCCCAGCGAGGCTCATAGATCATCCTGGAAGAGGAAGGAGAAAGACTGGAATAGCTAGAGAGAGTAACACCTGCAGCAATGCATTTTTTGTTAGACATGACAGAGCCTGGAGCTGCGTGCACAAGTCCTTTGCAAGCTCAAGCAGGAGATAGTCCCAGCATAGACAGGGAACATAAACAGCATAGGTTGGGCTCACAAAGTCCTCCCTGGGAGGAATTGACAAGTAATGGATGCTGGGCATGGAGAGTCCTTTTCCTTCAGGAATATCTCCTTGAGAGGCTGACTATCCTCCAGTAGATGGTCTTACAACCATGGATGCATAGGAAACTCAAGGAGGATTTCAGAAGGTTTGAAAAATAAGAGCACACAAATTTGGGGGAGATAAAAGTGATGTGTATGGAAAAATGTGTATGCAAATTTGATCAAAACAGTTTGTGCCTATAGAAAATTCTTAATACAAATAAATAAAAATGATTTACATAGGAAAAGTTCTTCTTAGATACTACTCTTTCAGTTTTCTAATTCCCTGGTAAACTTCCATGCTATAAATGGACGACCTCATTGCTAATTAAGTAGAAGACAGAACAGGAAAAATATTTTCTTCTCTGTGCCCTAAAAGACAGGTCACTGTGACACAAAGAAACAACTGTAGCTGGATGAGAATTTAAGCCATAAGCAGAATTACCGATAGTCTTTGCAGAAATGAGTAAGTTTCATTGTTTTACTTTTGTCACTCTCCGAGCACTGTTTATAGATTCCATGAGGTAAAGACTGCACATTTTAGAGAAAAATAAAGAGGGCTAGAATCAAAGCTTAGCTTAGAAGCATCATGCAACATTTCAAATGAGAACTAGAAACACTACTGTTTTATTAACAATGCAAGATATACTTATACTGCCCATGACAGCACGCCTATGATATAAACACTCATTTAAACTATTTATGCCATCAGCCAAACTCCTCTTTTTTAATGCAAGGGTGCACAGAACATCTTAGGTGTGATGAATGCTTAGGCATTTGGCTCTTGTAAGGCAGTGAGCATTGAATATGCTTTTATATTTTGTGCTCTGGGCAGCTTGAAAGGCTTTGTCTGTGTTATTTACAGACAATTCATTGCATGGAAGATCTTAAAGTGTACGCAGTCATTATGACCCTTAAATAAACTGAAAATCCCATTTAAATCAACTCATATATTAGTTTTATTCCTACATAATGCCAGTTTTATCCCATCTGCTTATGACACAGTATCACTAGAAAAGAAGTTTTTATTTTCCTTACCAGTCTTTTACCTTTTTACAGTTAGTTGTTCTTAATGAAGTTTTCTACCTCCTTTTTTCCTTTTTTTTTCTCCCTTTCCCTAAGGACCAGGAATGGCACACAAGCTGCACTGAGTCACTGAACTACAGCCGACATCCTCTGAGCCTTGGCTTGCTTTTAAAGTTATTTTGAAGGTTCACCATATGTACATACCTATTGGAGGACTACATTTTTCCTAAAGAAGGTGATTAATATGGAGACACAACTGGTAAAGGTGCAGGTGATAAGAAGCAGTGGACTGCTCAGCCCCGTGTGAGATATCTGTCACAGGATTTCTACTTCTGCAGCTCAAGAGTCACTGTAGCAGAGGGGCTAAAAAGATTCTTAGACATAGAGGTGGTGGGGGACTACAAGGACACAGGTTGAGTTGTATTTCTGTATAGAACATTTCAGGCAGTATACAGATCTGTGCAAGGTTAAGGAAAACCCATTTCTTCTGGCAGGCGGGCAAAAGCTCCTACTCCTACATATTGGGCTAATGGCAATAGATAGTTGCTAGAAGAGGGAAATTTGGTTTTCTTGAAGGTTGTGGCCCCTGGTAGATAAACAATGCTCCAGCGAAGGTCACACATTCAAGAGCATATGGGTGGCACAAACTATATTTAATAGTTTGTTTCTTTTTAAAAAGGAAGACACAAAATTAGTGATGTTTAAGGAGGAGATGATGGACCTTGAGAGAGTGGGAGAAAAGGTGAATATGATCAAAATACATTGTATGGAATTCTCAAAATCTAACGCAACTTCTATGTATTTTTTTTTTTACTTTCATCCCTTCTAAAAATATTAATTTCACTTTCCCTTCTTCGATTTTCTTCCTCCAGTCCCCAACTATCATCCTTCAAATCCCTCCCATATGCCCCTACTTTCTAATTAATAGCCTCTTTTTCTTCGAGTATTATTGTTATACATATAAAACATATGTGTGTGTTTGTGTGTGTGTTTATGTGTAGACACGCACACAACCTGCTGAGTCCAGTTTTGCTGTTTGTGAATATATAATTTCAAGGCTGACCACTGTTCATTAAACATCCAATGAGGGGGCTCATACTTAGGAGACGCCAATGTTTCGTTGCCTAGCAGTCATTAATTTCCTTTAGTTCTTTGTCTAAGGGTGAGAGACATTTTGAAATTCACCTCCAACAGTCCAGGTTAATATGTACTTTGATGCCATTGTTGATACAGTTATTTTTAAAATAGCAATTCTATAAATGGAGGATAAAACCCTTCTTCACTGTTTGAGCTGATGAATGCCTGGTTTATTGCTTTCTAAGTCTCTTATGCAGGAGAAGCAGCATTAATGTTAAGTTGAATTCAGCTTCAGGTCAGCCTCTGCATCTTGAATCCACATTCTGAATTGGAACCCAACTTAGTAAATAAGGGAAATAAAGCCCAACTTGCAATTTTTTTTATTTTTATTGTTTTTCCTTTGCAAAATTATTTCTAAAAAATTTCTAGCTCTAAGCCTATCATAACAGACAAATTTAAACTAATTATACCGTATGAATCCTCAGATATAATCACACTATGCTTTGATGAGGATAAAGCAAGGAGAAAATTTCTGTTTGACACTTTTTTTTTTTCTACCTGTAACCACTGCCTGCCAGTGTTTGAGGGAGAATCGGTCCAGTGTATCTCGATGGTGACTGGCACTCCATTCCTGAACTGCCCATTGCCAAAGACCAGAGGTGGGAGGAGAATTGTAGCAAATGTTGTCTTATGACCGGGAACAGGCCATTGTACTCACAAAAGCAGAGAAGCTCTTATATCTGTACATTGTCTGAACAAGATCAATTCATTAAACAGTCCCACAAGGATTTTAGGTAGGAGAAAGCCCCAAGACTCCCAACTGATAGCCTGTAGCTACTGGCAATTAAAGGTTAATGTGGTCTCTTCTGGGTGGCCCATGTTTAATTGGAAGGCCCTATACCTGTGTGCACATGGGCAACACTAATTAGATTCCATGAGTTATAAAGGTATGAGGGATAAAAGGAAGAAGGAAAAGGAGAAGGAAGAAGAAAGGGAGGAGGAAGGGGAGGAGGAGGAGGGGAAGGAAGAGGAAAAGGAGGAGGAGGAGGAGGAGGAGGAGGAGGAGAGAAGAGAAGAAGAAGAAAGAAGAAGAAGAAGAAGAAGAAGAAGAAGAAGAAGAGAAGAAGAAGAAAGGTGGGAGGGGGACTGAGTTGTATAGAATGAAATGCATGATGGATATAATCAAAACATATACGTGTATTAATTGTCCAATAATTGATAAGTAAAATAAACTTGAGGTGTGATGTAGGTTAGTGTTGGGGTGCTTTTACAATACATGCAAGGGGAGAAAAATTATCATGTAAATTCATCTAAATTTTAGTGTAAATAGAAACATTTTCTTTTATAGAAAACAGAGTTGTTTAATTTTAGCATATGTTTTTTTACCCATGCTAAAAGCAACTGTATTTCTGTCATTGTTGGTTATGTCACAGCTTAATGGGATTAAATACGTCACATTTGAACTGTCCAAGAAAATGAAGTAATAATATAACTTTCTAAGCTTCTATTGAGTACTGTAATATAAATGATCCCATGGTCTCTTTGCAGCACTTTTATAAAACCATTTGTATGGGGAAATATTCACCTTTTAAAAACAGATCATTTAATAAGTAGCATGAGGATATGTTGTTTCTAGAAGATAAATGATTATGAAAGAGTGGGTACAACTGACCTGATCTTAATTCCACACAATTGTTGATTTTATTAAATTGGATCTTGTCTCCAAAGAAGCAGCCCAATGTTTTATAGTGATAGATTTAACAACATTTGTTCCTCTTCCTAGAATCACCACCAGAGGGCACAATAACCTACAAAACATTCTTTCCTGGTGGGTTTTTTTTTTTTTTTTTTTTTTTCTTTTCTTTCCAAATTGACTTGAAGTGGGAGACATGGCAAAGAGAGAGGAGAAGGAGATAACGTTTATGTAATTAAATTCCAACTATTTTTAATTCTGACATTACAGGCAGATGATCTGAAATTTAAAGTACTTCCTCTCACTAGACTTGATAAACAGAAGCCCTGCAAAGACGTGAGACACTCAGGAAAATTCTCAGACATGTACATATCTATACATACTTTATATGCAGAGGCATGTTCCGTGACTAACTAAAAGGTACATGGATGCCACGGAAACTCTTAACGTGACTGACAGTACTTCCGTTTTTAACTGTCCTATATGCCCTTGTGGTGTCAAGCTCAACTTTAATTTTGCAATTTTATTTTTTTTAAAAATGTATAAGCTAGAAGAATTAATTCTTCCCTCTCATACTCATAAGTATTAATAACCCTATTGCCATCTGTTTATTCAGTCTGTCTATAAAATAAATGATGTGTGTGTGTGTGTGTGTGTGTGTGTGTGTGTGTGTGTGGTGGGAGAGAGAGAGAGAGAGAGAGAGGAGAGAGAGAGAGAGAGAGAACGAACGTACTGATGGGGGTTGTAATAACTGTAAGGCAATCCTTGCCTTGAAGCAATTCAAAGAGCAGAGAAATGGGTAAAAATAAATGCAGCCATTTTTTTTAAAGGAAGACAAGGGACTATTGCTAATTGTTATTTTACAGATAATTGGGTCATAAGTTTCAATGATATCCCCTGAATTACACTGAAGTCAATTTGCGTATAAAGCCTGTGGTTCTTTGTTTCAGTGAGCCAGTATAATAATAGAGTTTTAATTTCTTCTCTGCCTTTTGAGCATTGGAACAGCTGCTCAATTACATGTTAGATGTCACTGAAATGTAGGAGAGTCTGGTAGGTATACAACATTATTTTAACCCTCTCTGTATTCAAATTATTTTTCTATCAATGTTTCTATTTATGTATCTATTTCTACCATCTTTTCTATCTCTCTATTTATTATCATTATCTATCTATCTATCTATCTATCTATCTATATCATCTATCTTCTACTGTCTATTTCTCTTATTTATGTGTGTAAAGGTAGCCTCTCACATCCACAATTTCTTGTTAATTATACTTATTCCTCTCTCTTTTTCATAACACATCACCACTAGCCTCCTATTTACTTTCTGTTCTCCCCTTCCCAGGCTCTAACCCCATATATGAGAGAAAACCAGGAAATATTCACTCACATGTGTCTGCTTGGTGTGTGTGTGTGTGTGTGTGTGTGTGCATGAGAGAGAGAGAGAGAGAGAGAGAGAGAGAGAGAGAGAGAGAGAGAGAGAAGGAGAAAGACTTCTTCATCTCCAGTAAGGACATCTTCATGGTCATGAGGGGGTTTACTTTGTCCTTATCTTGTGGGTCTTTATTTCTTCTTCACAGTAAGAGATACTATTGCTAGGTATAGTAATCATGAGTCATATTTAATTTCAATGACTCAGATATTTAATCTCTCTTCTTCTCTCTCTCCTCTCTCTCTCTCTCTTCTCTCTCTCTCTCTCTTTGACTTTTAGTTTTTGCTGTGTATTGCTATGCAATTCTGAGTTTCCCTTAAAAGAAACATCATGCTTCTGTCCTGAAACTTTCATTACTTTTTTATTCTTAGTTCTGGTCTCTTACCATTTTAACTAGAATGTGACATGGAGAGATTGCTCTCTGGGCATCTGTATTTCAGTTTCCTTTACTTGAAAATACATTCTTTCTATGGCTTTTGGAAAGTTTTGTTAGAATTCCATTGAACATGTTTTATATGATGTTATTTTGTATCTCCACTTTTAAAATCTATTAACCATGCCCTAGCATTCATGAAAGTTATGGCCATAATGACTTATGGTTTTCTTATTGGCATTATAATGTAATAATTACCCAATTTGTTTCACTTGGTGTTCTGTTGCTGTGAAGAGACCATGACAACTTGTGGGAGAACGGTTCTGGAGGGTGTCCCACGATGATCTCCCGGCTGAGGACAGAGTGAGAGCAGGGAGGGTCCTCTACCCACGTCTCCGCTGTCTGTTGGTCTTCAGCCCAGCCTGGTGTGAGAGGTCTGGGCCAAAAGGGTGCGAGTGCAAGCAGGGAGGAGAGATTGCCTGCCTCCGCTGCTGCCTCTGCTCGAGTCTTCCTGTCACAGCTCGGTCACTCCCAGTTGCTGCACCTGTCTCTCCACGCTGAGCCGCCCGGGCTGGGCCGATAGAAGCCGGCTAGCAGGCAAGGAAGCAGCTTGGTGCCCCAGGAAGGTTCGGGAGAGTGGATCTCTCCCCAAGTGTTACAGCTCTTGAGACAAAAACTCCCGGACACCAAGATGATTCTCGAACACACCTTTACTTCTCCCGAATAGAGCCTTTATATACAGTTTCAGGGTGGGTTAGGGTCTGACAGCAGATAACGCTTATTGGCTTGGTCGGAGAGCTTAGAGATACCTCATCTGCATGTGGGTTAGGGTCTGGCAGATAATGCCTATTGGCTTGGTCGGAGAGCTTAGAGATACCTCATCTACATGTGGGAGGGCCTGAGGCACTGTTCCTCGTGACTGATAGTCATAGACCTCCCTTTGGGAGAGGCTGTGGAGGGCCGAAGCTGAATGAAAAGAACCAGGGCCTGGGGGCAGCGCCGAACACCTGCCGTCCTGGTAAAGGTCCGGGGTTCAAGGCTAGCTCAACCGGGCACCCAGCTGCTTTCCATAGCCCACCGCCCCACAACAACTGTTTATAAAACAAAGCATTTAATTGAGAGCGCCTTACAGGTACATAGGTTGAGTCCATTTTCATCATGGCAGGAAGCATGGTTGCATGTAGGCAGACATGGTGCTAGAGAATAGCTAAGAGTTTTACAAATGAATCCACAGACAGAGAAGAAATCTGGGCCTGGCTTGAGCCTAGTAACACACTTCCTCCAACAAGGCCACACCTACTCCAGCAAGGCCACACCTACTCCAAGAATGCCACCTCTTCGAAATAGTGCCTCGCCCTGATAACTAAGCATTCAAATATGTAAACCTATGGGGCCATTCTTATGCAAACTAACAAGCCACATTTGTCTTCAACTACTGTTAAAACAACATACTGTTCTAGAATACCGGTGATTCCCCTGAAATATTAAAGTTACATGTATAGAGTTCTCCATTTTCAACTTTTTTATTAGAACCCCACCCTGCAATCTGTTTGGATGCAAGCTTGTCTTATTTTCAACCAACTTCTTATTTTACTCAAATGCTCAATTTTTATCTTCTCCAAGGTCATTGACCATTTTTAAAATTATGTTGTTTGATGATTCAAAATTTTCAATTCATTTTATTTCACTATTTATGAGCTATAAACTTTTCACAGAGTTTCAATTTTTTGCTTATTCATGTTTCTTGTATTTCTATTGAGATTTATGCATTGTTTGGGGTAGATCTCTCTTCCATTCTTAAGGGATGGACTTTCATTATAAACACCCTTCTTTCTAAAACCAATTGAAAGAGAGAAAGAAAATACCAGTAACAACAACTCAAAAGCAAACCAGGTATTTACATAAAGAACATCTAAAATAACAACTATAATACCAAGTGTGACAGAAAATAAAGGGTGAAATTATGCATAGGATGCACTAAAAATTTTTAGATGAACACATATGAAACTGTCAAATAATCCTCAAATAACAAATTTATCATCAAATAATAAAAAAACTATGTGGAGAAGGTGAAAAAGAACAACATGATAATAGAGGGAAAATAAAGCCATTATTATGATTAATAACTATGTAGATCAGTATTTATCCTTTTCTGAGAATATGAAATGTGTGATGGTTTGATTCTCTTCTAGGCTTCTCATTTTCCAGTTTATCTAACACATATGATAATGTAGGCCATGTTTTCCCTGAGAGCTAAACAGGTGAAGCTAAAATGCCACATTTGTAGACTGAGCCCTGCTTTGTCTTTCCTTGATGTTCACAAGCTGCTTTGGCCTTTGCTGGGTAGAATTTCCTTCAGTTTTTCTTTACAATCTGGAAACCTTGTGAGTATAGGACCTTCTGTCAAGGTGCCCCAGAGCCTGTGCCATGGGATCAACTACTTGGGTGTATCTTTATAGGAGCTGGAGGCACTCTGCCAACAGGCATGTGCAAGGAAAAAGCTGATCAAATGCTGTTCCACAAAGATATCCCAATGCTCTGAGAGCAATCTGTACAGTGTGAGCTGCAGGCAGGTGCTGAGCGTACTTGTCTCTTCTCATTCTCATCTTCTTCCCAGTCTCCTGTTCATATGCACACACAGCTGCTCTTCTTTCAAGAGGTTATGTTCTTAAATGAAACTCACTCATTATCTTCCATTTCAGTGAAGTCGTTGCTTACCACCACTTAGATCTGTGTTCATGGGTTCAAGTTAGAACCAGATGCCTGTCCACCATGGGTGATCTGGTGGTTATTCTCTCAGATGCTGAAGGGTGGAGGTCTTTGGGCTTTAGAAATACAAAAATGCAAAGACTTTGCAGATCTTAGGGTAAAATCTTTGATGGTAAGATAGTTGTTGAAGATGGTTCCTCACAAATTACCAGTACCAATGAGCTAGGGTGGCAGAAGCTTGACCTCCATCACATCCATGTGCTACAAGGATGGCAGATCCCTTATAAACTGTTTTGTAGAGTACCAGTCTGTGTGATTTGGAACTGGCTGAGGTATTTTCTTCGCTATTTTAGAAGTCCTACTGGGCAAGTGAGTCCTTTTCCTTATTTTGTTGCTTAGTGCCTGGTGTCTGGATGTATTTTCTTTTCCAGATCTAAAAACAATCGTTTCTGGCTTCCCTTATTTCCTTTTGAATTCTTGTTTACATGTACCTCACTTCCCATCATTCCCTTCAGACTTTTTGCTTAATGTATTAAATCAGTGTCGCTAGAATGGAGATTAATGTCGATGTCTCTAACTAACGGTTCCCTTTCCTTTGTCTCATAGTGTTGATAGAAGATGTAACCATATATATAACTTTAAAAAAATTAATTGGACATTTCTATATTAAGATATAATCAAAGGATTTGTTAGTTCCTGAATAATTGTAGCATGAGAGCAAATGTGAGAAACAATTGAATCAACATGATGATAAATTACCTGGAGGATACTGTGGAGGGAATTCTGGTAAACACTGTTTTCAAGGCTTTGAAAGGAAATCTGTGGTAAGTGAAAGTTTAGACTACTCCAAGAATCACCCAGTTTATAAGAAATGCCCTGGTGATGAATATTTAAAAGGACAGTGACATACTTTGGCCAATTTGTATATGGTTTTTAATTTTTTAAAAATGAAATGGTCATTTGTTTTCATTTGTTTATGTAGTAGGATATATATGTATATCAACTTACTTTTTAAAGGAAAAAATAATATATATATATATAAAACCATAAATGCATATCTATGAAGTATATGAAAATATGCTTTCAACTAAGCTGTTATATGCACTTACTATTTATATTGATTGAATTGTTAATAAACATTGCTATGTAAGACTTATGACCTAAAACATGCAGAACTGGAGAGTTAATAATTCCATAAATCCCTGAGTATTCAGAGTCCTGAGAAAGCTAAAACTCATTATCTGAAATTGTTGGTATTATCACATTCAAAGCTTGAGCTTGGAGAGAGAGAGGAAGAGAGAAAGAGAGAGAAAGAGAGAGAGAGAGAAAGAGAGAGAGAGATTGAATAATAGTGGAAAATAAATAGTATTCAGGAAACTTCATGAATATCAAAGGATGCATAGAGGGTTGGCCATGATTAAGCTAACTTATTTTAATATTTTCCTTAAAGAAATGTTCTCTGGAAATAAATTTCAAGAAATACAATTATTGGCACTGTTTACATATACAATATTCTTATAAATTTGTGAACATAAAAGATATACCACCATAGAAATCAGATGCAAACAATAATGAACAATTCTGCTTAACATTTAAGAAACTGTTTAATGTGTGTGCATCTTAAAATAATTTAGATCCATATAGACCTACATTTCGGGGGATAAAGAAAATCTAACAACCCATATCTAAATACTCAAAATTATTCTTATAACCATTGTGAGGTTATATATTTGATATTATGGAAAAGTTAATGATGTACTAAAGTGGCCATGGTCAGAAACTCCAGGTTCATTTACTTATATTATACAGTATAATTTTAATAAATATTGACTCTTAATTTAAATCTACAGATTGATGATTGATCATTTACAACTATTACAATTATTACAAAGACATATGAGTAAGAGGAATCTGAAGACCTTCCAATCAGACTTGCAAAATTATCAGTAGTTTTGAGTAATTTGCATTGATTAAGAGTTAATGAATTCAGTTTCTACTGTGACACATCTATTAGTCTCTCTCTCTCTAAAGTTAGAGAGAAAAACAATTATTTCGGACTTGACGGCAGTGCACAAAAGAAACTGATCTGTAACCATGAGCTTCAGCTGAGTCGCAAACCATGCAATTTTCATTGATTCGGGAATGACCCAGGAGTGAGGCTATTTAATACATGACCTGTATGAAAAGATAGGAATAGAAGCAGTCCATTGTGTCTGCAGAGCAAGGGGAGAAGCTGGGGTAATTAATAATGTGTGCTTGAGGAATCAGAGCAATTGAGGGCAGGCAATTTTCTCTGCATGCTTACTTATATTCTGTAACACATACTGCCAAGAGACAAAATAGTACCTTACTAGGCCCCAAGAGGAGATTAGAGTAGGCAATCACTCTGAATACATGTAGCCAAATTAAAATGGAATGAACATGATTTTAGGAACGTGCAGATGTGGCATACACATACGCACATGTAGGGCGTTTAAGGGTATGCTCACCTCTTCAGTCTGACATCATCTAACTGGGAGTTAATAAAGAAGAGGCTGTATGAGCTTCATTTGTCTTCTCTCTCTCCTTCCTTCCCTCTCTTCCCCAGCCTTCAATTTCCTCCGTCTTCCTCTTTTTTTACAGCCCTGGTGATTAAAGTTTGAGACTTGTACTCACTTTTACACCTGAACTAAATGTCCTGATTTCTTTTTTGGGGGTGGGGGTGGAGTAGATAGGGGAGCTCACAGAGACTGAGCCACCAACCAGGACGGTACATGGGTGGTCCGAGGCCCCTGGCAAAAATATAGCAGAGACCTGCCTGGTGAGGCCTCAGTGGGAGGAGGTGCGCTTAATCCTAGGGAGACATGAGGTTCCAGGGAAGAAGGAGGTCTGAGAAGAGGAGCACCCTCTCAGAGGCAAGGGAGAGGAGGAATGGGATGAAGAACTATGGAAGAAGGATGGGCAATGACTGGAAAGTTTAAAAACAAATAAAAAGATCATGATTTCTTTTTTAACCTTTATTTTGACCTAGTCTCTGTAAGTTGCTGATGGTGGTCTTGAATATTATTTGTGGCCAAAGCTAGCATTGAATTTACCATAGCTTCCTGAGTAACTGAGAGAACAAGACAAAGGTTCTTAATCCTAGTGTACTTAAATTCCAGTAGGTTCTCTCTGGAGGAACTTATCACTAACCACCATTTCTAGCTGGCATTTTTATAAATTTACATAGTGTTTGAATTGCAATTGAAAGCATTTATAAAAGCCGAAAAGTAAAATGACCAAAAAGAAAATGTAAACATATCCAATTGATATGGAAAGACACCCATTTCTACACAGAAATTATAATCATGATTGTATCCAAAAACTTTCAAATTCAGAAGAGAATGAGAAATTAAAATGAAAGGGTAAAATATGAGATAAATTTCAACAAAATAATATACAGAGATGAAAAGGAACGTTTGTTAGCTAATAACAAAAAATTATAACAACCAAAAAGGATAAAACAATGTAAAATACAGAAAAGAGTAAAAAGGCACATAGAGCACAATATGAAGAACCTGAGAGTATTTATTATTTACCAATGTATGTATATATGTATGTATGTATCTATACATGCATCTATTCATCCTATATATCTATTTATGAAAGGAGAGAGAGAGAGAGAGAGAGAGAGAGAGAGAGAGAGAGAGAGAGAGAATGAATTATGTTAAGCAGTCTCTATGTCTGGTTTTGTCTTCTGGTTCCCAAGATCTGGATTACAGGTATTCACCAGCAAGTCTGGCTTTTGTATTTGAAAAACGTCTCTCTATAGAAAGAGATGGAAGTAAAAGCATTATGAATACTTAGTGTATGCTGTCCAGAGAGAAATTAACTTTTTTTTTTCGCTAGAATACTGTAGTCTTCATGGTCTAGAGTAGATGGATCCATGTGCTGATGGTCCACTCATAGCATGAGAGGCATAAAACAACAGTTCTTAATTTTTTTTTGCCTGTAGAGCTCCCATCTATTCTCACACTAGAAAACAAGAATTCAACAGTGAGAAAGTTTACGTTCCTATTAGTAATCTAGTGATGTAGTCTAAAGAGTTTAGAGAGGACTGAGGAGATCCCTCAGTGGATTAAGTATCTGATGTGCAGGTATTAAGACCAGAGCTCAGAAACTCAGCACACATCTAAAGAGCTGGGCACAATAGCCTATATTAGTAACTCTAGCACAGGCAACTAGACAGGGGCAACTCCCTGGAGCTCACTGGCTAGTCTGTCTAGGTGGCTAGTTAACTCTGGGAATTAGTAAAGACACTGTATCAAAAAAATAAAGCACAATGTAGGAAGCTACTAGATACTGACCTTTATCTTATACACATGCACACACAAATGCAACCAAATATATAAATACACAAAGCTATTCTTAGTTATGTACTACACACACACACACACACACACACACACACACACACACACACGCACCACGCACCCATACACACACATGCACACAGAGAGTTCAAGAGAACATATGATGTGTGAAAATGTTGCTTTACTCTTAGATTACCATTAACCAAATAGTTAAAGTGATCATAATCTAAAGTATCTTTCACATTTTTCTCTAAATTCTGTTTCAGTTGCATGCTAGATACTACCAGCATCACAATGACTGCTGCAAAATCACTAGAAACTGTGAAAGCTAGTGTTACATAGAAATGTATTCTATACAGATCCACATTAAATGAGTGAGTTTCAGTTGCTCTTCCCACAAAAATATTACAGGGTTACTATGGGAGAGATGGATGTCTATGCTCATTACTTCACAGTAACTGTAACCTTGTTTCTAATGGCCTGTATCATATGCCATTACATTGTAGCCCTTAAGTATACACAATCAAATTTATTAAAATAAATAAATGGAACCTGAAAACTGCAAAGATGAAAATCTATGTTGCTTCAAAATAAGTGTGTTTTGAGAAAGTAATAGCAGCCTTGCTCTTTCTCCCATTTGAAGTCATTAAATATGAAATAAAAACATCCCAAATTATGGTTTATAGTCCTGAATAGAATGTTGTCTGGCTCCTTAAAATGCAGATATGGAGTATTAAACAATGATCCCTTTATAATAAAATTAGTTGATAAATAATTATATTTAACAACATATCCAAGGACTCCAAGTCAAAATATCACAGAGACACTTGTACATCAGAGTTCATTGAAGTACTGTTCACAATTGCAAAATGTGAATTGCAACAAATTCAAGTGTTTTACTCAGAGGCATGGAAGAGGAAATATGGAATATATGCAAAATAGAAAAACTTGAAGCTACAAAACTGAAGTGTGATATCATTTTGCAGGAAGATGAATGAGATTGAAAAAATATTGTATTAAATGAAGTAAGCTTATTTCAGGAGAAAAATGTAACATTTGCTCTCATTTGTGAATCCCAGAAGTTCTATAGATATCTGGATAAACACACATATGTAGATACATCATGGAAGTAGAAAAGTGTCTATCGAGAAAAGGAAAGACTAATCCAGAGAAAAGAGGTGAGAAAGAGAAGGGTGGGTTTGCTGGTGTAAATATACTTGGCCCAGGGACTGGCAATATAAGGAGATATGGCAATTTTAGAATAGGGGTGGCCTTAGAGGAAGTGTGTCACTGTGGGAGTGGGCTTTGGAAGTCTCCTATACTCACACTTCACCCATTGTGGAAGAGAGCTTCCCCCTAGCTGCCTGAGGATGCCAGTTTCTCCTGGTTGTCTTCAGATCAAGATGCAGAACTGACAGCTCCTTCTCTGCACCTGCATGATACCATGCTTCTTGCTATAATGATAATTACCCAAACCTCTAAAAGTATAAGCCAGCCCCATGTTAAATATTTATCTGTATAAGAGTTGCCTTGGTCATGGTATCTCCTTCCAGCAATGGAAACCCTAACTAAGACAGTGGGTAAGAAAGTGGAGATGCTGAACATATAATATGCACATGCACAAAACTTAAAAATGGAACAAACAGATTGACTTCAGATTTTTCTAACTCTTAAAATACATTTATCTCTTTGTTATATGTGTGTGTATGCATGTGTATGCACACTCACATGTGAGTATGTCTGTGTATGCACAGACAGGCCACACTGAATGTCAAAGGACATTTTACAGGAGTCTTCAGTCTTCTTTCTCCCACCATTTGGGTCCTGAGACAGAACTCGGGTCATCAGGCTCTAAGGCTTGGTGACAAGTGTTTTCACATGCTGAGCTAACTCACTGAGCTCAGATTTTCTCTATGCATATGCATCATTCAAAAACAACAATTCAATGGTTTGCATGGACAGAGGTGTCTCTATGGAAAATCAATTTCCAGGAGACTTCCAAGGTTCTTGCACTGTGTAAAAATGATAAGTAATTAATTTATATCTCTATTGGAAAAAGAAGGGTGCAGCAGACAAATGAAAAAATGAATAACAATTGAGGAAAAATGCAGAAACATAAAATAATTTTGGTATAAATACTATGGTTTAAATGTATATATTCTGTTAAAATCCTATACTGATAGCCTTGTGTCCAGCTATATTATTACATAGTTCTAAAACCAATTATGCATTGAATAACTAAGAATTGCACTTGTTTTGATAATTAACCATAGACATTTTAGATACTGCACACACACACACACACACACACACACACACACACACACACACACACGTATGTATAAACTGCAAACTGATAATGTCTACAAATAATAATGGAGCTTTGCTTCAGTGTGCGTATTGTTTGCTTTTCTCTTAATGGTCTAACTAGAAAGTCAGACAGTTATTTAGTAAAAGTGAGTGCTGTTTTCTTTCTATTTCTGATATCAGAGTAAACACTTGCAATACCCCACCAGCAGATACGACACCTTAATTTATCCTTTCTCCCATGTGAGAACACAAGGCGAAGGCACCATTATGAATATGAAAATAGGTCCTCAGGGGACTCCAAACCCACCGCTTCTCTGATGATAGACTTCTCAGTCTTCTTAACAAACAGAAATAAATATCTACTGTTTATGAGCTACACTCTGTCTAGTTTTCAGATATAATTGGGCAAAAAGTAAAATATGAAGAATTTTAAAGCACAGAGTAGGTAGACTGTATGCTTTGTGCAAGTGCTGTAGACATTCTTTTCTTCTTCTTGACATCAGAGACAAGTATCCACCTTCCACATATTATGTTGCTGCCTCCTCTTCTGTGTTTTGTTTCCCATTGACATTGAATATTCCTTTTTTTTAATTAGGAGTGGGAATTGATGTCAGATGTTGGGTAGTTTGCATTCATTCAGATACTCGATTTTCCTTAGGTTTGTGTCTTCCTTATTCTGTAATGTTACATTATATTTTTAAAAAGTTAATCATTATGATGATGACATTGGAAAAAAAGTAACCAGAGAAATATTTTTCCTCCCTTACTTCCTCCCTCCATCACCCTTCTTTCTTATTTCTTCCCTCTCTTTTCCTTCACCATTTTTCATTCTATAAAATGTAGATAAAATAGTTTCTTTATCTATTTATTGGGTGAAATTCTATGTTTCACTATTTTTGTGAGATTATTTCAATGACATATATGTATGAATTTTCCACTCAAATGCCATGACAATTGTAAGACTAATTCTGTATCTGCTGTATATGACAGCCACACTTCCCTAAGAGAAGTCAAAGAAGGACTCTGACCCAATTGATTTGCCCTTGTGGACTGTTTGCTCCATTGTGCTGGAACCCTCTCTGTTTTGAAAGTCCTTGCATCCCAGGAAATTTCACTATCTATGAAGGCCATGGGATTTAATTATAACCATATGTCTCTCTTGGCAACTTGAAGAAGAGGGATTTTTTTTTTTTTTTTTATGTATCAAGGGTAGCAGCTTTGACATGGAAAAGGGAATAAAACAAAGCAAAAACATTGCAGTAAGCAGATGCAATAGAGCGTACATCTGCAATTCCAGTGTGCTCACAGGAAATGGAAGGTCTAGATAGGAAGCTTCAGTCCCACTTACCTGGCAAACTCACTTGACCAAGAAGAAGGTGGAAGTTGGGAACTGACTTAAAGGTTGTCCTTAGATCTTTTCCTCACCTCCACCTCTCCTCAAAAATATTGCTAAACTTAATAACATTTGACCCGACCCGTGGGTCTTGGTTATTCGTGGGTATCAAGGTGGACTGTCACCTGAAAAATAAAACGGATGGGGAGAGAAAACGGAGACCATGCAGCAGGAAGTTTTGTCACGGTCTCACTTTAATGGGGGAGCAGTTTACAGATATACTCCCAGGCAAGGGAGGAGGGGAAACAAGGAAGGGGGCGGGGTCCCTGTTCAGGGGTCCCAACCAGCCTCCAGGAAATGCCAGACGTTCTTTGTTCTTTAAGTTCCTGAGAACATCTTTTCTCAACCTGGTACTGACTAGGCCTCCCAAAACAGCAGGCAATTTTCTGAGCTTGGCTCCGGACAAACATTTGAATGGGGGAAAGAGATTAGAGCTATATTAGAAGTATATAAGAAGTACAGTCCTTAAAATAAAATAAAGTGGTGTTTCTATTTAAACACACAATCCTAGAACAAGCTTCTTTAATTATAAAATGCCTTATGTAGTGGGCATTTTGTGTGTCTTGGAGTGATTAATAGCAAGAAAAATCCCTTCTAAGTTGTATAGGAACAGACAAGACAAGCCAAAACTAGCAAACCAAGCAAAAGGCATTCAGCATCATAGAGAAATTCTGCTGAGAGAAGTCTGTAGAGTCGAAGCCAGGATTTAATGCCACATCAATAAAAAGTCTGTTTGTATTTCAAACTGGACTTTCTATTTATATTTTTTTATTTATGTTTATCTGTGCATCTTTCTATCTCTATGTATACGGCAACTGTATAAGCATGAACAAAAAAGATGACAAGAGTGTACCAAACATCCTGGACCTAGAGTTACAGGTGGATCTGAGCTGTCAGATGCAGTGAACTCTGATTCCCTGAAAGAACAGTAAGCACTCGTAACTACTGAACAAAATCTCAAGCCCTCAGACTGGAAATTTCATTCCAATTTTATAGGAGAGGAAAACATTAGAATAGTTCAAGATTAAACAACTATGACAGTAGTTGAAATATGAGAATAAAAGCAAACTGGATTTGGCATAAAGTTAGTAATGTTTAATTACACCTAGAGCAAACTCAAGATAAGACACATCCACATAGGGAATCATGAAATCCAGTAGAAATCCAGTAGAGACACACGAGGAACTGAGTTTTACTGCCAACAAAATGGACTATTTGTAGGAAAATATATATGCTCAGTGAGTGCACAATAGGAATATAAGCCAAGGAAAACAAAAGAACCTGCAGAATCTATTCAGTGTAAAGATGTGAGACCTAGATCTGCATGCGCACGAGAACACACACACACACACACACACACACACACACACACACATCCAATCTTCACAGGTTATGAGAACACATGAAGTACATAACAAACTATACAAAGATCTATAAAAAGAAGTGTGAAGTGTGAATCAGCAGAGTCATGGGGAAGGTGGAAAGAAAAAGACTATTATATCTCAAGAGAGGCACACAAGCATTCCAAAGGCAAGGCTTAAATGTTTTTTTGAATTGGGCAATTAGAATTTAAATGTTCACCAGTAGTTGCTCTAAGACAGACTTCATTTCTCCAAGATTGGCATAAGGTATAGTGTCTTCCACACCCTGACAGTTGTGTCATAGTGACACTTTCCAGTTGAGAGTGTATATGTTCTTCTTCTTTTAATCTGGGTAGATCATTCAGCTGGTCGTTCACCACTTTGATAAGTAAGACAGGAAGTGGAACAAACATCTTGGGTGAAATTTTGAGGCCAGGTCACAAGTAGCACAATCTCTCTTTCCTCTTACCCTTTGATTTTATTAAAGCACCTGCCTCTGAATCAATGAGTCATGGTATATGGCTATAGTTACCTCAATATAGCAGAAACATCATCAGATAAGGAGAAAGGAGAAAGAAAAAATGGGGAGAGAGGGGATTTGGGGGGTGGAAGGAAAATCTAGCTACTTCATTTCAGTCTCCAGCCTTTGAGGCAATTCCAGACAAAAGTCAGCAGTAAGACTGAATGAGTTTGCAGATAATGGCTGCAGATACCTTTAAAACCCAAGCCCAGGCCAGGGCATTGCAAACAAAAGACAGTTCACTTCTGCAGAATCCTGTCTGAATTTCTAAAACAGAAAACTCATGGATATTATGAAAGTTCCACACAGTTGGTGTATAATTTATTTGCCCATTCATCATTACTGGCACCCTACTTAACAAGTTTTATTTTAAAGATTCCTTGGATCTTCTTAGACTCTAGTATAATGAACTTTAGTAAGAGGGGGGATGTCTTCACAATTTTGAGGGCCAACATAGATTTCCCAGATATTTTGTTCTCAACATATTTCTATGTTAAATGCAAAATAAAAGGAAGCACAGGATTTTAGTCTGAACTGTGTCTGAGATTCAATTATATAACAAAGAAAAGTATTCCTCTTTCCCCACAGTTTTCTCATAACTTTGCACGAAGAGTTAACTAACAAATGAAGTTACCTAGCTGTTCTGTAGGCAGGTATTTACCTTCCAGCAAATTCATTGCCAGGATTGTTATGTCCACATTATCTTCACTCTTTCTCTTGCACAAAGAAAAGCAATTTGAGACAGAAATAAATATAATTTTAAAAGTCAAGATGTGTTTTTCAATCTTCCATTTTCAACATCACTAAATTTATCTTGCATCATTTTAAGAACAAACTATTATCCACCTATCAATAAGTACATACCATGTGTGGTCTTTTGTGACTGAGTTAGCTCACTCAGGATGATATTTTCTAGATCCATCTATTTGCCTGTGAATTTCATGAATTCATTGTTTTTAATAGCTGAGTAGTATTCCAGTGTTAAGATGCACCACATTTTCTGTATCCTTTCCTCTGTTGAGGAACATCTGGGTTGTTTCCAGCTCCTGTCTATTATAAATAAGGCTGCTATGAACATAGTGGAGCTTGTGTCCTTATCTTCTGGATATATGCCCAGGAGTGGTATAGCTGGGTCCTCAGGTATTACTATGTCCAATTTTCTGAGGAACATCCAGACTGATTTCCAGATTGGTTGTACCAGTTTGCAATCTCAACAGCTGAAGGAGCCTTACCTGACATCAATGGGAGGGGAGGCCCTGGGTCCTGTGAAGCCTTGATGCTCCAGTGTAGAGGAATGCTAGGGGGGTGAGGTGGGAGTGGTAGGTGGGTGGGGAGCACTTTCATATGAGCAGGGTAAGGGGGGATGGGATAGGGAGTTTGCAGAAGGGAAACTGGGAAAAGGGATAACATTTGAAATGTAAATTAAATAAAATATCCAGTTTAAAAAAAAAGAACAAACTGTTAATGTCTGAGATGGTCTCACAACCACTGCCATCTCTTTAAAGAATTTTAAAACTTTATTTATTATTCTATGTGTATGCTGTGCACAAGTGAGCATGCGTGGCATGGGTTGGGATGCGTGTGGAAGTCACGCATTACCCCTGGAAGCAAGTCTTCCCTTCTATCTTTAAATGAGTACCAGTATCAAATTCTGATCAGCTTTGCTCAGAAAGTCCCTTTATCTGATAAGCCATTTTGCCAGTCTAAATACTTCCATTCCTGATTTGAGTTCTTATTTTTCCTCACAAGATTGCCTTCTCTTACAAACTGTGATGTTTTTGTTATTACTTAATGATAAAACGTTATTGATCATTTCTTGTCAACCTTTCAGTAAATGACCTAAAATATTACAATTAATTTTGTCTGATTCAAAGAAATGTTTCTTTAAACATTTAGCCTGTTTTCAGATGTGTTTGTTTTGGTGTCATGATTATGAGCTTGTGTTTGGTCACATTCATTAATTTCTGTCAAAATACAGACTGGTTAAAAATCATTTACTATTCTATTTGTATTTATAGTCTATTTGACAATGAAATGCAAACTATGTGGAGTTATTTAATAATGATACTAATAAAAAGTTCCAAAGTTGTGGTGAACTCTTAGTTATAGCATGCAACATTAAAAGCAGACATAAAACTTTATGTACAATAGAATATCAAGAATATAAAAAAACTACACCATAAAGACTGAAGGAAAATTCATGAAATTATTAAGTATGATCCTTGCAAGATTATAGAGATGGGCATTTCTCCCTATAATATTTTTATGCTATGTCTGTATCCATTGTTATTGCTAGTCTTAAAATTATTTAATTAAAATCTTAATTCCAATTGACCAAAAGTCAAACTAACTTCTTATTATTTAGAAAATTAATTTCAGGATTCAAATAGGATAATTAATTACATTTTAATACTTTTCAATATGTTCATATTCAACATTCATTTGTATTCTGGTGAGTTTCTTTGTATAACAATGGTTCTACTAAGGGTATTTTTGTTACTTGCAGTGCTCTTCTGGAGTATCTAGAGTTGGAGACTAATTTCTTCAGAAATATAAATTGGAGGTCTTTGGCTATTCCCCCAATTTCTGCTTCATCCCCTTTCTGGGCATTACTTGTAGAAAGGATTAATTTTGGGTCAAAAGTTTTGTGAGTGGGTTGGTGTTCCTATGACTCCATTGGGTTTCCTGCCTGGTTACAGAAGGTGGCCTCTTTAGGGTCCATATATCCAGTGCTGTGATTCACAACTGAGATCACCCAGCCCCATTGATTCTTTTGTTTTAAAATGGGTATTTTCTTTATTTACATTTTGAATATTATCCTCTTTCCTGGTTACCTCCCCAGAAACCCCTACCCCATCCTTCCTCCCCTGCTTCTATGAGGGTGTTCTCCTTCCCACTCACCCTCTCTTGCCTCTCTGCCCTCAAATTCCCCTATACTGGGGCTTTAAGCCTTCACAGGACTAAGGGCTTCTCCACTGAGACCCAACAAGGCCATCCTCTGCTACATATGTGGCTGGAGCCATGAGTCCCTCCATGTGTACTCCTTGGTTGGTGGTTTAGTCCCTGGGAGCTCTGTGGGGTCTGGTTGGTTGATATATTATTGTTCTTCTTATAGGGTTGCAAACTCCTTCAACTCCTTCAGTCCTTTCTCTAACTCCTCCATTGGGAATCCCATTGGGAGTTCCCATGCTCAGTCCAATGTTTGGCTGCAGGCATCTGCCTCTGCATTTGTCAGGCTCTGGCAGAGCCTCTCTAGAGATAGCTGTATCAAGCCTCTGTCAGCATACACTTCTTGGCATCCACAGTAGTGTCTGAGTTTGGTGACTGTATATGGGATGTATACCCAGGTGGGGCACTCTTTTGATGGCCGTTCCTTCAGTCTCTGCTCCACACTTTGTCTCCTTATTTACTCCCATGAATATTCTGTTCCCTTTCTAAGAAGAACTGAAACACCCACTCTTTAGTCTTCCTTTTTCTTGAGCTTCATTTGTTTTGTGAATTGTATCTTGGGTATTCTGAGCTTTTGGGCTAATATCCACTTAGCAGTTAGTGCATGCTGTGTGTGTTCTTTTATGACTGGGTTACCTTACTCAGGATGATATTTTCTAGTCCCACCCATTTGCCTAAGACTTTCATGAATTCATTGTTTTTAATAGCTGAGCAGTACTCCATTGTATAAATGTACAACATTTTATGTATCCATTCCTCTGCTGAAGGACTTCTGGGTTCTTCCCAGTTTCTGGCTATTATAAATAAGGCTGCTATGAACACAGTGGAGCATGTGTGCTTATTACATCCTTTGGGTATATGCCCAGGAGTGGTATATCTGGGTCCTCAGTTTTCTGAGGAATCTTAAGACTGATTTCTGGAGTGGCTGTACCAGCTTACAGTCCCACCAGCAATGGAGGAGTGTTCTTCTTTCTACATATCCATGAAGCATGTACTGACACCTGGGTTTTTTGATCTTAGCCATTCTGACGTGTGTGAGGTGGAATCTCATGGTTGTTTTGATTTGCATTTCCCTGATGACTAAGAGTGTTGAACATTTTTTTAGGTGCTTCTCAGCCATTCGGTATTCCTCAGTTGAAAATTCTTTGTTTAGCTCTGTGTCCCATTTTTAATAGGGTTATTTGATTCTCTGGAGTCTAACTTCTTGAGTTCTTTGTATATATTGGATATTAGCCCTCTATTGGATGTAGGATTGGTAAAGATCTTTTCCCAACTTGTTGGTTGCCATTTTATCCTATTGACAGTGTTCTTTGCCTTACAGAAGCTTTGCAATTTTATGAGGTACCATTTGTTGATTCTTGATCTCAGAGCATAAGCCACTGGTGTTCTGTTTAGGAAATTTCCCCTTGTGCCTATGTATTTGAGGCTCTTCCACACTTTCTACTCTATTAGTTTCAGTGTATCTGGCTTTATGTGGAGGTCCTTGATCCACATGCACTTGAGCTTTGTACAAGTAGATAACAATGAGTCGATTTGTATTTTCCTACATGCTGACCTCCAGCTGAAGCAGCACCATTTGTTGAAAATGCTGTCTTTTTTTTCATTGGATGGTTTTAGCACCCTTGTCAAAGATCAAGTGACCATAAGTATGTGGGTTCATTTCTGGATCTTCAATTCTATTCCACTGATATACCTGCTGTCTCTGTTCCAATACCATGCAGTTTTTATCACTATTGCTCTGTAATACACCTTGAGGTAAGGGATGATGACTCCCCCAGAAGTTCTTTTATTGTTGAGAATAGTTTTGTCTAACCTTGTTTTTTTTTTTTTTTTTTTTTTTTTTTTTTGTTATTCCAAATAAATTTGAGAATTGCTCTTTCTAACTCTGTAAAGAATTGAATTGGAATTTTGATGGGGATGCATTGAATCTGTAGATTGCTTTTGGCAAGTTGGCCATTTTTACTATATTGATCCTGCCAATACATGAGCATGGGAGTTCTTTCCATCTTCTAAGATCTTCTTTGATTTCTTTCTTCAGAGACTTGAAGTTCTTGTCATACAGATATTTCGCTTTCTTGATTAGAGTCACACCAAGGTATCTTATATTATTTGTGACTATTGTGAAGGGTGTCATTTGTCTAATTTCTTTCTCAGCCTGTTTATCCTTTGGTTAGAGGAAGGTTACTGATTTGTTTGAGTTAATTTTTATATCTAGCCACTTTGGTGAAGTTGTTTATCAGGTTTAGGAGTTCTCTTGTGGAATTTAGGGGTCACTTAAGTATACTATCATATCATCTGCAAATAGTGATATTTTGACTTCTTCTTTTCTAATTTGTATCCCTTTGACTTTCTTTTGTTTTCTAATTGCTCTAGCTAGAACATCTAATGAATAGATAGGGAAAGAGTGGGCAGCCTTGTACAGTCCCTGATTTTAATGGGATTGCTTCAAGTTTCAAGAAGAAACTTCAAGAGAAGTTTCTCTCCATTTAGTTTGATGTTGGCTACTAAGGTTTTCTCTATATTGCTTTTACTATGTTTAGGTGTGGGCCTTGAATTCCTGATCTTTCCAAGACTTTTAATATGAAGGAGTGTTGAATTTTGTCAACTGTTTTTCAGTATCTGATGAAATTATCAAGTGTTTTTTTTTTTCTTTGAGTTTGTTTATGTAGTGGATTACATTGATGGCTTTCCATATATTGAACCATCCCTGCATTTCTGAGATGAAGTCCACTTGATCGTGGTTAATGATCTTTTTGATGTGTTCTTGGATTCGGTTTGTGAAACTTTTAGTGAGTATTTTTGCATCGATGTCCATAAAAGAAGTTGGTCTGAAGTTCTCTTTTTTTTGTTGGGTTTTTGTGTGGTTTAGGTATAAGTGTAATTCTGGCTTCATAGAATGAATTGGGTAGTGTTCCTTCTTTTTCTATTTTGTAGAATAATTTGAAGAGTATTGGTATTAGGTCTTCTTTGAAGGTCTGATAGAATTCTGCACTAAAACCCATTGATTCTTGGGCACCTCCTTTATCCTAGGTCTCTATATCATCCTGACACCCATCTCCTGACCCCTGTCATTTGCACATTTACATTCATTCTCATAGGCATTTGGCCACCTCTCCAGTCTATCTCCACACCTGACCCTGAATACCCCATTCCCCTCCATTTGAGACCCATCCCATGAGTAAGTACCAATCCATGACACTATTATTGATACTCTGTTATGCTTGCAGACAGAAGTCTAGCAAGGATGTACTCTGAGAGGCTCCACTAAGCAGCTAACTCATATCAATGCAGACACCCACAGCCAAACAGTGGATGGCACTTGGGGACACTTATGGAAGAACGGGAGGAAGGATTTGGGGCCCTGGAAGAGGATAGGAACTCCACAAGAAGACCAACAGATTCAACTAACCTAGACCCTTGGGTCTCTCAGAAACTTGACAACCAACCGATGAGCATACATGGGCTGGATCTAGACATCCCCACACTTATGTAGAAGATATGCAGCTTGGTCTTCATGTGGGTCCCAGACAACTGGAGCAAGGGGTATACCAAAAGCTGTTACCTGTACTTGGGATATGTTTTTCTATCTGGGCTGCCTTGTCTTGCCTCAGTGGTAGAGGATGTTCCTACTCTCACTGAGATATGATATACCAAGTTGAGGGGATACCCAGGAGAACTGCGAGGTGTTCAGAAGAGAAGGAGAAAGGGGTCAGGGGAAGAATTATGGGAAGGTGTGTTTGGGAGGGGGCAGTGAGCTGGATATAAAGTGAATAAATAAAACAAAATTGGTGATAGAGTTAAAAATTTATTTAATAATATTAAAATATTGATGACTCATTACACATGGTCATACAGACAACTATACATACATGCTGTATGTATTTATTAACCCTAAACTCTTAGTTTATCACTTATTTCCACAAACATTTCTGATTGAGGATGTGGTATGTGTGTGTGTTAAATCTCCTACCTATAATCACCCAGTTGCATGTATAAAAGAAGGATTCAAATATGAACTTATGTTCTGAAGCACTGCACTCCTTCTGTGTTTTCTCTCTAACTCAACACACAATTACATGCATACCAAGTGAAATGGCCAATGACACCCTATCTACCTTTTTCAGAGAAACAGAAATACAATGTTTTAATCTGCGTACATGATTGAATAGATGAAATGACACCCTTCCTATCTGCCATGTCCATTGGTGTTTGCTGCCACAGGTAGTTCTGCTTTTCACTTTAAAATCTAATATATCACAGATGTTATAAAATTAAATATATTAAAAACTCAAATTGGCATAGTAAGACATCATCCAAACATTACTTGGACAGCATTATAGGTGTTACAGTTAATGAACTATTCAAATTTGAATGACTTGCAAATGACAATTTTATCCTTGATGGGTATACACAAGTAGTATTTTGAGGTAATACCAGTCTTTTATGACTTTCAGGGTATATAGAGAGACTTACATCACTTTCAGCTGTCCTGAGTTTTCTGCATGCAAGATGCTGTGTCTTTAAAGAAAAATTCTAATTCTTTTACTTTTAAATATAAAAAACCTAAATATCCATATCAAGTAAATGAAACTGATTTTCATGACATTTAAATTCATGTTAATAGTCTATTTCTTGTATCCAACATGGGTGAACAATACTGTTCTCAGAAAACACTTTGGTGGCAAGACATAAAGAAATCAGACATGAACTGATCAGGAAATGCTCTCCTGTATGGATAGCTTTCTTAGTTCTGGAAGGTGTTGTTCTGGGGTTAGGGTAGATAAAGACATCAATGTCTAATATAATGCTATCCTTTGTAGACTCCAATACCAATCTGCCTGCATGATGTGCCCACTGGTACAAGAGTAGTTAAGACTGCTCATGGGGTAGCCAGCTCTGCTCTTGATTGGATTTGAAGCTTTTTCTTCAGGAGGACATACTAACACCATCATCAAAACCCACAGTTAAGGAAGTCATAGGCCCAAGGCAAGAACCTAATAATTTTATTTTGCTTAATGATCACTTTTATTAAACTTCCTTCTCACTATTTATGGTTATATCCATAGATCTGCACTGTTCTCGATCTTGGTTGAAGATGTTTCTTCTTATTGTTGTGGAGAATGGCTATGTGGATGCTCATAGCTGTGTAAAGTGCTGAAAATGAGTGACAGTAAGCATCCAGCTATAAAGGGGAGAGCTGAATCAACAACACTCCCTTGTCAAAATGTTAGGGAACACTTTGGGAAAGGAGGCAGAAAGACAGTAAAAGGCAAACGATGAGAAAGGCTGTGCACTATTTTCTTTTGGTCCTGATACAATTGTTGTACCTGTGAACTCACAACAGAGGAATTTACCTGAACAAAACCTATGCAAGATAAAGCTAACTAACATTCTAGTATAAGGAGATTCTGCATTATAACTGAGGAGCTATAGGTAGTTGATTTTTCCTGGTGAAGAGAGTCACTTTTCTTTGGTGGTTAGCCACTGTGAGGTTGTACACACCTCAGTTGATGACGTCACAGCCATGGACAGATGAACAGCACTCACTAGCAAATCTCTGTTTATAAGAAAAAAATAAAAGTAAAAAGACATGAAGTAGTGGAAATGTGTTATGAGAGACTCAGGGATAGTTGGGGAGGGGGATCAAGGTGAATACAAACATGATACAGTATATACATGTGTGGAATTTTCAAAATCTCAATTTAGAAAGCCATCATTTTATTACTTCAAGGATAGGCAGAATGGAATGTTATCTGTAGAAACCCTATGATAGATGCCATCACCCATATATTAATAATAAAAGAGCTTCAGGAATTTGTGAGAACACTTGAACATGTTCGTATTGTACGTGTGAAAGGAGTCTTACAATGCTTTGCAGAGTTACACACTGAAATTATGAACACACTTTGGCATCTGTCCCAGAGCAAATATGCTAAGACACTGACCACGGAAACTCTGTCAATAGGGCATTGCCTGTTGCTAGGCCACAGGTTGCCCATGTGATAGTTTTTGCATTATAAAGCCTAATTTTGTGGCTAATCTCACTTTCCAGAGAAAAACATTCTGCATCATGTTATACCAAAAGGGTTACAGATATATATTGGATTTGACTTTACAGCTTTCAATTTTTTTCTAGACAATGCATCACTGATTCTAATATTCAATAAGAAAATTCTCCCATCTAGTAGCTTTGTTATGGGAGTTAACTTTTTCTGTCTGATATTCAGTTTTGAAAAGTTATCCACATGAAAAGTATCAGGTACATATTTTAAATAATCAGCGATTTGAATAACTTAAATAACTTGAATCATCTTTCCATCCAGAATGATTTTTGAGTGATATACTGACTACTTAAAGTTTGAATCCATGACCTTGGTTTTTAAACTTCAGACTAAAATTATGATACCATTGTCAGTGGTTTTATTCTATTATTGTGAATTTTACTTGCTTGTATATTTTAGATGTCAAATGAAGCTCACCCGAAATGGTAGGAACACACAAACAGTATATCCATGAGGCAGACTGGGGTTAAAGGTAGGAAATTTTTACTGCTACTGACTAGAATGAGTTGCTCTTTCTTAATATATCAGTTGACATTTCATGTGCAGAATTCATGCATTTCTAATAGTCCTCATAAAATGTCAGCCTGTTCAGGAACAGTAGGCTGCTGGAACACAGTTTTCAGTAGCATGGATGGAGACTCTGCACAGGCCTATTGGAATCAGTGCCCCAGTGAGGCATCACAGGCTTCTTCTTCAAATATGTGCAGATGAACTCCAAATGCCAACCACAATTCTGTTCTCCATTCTTATCCACAAATTGAACTCGAAGGTCTACATTCTTCTTTTGCAAAATCTCTGTACCCAAAGTGACAAAGTGAAAAGGAAGTTAAATTTTGCATTAGATTACTTGAATAGAAAAAGACATTTAAAATTGCAATTGAATAAATCCATTTCATTACCAATCAAAACAACTCATTTGCTTGTAAAATTCTCTTGTCTCCATCACACACACACACACACAGAAACACACACACACCACGTGTTTCATAAACTATACAAGACTGTCTTATGGGGAAGAAAATCTGCATTCTTATGTATTGCATAAAAACATAAAATGTGTTTCAAACATGATCACAAAGCTTTACAATTGTTTAAACTTCAATTTATATGAAATTAAACTTTAGATTTCTGAGGGCCTATCCCGACTCACCAGCTAGTTCTACACTAGTCTTTGAGTAGCACAAAGGACAAGCAATTAATCATGGAAGGCTCAAAAGCCCGACGATCTGAATGGCTGGCCAATTTTGTTTCTTACAATCTTTGTGACTTTGAGATGTCATTTAATCTATGTGTCTTAATTACCTTATCTAGAAGTATGTGAATGATAATGTCAGTATGTAATTGATGGGTCGGCTCTGAGGAATAAATGAATTAATAGATATAAGATAACTGTTGACTGAGAGAGCAAATGACTTTTTGCCCTATGAGCCTTTTATACTAAAGGGGCCATGGGGTTGACAAGCATCTATTCATGAATGCTATCAAAACGCTGAATTCCATGAGTATATTTATTATGTTTTATGATTCCTACAGAGGTCACTTTTCCAATGTAGTGCTGCTGGCTTGTTGAATATACTACAGAGGGCTTTGTTTTAGAATACACTGTAATTTATTTTTAGTATTTTGCTTAGTCCAGTATGAACCATAGTTTGGCTATCATCTTCTACATCTGGAAAGTGAATCATTAAACTCAAACCCAAACTTCAATTACTGTGAATGGGTATTTAATAAAACGTTGACGTGGAAGGCAATAAAGAGTCAAAAGATTGATGGGTTTAAATAGATGATAGCTCTTGTGATCTAAGGAGTTCAGAGATTCTGTCAGAAGCACTGCTTCTCAACAGATTCTTGGGAATTAAAACCTCAAGTCAGAGGACTAATGGGAAAACAGAGACAGAAACAGGAGGGATTTATGCATCTTCAGTAAAAGTCAATAATGTAATCCTTGATAAGAAAACAAACATTATCTCACATCACTCCCCCAACTCTCACCCTCACACACACTGTTCTAGATTTTTATATAGAACTTTCTATGGTGCCATTTATCTATGCTACAGTGTGGAAGCATGGTATTATATGTTAGAAGCCTATATTAATATAATAGCATCTTTGTCACATACACATATACAAGTTTGAGATTTTGATTCAACTTAGTGAATTCAGTTTCTATTGTGTAGACACTAGTAATTTTTCATTACAATATTTTGTAAGTCCAATAACTACACACATGTAAAAAAATCCTCTGGAAATTTTGAGAAAATTCACTAATTTATGGCACCATCATCAACTCTCTCTTACAAAATTTTCTTCATTTAATAAGAACACATGTTAAAGTAAATGCAATTTTAAGAAACTCAAATCTCTCTTGATTTCCAATATAAAGAGTTTGCAATTAATGGTGTCACAATCCCTCTGACTGATGTGTCTAAAGAGAATTCAGCATCTTCATTCAATCCTGTCTCAAAAAAAATGCTTACTATAGAACTGTATGCATAAATGTTCAAAGAACACTTTTCAAAAGCTATGTAAATTGTCTTTCGAAAATATAAATACATCTGAAAGGAGAAAATCAAGGACTCAGGCAAATTGCTCTCTTTGTGTTCTCTAACAATAAGCCTCTATCAGGACATATAATGACATTTTCAGTTTGCATAGCACCTGTTTAAGTAATCTTGGGCTGAGGGAAAAATGCCCCTTGCAATAGGGCCTGGGCCTGTAGGCATTGAAAGCAATGGAAAAGAAGGAGCTTTGAATGTTGCCAAACCAGCTTCTTTGCCATGCCTGTGAATTATCTGGAATATATTATATATATACATACTTATATTATTGTGGTTACCTACGTTAAATAAGTCACACAAAGTTGCTTAGGTTTCCTTTTTATGCTAGCTACAAAGGTTAAATGATGCATTTAATTCTTGTATTCATTAAGAAAAATAGTCACAACTATTCTTAGACTCTGTTTAAAATTTTGCCAACTGTGTATTTTTGGCCTTTTGTTTCAAAGTAATATGTGTGAAAGATTTGGAGTTGGTTATTACCTGAAAGTATTCTGTCCTAGATATGGTCTCAAAAGCCATGAGAACTCAGCAACATTTGTAGCAACTTTCTGAGGAAAGAAACTCCACAAGAAACCAGCAGCTATTTGGCTGCTCAGCACAAACGTCCTTCTCCCTTTGCTCAAACTCATTGCACCCCTCATTTTTGCTAATAGGATTGAGCAAGTGTCACAATCATAATGAGTATTATGCCATAATTTATCAGAAATTGAGCTTTTATTACTCAGAGTAGTAGCAGGGGATGGAGGTGATAGTTTGTATCTGGTGCCCACTGCACTATTTGATTTTATAATTCTTTTAAATGTATGGACTGATGTCCTTCATTTATGTGGTTGACATTAACTTGACCAATTAATAGAAAGTCAAATTGGTAGTAATTTACACTTGTTTTTAAAGCAACAACGGTTAAAATGTAGAGCTATACATTGGAGACATTTGTAAGGACTAGGTGTGGATCCAAGGCCTGCGTTTTGAAGGTCTTCAAGGAGAATTCAAATAGTCATAAATTTTTTTCATTTCCTCTCATCTGAAAAATGACAAAAGAAAATAAATTTTTAAAATTTGTAGTAAGCATCTACTAGTGTCTAAAGGATATGTACTTCTCTCACCATGGTCAAATGTTCACATGTGGCTGAAACACACATGGGATTGGACATAATTGTAAGATTACTTACTAGAATTTTAATGGAAAAAATTATTTTGTTTTAAGTTTTAATAATTTAATAATATCATTTTGAAATACATTCTGTAATTATTAATTATTTGATGGTCAGATGCCCATGTTCTATAACAGATGGCTCTATCTTCACTCTGACACCATAGGTCCTAGGAATCTGGGTTTTAAACAAATTTCTACAAGTATTTAACTATGGATAAAGAATAAATCTTATTCTGCTAATCACTCAAATATATTATAAGTAAATCCCAACTCAGTGTAAGGTAGCACAAAAAAAAAAAAAAAAAAAAAAAAAGCAGTGGCAATCATATGTAGTGTGAACTCTTTACCTAGATAGAAATATTTAATTTAATAAGTTACCATTCCAAGAAAGGCAGTCTGCCAAGTATAATCAAAGAGAAATTGATAACTCAGGAGGTGTGCCCACATATTCTAGTTGGAAATACCAATATAAAACAGCAAAGAATAACTTTCTAGATAATTTGTTCTTTGTAGTCAATTATGAAATTGTCATATGGTCTAAGAAAAATATGTAGATGATTTCATTCAAACCAGAAAAAAACACTTTCTGTCAAATATCAGCAGTATTGGATATCATTCCCTAATAATAATAGTAAGGAGTGAATGTTAAAACTCTGTCATACTGCATCTAGTTATAGTTAGTAATATAACTCTGACTTTTGTTCAAATACTATTACAATACTGTGTGTGCTTTTGTGTGTATGCATCTTCACCTGTGCGTTGCATGTGTGTGTGTATGTACATGCCTGTGGAGGCCTGAGGTTGTGTTTCTGACTACTTTTCAGCTTTACATAGAAACTGTCTTTTGCCAAACTCAAACCTCATTTTTAACTGATCTGAGTAATCTTGCTAGGAGGAGAATCTGCCTCCCCACTTTTGTCTTCATCTCTTCAATCTTAAAATTACTGGCTGTGGCCAAACTTATCTCTCTCTCTCTCTCTCTCTCTCTCTCTCTCTCTCTCTCTCTCTCTCTTCTCTCTCTCTCTCTCGTGTTTTGGAGCTGCTAAGTCACGTTATGATTTTTCAAGCCAATTAACTTACTTCTTGAGTCATCATCCCAAATCAGCTTTTGTTTCTGAAGCAAAAGCTTTTCAACTTTTCATTTGTCCTAAAATTCTACAAATCAAATATTTTATACTATCTTCTTATCAGCCTTCTTATAAGGAAAGAATTGGACCCAGATGCTGCTGGGAAATCCAGTTAATCAATTAACTACCATTCAGAACTTCAAGCGCGCGCGTGCACACACACACACACACACACACACACACACACACACTAAAACAACATTACTATCATTGTCCAGTTTTTGAAACACAAATTCTCTGCTCTTAATTACATATGAAGGAATGTGGATGTTGGAAAAGGGTAAGTAACTCTTGGTCTATGAGCATTTGAATTAGGCCTATATCAGGCAAGATTTTTCTTTTTTATAATTGTACATTCAATAACAAAATTAATGCAGTGTGTTAAGAATTGTAAAATTAGATTTTTTAAAGGTCTGATTAAATTTCATGAGAGCATGAAGAGATGAAGATAACATTATCATAAGGATATGAAATTGGATTTTAAGCTTCTGATTGAAGATATCTTCTGGGTGAGACTAGCAGGGAAGAAGATGAAGACAGTTCTTTCAATGCAAATGCTCTGGGTTTCATAAGATCTGATGTGCTCTACATAAACCTATGTCTCCAATCACCCATTTTCTTGGGCTCTTCTGGATTCAAAGACTCTCTCTTTTTAAAAAAGCCATATAATACAGGATTCAAGGAGGCAAAATTATCTGAAAATTCATCTCACACATACATACAAAAATCTGCAGTATCTATGTTCATGCATGTGACACCTGTAAGTCACAAGACCTCTTTAGGAAGGTAGATACAAAAGTACATGAAGCATTGTCTTTTTCATCAGTTCACATTTCTATCTAAATGAATAAATAGGGAAAAATCATACCATGGCTAGTCTTGGTGTTATAAAAGTTAATTTGTTCTAAATATTTGAGATAAATTTGGAGAAAGACATTTTAAGTTATTGACTGGAAATGAATGGAAATAGAGAGATCTGAACTTGACTTCTGATTTTAAAATTTAAGTAATGGAGACCATATGATACAGTACCTGAAGGGATTTTGGAAGGTAGCTATGTTCACCAGTACACTACCAATGCAGCACCTGAAGGGACTTTGAAAGAGATAGTTTGAAAATATTGATATAAATAATTCTAAAGAAATCTTAACATTTCTCAGGTTCTGTCTCTGTTTCACTTTTTATAAATTAAGGTTTCACTTCTACAGTGTCATCTTTGTGCAACATTTATACTCTGGGGTCACTACTTATTATATCTGCCATTGTGTCACTGATTATACTATCATTCCCATATTAGGTTATAAAGATTGATGAAGGATTCTAAAGTTTAGCTTATCCAACAGCATTGGTTTTGCCTATGCCAGATTCATATCAATGGTGCGGAAAGCAGCTGGAAGGAGAGCCTATTACTGCTCATTGGTCAATGGGTTTTCTTTTTCAATGATGCCATCTATTGCACAGATGACTTGGGGTCATAACACATAGAATGGCATCTGTGTGTGAAGATTGCTGTGGGTTCTTAAGCCCACTTTCCTAACCACTGATGCCAGTAGCTGATCTGTGTGTAGCTGACTGCTACGAAGAACCCAGTAGATGCTCAGCTCAGCAGTATTGCCTCCGCAGGTCCCATGACAGCAACTAAAGAGAAAAGACAATCTTATGTTACAAAGAGCTAGAAACAATCTCTATTTTGTCTTTTCATATTTGTTTTCTTTTAAAGAACAATTTGTTGAAATTAAAGTTTGAGTGTATAACCTCGGTGTTCACTGGTTCAGTCATAGCTGGCACATTATTTATTGGGAAAAAAAAGCTAAAATAGTGAGTATGTACATTTTCTTTAATAAATACTTGCTCTGCAATTTTGAAATATTTATAATACCAATCTTAAAATTTTACCAAGAGAAATTCTTTTTAAATATACAATGCTTGTGTTCTAATCTGATAAGAGTAAGAATAGCTTCTGTCCATTCAGAGGTCTATGGGAGATGAATAGACAGAGATTATACATTTATGTCTGCCTCAACCTTTTTGACACAAATATCAATGATTTTTAAAATTGTTGTATGTACTTTTTAAATTTATCAATATATTATCTGTTACTGTAAATAATGAAACATAGATTCATTTAACCTTACTGATAGGATTCTTAATATCTGACTTTATAGGTTGTTGCAGAGATGGGCGTGGCCTTTGTAGGGACAAAGTGACATGGTTCTTGCCTCTGGGATAGGAACCCTGTGTGAGCTTCCATGGGTGTTGAGGCATTCTCCACACTATAGAAGCTTTGCATAGGGCTACCTTGGCTCTCAAGAGATTTGTTGCAGACTTGATATTGGGGACCACAGCCTTAATAGGTGTGATTACTAGTTTTGCCCTATTCACTACATCCTTGGTTAAAGAAATTCACACAGCAAATCATGTAGATCAGTTATCCAAAACTGTATCAATAGCATTCATGATCCAGGAAAATACTGAGAGGGGACTTCAGGATAGGTTTAATGCTTTAGAGGAAGCAGTCCTATATATGGGAAATCAAATTTAAAATATTAAGATCAGGTTCTCAGTACAATGCCATTCACTGTTCCATTGGATTTGTGTAAACCCTTGGAATATAATACCTCTGAACAAAACTGGTCGAAAAATCAGTCTCACTTAAAGGGGTTTTGGAACAATTCTAATTTGGCCTTGAATATGGATTCCCTAAATCATAAGATTCCACAAATCATAAAATATTAGTATTTCTAGTCCTCCTGTTAAAGTAAATGACTCCATGATAATTAGAAACAGAATGAGTACAGGAATCTAGGGTGTTGCTATGTCTCAGCAAAATGGTACATTTTGGAACTTTCAGGACAGCTCTTAAGTCTATGGGAAAAAACTCTAAATACATGAGTTCAAAAATATATAATTTCTCAACTATGTAAAAAAATAATGTAATATGAATTACATGAGGGACTTCATAAATCTAAGAGAAAAAAAGCAGTTGCTCTGTGAGCCACCATGTTAGAAAATTACTAAGGAAGGAGATAAAGAGATTTTTTTTTTTAAATGCTTACAAATGCAGATAGATTCCTGAGTTCAGGATCAGACTAGAACAGAGCAAGATTAGGCTCAGGCATGGTGGAAGTGGCAAGGTCCCATTCAACCAGTTTATCTTCTGTGCTTAAGGCAGACAGATTTCTGAATTCTTTTGCTTGATGTCCCTTAAGAATCAAATGTCATGGGATGCTGATTTCCAAACAGAAAACCTGGAGCAACTAACTCGATTGATATGTAAAATAAGACTGGATCTGTGTTCTGCAGGAGATGAGCTACACAGAGAAATTTTTAGGATAAAAAGAGAACTTCTTGGAGAAACACACACACACACACACACACACACACACACACACACACACACACACAAGCAAGCAGGACATGGACAGAGAGATCATGTAGAATAGCAAGCAAGTATCTATAGACTGTAAGAAGTGTAACAAGTAGAAAGGCTCAAGTGAGGAGGTTTCAACCCCACTTGAGAGAAGGAAATAATCACAGGTGGGAGAGGGAGGAAGGGACCTGGGTGGGAGAGAGAAGGGAGAAGGTAAAAGGCATACAGGATCAGATATGGGGGTGGGGAGGGGACAGGAGAAAAGCCCAGAGAGCCAAGATAATAAATGGAAATAAGCAGCTTTGTGGAGTGGGAGGTGGGGGCACTCTCTAGAGAGTACCAGAAACCAACGAAATGAGACACTCCCAGGACTCATTAGGAGAGGCCTTAGCCAAAATGCCCAACATTGAGGAAAGGGAACTTGAAGAGTTCACCTTCAGTAGATAGACAGAGTCTCAAGTGGATAACAGGATTAGTAACTGACAGTCAAAATTCCTGACACAGAACTAGTTCTGTTTAAAAATAATTGCAGGGACAAAAATGGAGAAGAGACTGAAGGAAAGGAGGTCCAATGACTGGTCCAACTTGGGAGCTATCTTGGGGCGGGGGGCACCAAGGCCTGATACTACGATGCTATGATGTGCTTACAGACCTAAGCCTGGCGTGGCTGTCCTCAGAGAGGCCCTCCCAGCAGCTGACTGAGACAGAAGCAGATATTTACGCTTAGCCATTGGACTGAAGTCAGTGATCCCTATGGTTGAATTAGGGGAAGAATTGAAGAAGCTGGAAGAAAGAGTGACCCTCATAAGAAGACCAGCAGTCTCAACTAACGCAGAGAGATCCTTGAGCTGAGCCATCAACCAGGAACATACATGGGCTGGTCCCAAGCCCCTGGCACATTCATAGCAGAGGCATACCTGGTCTGGCCTCAGTGGGAGAAGATAGGCTTAAACTTTGAGATCCTTGAGGCCCTAGAAAAAGGGAATGCTTGGGAAGAAGAACATCCCCTGGAGGCAAGGGGTAGGAGGAATGGGATGAGGAATTGTGGGAGGGGGGAATTTAGTGGGGGCAAAGACTGGAAAGTAAATAAATAAAATAATTTAAGTTAAAAAAAAAACAAACGAATAATAAGCAAGCACAATATAGACAGAGAAATCTCCAGAACATATAGAGAAGCAAACTGGAAAAGCTGCATCAAGTAGAACACAGGTCTTCAACTTGGATCCATGATTTGACTTGGAGTCGTTTTTTTCACTGCCCCCAGAAACCCCTTCTCTCAGAACTCCTCTCCAAGCCAAGGCTAGTCTTTGGCAGGTTGTTGTCTTTTAAGTCAAACAACAATGAATAGTACTGAGTGCTAGTCACTATGGTCACATGGACAGCATCTGTTTATATAAGAAAACAGCTGGATACTCAGAGGCTCTACATTACTAGCCACTGCCCAGTAGCAAAGACGATATTGACTGGGGCTGATACATCTTTGAGCAGTGCATCAGAAATGGGAGTATAGAAACGAAGAATCTTTTTTCCAGGTATTCTCAAGACTCCTCAAAACTTAAAGAGAGAGAGAGAGAGAGAGAGAGAGAGAGAGAGAGAGGAGAGAGAGAGAGAGAGAGAGAGAGAGAATTTTAAATGGTACAGAGATTTGATACCTTTAAGTTCCCAACATCTGGGATCACATTCTTGGCAGGCAATATATCAGGTAGTAAGAGGATAAACACTGGTCCTCTTTTCCTTTTCGGGCATCAATTATCCTACTGAGTTTTGTATGACATAAACTGCTTTCTAAAACAGATGCTACACATTAGCTTAATTTTATTTTCAAATATAATTGTATGATGTGGGGAGATCAACCCACAGTGGGTGTCACCATTCCCTAGGCAGGAGATCTAGAAATGTATATGTATAGAAATGATACTGAACATGGATAGGCATGCATATACTTATTGTCTTTCTGTTCTTGACTGTGTATGCAATTAGTTGCTTCAAGTTACAGTCTTGACTTTCCTGAAGTGATAGAATATAATTGTGTGATATAGATATTACTAGATTATAATCTAGTGATAGAATATAATATTGGAATTGAATAAATACTTTTTCCCTAAAGTTGCTTTTGTCGGGTATTTTATCAAAGCTGTTAGAAATTAAAGTTGGCTAACAGCCCTGTTAAGTCTCATTAACATAAACTCTAATACTTTATCTAGCAGAAATTTCAGAGCTAATCTGGTAGTGTTAAAATTGCATGTCAGACCATCACGGATACATTTGCATTTTTCTGTCACTTACTTTTGCTATGTTCAAGACTCTTTTTTTTCCCTAATCTCAGAAGAAATCATGAATTCAGAAAATGTTTCCTTATATTTAGTTTGGAAAGACAAGTTACAAATTAACATACATCAATATCTAGTAAGCCATAAAAGTACCGACACCAATATTTGCTGAACTAATATTCTAAAGTTCCCAAGCATGTGCTACTTCCTATTACAGTCTTCTGCAGCAGAAATCTTCATCATTGCATAGACTGCACCACAAGTGAACATCTTGTGGTGGTGTAGACATAGAAGAATAGATATTCCCCATGATTCATTAGAATACTTATTGGGGAACATTTGAAAACCTGTAATATCTGTAATAGAGTATACTAAGTTAATTTAAGTGATTTTTAAAATATGAATTGACCAGTAAATGAGTTTGTTAATTCAGATTTATTGAATAGTATTTCCTAGAGAAATCCAGTATGCCATTTCACTCTCCTGAGTTGTATGTTTTCAGGGCTGTGATCTGAAGTATGGGAAGGGAGCCCAGTATTACTTTCTTAGAGTTGAGACGAGGAATGTACAATACCTTTCTTCAAATGCCAGTTTAAATTTAGTTCAGTAAAACTATTTAAGGTACTGTATTTTATAGCTTTAATTAAATACATAATTAAGCACGATGCCATTACCGTTTGTCCTTGAGAATCCTTCATAGGAACCACTTCTTCCACACTACTGAACATTCCTTACCATCAATATGATGAACAATAATGGTTTTTTTGTGTTCTTTTAATTTTACACATAAATGAAATCAACAACAGCTTGACTTGCAACCTATTTCTGCATCTGCATTGATGTACCTTCAGAAGAGCTGTTCTGTCCACTCTCCTTTATCTTCTCCCGTGGAAGACTTCATGGCTTAAACACAATGCTACATTTTAGATTTTGTTTTGCTTACATTCTGGATTTTAACATGGACGTACTCGTTGAGTTCAGACACATTCATTCTGTCTTGATGGCGTGAGGCATAGCCCTCAAAATGACAGTACTGAAGTGTGTACTGGGAATAAAATCTGTTATGAACAAAGGATTTTAAATTTGAAGCCCAGTCCTGGATTCTGATCAGCAGAAGAAAGGAATGTCTTACATTTCCCAATGATTTTTCAAGTCCTGGGTTTTCTAGGTCGAAGACTGAGTTCAGTTTCCAAGAAATATTTTCTGGTTACCAGTAACACAATGATGTTCTCTGGCACAAAGTAGCAGCAAAGCCAGACACAGAAGGAAATGATCTGTTCCTGAATGAGGAGTATAATCCACTTCAAAGTCAGTTACTCACTGCCTTTGCCAAGTCCTGAAAACACCCCAGGAAGAAAGAAAAGAAATCCCTACTGCATTGGTCAACGAGTTCTAGGTCAGAGTGAGTTGTGTATTTAAGTGTAGACAGTATTTTTCCCCTGTAGTCATGTTTACTGGGCAAGGTTTACACAATATTGAAAGTTCATATTTCTGATTTGTGTACCTGATACACCTTTTTAATTCTAAATTGAACTGAAGGGAAAATAAGGAATATGCAGTTAATCCTAAATATCAGAAAAGCATAATATGTTTTAGCATTTGCATACCCCAAATTGCATCTGTTAGTAATTAGCATAAGAAGGTACAACATGTTTTAAGCATTCTGGGCATTCTTTGTTTATGCTGATTCATGTGTGATTCTCCATTGCATTGATGATATCTGATTTGCTGTACTGGGCCTCTGTGTCCTCATCTATTACAAGAAAGTGAAAATAGTGTTGTATTAACAAAGAGGCTGTGACTTCAGTTGCATATCATCAACGGTAATTGTTGCCATATAGTAGGAAGTACGAATACAGAACATATAATCAGATACATAGACGAATATGATTTTCAATATTCAGAGAATAAAGATAGAATTATTTTGTTCAAAATCCAGATATGCTATTTTTATTGTGATTGTAAATTAGCAAGAAAAATATTAAAAACAAAATCTCGGGGGAACAGCTCCTTCATTAGAAACGTCTGTAAGAATCCCTTTGATCTACTGAAAAGACTGTTATTCTAAACTTTGAGTGTAAAGATCACCACAGTTCTGCAAGTGTAAGAGTCTGGCAGTGAACAGTTGGTTCATTAATTGTAGTGATAGTGAAGATATTGCAAAGGTGGCTATATGGAGTGATCAGAAGACATGCTGGTGTGGCCCTGGAATCATAGTTCTGACCAATAAAAACCTCATTTTTAAGTGGCACTCTATGACTGAAGTAGCATTCACAGAGGAAGCACAGGTCTGCATCACACCCTCTGTGTGTATTATGACTTCCAGTTAAGTGTTTTTATGAGATTCAAGTGGTTGTGAATTTGTGAATGAGTAGGTCTCTGAGTTTTGTGTTTTCTTTTGGGTTCTTTTCTTTCTGTTGATTATTCCTGTCCAACTTTGATGTCATAGTTTTTGTTTAATAGTAGTTTATTATATTTTGTTTTATTTTAATAGTATCTCTTAGTAGCCTGTTCTTTTCATACAGCAACAAAAAATAATAATAATTGGATCCAGATGAGAAGGAAGATGGGGAGGAATGGAGAAGAATAAAGAAAAGAAAAAAAACCCATAATCAGAATATATTATGTGAGAAAGAAATCTATTTTCAATTAATTGGGAAAAAGAAAACTACTTTAAGCCATTGAGGTAACTACACTATAGATTTGATGACTTAAAACTTTAGAAAAGATAAATTATCTAGGAGCAAACAAACTTCAGAGACACTGGCATGTGTGTATTGTGCATGAAGTGTATGGTGTGACAAAACTGAAGCTAAGAAAACTTTTTTTGCAAACACTGGAAGAAGTCCAGAATTTCTGGTCCATCAACTATGCAAAGTTGGGTCTCACTGGGTTGTGCATTTAAGGATAAGCAGGAAATTTTGCCTGATAGTGATATTTGTTGACCAAGGTTTTCACAAGATTCAAACTTCATGTTTCTGATTTGTGTTCTTAACACCCTTTCTGATTCAGCTGGACCATGTAGAAAATATAGCTTATGTAGCTAATTCAAAATATTGAGAAGGTATAATATATTTAGTATATATAATATATTTTAGATATAATATATTGGATATATTTAATATATATAGTTTATGCATGTCTTAAATATTATAGGACACAAATCATAGAAATAAAAGAAAATGGAATTTTGTCTTTAAAGCTTCAGAGAGCCAAATATGACAAGACTTACTCTATTTTTATTTTTAAACATGAAAACACTTTTAGCACAGAGAAGGCTCACTGAGTCAGCTGTTTTAAGGCCACAGACAACTTCCAGAACCCAGTTTGTAAGATGTCTTCAGTACAGGCACTCCCTTTCTCTGATCACAATTTTCTGCATCTAAGTTAGGCAAGAAGATGACTAGAAGATGCCCTCAGGCAAATCTGCAGCTCTTATGTTCTATGGGTATGTTTTGAGTATACAGGATGATGTAATAATTTGAATGTCACTATGCTTAACATGCGTTATTGTATTCATCTTGGTGTTGAGCACACACACAGCTCATAGTGAGTACTTCTTATATTTTCGCTGTAAGTCTGGAAACAATATTACTTTCAAACGTGCAAATTGAGGTTCAGATACTAAATAGGATTTTTTTTTCTCTCAGAATCATAAAGTTAATAAATGGGCAATTCAGGATTTAATTTACCTTCTTTCAAACCTCTCCCACTCTGAGTATTTGAACATTTTTGGACATTCTTTGAGGATTCCTTTGATATATGAAATGAATTGGTCATAGACAATGATGAAGTAAATACGTGCAAAATGAGATAATATTAATACTTAAGGAATGATTGTTGAAGTGTAATTATAAATTTTCAGTAGTTTATGTACTACCGAAAGACATTTTTATCCTTTTGCAAAATCATTGATTTTATTCTGCTTTTAGAAGGGAGTTTCAAGGTTTTTTGCCTAAGGAGATGAGTGTCAGAATCTCCAATAACTGCTTGATTGTGTGATGGATGACTGTTCAGGCACTGAGATGTACTTTCCAGTAAGTTTATAATCACATTTAGGCCTCATTCCACCGTTGTACCACATAGATTTTAGATGAAGTTCTTGCAAAAGTGCTACCCAGTCATTCTTTGCACTTAAGTTGAAGGGAAAGCTGTAAGTCTCAGTAAAGCATGACATTTTCAGCATATAGTCATGATATAATTTTTTCACATTTTTCCTTGAACACTTAACAGGTCAGTAGGTATGATATTGTAGAGACAGAGGACTTTAGTATAACGCAAGTGATTTAGAAGGCAGATTGATAGCTATCCTCATAAATTGAGAAACAGGCAATAACCAAAATGGCAAGGAAGCAGGATTTTACCTCTTCTTGTTTTAAAATATTTATTCTTATGTTTATTAACACACACTATCCCAAACATACATTTTTTTCTTTATATACCCTAGCTTTTATCTAAACATTTTTATATAACATATTATGATTATGCTTTTCCTTCCCTAAACTTTCCTCATATCCTTCTAACTTCCCTCTCCACTCAACTTCATATCTATTGTTTCTCAAAACATGAGTGAAGATCAAAGCACAAAAATACAAAAGAAAGCAAAACAGCCAAAGGAATACGATAAAAAAATGCCAACTAAGATGAAACTAAAGCACCCAGGCTCAAACGACAAACAAGTAAGCAAGCAAGCAAGCAAGCAAACAAACCATGGCATCCACTTTGTGTGGCCAACTACTTCTGGGCATGGGGCCTGCCCTGGAATATGGTTGAGATGCTGACATTTCACTGACGAAAACTGACTTACCCCTTTTAGGCAGGTATCACTTGCAAAGATCTTGGTTAGGCATTGGGCTTTGTGAACACTTTGGCATTTCAGTACTGGGACTTCATCTGGCTTGGACTTATACAGATTCTGTATGAATTAACATCTACTAGAAGAACATGTTTCTCTGATAGGGGCTGAGTAATTCCCTGGTGTATGGGCATGACAGTAAGTCATTAGGAATCATGTTATTGGCACCACCCTTTGGCAGAATAATAGCGGTTTGTTTATCTAAGGCTTATGACATTTCTAGTCTAGGGTTTTGGGCCAGGTTATCAGTGTTGGGAATGGGTTATATCTCATGGAATAGGTATTTTTCCCATAAAAATGGTTAATTACCCCTAAAATATTTATGCCACAGTAAACCAGTATATCTTACAGGCAGATGGCTCTTATTGGTCCCAGGATTTATAGCTGAATGATATTGATACTTACATTTCTTTTCCGTTAGTATGCATAGTATCTTCAAGCACCATGGACACCATTCTGTAGAGGTGAAGCTTCTCGTTGTGTATTAGATCAATTTCCTTGTATTTGATGATATAAGCTAAACCTTGCAATAGACTGTGATATCTAGTGAGGAAGGAGGGGCATGGAAACCTTTTGGCCAAAGATTCAGATAGACTTAACCCATTCCTGACAATGGAGGGTTTACTTGGTGGCAAAAGATGTCTAGTTGGGGATTTGTCTCCTCTTAGATTTATTTTTCCATATGTATACATTTTAAGAAGCTTTTATAGTAGTTGGTTCACATACAGTTTTTCAAAGGGCCTTTTGTGTTAATTGTTCCTCCCCATATCTCCCTTTTATCCTGCTCTCTCATCCCCCTTCACATTTTATTAAATACTGTAGCTTTGTGTGCCACAGATTAGGAAATATATGAATCTAGTTTACTTTCCAGCTGAAATAGTCTATGCAGGCAAATATCTTGAAAGAGAAAAGAAAGACCTTTGAAACACAGGAGAAAGAAATTTCTATCTCTAAGGAGTTTGCTATCTTCTCCCTCTAGCACATAAAAGTCAATTCTTTTACCCATGGTCTTTACTGTGCTCAAAGGAGGACAAAGTTGAGAGGCATCAGTCAGGTGACAGAGTAGCACTCACAGTACCAAGCAAGAATCCTCATGATGGTATTTGGTGAAGTGTATGGCTAAGACATTTAGACAGGTGGAGGTTGTATAAGTAGCAGATGTGTGACTTTTCTTCTGGGGACATTAAGAAACATTTATTCTTCCCAGTAGGGCATCGTCAAGAGATAAAGCAAGCAGTCTACCAAAGTCTAGACTAGTGAGCCAGTGAGTTTATTGGGGTTACTTTCAGGAGCATGCATGATTCAAAGGAAGTAAATCTAAGCTCAAGATGATTGAAGCCTCATAAACCTGAATTCTGGAGCTTTCTGAATAACTTGCAGTAGCACAGCCACCCAGAGTGTCTTCTCTCCCCAACAACTGTGGCTTTGGGTGTAGGCTTTTGTAGCTTGGTCATTCATGAATAATATTTATATAACAGTTGCCAATACTGATTTCAGTGTTGATAATTTAATGGAAGAAACAGCTCACTTTCACTGTCTTGTACATAGCTATCTACTATTAGAATATAGCAAAAGAACTGTGCAATTTTAACTGGGAGGAGCCAAGAAATCCCTGAACAAAAGCACACCATGCAGAAGTCTTGTGAATGTATATTGTTGACATGCGCATAGTCATGTCTAGGATCCATGTTCTCAAACCCATTGGAATGGTAAAGCCTTCCCTATACAGATCAGACTCAGAATTAGTAAAGCATTTCTTTGGCCTAAGTACAAATGTTGAGAATGTGTACAAATATGAGTGTTTACAAAGGATTGATGAATGTGTGCCCAAACTAGGAACTATAGTTTTCTTCTACAGTATATTTATAGTAGTGTAGATTTCATCTAATGAGACCTCATACTGACACTAGCTAAGTTTCTTCCATGGTCTGGGCCCAATAAACAAGCAAACTAAAGTTCTGAGGATCTGGGTTGCTGCGAAGTTGGTATCACTCTATCAGATTGTTCACAACCAATTCATCAGCCCTCAGGTTCTCTGTATTGTCTGTCTTTTCATCATTTTCTTTCTGCTCCAATCAAGCTTCCTGGACCAAGCTGTGCTGGAGGAAGTATATAACAAAGAACAATACAGTCTTTAAAGTCTTCAATATTTAAACACACACACACACACACACACACACCGCACACGCACACACACACCCACACACACGGCCGTATTTTGGAAGACAACAAGGAGGGATGTATATGATGATTTAGGAGAAGGAAAGTGAAAAGGGAGAAAAAATCCAGTTATATTACAATTTCAAAAATTCAAATTTTAATGCTCATTATCTTCCTTTTTGTAAAAAATACTGTAATCGTTATAGTCATGAATGGATGAATTAATGCTATTTTGTGCTAATTATACATATTGATGCATCATATGCATCTGTTTTCTCTATTTTCAGTGTTCTTGAGAGTGCTTGGATGGTGGATGAAGGAGAGATAAATGTCAGGAAGCATGCTTATGTAATCAATTTGTTTGTGAAATGATTGTAATTCAGTTGTTCCTTAACCAAAAGGCACACTCTTCTAGCTTAGAAAACCAGAGTAGCAGAGAATCTATATTAAATGTTCCAAAGGACAACTTGTCTTGGTCACTGTAACTAGAAGATTTTGTGTTTCTAATTAAATGTTATTAACATATTTGTAGCATCCAGGAAACAAACAGACAGATAGACAAACTGGCCTACCAGGCATTTTAATCTCCTGCCCCCACCAACTCAACTGTTAATAAACACTACTTAAAATTTGTATATGAATAAATTTTTCTTATCAATGCAGTCTGTGACCAAATGTCCCCCATGTTCCTGAAGCACCCATGCTAATTATCTTGTATTTTGCTGAGCTAGTGAAAAATGTAGGACTGACATGTGCCTTCATACTTATGTTGGGATCTGTTCAGTGGAAATATCTGAAATATAGCCCTATGTAATATACTATAATCTCAGATTTTAAGAGTGTTTTATTTTGATACTTTGCAAAATATCCTCTCTCTTATTTTTTTCTAATACTATCAAGAGGAAAATAAAACCTCATGTCTGTGATGGGGAAGTTCCACCCCTTTGGAAGATTATAACACAATGAGTAGTGGTCTGGTTTCTGATCCTACATCTATGATCAAAACTCATCTCTCCACTGTCTTCTATGTTTCTGCTTAATTCCCACTGAAGCTATACAGTCTGATATGGAAAACATAGTATAATAAGGGATTGAGAAGCACAGCTTAAATAACTGATGTCGCTGTTGGGGTCTTAGAGAAAAGCATAATGAGCTTATAGAACCATGGTGACTTTGTCACACTTTTCCACCACCCCACAACCACATTTCTATTTTAGATGGCGCTTAGCAGCATGACTTTCATGTTCCCAAGAGATATCAGCTTGTCATATAAGGAAACAAGATATCCTTGTTGCATTCCGCTAAGCTGAAGACATTTCCATCTCTATCTGAAGGCAAACATTGGCTCAGACAGGAAACAGGAACCTCACAGCGCTTTGCAAACTGACATCTTGATATTCCCCTGTCCCTGCTCAGTGCAGAGCCCTACAAATCATTTGAATCCTACAAATGTAATGTAAGTGAAAAGTGCCACTTTCACTCCCCATAGAATTCAAGTGTCTCCGTCTTTAATAGACTAACACTCATTCTGCTACCCGGTGATGCCACATAAATATACAAATAATGAGTTCCTTTGACTCTATGAGATGCTTGGTTTTACTGTTATGGATGTTGAGCATTGTGATTTCCCTGTGGATGCTGGGCTGGGAACAAGTTGTTTCTCCCTCTGTCTTTCTACAGAGCTACTCCTTTGTGCTTTTTGTAGATTCCTTTATTCCCACAATTTTGCTTTAGCTTGTTTTAGACAGGGTCTCATGTGTCACAAACTAGCCTCAAACTTGCTGATGACCTGAACTTTTAAAACTTCCTGCTGTTATCTTCCCAGTGCTGGATTTACTGCTATCTTCTGAGTGCTGGATTTACTGCTATCTTCTGAGTGCTGGATTTACAAGCATACACTAGCACACCTAGTGTTAAGGTGTTAAGCAGTGCTGGGGATGGGGTCCTACTCAGATCCAGTTTCAGCATGAGGAGGTCCTGAGAGTGGCACAAATGGGAGTGGTGCTAATCTCTTAATGACTCAGAGTTAGTAGTAGATGCAAGCTGTCAGTTCATGTGCTCTCTCTTTGCCCAAGAATTCTCATCATTTTTCCTTCTCCTTTCTTCTCCCTTCTCATTTTTTTCCCTTCTCCCAACCACTGAGCCTGAACCCAGTCTTTTAATGACTAAAGTCACATCATCAGGACTTTGATCATCACTAATAATTATCCTAGAAATCCTTAAATTTACATAAATTCTATGAATCCCAGATCATTAGTTCCAACCCCTGCTTCCTTAAAACAGAAACTAAAAGCAAAGCAAAACCACATTTCCTTATATAGTTTTTACATAGCCTTTTCCTTGGTTACCAGCAGACAGAAGTCTTTAAAAACTATTTTCATGTAAGAACAGAAAGATGACAGACAACTAAGGTTAAAATGATTTCTTACAAAATTTTTAAATTTATTCAAGTAAAGCAGGTAGCTCTCTTTAATATCTCTCTAGGCATCGTCATCTCCAATTCTTCACGTATTAGGAGGATGAAGTGCAAACTTTACAGATACTCATACATCATCTTTTAATTCTCTAACTTTTCTTTCCTCATCCTAGCAGTTCCATAGCCTCATGGATTCTCCTTCCAATACTATTTGTTTCTAAACCACATACAAGTCTTTCTCCTATAAGGTAAACCCATTTGTCATTTACTTGTTTTCTATAGATTCCACCTTTTCTTCTTGAGACCACTTTAACTCTCTATCCTTGATGCCCCCACGTTCACCATGGCTAATTAATACAGCAGTCTTTGGTTTGTAGGGTATATGTGTCTCCTCATAATTCTAAATTCAAGGCCAAATCTGCCAACGAACTCTTTCTAGAAAATATCAGTCAGGCTTTTATGGTCTCTGTGGTTGTGTTGTCTAGATCCTTTCCCATGGCCCTAAAGGCTAAGCAGAAGACCTGTTTCTCATCTTCCACAGCCTTCATTCCTCATACCTGAGAACTGTATGTTTCATTTATTATGGCATGATTATCTCTGAGTAATGGGAGAAGTGTATTCCCCAGAAGGAAAGATTGAAAGTAAAATAGAAGAGACAGCAGATCAGTTTCAGGACAACGAGCTGTATCATACCTTCCCTTACTCAGCCCTGTTGGATCCGGCAGGGTCCCAGGGCATCTAGGAAAGCACACTAACAAGTTACACCCTGATTTGTGCTTCAAATTTTTCTGATAAGCATGTTTTTCTTCACTTGCTGTCTAAAATTTCTTTCTTTTATTAGGATATAAATACATCAAATTTGATTTGGTGATTTTTCGTGTAAATCCTAAGACGATTTTGCAATTTTAACTCTAGATATAGATGCATGCTGTAAAGCTCTCTCTTTTAAAAAAATATATTTTATTTATGTTTCATATGTATGGGTACTACAATGTTGCGGAGGTCAGAAGAGGGCTTCAGATCCCCTAGAAATGAATCTATGGATGGTTGGCAGCCACCATGTGGGTGCTGGGAGTTGAACTCAGGCCCTCTGCAGGAACAGTCAGAGCCATCTTTGAGCCCAAAACATTTTAAAATTTACATCCCAGAGGTATAAGGACGTTCTGTGACAGCAGTCATGTCATCGCATGCTAGTTTTACAACTTGAACACTCACAGATGTTTCTTCTTGCCTTTCTGGAAACTTCCCTCTAGCCTATGGGTTGATGTGCATAATGAAAGGCTCTGTAATGCTTTCTGAAAGTAAATGTGTAAATGAAGACTTAAACTGGTAGACTCTTGTTTTTGCTCATGTTTATCCTCCTGTTTGAGCTTCATGCTCCCTGTTGTGGGTGTTACCTCAGCGGTTTGCTTCTTACACTGTTCCTTTATTGCTGACAAGTATTGTTTTGAATGTCTGAAAACAATTTTTAAAACCAATTTTGGGTTTCACTTATTATGGATGAAATTGCCATAGACTGTAGCATACAAGCAGGGTGTGGACATAGGTTTTCATTTGTCTTAGGTAACACCTGCCAGTGGATTCGCTGTGATTCATCGAAGGTATATTTTCCAGTTGAAGGAACTGCCAGGCTGTTTTCGAAAGGTGCCATTTTCAGTTTAAAGTTTAGCCAAGTGCTGGAGAGATAGCTCAGCAGTTCTTACTTCTCTGGCAGAGGATCTGAATCAGTTTCTCAGCCCCCATGAGGAGTGCCTCACAACTGCTCATAGCTCCTGTACTAGGGGATTGGAAACCCTATTCTAGCCTCTTGAACACCCAATACTCATATGCACCCCTTCACACATATACGTATTCCAGAAAAACTATAAAAACAATTTAAAATTTTATCATATTAACAGGTATATGTTCATGTCTTTTTGTACTTAAATATTATTCAGCAAATAATAACGAGTGTATTTGTGATCATTTAACATTTTTTATTCTTTGGCAGAGAATTTATTCTGATAATGTGACCATTTTAGATTGTTTTTATTTTTGTCTTCATCTTGATTGTAATGGCATTTTAAGTAATCGAGGACACAGGTTGACTGTCAATGCTTTTAGAACATATTCTTCATGTTTCTAACTTATGTTTTAATTGTACAATAGCATCTTTCCATTTGTTAAAACCAGAATTTACACTTCAAACAGCGTTCCCATACCAGGGAGATGTTCATAGTAAAGCGCATGATGGATCCAAGTTCAAATCCCAAGCACGTTACAAATAAAATAGATAAATAGGTAATTTGTAAAAGACAGGCAAGTGCCTAGAGCTCACTGGCCAACCTAGCCTGTTTGATGTGTTCCAGGTAAATGAATGCTCTTGTTCCAGGAAAGGTATGCAGTGTTTGAAACAGAACACTCCAGGATGACCTCTGACTTCCACATGTGCACATATATAACTGTACACACATGAACATACAAATATGTACACACATATATAGAGAAGATTTCATAGCAAGTTCTTGTCTCTATGTTGTATGAAACAAATTAACCTATGTTACAAAGATTCTTTGTCATTGCCTGGGTATGTTTTTAGATTTTTTAAATTTAATTAATTTTTTGAAATCAACTTGTTGATTTTATCAAAGAAGTATAAGGATTTGGGGGAGTTTACTATTAATTGTACAGAGCTCATATCTGAACAGTTGTCTTCTTCCAATCTTGCTGTGCAGCAGTATCCAAATTAACCTGACTAGCATTGGTTTATAGTTACACCCTTTCATGTTTCACTTGTTAATACAGTAGAGAGAGTTCCACATTTCTATTTCACATTGCTCATTATTATTATATAGAGTAAAGCTTGTTTTGCTGTAATAATAGTTGGCTTCACTGCTATAGGACATTTACTAATTGTGATAATTTTTTATGAATTATATAGAATTAATTTTATTCTTTGTCTTTTGTTGCAAGACTATCTTGCTATGTAGCTCTGTTACAGATGTAGTTTGCGGATTCAAACACACAGTTGCCCCAACCCAGCATTCTAAGTTCTGAGATTTCAATTCATCCTGTGTTGGTACCATTACAATTGGCTTGCATTTTTCATCTTTATATTAATAATTATGTTTGACAATAAAAGTGTTAGTTCTCCATTTTGATCTATAAGTTTTAATTTCTTTTCCTTGACTTACAGCATTGTCTACTGCCTCCAGTACTGTGTTAGATACAAGTCATCAAACCAAACATTTCCGTTGCTAATATCTTTTCATTATTACAATCTTAATAATATTAGGTAGGTAGAAAATGCTTGGGTTATTATCAATTTGAATGATGTCTTTTACAGTTTTTCAGTGATATAATTTACACAGGTTAATCACAATGCTCTCTCTCATTCTTCTTTGAAATTACTTGATTGAAATTACTTTTGTCAGGTAGATTTTTCGTCATCTTTCAACATGGTCTCATTTTATTATTTGATTGCACATTGGTTTGTACTGACTTCCAGTTTTCATTGCTTAGGATGAATCTTTTCTTATGATATATTTCCTTTTGTATGGTACTTAGAGAAAAACTTTTCTGATTGATACACAAAAGTGAAGGCATGTAAGAGGTACCACGTGATGTTTTGATGCACAGTCAACTCAAATCAGTCTATGTTATGTTCCCTCTTAAAATAAATGGTCATTATTTTATTTATCACACAAAACACATCTACTTTATTTGAGACAAATAGCCTATTACTGTCTGTATGACAGGACCTTACACATACCTCTTCTTCTGTACTGGTGCTGCTGTTGACTGATCAGCATTCCTATTTAACCACTCACTTTCTGCTGATCACTGTTGAACTCTTCAGTGAGATGATAGTCTCAATTTTGGTATACAGCTGATCCTATGATTTTTGTTTTCTTCTACATACTTGGCTCCTTCTGTTGGGTCCTATTTAGGAAAAATAGTTGCCTTTGAAGCCATTGGAACTGTAGGTGTTACAACTGGTTCAAAGATTTTTTTTTTTTTTTTTTTTTTTGCTTCATTCAGAAAACCTGTGCTTTTGTACTGAAGCTGCTTTTCTCACTTTGTAGCCAGGTGAACTGTGGCGTCTTCATCAGTGAGAGTGGGACAGCCAAGAGTACAGATTGTCACCAAGGTGCTGCCATGCTGAACTGTTGTAAAATATTTATAAGAACAATGCTTACCAGCTATTTGTATCCTTTGCTTAATTTCCACATCTAAAATGTTCATTAAAATATATTTTCTAATTATTTTAATTGGTTTTCTTTTTTTTTTTTTTTTTTGGATTTTTGAGACAAGGTTTCTCTGTTTAGCCCTGGTTGTCCCGGAGCTCACTCTGTAGACCAGGCTGGCCTTGAACTCAGATATCCGCCTGCCTCTGCTTCTCAAGTGCTGGGATCAAAGGCGTGCACCACCACCGCCAGGCTTTAATTGGTTTTCTATGCAAGGTGGTTGTACAACTTCTACCTGACTCTTTTGTCAAAACCAGTTTCCCATAATACTCTTTGTCTCTCTTTGTTAGGGTTTTCATTGCTGTGAAGGGAAACCAGGACCAAGAAAACTCTTATAAAGGACAACATTTAATTGGGGCTGGCTTATTGGTTCTGAGGTTCACTATGTTATCGTCATGGCAAGAGGCCTAGCAGAGTCCAGGAAGGCATGGTGCGAGAGGAGCTGAGAGTTCTACCTCTTGATTTACAGGCCACTAGGAGGACTGGATCTTCAAAGAAGCTAGGAGGATGGTTTCAAAGTCCACCACACAGTGACACACTTCCTCCAACAAAGCCACATCTCCTAACAGTGTGACTCCCTGGGCCAAGTATATTCAAACCACTGCATTGTCCTAGATTTATTTCTGTTGCTGTGCGTGTTAAAATATCTTAATAAAAACAACTTATGGGAAGAATATTTACTTTAGCTTTGAACAGTGGTGTAGTCAAGCCAGAAGGAACTTAAAACAGATTGTTACATCACTTCCACAGTCCAGAACAGTGAGAAATTAGTACATAGATGCTACTCCTGCTCAGTCTGATTTCCACACATCTATAGTCCAGTACCTCTAAATCTGGGAATGGCACCACTCAACTCAGGTCTTCACATATCAAGTAGAATAATCAAGATAATCCCGTATAGACATGTCCACAAGCCTGCCTTATCTAGAGAAATATTTGAGATTCCCTTTCGAATAAGTAACTGTAGGTGGGGCAAGTTAACAATGAACCATTATGTCTGTTCTTTAACTTTTAACTGTACCCCCAATAAACCCATTGAAAGTAGAAAAACATGTAAACCCATTGTGCACATGAATTCCTAACCTAGAGAATAACCCAGCTCAGCAGCACAGTATACCCTAAGTTGAGCATTGGTTACCATCACAACCCTATGGCTAAATAGGCACTGTGGTTCTCTGTAACTCTCCATCATCACAATAGTTCTGTTGTCATTGCTTTGTTTTTACTGTTTATTACTAGGCACCAACACCTAAAAATTCGAAATATGTATTTTGAAGTCTACTGAAAGTATATAACTTTGACATTACATTTAAGAAAAAAAAAAAGAAAGAAAGAAAATCCCCTAAATTTTATTGTAATTGTAATTTTCAATTTTTGAAGCCTTAAAACATCAAATATTATTCAATGCATATTGTTTGTCTTCTGCTGATTACACATTAGGAAAAGACCCAGAGGATGGCAACTCCACTGTCAAATGTTCTTTTGTGAGGGAGACACTGAGCAATGAGAGGAGGCAACACTGCCTCAGGCATCGTTCATGGAGAACTCTGTTCCTGGAAATACCGAGGAAGGTGCAAGGCATTGCTGATCTACGCAGCGAGCTTCAAAGGTTCTGACTCTGTCACCTTCTGCTTTTATTCTCTGTTTCTTATCAAGCCAGCAACATTGATTTTCTTTTCCCCACATCTGTTCCCAATTTATTCATCTTAGCCTTAGGCCCTGAGTTGCAGGTTGCTATCCGATCAAGTACTCAGGTAGATACCAGACGTCTCAGGCTGGTCAGTCAGTAATGAGACTGTGAGACTAATTTAGGAGCAAAGATTTTTGTGAGGAAGTGAAATTCACTTTGTTGAGAGACCATGTCCTTCAAGCCAGTGCTGTTCCATCTGAACTCTCTCTGTCTCTGTCTCCTACATCTTACTGCCTCGAGCTTCCTCACATCCAGAAATGAAAGCTGCCTACTGAGACTAGCAGAGTTTCTAAGTGAGTCTGCTCCCTTTGACCTTATAGAACGGAGTCTTTATCCGTGATCTAGATTGTTATATCAAAAATGAAAAAGAACCTTGAGGGTTTTTTTTTTTTTGTCATTTTATCTTGAGGACTATTTGAAACAGCAATATAGCTAACTGACTCAGGAAAAAAAATCACATCATATTGCACACTCGTATACAGCACTGCGCACAAAAAACAATAGACATGTAGTGGCAAATTTGCTATACTGCTTTGTGCTCCCAGCCACTTCCAGAGCCCTCTGGATTTTCAAATGAAACACACACACACACACACACACACACACACACACACACACACCCAGTTAATTTTAAATGTCTTGACTAGCTCAGAGTCTGGGCAGTTCTAATCCTTCCCATGGCTAGCATACATTTCCCTGCTTAATCCCTGGCTTAATATCCTCTAATTCTATATTTTATCTTTGCTGCTCTGGCTTCTTCTGGATAGATCTCCAGTCTTTGCTGCCCAAGACACTTCTGAGAAGCACTTCTGGGGGAGGGTCATTCATTCTCACCTACATTTTGGATGATTTTCCTTCTGTGCTCTAAATCTGATCTGTCTCCCTCCAAATCATGGCGATTTTCCTGTCTTCCGTTCTCCACTTACTAGCCAGTGCAAATCCAAAGGTCCTGCCTCAGTGTACCTGCCCAACCATTGGCCATTGGATCTTTATTGATCAACCCAAAACCAATTGGTGATAAGGACCTTCAGTGTTTGAACACACAGATTCCTGATTTGGGCGGGTGGATTAATTCAAAGCATTAGAATCAATTCCCAACATAGATGTACAATGTATTCTCTTTTCATCATTATCATGGCATATAAAAGTTATTATTTTTGCACAATAGTAGCATTCAGATGATTTTAGGCTTTGAGATCAACAACCCAAGAGGACATACATACATAGAATAAAATGTGAGTGCAGGTTTGGGGACTATGAAATATATGAGAACTACTGATGCTATCCCAGTCAGCAAAGAAAAAGCTGTGTCAGGGAAAGAGATTTTTCTACTATGCCCAAAAGACAGATCAGAATTCACTGTTCCACCACACTTTCAGTTAATATAAAACTCAAATTGCAGAGGTTTTCCCTTCCTTCTGTTAACCCTCCATGCTTACTGGGTTGCTGTTTTCTCAGAATAATCCCAAAGAGAGAACAAAATAACAGTAAAGACCCTTGGAACTAAAACATTGAACAGTCACAGTCTCAAAGTCATACACCTTAAGAAATAGTTTCATTGTACTAGCAATTCATGGTATACTGCTTGTACTAATTCTGGGTGAGATATTAACAAATGTCTATATTCTTAATATAGGATATTTCAACTGAGCAGTGAAATCAGAATTAGCAAAGGCTATTGACAAATTGGTGAACTATATTCAGTTGTCTACAGGAAATAGGTGACAGGTTACCTGCTGGAACATGGATAACTTAGAGGTAGCTGCATTATCACAAAGCCCATGCCAGCAAAGTTGACAACACAGAAAATTTTAACCTTGGAAATCCTTCAGTGATTTTCAGGAGGCAACTAGACAGTTTGGAAACAATTGATAATTTTCACAGCCTATATAACCTTGGATCTGGGCTTTGTGAATCTTCTGAAATTAGGAATTTACTGAGATTCATAATTGTATTTCTTCGTTGTAAATTCTGATTACTCCCTGTGTTTCAAGGAGCCTCCTTCCAGAATGGAGTGTCTTAAATTGGAACAAATTCTCACCAACAAGGCATGCATACTCTGTGAACTAATCACTCAGAGCAAATAGAATTTTCATTTTCTTCTAGTTAGTTTCTGTTTTGTCTTCTGAGAAAAATTGTCTGTTCACAGTATTGTTGTTGTTTTGTTTTCAGTTTTTTGTTTGTTGTTTACATTTTTTCTTTTCTTTTTTTTTTTTTTTTTTTAGAACTTTACAAATAATTTCTCCTGTATTTCCATGGTTGAAGTAAATTACTTTATCCTTGACTTTTTTCATGTTTCAACATCTCCATTTTTACACTGGAAATTATGGAGTGGAATGTCACAAGATTTGTAAGAACTGGATTAGTAAACAGTATATTTCCAACACATAGAGGGGTGTTTAGTATCTTCTTTGTCAGTATCAGTATTCCCTCTTTTGCTAAGCAAAAGATTCCATCAGTCATCCAACAGTACTGTATTCTAAACTTGTTGCTCTTGGAGCAGTGTAACTAGGGAAGTTACTAAAAGTAGACCAGGTCATTGTGTATTTACTGCCACACAGCAGAAACATAGTGCTTTCGATGTAATTTTGTAGTTTTGGTTCTCTGAATGTCCTCTTCCATTGTCCTCCTTACAACCACATCCTCAGACACTATTGCACTAATGTGTATACTTCATTAACATAATGATAATGAATACACTATCACATTTTTGGTGGGAATACAATGATTTTGTGTTAAACTTTATTTTTCAATAATACCATAAGGGATTTATATTCTAAAAGCTCATATTTCCAGTATGGAGGTTTACACCTACAAACTACCACTACCACTACCACCATCATCATCACCATCACCACATCTAAATGACCATGTTGGCAACATACCTTCTCGGAAATGACACGGAGAGCTGACATTAGTTTGACAATGCAATCTATTCCAACTTTCTTTGTAAAGCTTCAATGTCTAGAAGTCTCAGTCTCAGGCACAATATGTATAGGGCCTTCAAAATCATGTCTTTTAAATTCAACCCCAAAGTTGATAAATTGTGTTATACTTACGAGAGAGGCAAATAAGAGCCAAATAATGCAATAGTGAAATCACACTCTTAAACAGCTGTAGAATCAAAGCATAATTAATACAAACTGCAGGCATGCAATGGATTTTCACAGGTGGCATTCAACTCTGAAAGAATAGTTAATGAAGTATATCAAGGAAATTAGGGCAAGGGAATGCAAGTTTTTTGGAAGCAGACAGATGTTTATTGACAGCTTAAATCAGTCTGCATTAGTTCTGTGATCTGGAGAAAGTTCCTTGTCCTTTTGCAACTGGACTCTTCTAGAGTTATTAAAGGGGTCTCCACGCCTTCTAAGCACACTGTTGTCTTCTTCATTTTCTGTTTGGACAAGCGTCTGTGATCACACCAAGTATTTTGCTTGAGAGTCATGTGTCTAACTGTTCATTGTCCTGCTGCCAACAGTTAACCCTCACATGTCAAAGGCAAACTGTGCAAACCCCTCTCAACAGTTCCTTGCCAAGCAGGATTTACTGCGTTCTCCACTCTACTGTCTGGAAGCACCTTCTACTCAGCCATACAAGTCAGCAGAAAAAGAAGCCTCTCTGTTCTGCCTCTTCATCAGACTGTGAAGTGTGAAGACTTTCAGCCTCCAGTAATCATTCAAATCTCTAATTCTTCTTCATAGAGATTATTGAACTCTACCTTGGGTTGACTTTTCATCCATATTATTTGAAATTTGGTTTCTTACTCTTTCAAATGAATTCATTGAATCAGTTTAATGGCTTAGAGCAAAGCCATTCAGCCTTTTCCTAAAGCATTGCAATGCCAGGGCTTTGCTGAAAGATTTTTCTGATTTTCAAGGGCCTGTGAACCAAAGTGCAAGTTCATTTGCATTGCATGGAATAGGGACACTGGCTCTTACTGTCGTTCATCATGCCCCTGTTAACTTACTTCATGAATCATATCTGTTCTGCTGAAGTTCATCCTGTCTCTGAATGTTACACATTTGGTAGCTCTTCCTCTTTGCTAGTATTTCCGTTCTTTGTCTAGAATATTCTCTCTCTCTCTCTCTCTCTCTCTCTCTCTCTCTCTCTCTCTGTATGCATGTGTGTGTGTGTATTAAACTCTTATTCTTCATATGACCTTAAGTGTTTGTAATTTGACAATATGTTTAGCTGCAGCTCTTGAAAGATTATCATTTTTTTTGTGTGTTCTAGAATCATCTTGCATAGATACTTGCTATATAGCCATCATCTATAAGATTCTATTTTTCAATATATCACAGTGTTTTGGAGGACACAGTGAATGCATCCCACATCTGATCCTAAGTTTGGCATGCAGTGACTGGCACACAGATGATACCCAGCTAGTCTTCAGAACCCCCTGAAACATCTATAAAATCTTTTTGAAATGCTTTTCCTTGTCATTGTGCCCCCGTCTCTCTTTCCTTATGTGACTTTATTTGTTTTGGACTTTTGAAAGTGTCTCACTGTAGCACAGGCTAGCCTCAAACTCATTGTGTAGCCAAAATTGCCTTTTGTTTTTGATGTTCCTGACTCTACTTCCTAAGCACTGGTATAACAGGACATTTCTGGTATTATAAGGCCTTTGCCATTTGCCAGGTTCTCTTTTTATTCATTCTTAAACTCTTGGTATCAAAAGAAAAAAGAGGATAGATAAAGTGTGCTGTAGCTTCCTAGGCAACACACAGTCTTACTAAGGAGATGAAGTTCATTTATATATATATATGTGTGTGTGTGTGTATAAAAAATTATATTTGTTAATTAATTATAAATATCTTTGGAAAAGACTAAATGTTTCTTCAGGTCACATGTGACACAACTGTAGTATAGTTTGAAAAACAAATGAAAAAAAACATTTTTTTTTAATAAAAAGGTAAACATGTTGATCATGCCACCTTTAGATATCTGATGTTTGCTAAGCATTAGGGTTGCTCCATACAGCATCCATATGGAGCCCCAGTTAGGAATGGGGAAGGCAGAGACTACTCCAGAAGTTTTAATGACGTCAGTTGGATGAGTCTCTACAAGCTTCTTCAGAGGGCTGTGAACCTCATGTCAGATTTATAGGGAATAGTGATCCCTCAAAGATGTAGTGGACTGAAGCATAAAGTTACTCATCCGGGGATATACACATTCCTTATGAATTGTCTAACGGGCAAAGATAGAGTCACCTTAAAAGACATTCAATGATTCCTCCAAAGCAGACCCAAGCCTTTATTATGACAAATGTAACCTCCACTCATGACAGTTCCCATCAGAGCAGAAAGGCACGTATTTTTAGACACATAAAATTTACAGTATTATCTAGACTAGCACTATGCAGTCATTTTAGATAAGTGAGTTCCTGAGTGCAGTGAGATTTTTATCTAAGAGCCCTGAAGAATAGAATCCAAACTTACTAAGAGAAATATACATCATTAAATAATGTAGCATTGGATTTCAATTACATACCAATCAGAATTATGCTTATGGCAGATTTACTAAAATCATACCTGTCGCTTTGTCACCTGAAGTGTGTAACACTGACTGCGGCCTTATATATGAAATATATAGTGTCACATTGGTGAAAGATGAGCGAGGCAAACATTAGAAATCCTATCAGTTCCCATCATTTATTATGTTCCTTCTCTTGGTCGATGAAGCTGTTATATAATATCATATCAAGTCTGAGAAAATTGATTTCTGTCAGGCTAGCCTCGATCAGGCCTTTGACACCGAGTAAGCACACTGAAGTCTATGTTCACATTAGAATTCTTCCTCGGTTGGCTATACTTTACTGATCCAATTCCAAGTTCACTTTTTAAATATTTATTTATTTATTTACATCCCAAATGTTGCTCCCTTCCCAGTCTCTCTCACAGTTCCTTCCCCCATACACCCTTCATTTTGCTTCTAAGAAGGCACTTGCCCTGTAACCCTTTACCCTGGTGCTTCAAGTCTCTGCAGGATTAGGTGCGTATTCTCCCATTGAGACCAGACAAGGCAGCCTCTGCTACATATTGTGTTGGGGGGCCTTGGACCAGTTAGTATATACTCTTTAGTTGGTGACTCAGTGTCTGGGAGCTTCCAGGCTTCCAGGTGAGTTGACACTGCTGGTATTCTAGTGGGGTTGCCATCTCCTTGGGGGCCTTAAATTCTTCCCCTAACTCTCCTAAAGGGGTCCTCAATCTCTGTCCAATGTTTATCTGTAGGTCTCTGCATCTGTCTTAGTAGGCTGCTTGGTAGAGCCTATCAGAGGGCAGCCATGCTAGACTCCTGTCTGCAAGCACAACATAGCATCATTAAGAGTATGGAAGATTGGTGCCTGCCTACAGGATGGGTCTCAAAATGTGCTGGTCACTGGTCAGCCATTCTTTCAGTCTCTGCTCCATCTTTGCCCTGAATTTATTTTAGACAGGACCAATTTTGGGTGTCCTATCTGTCTACTGGAGGTGGTCTCTTCAGTTTCTATATCCCAACTATTAAGCATTTCTGCTAAGGTCACCTGCATTGACTCCTGAAGTCTCCCTCATCCAGGGTCTTTAGGACTTCCTAGAGAATCCCACCATCTCAGACCCTGGCAGCTACATATTTCCTTTTATTTTCCTGGCCCTCTAGAACTCTCTCCTGTCTCTCTCCATGTCTGGTCCTGCCTGCCTACTCTCCTATCTATCCCTTCAATCATCCTGGTCCCTCCCTCCCTGTGCCTCCCATGTCTATTTTGTCCCCTCCACCCCCAGTGTGATTTATGCATCCTCACTTGGGCCTTCCTTCTTATTTAACTTCTTTGGGTTTGTGGGGTGTATCATGGGTATTCTGAACTTTTTGGCTATTATCCACTTATCAATGAGTATAGATCATGCATTTTCTTTTGGGACTGAGTTGCCCTACTCAGGATGATATTTCTAGTTCCTTCCATTTTCCTGAGAAATTCATGATGTCCTTGTTTTCAACAGCTGAATAATATTCCATTGTGTAAATATAACATATTTTTTGTATCCATTCTTTGGTGGATTATTAAGACTTCAATTTGGAACTCCAATTTACTCTGAAAATATATCACACTCTTGTATTGTGAGAACTGCAACATACTACAATACAACCTTTACAAAAAGTAATACATTTTATTTTAGTGTTAAGATCATAGTGCACCAAGCAGGGAGTAGAGTGTGACTATTGACATGCTGTTTCTAAATGCACATGCAAAGTCCCCCTAGCCACAGGTTGAAACAGAGATGTACATTTTCCTATTCATACTGACACTGACACATTTTCATAATTCTCATAATTTATAACTGGACTCCCTTTCTATAGATACCTTACGTATTTGGGTCAACATATGTATCCAACATTCTGTTATCATTTTCCTAAGATACTTTCTGAGTTCTTCCTATTCATTCTTCCTTATACTAAGCCCATGAAATGGATTATTTTGGGGGCTATATCCATGCTAGCTTTTCATAGAATGTTATAGTTTTAGAATTAGATCATCTCTACCTTTTTAAGATTGATTTCTTTCAGACTTAGTAAAATATTCTTATGTTTATTTATTATGCATTTTCATATCTTAACATCTCATTTCATTTCTAGTACTGAATAACATTTCATTGTCTGGATGTAATCTTCTCCAGCCATTTTCTGAGGAATATTTTGTTTCTTCTAAGTTTTGGGGTTTATGAGTAGTGTATCAATAAATATATCTTTGCTGTTTTTTGTATGTATGATTTTCAGTTTACTTTAGAAACTACTAGGCAGTGATATTTTGCAATCATATCAAGCACAAAATATATGTAAGTTATGAGAGATACTAACAAATGGTCTGCTCATGGGACCACAGCAATTAATCCATCATCAACCAGGGTGAGTGTCTGTGCTCTGCATCCTAGCAAGTATTACATCACCAGAGCTGTGGATTCTGCTGATTCAAATAAGCATGCAAAGGTTTCTTTTCCACACAATGCCTATGATGGTTAATATAATTTGTATTGTGGAGTTTGACACCTGTACATTTTCCTCTGTATATCTAGCACTGGGGAAATGTCTATGCAAGTCACTTGCTTACATTTCACCTAGGTGTGTCAGTGACTCTGTATAGTCATGCTACTGGCACAACTCCTTGAAGCATAGACAAATCACAGTGATATCTAAGCAATGAGTAAATTGCAGAGCTCATAAATCTGACTATGAAGAAAGAGGTAAAGTTCTCCATACACAGAGCACTAATTACTAAGAGAATTATTCTCTAAAGATCAATAACCTAAAGAAAAGCTAAGAATTGTGCTCTTAAAGAAAATGGAATCAAATTATATACCCTAAAATTGTATCAGTTTATGACCCAGATCAGATTTTAGGATACAGTATTAAAAAGAAAACCCCAAAGATCCCTTCTTAAGCCTTTCCGAATTGGAGAGACTTGGGCTATAATAGAGGACAAGGGAACAAGATTTATAGGGCAGAATACTGAATAAAAGGAGGCGACTCAAGAAAGATCTCCAGAAATGTACAGAAGATCCCCGCGTCATTGGTTTGAACCCTATGGGCATAATGGAAGTAATTTCAATGAAGAGTAGATGGAATAACATCAACAAATGCAAGAAAGGAGAGGAACATAGAAATGCATCAATGGAAGGTTTCATACTATATACCTGCTGCCATGCTATTTTCTGAATATGCCAGTATGAATTATCTAGAAGTTGACATGTTGAAGGTGTGAAGTATAACTTCCACCCCACATAGGCATTTTAATGTCACACTCACCAGCCTCATACTTTTATTATTTTCCCCTTCCTCTATCCTTTTAGTTGTGGGCATACTTCAGAGCTTTATGCAGACATAAAAGGTAAGGTAGGCGTTAAGGTCATTTGCACTGTTTATGCATGAAAGGAAATGGTGCAGTGAAATGCTTCCTCAGCAAAAGGGTCTTCTTTTGACAGGGCAATAATTTTCATTGCATTAAAATTGCTTAACAATACCTAATTTACAGAGGTATCACCTTACTGAGAAGCAAAAAACCAATTCTTCTAAAGTCCATTTTGTTTCATAAATGTCTCTAGTAATTTTCAGAAAAATGATTAAGTGACAAAAAGATTTTCCCTTTCATAAAAATACTTGCCTGTTTTCAACTATTTATTCTTGAAATTCATTTGAGATACATCCCTCATCTCTCACATAAAAATCAAACCACTAGTTTCATGAAAGTTTGTTGAATATTTTTAATTAATATCCATATCATGTTAAAACTCATGTTTTATTTTGTTGACATTATTCTGTTATTTTTCTGATAGGACAATATTGAAAATTTCAAGTTGTTTTGTGGGTTTTTTTTTCCATTTTCAAAAGTAACATGTATGCATTGTTTCCAAGAATGTAAGGATATACATTTGATTGCCAATATTCTGCTTAAATTCTTTAGTTTATCAACGTATGCTTGTTTCTTATTATTACTCTATGTCCACTCTTCCCTATCTAAATAAATATATAAAAATGCAATTTTATGTAGACTCAAGAATTATATAATATGTATAAAAGGTATGGATTTTCATGCATATTTTCAAGCAGTAAATGTTTTATAATTGCAATATATGTATATGGGTATGTATGAATGTGCATTTACAAAAATGTGTTTGTACATATTTATACATATTTAGCACAGAGAAAAGAAAATAAGAAAAATGTTATTTTTGCGTCCTAGAGGGACAAATGCTAATATTTTATTCCTTCAGATTGTTTCTCTGTTAATATTTATATAAATTCATGATTTATTTATTCATTTCTAGTGATGGTGTCTCACACTTTAACAGTTGTCTAAGCATTTTGAATTATGGGGTTACAGGTTGCACTTGCACATAACTGTGATTTAAATATTAATCAATTTTTGGATATCCATTCTTTTAATCTGAAAGTGGGTAAATAGATATATGTGACCACAAATTCCTCATGGGAAAAATGAATCTTCTCCCCTATTAATGTTGGAGAGCTTTAGAACTCTGAACTTATTCTTTTATTCTCTGGTTTCTTTTAATATATTTCCCTAAAGGATCTTACCTCTTCCCTACTTTAAGATTTATTCATGTACTGATAATTTGATTATTTATCTCAGGAGCTTCAATATTACTTTCTCCTGCATAATATTCAACTTACACTCAACAGCTTGTCTGTCAGATCTCTTGATTCTTTAATTACGCCAACATTCATACAGACATAAAATACCAGCACCTAGAAGTTACCTCCACCTCCCACTTTTCTAATCTTCATATGTAAGTCATCAATAAACATGAAATCCTTAGACCCTAAACTGTATGATCTCTTTTCAATATTAAAAATATATTTTAATTAATCATTTTATTCATTTACATTTCAAATGATATCCCCTTTCCCAGTTTCCCCTCCACAACCACCCCATTCCATCCCTCCTTCCATTTGCCTTTATGAAGGTGCTCCTCTTCCTATACATCCACAATCAATAGAAAAACACAACTTTATGATATATTAATATTTGATGTTTCCTAGTATGTGTGCCTTCTCTGAGGACTTCTCATCTCCCACATACTGGAGACTGAACTTGTCTTTCATTTTGTTTGTATTATAGTGTTTCTTATGGTTCATGTTATCAATAAAAGCCATTGGTTTTGGTCATATCACTGGGAACAAGGCACAACTCTGAATGAAGCAAGAGATTTTCACCTATGATGGTGACATCATATTACTGTATTTACTGTTCTTTATTATGGAAATGCCTAAGTGTCTATTGTGTGAAGTAGATAAATGCTGTAAAATTAAACAAACTTGGCGGCTCTCAGTCTTGTTGAAGTTTGGTTTGTTGCTATGTATTGTAATACTATATTCTGTATCTTAAGGTATAGTTGCCTCAAGAAGAGTGAATTCAGTGAATTCTCAAGTATACCAACTTTTGTTGTGCAAACCTTGCTTCTTAGGTTTTTTCATTGGATATTTTATTTATTTACATTTCAGATGTCATTCCCGTTCCCCATTTATCCTCCTTAGAACCCCCCATCCCATCCTCCTCCTCCTTTTTGCTTTTATACCATTTCAATAACATGCAAGTATTAAGGTCAGCTCTTGGTTGAGAGATTAGCAATACAATCTTCATATGCTTAACAGACATATCTATATGTTTCTTTAAAAAGGCATAGTGTAAAAAACCTTGCATTGTTCTTTGTGGTATAAGTGTTTTTCTTATCATTGTGTTGCTTTTCTACTCTGAATACAGACAGGTACATAAGAATACTTTATGTTGTGTTGTGTCTATTTTTTTTTTTTGGACTGTCTTCCAAAGAACAGGAGATTTTAATTTTATAAAGTCCAGGTTTTAGTTTTGTCTCATCCATTGTTGGCGATTTCTTTTTACTAAGAAACATTTGCTTTCTCAAGTGTCTTAAAGAAAGTCTTCTATAGTTCTTCTAGAAGTTTAATTAACTTTAACTTTAAGGACTTGATAATATTAATCCATTTGTAAATGCCGTTCTATGTCTTGTGGCTCACTTACTCTCCTCTAGGGATATAAATTGTTTTCAGGTCTCTTAATTGACAATACTTTCTTCCTTATTGATAATGTTATAAGAACATGGATTTATGTCTTAGGTTTTAGTCCATTTAAAAAAATTATTTGCTTCTTAACAGCAGATAGCATTAATTACTATAAGTTATGGTTGTTACTGAGGTGCGTCGTTACTTCCCTGTCTTCTATTTTTCCCAAACATCACCCCAGAATATGGCATGCTGCTGCTTCAAGTGAACAGCAGAGAACATCATGGGTAAAGAAGGAAACACTCATAGGTGTCTGAACCAGGAGATGCCGTGTAAGAGGGACCAGACTGTGCCCACCACAGCTTGATGATCTCAAAAAGCAAACTAAAAAGTTGGAAAATAGTTTAACTAATTATGATGAAGCATGTGGCCATACAAAGTAATCTTTAGAACATTGAAAATATCCATAGTTTGTGTAAAAACAAAATATAAGTGGATACTATGGCATGCACTGATTTCCTATTAATTTCATCAATTTTTATATGTATGGACATGCCATAATATGGAGTTTGCTTAGTGGTGTTTTGATTTGTTTGATTGCTTTGTAATATTTCTCCTACATTCAGTTAATATAAATTGTATGTATTACATGTAACCATGTTTCTGTAATTTAAAAATCATAAATTGTATAAACAAATCTCAATGGCCCTATTATGAAACTCTCCTCTTTCCTCCTTTTAGTTCAGAATGTGGAAACACTCATTGACTGAGGTTGACACACAGGAATCAGCAAGCTTTGTACTTCTGTTTGTCAATGTCAAGATCAGCTGAGCACATGCAAGACACTCAACAGTTCTGACAGCTCTCTGCTAACGCAGTGAAACCTCAGTGTTGTTGAGAGAAAACTCTGAATGAGAAACATCTGGTTTTTATAGAAACTCATGCCTTTGTGTACCAAGTGAAACGTATTTCTATGAAAGTCTGTAGGAATGCTCAGGTAAGGACTGACTCAGTGAGGGCAGTCCTATGATTGCCTCTGCAGCCATCTTCTGTGCTGGCTTCTCTATCTAGTCTGCTTTTTCAAGCTATACACACTTTTATTAGGTGTATGTGAGTACTTTGTTTTAAAAGAAAGAACAACAAATGCATACAGTAATTTCATCTACAAAACTAGGAAGCCATAGTGTTTGTAAGAATTAAGATTTTATTTGGGGCTGGAGAGATGGCTACGTGTTAAGAACAGTAGCTACTCAAACATGATGGTCTGTTTTCTGATTCCAACACCCATGTTGCAATGTGCAGTCAGTTCTGTAAAACATAGGACACACAGTCAAGCATGTACTTATGTCATCTTTAATACTGATAATAAATGGATATTTCTGGTCTATGCATTTGCGATACTGTAATCTTTTATTGTTCTTTCAGTGTACTCACTCTCGTTATGAGAAAAAATTCTATGTCAAGCAGCTGGCAGTGTTGTATCAGCAGCTGGCAGCAGCCTAGAGCATCTGCTATTTACTGCTTCTGGTGATTCATCGAGGGATCGAACTAACTGATTGACCCTTGCTCTCTGTGTTTGTGTAAGTACACACTTCAGCATTTACACAACCAAATGATGCCCTAATAGCAGATCTCTCAGAACACGCTGTTATTGTTAAGCTGAGCATGACTCAAAGCGTTTTTGTTACTTATTACACAGAAATGTACAGAAATAGATAAGTAAAAGTGTCGGACACAAAACATTTTCTTTACAACATGCGCATGATTGCCTATGTATGCATGTACATATGTATGTATAAATGTATGTATGTATGTATGTATGTATGTATGTATGTATATTCTCTCACCTATGGATATATATATCATTTATCTATCTTTCATTGACCTATCTATGTAGGTATCACCTATTATAAATCTACTAAATTCAGAAGTAAAAATCTGTCTCCCTTCCCCTCCCCTCCTCTCTCTCTCTCCCTCCCTCTCTCTCTCTTTCTCTTCCACAACACACACACACACACACACACACACACACACACACACACAAACCTAATACTATTGACAATTTCAGTTTATTTTATTTACTTATTTATTTATTCATTTATTCATTTTAATGTCTTTCCTCAGACTGAAGTAACCTTCCTCCATTTGCCTTTCCTGATAGCAAATGTTGAGAATATTGAAAAGGAAAGGCAACAACATTCATCTCCACTGTATTTTCTGACAGAAAGAATAGGCAGAGTATGTAAAGACCATTGCCCTTAGGTTGTGAAAGCTGAGACTGGGACTCCTGTTTGATTAGCCGAGGTCATGCTTGTCCTATATCCAGTCCAGAAAACTGAATTTGGAACTAAAAATGTGCTTGATTTTGACAATTTGGGACAAAGTTTTACTCAAACAAATCCTTTCATTATAGTTTGATGTTAAAAAATTTGTCATTTTTCTCCTCTGACATTTTCACTCCAAAGTAGCATACGGAAGTGTTGGTAATTGGTAGATAAGAGGAATAATTGCTATATGACTTACTAGGCAACACATTAAAAACATTCTCTAATAAAATTGAATGAATCTCTTAGATAAGGGGCATTAGCATTCATGTTGATATTAGCAAGTTTCACTTTTATCTATTTAAAGTGTTTGACCTTAAATGCTTTGTATTGGTACTATGGGTGGGCTATGATTTCTTGCTTTTATTTTATTTCATCAATTCAGTTTACTTATTTCTTCACACAGTTATTTTGCTTAGAAAATTTATGACTTGCAAAACCTCTCATTTTTATTATAATTGGGAAATATTTTGTAGTCTTAATGTTGCAAAGGACATAACCAAGTAGGGAGATGCATAGGTATGTTAAAATATTCAAGCACGTTGAACTTCTTCTCAGAGCTGGGAAAAATAGTTTTATGCATTGAACTTCATGCAACCAGCAGGAAAGGGAGGGAATTGCTGGGAAAATCCCCCTTTGCCTCAATGTTTTAAAGGCAGTTGAAACTGAGTGAAAAAGTATTGATGTAATAATATTTGCCGTACTGTTTAGGCTGTTATTATGTGACTCATCACCACAGGAGCCACAAGACTATTTTATGTCACCACTATGCAGAGAATATTGAAAAACTGAGAAACCACATAATTAGCAAGAGTAAAGTTGGGAACCAGAAGCCAGTGTGTCACTTCCAGGCACAAGATTACAACTTACAAATATAAGACCACACTTAGCAGAAGTGCTTTGATTTTTAAAATGTAATTAGGGTTGAATATGAGATTGCATATAATGATGGGGCATGGCCCTGCCTTTTAATTAACCTTTGCCTATTACCTATATGTGGTCACTATGCTAGACTCGTATAAATACTAATAGAATTTTATAAATATTTTAAAAATTACTCATAAATATCTCAATTTTATGTACTCTTAAAAACAAGGTCAATCAATTTACTACTACCAGTATATGCATAGGCGTATGGATACCCACTGGAATATAACAGTCCATTAATTTATGCATAGATGTAGAACCATCTACTGGGACATAATAGTCTGTCAGTGTCTATAGCTAAACAAAACTGGCCCTCCTCCCAGCAGCCATTAGTCGTCAAAAATCTCCTCAGATAGGGAAGCGACTCCATTATCCTGTCTCCAATTCATGCTGTAATTTTGGCTGGCTTGTTCTTGTAAAGGTTTTGTGCATGAAGCCAGAGCCAGTGTGAGTATGTCTGTTGCATCTTGAAAACATTGATTCTTTCAGTATTTCCATCTCCTCTTCCAAGATGATTGCTGCTCCCTGGGGAGAAAGGTATGAGAGAGATGTTTCATTTAGAGGTGGGCCCAGCACACCAGTTCTTCTTTCATTTTTAACAGCTGTGAATATCTTCATTAATCTCCATCTACCCCAAAAGGAAATGTCTCTAATGAGGGTTGAGAGCTGCACTAGTCAACAGTGCAAAGAGAAGTTTTTGAAGGCAGTTTAGTATTACATCCATTTAGCAGAATGATGGTTTTATAAAGGAAAATAGGCATCTTTGTTTATGGGAAGCCCAAGTTTAAAAAAAAAAAAAGTTCTAGATATGGTGTCATTCAAATTTCTCACTTGATTTCTTGTTGAATAAATGAAGAGATCAGCTAAATAGATGAAATTTTATGAAGAAATGCATGTAAGGCAGACAAAGGGCATATGCTGGAATGTATTTACTAGATTATTGAATTATCCTAACTAGTTTTTTATCTATGACTTTTATCCAGACGAATCTATACTCTGATATTAATTAGAGTACCAGGTCCAGCTAAGAAAGAAAGAGATACAAATTTCAGCAATTTGTAGTTTTATAGAGGACCTTAATGTTGTGAAGGAGCTGAATTTGTGTAGCCCAGGCTGGCCTCGAACTCGTGATCCTCTTGCCTCTGCCTCCTTCAGCAATTCCTACCGGCGTGCGCCACCACAACCGGCAAGGAGCTGAATTTGTACATGTATTATTGTGTTATCTCACAGAAGAACTTAATTTATCCATTCTGTATGTTGTTAATTTCACTATTATAGGGAAATAGAATTGACTAAAGTATGTTTTCCCTTACCTTGTAGGATATAATCTATCTGTAGAATGAAAAGTCTAAATTCTTACTGATGTAACTGCACTCAGCATCTCACAGCAGCTCTCGACACCTGCCCAAGAACAAACCAATCAACATTTCATCATTGACTGAAGAGGAATTCATGATATCCTACCCTCACCATAAATCAGGAGCTTTAGGTAGGCAGTTGATAGATAGCTCAAGAGGGAGAATATTTATTCTTTGGGAAGGTTGCAACTGATCAGTTTTCCATACTCCAGTGGATGGCTTTACACATGTGTATGTATCATCAGCATTGACTGGATTTGGTGATTACTAAAAAGAGAAGACATCAGATTTTGAGAAAAAATGGGTTGAAGAGAACATGGAAAAGCTGCAAGGGGGATATGGGACTAGATGTGAGCATATTCATTGTAAACATGGATGAAGTACTCAAAAATAAATAAAAACTAAAACTAAAAAAATTCAGGTGAAACTGGCAATAACTATAAATACTTATACACACAGTTGTACAGGAATCTCAGCAGTTTGACTTAGTATCTTCTGGATAAATGGCCAGGGTGGTATGGCAAGGACTGATAAACATTAGTACACAGCATGTATAATTAAAGTGTAATAATTAATTACAAATTATTTCCATAATTAAAATATTAAAGTTAGAAAAATAAGGTATATTGTTTCCAAATTCTTGTTGATATATATGTATATATATATTCAAAATATAAATATTAAATAAACAATTAGTAAGTTAGTTATTGATATCTAATCATGGAATATCAAGGACCAAAGACATGAGGTAGCGGTTTAAGTTCCTGTTCCCTGTTATTATCAAATATCACACATAAGTTTCTATTGTTCTTCACTGAGAGATGAATGTATTTAATAAAAAATGTGTCTGATGATTAGATTCATGTACCAGCGAAACCCCAATTCCCTTTGCCTTTACTTCCCTTTTCCAGTAAAATATATAGCTACAAACTTTAGCCTAGTTATTAATTCCCTAGCCTAGCTATTATTTCCATCGTGTCATTTTGAGAAAAATGAGATAATAAGCATGAAACAGATTTTTAGGCATAAAGAAATGTGTGTGTGTGTGCTTATGTGTGTTTGTGTCAATTTATGTGTGTGTATGTATGTGTATCTTGTTCTGAGTATATCCTTAAGTGTGTGTATTTATGTGTATGTTCATGTGTATGTGATGTTTAGAAATTATGCAAATTTTAAAGTAAACATTTCCTTGGAAAGCAAGCATATTCCTATCAACCAGGACACCACATGTGAAAACATGGAAGAAATCATTATCTTGGAAACATCTTAAATTAGTTTTAAACCTACTGAAATTTGTATGTGTCTACTTATGAACTCCATGAAAATTTTCAGTACTTCTAAAATATGCAATATTTTAGCTTCGCAAACAATGCATCATGCAAATAGATACCCCTTAAATTTGATATCGATATGACTTGATCTCTTTTATTAAATATAAGAAAAACCTGATTGTGGATCTTTTCTGTTTGTTTGTCTTACAAATACATCAAATTTATGGATGCAGACATTGTGAAAAAATAAAGCAGCATTATCCTTTGATAAACAAAGAGAGAGAGATAAAAATACAGATTATGAAATGTAGACTACTCCTTGAAGTCAAGTCTTACATGAAAACAATGATTGACATTTGGTCTTACACCCAAACCAGTCAGGAAAAAAATGGAGGTACTTCACATATTAGCATATTATGAACCTTAATTAAAATGAAGAGGTTTATCATATTATTTACTCAGATGTCTACCTGGCAGCAGCTTAGCTAGCAGTCTCTGATACTGGGAAACAGTCTAGAACATTATTTTTAAATGAAGTCCCAAATTCCACATAAACATATAAGTATAGAAATCATTCATATGGACAGAAAACATTTTATAATGTAAGATAATTAATTTGGTCCACATTTCAAATCATCATGAAAACCATTTGAGTGAAACACATTTAGCTATAGACATGAAACTGTAAGTGGCAATCCATGTGTTGTGTTCTAAAAACTGTGTTTTATCCAGATTCTCTTTCACTCACATTACTCATCTCTGAGCCATACTGTAGTTATAAGTATCATTCTTGCACTAATATATATCTATATATGTATCTCTCCATTATCAATCATCTATCCATCCATCTATTGATCTGTCTGTCTATGGAATAGAAATTCTACTGAAATACATTAGACCAATCTGCCAATAGATCATGTACAGAAACAGGAAGCAAAATCATTTTATTCCAAGAAGAAAAATTTAACTAAAGGAAGTGTGTCTAAGTGTCTAATTCATTGATGTACTTGTTTTCAATTGCAGGTTTGGTTTTGCATTTTAACATTTTCCTTTAACACAATATCATGATATTTCCCTAGAATCTCTCTTGTACAAGTGATATTCACCAAATTGAAAAAGTGTCTTGTATTTTCCAAGATGATGTACATAATTGCGTTTGCCTTAGAAGAGGTAAGATCCATGCCAAATTACTTCAAATCATCAGAATCCTGAGGTAGTGTACTCTCAGTTATAGCGTAAAGAGTATTCGATTGTGAATGCAGTTAGTGTACTATTTGATTTTAAGACTTTAATTTAAATTTGATTTTAAGGCTACTGTGTATAGGCACTAATTTCATTATGTAAGATCATAAAATGCCCTTTGAAATAAAACTCCGTTTATCTTGGATTTGCATTTATTTTTAATAACCTAATTCCATTTTGACATGTAAAATATTTAACTTTATACAGCCTGGACATTTTTGTATTCTTGGCTAAGTAACAGTACTATGAAATCATAATTTATTAATAATCATATGCAGGACTATAGGAACCAAGGGATGCCTCTGGATTGATCGTGGCAATCAGACGGTGAAAGTATATGGACTTCCCCATCAATACTGGCTTTTCTCCAACAAGAACTGATTCTGAGAGGCAGTTAGTCATTTTGCAGGGAGACGTTTTTCACCTTTTTAAAATTCCAAAATAGGAATCACACAAAATGCCAATTTTGATGACAGGTTTATCTGTCACTGTGCCACACAGTGGTTCCTCTTGAGTTCAGTCTTGACATATCCTGCCCCTGCCCTTGCTCACACCTCACCATTTCTCCTTTTTTCTATTGGAGTATACTGCCTGAGAATCCATCATGTCCACCTTCTGATCTCACCTCTGCAAATCCTGCTTCATGTCTATCATTCAGCTGCTGTCAGAATAAGGCTGTCTAACCAGTTACCCCAAACACAGCAACTATAGCTACAGGCATTCCCTTTCAGCTGAGCCAGCTCTTTCCACTCTCTAAGAAACTACTCCTCCCACTTTGACATTGACCATCATGTCTCCCAACTGCCCTCTATAGCCTGTGTGCATTTTCTTCCATATTTATTGAAAAGTAATTGCTGCCGTTATCTGGAATGGTGTTTTGGATAATTTGGTTAGCAGAGTAAAGTATCCTAATAGCAAACCTACTTAATTGTCTGCCTCTTTCCTGCTATTGCATAAATGTTCCTTGAGATTAATTACTTACTTTATATCTTCAGGGCTCAGCAAAATGCTCAGCATATATTTTGCGCTGAGTGATTAAATGATGAATAAGTAGGTGAAGGAATAATCTAATATGTTTTAGCACTGGGAAAACTTTTGTGGCTGAATCTGTTTTGATGTTTCAATGATTTGTCTGAACCCTGATATACTAGCACATTTGATAATATGAGCAATCACTTTATAGCCTTCCATTTGTGAGCACAATTTTAATGATAAACGTTGAAAAGAGTAAAATAAATTACTAAAATACATATTACTAAGTGTATTACTAAAATACATATTATATCCTGTAAAAGTAAACTATTTCCACTTAGCTAAGACACCATGTTTCCAAGTTAGAACACTATTTTTTTTTCTTTACTGAAAATTCATTGTAACACTCCAGCAGTGCATTGCTTTTTCTTTTTAACATTTTGCTGTGCAGCTTTTTTTGTCCTATTTACTCAAGTGCCAAAGAGCCAGAGGGGTTTGGCCTGGGCCCTGCGAAGACTGGGGAAAGCCGTGAAGCTCTCATTTTCCTCTGTGATGACACTGACTTTAGTCCTTTATTTTACACATTCCAGATGGTATCACAGGTCCCGTTAGCTCTGTGACAAATCTGCATTCTTAGGCAGAACTGTCTCCAATCTTGGGATCAGAAGGCTTCCTGAGAAGTAGAGTCGAAGAGTGTCTTATGGCACATACTGTGTCGTGATAAGATTTGTTTGCCCTATTGGGTCCACAGGGATTCTGTTGGTGTGGACTGCTTTCCTATGATAACCAGTCACATGATGTTCTTTCAGGCTGAAGTCTCTGCCAGCTTGAACCTTTGTTTGATATCTCACTGTATGAGAAGTCACTATGGGCCCAATCAGGCTGGGCACTGCTGTCTGTATGCATGAGAACAGCAGAGCAGAAAGTGGAGAGTCGAAATGTAAACTTCAGAAATAAGTACAGATCGTTCATTGATTTCATCGTGATTAAGTCTCTGTGATTAATGTGCTCCTTTCATATAGAATGTTCTCATCGCTTTTCAATTTTACATGTCATTCCACTGATGTACACACTAAACTGTGCTTGTACGGACACATACACAATACACATATACAACACACACACACATCAACACACATATTGTGTATATTCTAATCAAGTCAGATCATAGATATGATAAATTTTATTTAGAATAATGCAGTAAAATTTTCCCATGAAAAGAATGCTACCTGATCAAATCTCTACATACAGAGAGCAGAGGAATGTACCAAAGATAAACTGTTAGGCCCTATGTGAATAGCCACCTCTGCTACTTTGAAATCAAAGCTGTCCTTTACACTTCTTAGAGAATGAAACATATATGTCTGTCTCCCATGAATGTAATTTTCAAACATTTAATTGACAAAGGTTATACATTAAGATCCTCAACATAATGATTTTGTATAATTACACACATTAAGGACTATTCATTTAAATATATTAAATAATTATTTAATGCTTACATACTACAGACTGAACTGATGTGGGGGGGGTGTTTGAGAGTGAGTACCAAAGGTAGAGCTGAAAGATAAGAACTGTTTATCAGTTATAAAACCAAATCTTTGTGTTTGTTTGTGTCTTGTGGTATGTGTGTGTGTCTGTGTGTTTGTGTGTATGAGAATATCTGTGTGTCTATGTGTATGTGGTTCTGGATATTGAGTCTAGAAGTTGATGTTGTCCCTTTTTTTTTTGGTTCCAAACTTTACTGATTGTTCAGTGTGGAAAGTGGGTGCATACCTCATCCACAGGATGGATAAGAGATTAAAAACCTTTTGCAGGAAGTAATGTCCAGGAAGGGAAACTTATTGGCTAAACCCTTGGTGCTTTTAGATACCACATTGGCATGGAGAACTCTGTTCTGATCTATATGGTCATAGGTCACATTCCTATGTAGGAAGTGTGATAACATGACAGGGGCATGGTCAGAAGCAGATGAAGCTCCTACCATCCTCTCAGATGATCCCTCTCAGAGGTTCCAGGCTTCTAACCTGTTCAACTTTACCAAGTTTTCTGGCACAGTCCACTGCCCAAGAGTCATCTGCAAATAGGAATAATTTAACGTCTTTTTTTCCTGTTTGAGTTCTTTTTGTTTATTTTTCTTGGCTTATTGCTATAGCTAAGATTTCAAGGACTCTTTTGAATTAGAATAGAGATGTGGACATCCTTAGGCTAACTTAGATAAAACACAACAAAGTCAAACACATAGACACAATATCATCGTAGTACAGCTGTCCATTGCATATTTGAAACACTGCAAAAGATCAAAAGTCACCTAAAGATCCCTAAACTGCTCATCATATTCACCATCAGATGTCAAGGATTTAAGTTCAGCTTATGTAATGACATCTTAACTCTGAGTATATTTGTAATTAATAAAATCAGAAAGAAAGACATGTGTTGAACACTGTCAGTCAGCTTTCTATCACTTTGACAAAATACCTGAAGGAAAATTATTTTGGCTGAATTTCAGAGACCTCAGAAGATTGCTACTTGGTGCTATTGACTTGGAATTTGGTGAGGCAGAGCACCATACCAGAGCCCATTTGGTGAAACTAAGCCACTCACCTGAAGCTGTCAGGAAGCAGAGAGAGAGAGAGAGAGAGAGAGAGAGAGAGAGAGAGAGAGAGATATGAGAGAGAGAGAGAGAATGAGAGAAGAGAATATGAGAGAGAGAGAGAGATTGGAGAGGAGAGAGAGGAAGAGACTGCAGGAGAGAGATAGAGAGGACATAGAGAGGAATGAATAGAGAAAAAGAAAGAGAAAGACACTCTGCAAAATTTTTCATCTGTGATCTACTTCCTCCCATCTATTTGTTCCCTCCTTATTTTTTGAGAAAGAAGCTCTTACTGAACCTGGGCCTCATCAACTAGGCTAACCGAGCCAGTGAGCCCTAGTGATCCACACCTCCTTCTCCAGCACTGGAATCACAAGTGTGCTCTGTAGGCTCAGCTTTTAACATTTTTTTTTTTAATGCAAAGCACAGGTCCTCAAGCGCTTTACTGACTGGGCCATATCCCTGACTCCACTATATGTTGATAAGATAACCTACGTCAGAGAACAGAATTTTTTCCCAGGTATATTCATTGAGTGCATCCCCTGTTAAGACTTCTAACCAGCTTTTGGACTCTTGGTTGGGCTTGCACACAGATATGGGGTAGACAGATAAATGAACCACTTGGTTCCCATTTGCTGATTCACTTATCTGTTTGAAGAAAATGGAGGCCAAGTAGACTCAGTGGCTTTGATTCTACTGACACACCCCATAGCATGAAGAATGTTCTCAACCAGCTGTGTCCCTTGTTTCAAACATCAGTGCAAATTTGAATTTCCAGAACATTAAATTCTCATGAATTCAGGACCCATAACCTGTCCATGGATTTGATTAGGGTTGTTGGCACACAGCATGGGATTCTTAGTTAACTTCTATTCTTGGGCTCACAATACTGTGCTTATTGCATTTGTTTTTAGGTTTATGGAAAAGTATACTTTAAGTAATGCAAATAAGGAGCTATAGGGATTCTATATAGTGTGAGCTGCTAATGCATTTATGGAGTACCCTCTCTGGAATTGGGAGGTATCTTCTCAGCACAAAAATATGTTCTTAGCCACGTTATTGTATGTCTGCAGTGTTTATGGGTACTGAAGCCTTCAAATTCTGTCGTTGTGTTCAAGTGTGGAGACATTATTGGATATGCATGTATATAGCATGAAAACTGTAAAGAAATATAATTGGTTTAACGATAAGATTGGATGTTAACAGACAGAGTGGAGGTGTTCATCAGTTCCTGCCTGTTCAGATCCTTTGGACCCCCTTGATCAGCTTCCATTCCCGCTAGAGTAAGACAGGATGCTTCCTGAAATGGGGCTTTATTGTCTACTACCTCTCAAGGAGGTTCAGGGTATTGGTCTCAGCTCAGTTTAAAGACAGAAAGGGGGAGAGAAGACTAGAGTGTATCCTGTTATTGTAAACTGCCGTAGGAAAGACAAATTCTATTTATATGACCTGCCCTCAGGTGAAAAGGAGTTATACAAAGACAGGAGAAGGTTGTACAGAGAGATGTTACTTTACTGAGACCTGAAGCACCTGGGTTTGTAGCAGGGCAATGTCTTTATCCTTTATTATTTTAAAACAATTCTTAAGATGTATTGGGAACTGAAACATACCAAATTGTTTATGTTTTTTTCCTAGTCATTCTGGAAATAACAAAGGCTATGGAAGTTCTGAATATTAGTCAGAAGGAATGAAAGAAGCCCAACTCATATGTGTATATATGCATCTGTGTGTGTATGTGTGTGTGTATGTTTGTATATGAATGTGTGTTTCTTTGTGTATACATGCATGCTTGTGTGTGTGTGTGTGGTGTGTGTGTGTGTAATGTAGCATTTACACAACAGTTTTCTGGGTGTCCCTATTCTCAACACTTAAGCACATAGTAAGATGACACATTTTTAACAGCAGGAGTTTAATGACAGATAAAGTCTTGTTTCATATGTCTTCTTTCTGCATTTCCTTGAATATACTAGTTCTTTCACCCAGTAAGAAACTCTGTTTGTTGGAATGGAGATTACACACTAGAAGTCAGTGAGTGAATGAAAATAAATATTTGGATTGTGAATAAGTCCAAAATGTCAGAGCAAAACAGTTGTGCATGTGGATCTTTACTAAAAAAGGGAACAAGGTAAACGTGTGGATTTGACTGGTAAAGGTAGCATTGAAAACCATGAAGAAGAGGCAGACAAGCTGAAACTGCTGTTATAGTTGTTTTCCTGTTTACTGGGGCTGTGCAGGCCAGGTGACATGAGATCCTTGTGATGGACCTGAGGTGATGGCGAGGAGGCTGGGTATACAGAAACTTGTGAGATACCAAGACTTGTGCCTTACCCTAAAGCTGTTGGAAACCACTGACCTTTTATGTGTAGACACATTGAGGTAGGTGAGTTATGTAGGCAAATGTGATTCCCTGGATAGAATATTCACTGTGCTGCTTTACAAATGACGGAACTGGCAACACATAACAAAGATCAGTCTCTGAAATCCTGTTGATTTCTATTTTTCCAAGGGCAAAGGGAATATTCATAACAGTCTTTCCCAAGGACATAGATACCTATCTCTTATGTTTCAGTGGCTACAAATTTTTTATGATTGAACTCCTTCAATCATGTCAGAATTATGCATAGAAATGACTAATATACAGAATTAATTGAAATGATTAGAGAGAGGTTTCAAATCTAATGTATCTGTGTAGAGCTTTTTTAACTACTTAAAATTATTCCATTATTAATTTGTGATGTCTCCTGGTTAAACAGGTCTGCACAGCAATCTCTTGAGTAGTAAACTTTACTTGAAGATTATTGTTAAATTTGACACACCTATGGGCTGTTTAGTTCAAGGTGGGTTAGCACAGTTTTATATTGTACTTTTAAAAAATACAGTTTTTAAGAACAGGGTTGTGAAGATTTCCATTTCCATGTATTACAAATAAATTTTAAAAGGTGAAAAAATAGAACCTTCAAATGTTTGCCAGAGAAAAATATCTGAGAAGATGAATACATTTATTTTGACCTAAACATTATAGACCATATAAATGTATCCAGCATTAGATGGAGTCACATTTGTATGTAAAATTTTTACATTTTTTATCAATTAAAGTTTATAAAAATGAACAAATGCATTAATTTCCTTACACTTTACCATCAATTATATGGTAATTAATCTTGTCAACTTGAATGGATCTAGAATTTAAAAAAAAAAAAAATTGCTTATGGGCTGCTCTGTGAGAATATTTCCAGAAAGAATATAGTCAGGAATTCAGTCCCCTAGAATAGACACCTTCCAGGGATGACCATGGTACAAAGCAGTTTCAGGTCAAAGTAATACTTCCAGCCTGCCAATCATCTTGATAATGAGTGTGTCTGTGCTAATGCCCCTGTTGTTCCTACTTCCATCTGTCAGAGCTCAGCTTCCTCAGACTTCCAATGTGGACTGAAGAATAGCAGGTTTTCAGAAATGCTCCAGGCCTTCAGCACCAGACTGGGATTGCAGCAGCATATAGCTTGTTTCACAGAGGAGATAGCAGGTCCTCTCCTTCTCCAGCATCTCTCTAGCATGCAAATGACCTTTGTTGGACTATCAAGTCTATTTCATATAAGCCAATCTAATTAAATCCTGTGTGTGTGTATGTGTGTGTACATTTTATCAGTTCTGTTTCTGTTGTAGAAATATTAAAATATTGGCCTGAGATTTCTTCTCTACCCTAGAGCATTTACATTCTTGGATGAGAGGCATATACAACCTTTATTTTATATTTACAATAAGCCTTAAACTGCACAATAGCTCGGCAGCTGCCTACCCTCCATGTTGTTAGAATCTACTTTCTTATCAATAACCCCGAGTTACTACTTACTATATACTATGCTCCATCTGGGCTGTTTTTAATACCAATTGGTCAGTCCTCGGGGGCATGTTTTTTTTTTTTTTAATTTATTTAATTATTTAATTCACATAGTAATTTACTTATTCACATAGGGGTTATAAACACAAAAAGTTAGGATGTAGGGAAGGGAATGGCACGGGAGCATAGGTGTTCAGGGGGAGTACGGATACCTTTCAGAACAGGGTATCAGCTGGGTGAAGGTTCAGGGGACAGGTCACTATGACTCTGCCTATGATTCACTTGTCCTTATCTAAGTTGGTACTATCCACCGAGGCTGCCTATTTACAAGGTCTATGTCTACTCAGGCTGGTAAATTTCCACAGAAGCTGCAGGGCCATGTTTTTATGGCTCACCTAACCCACCACAGCTTTTCTTTCTTCCTCCTGCCTTCTACTTCTCTGACTCCAAGCCCAGGAAACCTAAACCCACCTATCTCTCCTCTTTCCAGCTATTGGTGTTGGAATTTTTATTTACTAATCAGAAATAAATTGGGGCAGAGTCATAGCAGCTATTTGCAGACTGCAGGGCTTGGGGACCCATGCTTAGCGTTATAATAGACAATAAAAGACAAAAATCTCAACATGTATCTTTAAAGAAACCCTGACTAATATAAAATGAAAGACTCTTGGATCTGGTGGCATCCTCGATTGTCAGTCTTTTATGGTCTTTACCAATATTCTGCATTCTACAACTAGTAGGTCAATGTCTTTCTTCCTTTGTTGTCTTAGCAGTAACCTGCTGTGACGTAAGCATTTTTTATTATCAGGTGGCAAGTGAAAATAAACGTGCTACAGAACCAGTTTGCATCATTGGACTACTGCTTCATCTTTACAAAAGCAAGGTGTTCCTCATAGCAGAATTGTATGGGCAAGTTTTGCTTCAGGCTAATAGCATTGCATGGATTTGAGAGGTATGGTTTGCTTATTTATTAGGCCAAAAGATCTCTGAGGTACACCTTTTATCAATGAGGGCCCTACGCTTGGCATTATGCTGTTGCTGTGACTGTAAGTCCAACCTGTGGGGCTCTCATCCTTACAGAGTTCAGGTTAGGACCTCAGCCACAGCTTAGAGGTCCCCTCACTCTCACATGTTGCCTTCTGCTATTACATAAACATTCCAGTTGACCTTTGCTTCTTAAAGGGTATTAAGAGTCATGATAGCCAAGGAATTTTGCCTACTTTACATAGAATACCCTCTCATACTCTCCTAGATATCTGAACTATTGCTCTAGAGAGTGTCTTCCTTCCCATCCAGTCCAGTTCAACACTGGCTGAAACCTTGCCAATGATGACTCTACCAGAAGTCAAGACTTTCCAGTATTTCCCCTGGCAGCATCTAAGGGACACTTGCTGTCAGCATGCTTGAGGACAATCTAAAATATTGCAGAACAGGTACCTTCAGAAAAATTCTGGAATGAACCAATGTAGAGAGGGATTTCTTAGTAACAGACACAGGCAAGAATTTGTATGATGTTGCTGTGTTTACTGTAAAGGAATGAAGAAACGGGGACCAAAGAAGAAAGTTGCTTTGGGGTGTTTTTAGTGATACTGTCAAACATCATCCTGATGGGGGAGTGAGGCTATGACTGAACCTCTGGAGGAAACTACTTTAAGAAAGATACTATTCAGTACACTTCTTCCACCATGGTTTAGCTGATGTGTTTAGTGTGTCTCAGGGAAAGTGCCATGTTCATGGGTCCAGTGTTTTCATAGAGATAGTGTGATACCTAGAACCCTTAGCCAGTGCACATTTTCATTGGGGAATGAGTGACTGGCTTTTGCTATAGAGTATGAGCTCATTTCTCTATAGCATTGTGTCATATAACTAAGATTTTACCCACTGCATCAGCAAACATTTTAGTGAAAGGGAGAGATATTATGCCAGCAAAATTTTTTTAATAAGCACTATACAGGTGATTATTTGCAATAAATTGTTTCCACCCTGATGGATTTGAATGAAAATATCTGGTGTGAATACTAAGAGAAAAATGAATGCCTGAAGAGAGATAGATATGAAGGTTGACATTGTTCACTCAGTTGACATAAGTGGTTATTCTAGAGAATTTTTTTCTTTTTTTCCCTTACTACAGCACTCCAAAAGTAGCTTCCAGTCATTATTACACTGTGTTTAAAGGTATTCATTTGTCAACAATTATCAACAGCTGTGGACATTCACATTCTAAGTTTCATTTGATTTTATCTAACTTCAAAATGTCTGCTTTCTGCATTTATTTATGTATTTATTTTAAGTGTACATTTTTTACTTATTCACTTTATGTCCTGCTCACTGCCCTTCTCCATGTCACCCTTCTCATAATCCTTCCCTCATCCCTCCTCCCCTTTTCCTCTGAGCAGCTGGGACCGTCTGGGTACCCCCACCCCAACAATGGAACTTCAAGTTTCTGTGAGGTCAAGTGCTTCCTCTCCTACAGGGACCAGACAAGGTAGCCCAGCTAGAACATATCCAATGTACAGGCAACAGCTTTTGGGATAGTCCCCATTCCGTTGTTCAGGACCCACATGAAGTTCAAGCTGCACATCTGTTACATGAGTGGGGAGACCTAGGTCCAGCTCTTGTATGTTCTTTGGTTGGTGGTTCAGACTCTGAGAGCCCCACGGGTCCAGGTTAGTTGACTCTGTTGATCTTCCTGTGGAATTCCTATCCCCTTTGGGCCCACAATGCTTGGGGCCCCAATGCTTCCTTCTATTCTTCCATTACCCATTCCATCCACTGTGTTCAGTGCTCCTCCCAAGTGTAGTGTATAGGAATAGGTTTACTTCAGCTTCAGATTATTCATGACAACTGGCTATTTTTACTTGTTCATATGCCTCTATGGAAAAACATGTTTTATCAAGCTGTGATTGTATAGAACTTGAATGTATGAGAACTTTACTTAGGTAATCTTTATTACCTCCCATGATGTCAACTGTCTGATGCTCTAACTATTACATGACATTTTAGTCTGCCTCATTTTTATGCTCCATTGTCCTAAGTCCTACTGTCTTTAGAGCAGTAAATAGTCATGTAGGCCTGTCCAACAGCTTCAGTAGCTGATGGGATTCTGTTTTCTATACCCATTTTATCAGTTTGCCTTCAGCAATGAAACATTTCATTAAATTGCCTTCATGTTGACAAAACACCCTTCCCTCTGATTTCTCAATTACAGACATTGATCAGAAAAACCTTCATATCCTTCAGCCAAGCCAAGCATTAGACTTTCTCCTGCATGCAGACCCCAACATGCATTTCACCCTTGTTCCTCAGAAAATCACATGGTTTTAGAATGAGGGATACTTCCCTCTTATGATCATTAGTTTAATTGTCAACCTAATACAATCTACAGCCATCTGAATGGAGAGTGTCAATATGGAATTTTCTAAATGCAATTGGTCTTTTGGCACATCTGTGGAGAATTTTCTTGAAAATTTTAACTAATGTGGGATACTGCATCCACTGTAGATAGCACTATGCTATAGGTTCAGGTCCTGGACTTTACAAAAGTAGGTAAGGTGAGCTGAGTGTGTGTATACTTATTTCTTTCTCCTTGCTCTTGAATGTGACTGTGACATGACCAGCTATTTCAAGTTCTATGGCGCTGGCTTATCTGCTTGGACAGACTGTATCCTGGACTCCTGAACTAAAACAAGCATTCCTCCCTTGAGCTGGTTTCAAGAGGTGTATTTTACCACAGTAGAAGAAATGAGACTAAGACATGGCTCTCTTGTAAGAAAACTCTTCTTATAGATACTTTCTCTGACTCTTCCAGATAAACACTTTAGACATTTTTCTCTGAGGTTTTATCCATGAGAGGCATCTCCCAAACATCCAAGACCCTGCCTGTAATCAAACTTTGAAGGACACTTGCTTCAAGATGAGCAGTACCCTCCTGTCAGGGAGAGAATTCAATTTCATTCTCTTTGAAGAGTGCCAGTTAGCAAACACATGTGATTCTGTAATGTCTCTGCTTCTTCCATTTTTAACCTATTCACACTGTATTTGTGTATTTTTCCAGTTTCTATAGGCTTAGTTAAAAGGCTGTCAACTTGTTTTGTTTTGTGCAACGTGGTTTTTACTTTGACAAGCTAAAACACTTCTTAAGTGTTCCCATTATTTATTAATGTGTCTCTATATTTATGTTTCTTACGTTTTTTTGTAAAGTTCAGAATAAGGAAAGTATATCCTACTGAGTTTGCATTTCATCTTCTGAAATGTCTGTTATTATGTTTATTGCCTTGTATATGGGTGTAGGATGTGTGTAGAAGGGGATGCAAGTTACACACATTCATGCAGAAGCCACAGGACAACTTTGTGGACTTGTTTCTTTCCTTCTACATTTATGTGGATTCTGGGGATAAAATTCTGATTTTGATATTTCAGTAGCATCTGCATTTACTCCCTAAATCAGGGATAACTCCAAGTTTATTAATTTAATCTAATATAGTCATACCTACTCATAATAGATAGCAATATAAATAGTTGTTTAACAAATGAATTCAGTTACAGATTTTAATGTAATTTTGTGAAAGAAGTTATTAGTTTTTAAAATTAATTTACTTACATTATCCACTTAAACAATTTATAATTATATTATCTGGTGAACTTCTAATCACATATTTGCACAGAGATACAAGCAGACTGTTTTATATTTCTTTATTTGGACACTTTAACCTAGATTATTATCCGAAACAAAAATGGGAATAAATAGAAATGCAAATTAACTACTAGGAAGAACAGTATTAACATATACAATCTTACACATTAAATGTTGACAAATTAGAAAACAATGCAATTGGTGGCATTTAATTTTGAAGGGCATGAGAAGTCTCGTTAAATCGCATTTTATTTAATTTGTGCATACAAAAACTAAAAATGATGTCATCTAAAACTTGACTCTGAAGATTAAGATCTTAGCATATTTTCTCAAATTTATTTTGCCCAAAAACACCTCTTGTGAAGCCATGTGAAAATAATTTAAAACACGTAGATGTTTCATCAAACATCTATGTTGTGCCCAATTAGAAGCAACAGGAATATTAAAATATGGCATGAATATTATCATTGATACTGTGCCATAAGTATCATGATCTTTCTCGGGGGACTTCAGTGTGTGTGAAGTATGATTAATAGATGCATTGATTATCAATGCCTTAAGCAATGCACACATCTAAATGACAGATGCTCTTGGTTGCTTTAGAGAAGACACGTGTCTAGATGACTTTCATCTATGCCTTTTCTATATTATATTCTCTATTTATCAGTTATTGACCTTACATTGAAAGGGTCATTCCTTTGATCTCAAGTTCCACTATTCGGCACTAGTTACCTGTAAATGAGTCACTACACTGAGGAAAGAGAGAGTTTTATAGAAACAGATCTTATCTCAAAGATCTCACTATCCCACAAGGCAAATGAGCTACATTAGACATTACAAAGAATAGCTTAGTAGCACTTCTCATAAGACTTGTTTGGTTATAGCACAAAGCAAAATAACTTAGTTTAGAGTCTCAAAAGTTGACAGTGGATTTTAAAAACCTGTGCAGGAGCAATGGACACAGAAGAAGATAGGTTTCTGGGACCTGAGAAGAAATGGTGACAGGAGCCTTAGGAAAATGGCAGAGAAAAAAATGTTTTCTTAAAAAAGCAAACTACAGAGTTAATAGAGCAGGATCAGGGAGATACATTGAGGGTATGATGTCCAAGAGGGCATAGGATAAAGAAATTTTAATTGTATGAAAGATGTTGTATTTGGTACAAGAAAAGTTGAAAAATTTTAAGCAGACATCAAGTAATGTTGGTCTGGATGAGATGTTATCAGATTCTTTGTGTTAAGCATCATCCCCATGTGGTTTATAGATTAAAAGTAAAAACAAGAAAGAAGGCCGAAGTGTAGAAACTTCAATGCCATTTAGAAGGGGGAACAAAATAATCACCAGAGGCAGAGGGAGGGAGGAACCTGAGTGGGAGAGGGGAGGGGAGGGGTAAAGGGGTGGGATCAAGTATTGAGGGAGATAGGAGAGAAGCCCAGAGGGTCAGGAGAATGACTAGATATATGCAGCTGTGTGGGGTCAGGGGTACGGAAACTTCTAGAAAGTCCCAGGTAACAGGGATATGAGAGGCTCCTAGGACCCAATAGGAATGACCTAAGCCGAAATGCCCAACCTTGGAAGATGGAACTGGAAGGGACCACCTCCAGTAGATAAACATGGACTTCATTTGAGTCATGGGCACACACGTCCATCTTCAAATTTTTTGACCCAGAATTGTTCTTATGTAAAGGAATGAAGGAACAAAATAGAGCAGAGACTGAAGGAAAAGCCATCCAGAGACTGGCCCAACTTGGGATCCATCCCATGCACAGGCACCAAACCCAGACACTACTACTGATGCCATGTTGTATTTGCAGACAAGAGTCTAGCATGGATGTCCTCTGAGAGGCTCTAATAGCAGCTGACTGAGACAGATTCAGATACTTACAGCTAAACATTGGACTGAGGTTGGAGACTCCTATGGAAGAGTTAGAGGAAGGACTGAAAGAGCTGGAGGGGGTTGCAATCCCATAGAAAAAACAACAGTATCGACTAACCTGGACCCCTCACAGCTCCCAGTCTAAGATGCCAACCAAAGAGTGTACATGGGCTGGTCCATGGGCCCACTACACATGTAGCGGAGAACTATCTTTTCGGTCCTCAGTGGGAAAGGATGCACTTAATCTTAAAGAAACCCGATGCCCCAGAGAAGGGGGATGCTAGCAGGTTGAGGAGGGATTGGGTAGGTGGGTGTGGGAGTACCCTATCAAAAGTAAAGTGGAAGAGGAATGGGGTGAAAAACTCATAGAAGGGGAGACTAGGAAGGGAACAACATTTGGAATGTAAATAATTAAAATAATAAAACAAAACAAAAAATCTTAAAAACAAAACAAAATAAACAAAACAAAGAAAACCCCAAAACAAACTGGAGAGGAGTGTCACTGAAAGAACAGATTTAGTACTTTAAATAAAGGTTGGTTTTAAATTCTACAATCTAAGGAAACCAGGAAAAATTAGGAAAAAAAACCATGAAAATATCATTTTTCGTAACTTATTGTTTTGGTGTTTTAATTCAATTTTTTTGTCACCAATTTTTAAAAGTCTTCTTATTGTCACAATGTTACTGAATGTATTTTCCTTAGTATATTTGAACCAACTGAGATCTATGTGTTTCATCACGTGACTAAATAAACACCAGTCATTACATCTATTTCTCTATAATTGTTTGACTGGCCTTTGAAAATGAATGTTTGTTGTTCAATTATGTTGTGACAGAGACTCATGTCGCTCAGACTGGTCAAACTTGCAAAAAATGCATACTAAGCTTTCCTTGAATCTTGGTTCAAAGAGACTGGAGGCAACTTCTACTTCCCAATTGCTAGAATTAGAGGTATGTGTGCATGTGCAAATGCACATGATCATGCTTGCTTGAGAGCATGTGCATGTGTTGTGTGTGTGCGTGTGTGTTTCTATGCTATTTCACCAACCATCCTTTCTCTGATTTTTCAGCACTGTGGCTACAGAGATACAGCACTGTGCCTGGTCCTTTGCATGGGTACTGAGCATCAGACTCATGAAGGAACGTATGCTTTATTGGAAAACTCATCACCAATCAAGCCTTTTCCCTAAACACTCTTTTAAAGCAATTTTTTTTCTAACATAAGCTCTTGATTTCCTTCCTCACTCAAAAGTTGCATCATGAAAACTATTCCTCAACTCAGCAATTGCCATTCCATACTACCTCTGGGTTGCTCAGAGTCCATCATGGCCAATAATTCCACCATTTCTAACTAAGTTTTAAGACAGATTGCTTTATTGCAATATCTAATTTTCTTCCCTTTAATGTAGATGAATTAATAGGACAGTCATCTCTTACAAAATTACCATGTTGATCATCTCTTTCTTTTCAACTATAATTTTTATTATCAAAATGATTAACTAATTTGTTTAGCACACATATGTCCATGTACATCCTCTCTATCTCTCTCTCTCTCTCTCTCTCTCTCTCTCTCTCTCTCTCTCTCAAAACACACACACAAGCACACTTGTGCACACACACATACACACACACCTCACTGGGTTAGTTACAAAGATAAGATGAAATTAGTATCCCTTTCATCATCTTTCTTTATTTATGTTAACCTTAGGCTCTATTATCTGCCTAATTATTCATGAACATCTGAATGCTGTTCCTATAAGACCTAGATACTCAATATTAAAGAGACCATAACCTAATGCTTATTTTTCAATGGAGTGAACTCAAGGCAGTGAAGAGTTATGATATCCCTCTGTAACTTTTCTTTCACACCTGACTGCATTGCTCAGCTGGATTAGCAGGATGATTAGAACACTGCCATTTGTTATAAACTTCTGTGGTTCAGACTATTTCTCAACAGTGTGCAATCTGTTGTTCTTTAAGATTACCGATTAATATAGCTCAAATTAATGTAGCATGAAAATATGTGAGATGAGATTCAAACTTTTAAAAATGTTCCCTGACTTCAGTTGGAAAAATTTTACTATCAAATAAGTAGTCTTATTGAGGATGCTAGAAATGAAATTATAGAGAACTGAACTCTTCTAATAATTTTGACAAAAGAAGAGACTACAATTTATGATATTGTCATTATTAATTTCAGCTATTTGAAATCTCTATGATCTCTTAAATCAAGACATTCCTAGTGATTTCTAAATGATTAAAGGTTATGCTTTGGAAAGACAGGGTTAATAAATCACATAAATAAGACTAATGATAAGACAATAATAAGACCACATATTTTTCTTGATTATTTACAAGTTTTTGTCCTCATTAAAACAAGTTTTTTACTAAATTCATTTTTCTGGGGAACCGCCAGACTGCTTTCTATAGTGTTTGTACCAGCTTACAATCCCACCAACAATGGAGGAGTGTCCTGGGCGTATACTCAAAAGATGCTCCAACATATAACAAGGGCACATGCTCCACTATTTTCATAGCATCCTTATTTATAATAGCCAGAAGCTGGAAAGAACCCAAATGTCCTTCAGCAGAGGAATGGATACAGAAAATGTGGTACATTTACACAATGGAGTACCACTCAGCTACTAAAAACAATGAATTTATGAAATTCTTAGGCAAATGGATGGAAGTAGAACATATCATCCTGAATGAGGTAACACAATCACAAAAGAACACACATGGTATGCACTCACTGATAAGAGGATATTAGCCCTAAAGCTTTCAATACCTAAGATACAACTTACAGATCAAATGAAGCTCAAGAAGAAGGAAGAACAAAGTGTGGGTGCTTTAGTCTTTCTTAGAAGGAGTAACAAAATACAGGAGCAAGTATGGAGACAAAGTGTGGAGCAGAGACTGGAGGAGAGACTGTCTGGCTATGTTGGACATATGTTTCTGACCTACCTTTGCTTGCCTGTATCCCAGATGGAACAAGCTGACTTGCCTCAAGTTTTTAGAGCTTGTAGGACAGATAATCAAAAAGAGAAATTATAATGACTCTTGTATTTTTCTTAAAGGTGATCAGTTATTCAGTTTCAATCATGTACTGGTCTAGAAATCAATCCAATATTGGAAATAATAGTCTTCATTTGGAAGGCGGGATCTAGACATTTTCAGAGACATATTTGGAAGTTAGCTGCAATTCTCTTTGATGTTATGATAGCAAGAGATAAAGTTGGGACAGGATCTGGATTTCAAACAAGGGTTAGTGCAGGTGTTAACACTCTTATAATTGTCAAGTTAAAATTGGTTTAGTCTCTTCTACAGTATTTATTGTAAGTTGCATTGAGTGTATACTTTTTAATTGTGTTAGTGTATTGAAATCTGGCATGTCTTTATGGGGGTCTATCAATCAGCTTTTGTCTTACTGCCCTGAGTATTAGAAAACATTGATTCTCCAAAAAAAGCTTGAAAGTGCTATGAGTTAGGCTTTAAGCAGAAGCAAGAGGGTAGTGGGTTTGATTATTGCTGGTATAACAGCTTCAATTACATTAATCGCTAGCACCACTGCTTCTGCAGTAGTTTTGACACAAGAAGTTAAGACAGCTACTTTTGTTAATCATCTAGCAAAAAATGTTACTAATGTGTTGAGTATAAAAGATGATTTATATAGGTGTTTGGTAGTATGGATTGATGCTCTATATTCTATTCAAATTATTGGAAGAAGGTTCAGAATTTAAGAGTAAGGAACCATCTCGTGTCATTACAAATACCATTGGAGTGGTGTTACTTCTAAAATTTACAATGATTATATTATAATTAGAAAAAAGTTTAAAGACACCTGTAGGGTATTTGGCATAGTTCTAACACCTCTCTGAATGTTTTAACTTTGCATAGTGAGGTTATAAATTTAACGAATGCTGCTCTGTTGACCTTTGATGCTGCAGATAATGCTGATAAAATTATCCATACCTTGAGGTCAGTATTTCCATTTTGGTCAAACCTCAAGAATGGCATATATAGCTTGATCAGGCTAGCTCCTTTTGTCCTGGGAATTCTTTATTCCTGCCCATCCTGTTAAAGCTTGTTTCTAACTACATCAACAGGTTGGCAGTCAAAGTATATGACTGGAAACTGAAAATGGACCCCAGACAGAGCTATTAATTTAATCAGATGGCAACCCAAGGACTGGTAAGATTCTGCACAGAGCCTTACCAACGTATGACAGAAGTGCATTGCTTTTGATAATGCAATATTCTATGATGAGTAAGGTAGGCATTCTTGTCAGAACAACCTAAGAAAGCTCAGTCTGGTTTATGCAATAAAAAAAGGGGAGATGTGGAGAGCTTTTGGGGCTGCCTGGCAGGAATCTGACATAGGCCAAGAACAAGGAAATGGTCTGCAGGCAGGATTCTGACATTAGGCTAGAACAAAGACGTAATTTCAGGCAGAAATCTAAATCCTAGGCAAGAACAAAGAAGTAATTACAGGCAGGAATCTAAAACTTAAGGTAGAACAAAGAAGTAGGCTTCAGGCATGAAAATGACTTTGGGCTGGGACAGGGAAGTAGGCTCAGATATTTTGGTCATCCTGATAAGCTCTTAGAAATAGTGATCACAGGAGTAATCACAGGACTTTGTTTATTGTCCTCTATGTTCTTTGACAATCTTGAGTTTATTGTGTTGCTTGTTCCGTGACTATTTGCATCTATTGTATTGCCAGTTCCTCAACCTAGAACTGACCTTAATACTTGCATGTAATTTAAATGGCATAAAAGCAAAAAAGGAGGAGAAGGGATGGGATAGGGGATTAATGGGGGAGGTGGGAAGTGGGGAAAGGGAATAACATCTGAAATGTAAATAAATAAAATATTGAATAAAAAATCCAATCTTTAAAAGAAAGGTTCAAATATTTACTCTTTTTAAAAGAAACTTTATGTAGTAATGTGTGTCTCTGTGTGGGTATGTACATGTGTGCATGCAGGTGCCCAGAGAGGCCATAAGAGGGTGTTGAGTTTCTTAGAGCTGGAGCTATAAGTAGCTATGAGGTGTGTGACATAGGTGCTGGAACTGAACTCAGATCAATATAATTTATGGGTTTTAAATGTTCCATTTTTCTTCAATGAATCCACTTTTTTACTTATGATTATAAATAAATTTATCACAACTGTTTCTTGTAGAAGTTTGCTTGTTAGACTCCCCCCCTATTTTTCTTGGTATAAAACACCAAATGTGTGTTTTTCAAGTATTTTCTCTCTGTCTTACATGCTCCTAGTTTATCATTTCACTCTTCAAAAAAGTGAGTGTTACAGTTTTTTCTTTTATTATTTCATAATGCAAATAATCTTTGTGTGATAAGATCTTCAGTCTTAATGTATTGTTACAAATGAGATCTGAAATGTCCCCCAAGGGCCATTCATTTGATAAAGGATGTGTCTTCAGCCTGCACACTGCTAGGAGGCAATGAGGTTTTAAAATCTCGTAGAGCCTGGAATAAGAAAGTAAGGTCTCTCAGAGACAGATGTAGATCCTTACACCCAACCAATGGACTGAAGTTGGGGACCACTGTGGTTGGATTAGGGAAAGGCTGGAAGAAGCTGAGGAGGAAGGTAAACCCATAGGAAGACCAGCGGTCTCAACTAACCTGCACCCCTGAGATCTCTCAGACACTGAGCCATCTATCAGGCAATATACAAGAGTTGGTTGGAGCCCATGACATATACAGCAGAGTACTGACTGCCCTGTCTGACCTCGGTGAGAGATGTGCTTAAAGCTCCAGAGACTTGAGGCCACAGGGTGTGGGGAGACTTGGTGGAGGTGGTGGATGGCATCCACTTGGAGACAGGGGGAAGGAGGAATAGGATGAGCAACTGTGGGAGGCGAGACACAGAGGGGGTAATGACTGGACTATAAAAAATAAAAGTAATTTTAAAAAAAGTAAATGAAAAAAAAAGAAAGTAAGATCATTTGAGTGTGCTTTTGAGTGGATGTTAGGACTCTGGTCCCTCTTCCCAGTCTTTTTTTTTTTTTTTTTTTTGTGGATATTTTCTTTATATACATCTCAAATGTTATCTCCTCTCCAGGTCTCCCCTCTGGAAATCTCCCATCCCGCCGCCCCACTCCTCCTGCCTCTCTATGAGGGTGATCCACCACTCACTCACACACTCCTGCCTTCCCGCCCTGGTATTCCCCTACACTGGGGCATTGAACCCCCTCAGGCCCAAGGGCCACTCCTCTCACTGATGTCCAACAAGGCCACCCTCTGCCACATACATGGAAAGGGGATCTGGCAGGGTGAAAACCCCCTCAGCTCCTTCAGTCTCTTCTCCAACTCCTCCATTGGAGACCCTGTGCTCAGTCCAATGGTTGGCTGTGATCATCCGCCTCTGTATTTGTCAGGTGCTGGTATTGCCTCTCAGGAGACAGCCATATCAGGCTCCTGTCAGCAAGCACTTCCCTGCGTCCACAATAGGTAGGGCAGTCTTCCCTTTCTTTGCTTCCTATCTACCATACAGAAATTGCACCGATTCGCTACCAATATGTTCCTGCCATTAGGTTCTGCCTTGGCACAGGACCAGAGTGGTGGTAGCCATTGACTGACACCTGTGAAACTGTGAGCGATGATGAATCTCTCTTTAAAACTTCTTTGGCTGCCTCACCCTCTTTCTTTTGTCCCAACAGCCGGCTTACAGTTAACTTGCCAAAATTACGAACACAAAGGGAAAAAGGAGAAGCACTCGGTATATGTTCTCTAGGCCTTTTAGGAAACATGGAATTGTTCTTTTGGCCACATACATGTGAATCTATAAGAAGGGTGATATTGTAGACATCAAGGGAATGGGTACTATTCAAAAAGGAATGCCCCATAAATGATACCACAGCAAACCCGTAAGAGTCTACAATATCACCCAGCATGCTGTGGGCATCATTGTAAATAAGGGCAAGATTCCGGCCAAGAGGATCAATGCCTGGACTGATCACATCAAGCACTCAAAGAGCAGAGGCAGCTTCCCGAAGCAGGTGAAGTAGAACAATGAGAAGAAAAAGGAAGCCAAAGAGAAGTGCACCTGGGTTCAGCTGAAGTGCAGCCTGCTCAATCAAAGAATCACACTTTGTGAGGACTAACAGAAAAAAACCTGAGCTCCTGGAGCCCACTCCATACGAATTCATGGCATAATGTACAAAGAGAAATAAAGGACTGGACTGCAGTGTTTCCTTATGTTGGGAAAAAAAAACTTGTTTGGCTTAGCTGATCCCCACCCCATAGCATTAGGAAGCTGATCAAACCCAGTATAGCAGCTATGTTGTCTGAGAATGAACATGAATGTTGGAGTCATTTTTAGGTCTTTTACTCAGAACACTCAGGCTTCATTGTTCAAATGCCCATGCATCACCACCACTCTGTCTCCTCTCTTTATGACACAGCTACCTCATGCCAGGGTTAGACTTTTTAGAAAGAAGAAATGGAATTTGTTCTATGTCCACTCATAGTTCATATAAATGTGTATTTTCACAGGCATCATGTGATGCTTTGAAACATGTATATATCATATAATATGCAAATCAGGTCAAGAGCATCCTCACTTAGTAGTTCTCATTTCATTAGGTGAAAAAGATTCTAAATCTATTATTGCACACTTCATGACTCTTATCTCTTCTCTCCTACTAGTCCAGCAGAATCTCTCACTCTGGTATGACTGGAACATCTTACTTGCTGATCAATGCTTCCATATCCCTTGGTTTTTCTCTCCTCAGCCTTTGCTTACCATTATTCTACTCTCAATTCGTATGATAATTGTTTCCTCTGTCTAGTGCAACACAACACATTATACTATGTAGTTTTTGAAATTCCAGTGATTGTTTTTCTATATAGTCTCCTTGATAATAAATGATTGATTTGAAAACAGTCTTTGAAAACTCAAAGATTGTTTGTCCTATAATGATCCTGAAAACATTTAAGTCTTATGAAAGGACCACAATAAGAGACCATGAGCTCTTGGTCATACTTGCCACCATTTGCAGGTGTGAGGTCTTCCCAAAACTTTTCACTAGAAACACCAGTAGAACTTGATTAAAATAATCACAGACATTGTGTATTATGTGGAAAGAACTTTGATTAAGATTTTCATGAGAAAAAAAATTCATGTGGTAGAGCAAATGGAAGCAAAAATAGCAGATTTTGCTACGCACCTCTCGACACCCTGCAGGCATTGATGCTCCAATGGGATACTCATTTGTGTCCTGGATTCACCGTTTTTATCAGAACTGCATCACATAAGAGTTATTGAAAGGTTGGCTGATTCATGCCCATGTGATTGCTTTCAACCTTTATAAAAATGAGAATTTAACATTTATATTTTCCATCCTAAGGCATGTTACAAATATTTGTAACAGTTCCAATCTTCACACCATCATATGACCATTTATTATCTATTATCAGACTATCGTAAGGCCTCTTAAAACTTCAAGGAACTGAGGACAAAGATGAGACCTTTCAGAGTAAGTAAAGTTCCTTGTTACATAGGCATTCCAGTCAGCTATTCTAAACAGTTAACTTGACATAACCTAGAGACATCTAAGAAAGGACTCTCAATTGAAGGATTTTTCCAATCATATTGACCTATGGACACTTCTGAGGATAATTGTATTGATTGGTAATTGGCAAATGAGCACCCAGCCCACCGTTGGTGGCACTATTTTTAGGCAGGTCATCTTAAGCTATGTAAGAAAGCTAGCTAAGCTAAAACCTGTATGTAATTCAATATGTAGCCTGCCTCCATAGTTTCTGCTTCGAGTTTCTCTCCTATTAGTTGAAATAAACACTTTGATCTCCTCTATTGCTTTTAGTCATAGTATTTACCACAGCAATTGAATGAAATTAGCACAATAAGTTTATATAATTCGATTAGCATAACTTCTGGATGAGTCTGTGCATGATGCATTTTTTTCTATTGATTATATTGACTTGTAGTAAACTTCCTATAAACTTAACCATCTGAATATCCTTATGAAAATCCACTCTTGATACGTTGATCCTTCATGGCTTCTCACCCATATAAACACAGAAACAATCAAGTCATTTTACATACCATGTCAATATATAGAGTCAGTTAACAGGTACGTTATCTAAGACTGAAGAAATATTTATCTGAGCTCTCCATTGTTGTAGACAATAAGTTTGGCTACATCTGCCTATAAAGCTTTAATCTTTCCATTCAACCTACTTCTATTCCCTCACACATAGTTTGTCTTACAGTTTGTTTTACTTGAGATAATGTTCCAGTCCCTACAAACTGTGTAGCTACCTTCTGAAGTGGACAATGTGGAACCGAAGATTGTCATGTGATTACAGTTACATAAGCTCATGTGTCTACTAAACCTTCAACTTCAATACTATTTAATTTTAATTTTAATATTGACCACTGTGATTGATAATAATTTGTCAAAAAGCAAAACCAAAAACAACCCCCAACACACACAACCAACAAAAACCCATGTCTTTCAGTACTTCTAAATCCTCTTATTCTTTCAAATGGGAATTGCTTTGCCTTGACATATGGAAGCAGTTGAAACTGAACAATTCTAGCTCTCACTTTAAAATGCATATTTTTCTTTATATAACTCATAATCTCAATCTCTTCCCTTGAAGTCTTCATCTGTAGTTTCTGGATGAAGAATGCATCCTTGAGATGTTAATCTCCTTTTTTCTAAAGCCATTTTTACTGTCTATGGGGCTTAGAATTCCATGAATTCCGGTAGGTATTTTATACACGGAAATTTTGGTGATAGTGTAAGTTTTTTTTGTTGTTTTTTTTGTTTTTGGGTTTTTTTTGTGGCTAAGTCTAGGGTAGCACTTCCTTCTGTAGCATGTATTATATCTCCAATACTTACTTTGGTTTTCTCTAGTTGTTCTTGGATTGTTGACAGAAATGCCTGGCTCATATAGTATTTATAATGTAATTTTAGAGAACAAGATATAAGAAATAAATGCTCTTGAAATACTTTGCTAGTATTAAATAAAAATGGTAATCTTAATTATTGTTATATAATTTTCTTTGCTTTTACAGTGATGATGTATAAATAAAAGCAGATTTAAATGTTGCAGATTGCCTAACTTGTTTAGTTAGAATAGAATTGGTTTCTATAAAACCAGCATATCATGTGCATATTCATTCAAATATATTATGAATTGATCAGTATGGGTTCTTAAACAAGTTCAAAAATATTATATTTCACTTTCGCTGCAGTCTTGGTACTTGAAACAAAGAAATTGTTCAAAAATTATTGTGTTTTGACATCAATTTTTACCTTTGTTACAGTGACATTCAAAAATGCCATTGTAAATCTTCAACATCCTAAACCCTAAGAAAGTGTCCTTGCATTGCACTGTACTTATCCATTTACCAGATGAGTTTTCCCTGAAACCTCAGGCACTTCATGTTCTTCCAAGTTAACATCATTAGTTCACTACCACAAGGTCATTCTGTATTCCTCATTGAGTAGCTCTGTAAATCTAATCATTATGCCAAGAGCTATTGTTGATCAGCTAACCTGTGCTAGACTCCAGTGAGTCTATAGACAGTAGAGCAGATTGATAAACATCCCTCCAAGAATGGTCTAGTACAGTAAGGTATTAGGGAGGGTGCAGGGAAATTACTAAGCAGAAAGTCACTTCATTTGCCTTATTTATACCATCCTGACATCTAGTCAATATGTTCAACTGATATTTTTGTGTGTTTTCGAATTAAAAAATTTTCTTAATATGTTTAACTTGTATATTTGCCATGATGTCTCTTGGTTGCTACTCACTGTCATAAGGTATTGTGACAATTTTACAGTCATTACACTATAGAATCATTAATTTTCCAACTATGTCTTTTGTGCTGTTGTTAAATTGTCCAATCTATACAAAAACAAAAACCATAACCTGATGTAAAAAGACCTCAGAGTTATCAAACAACTCTTTATTAACAGGACTAGTGGATAAATCAATTCATTTGATAAAAATAAACAAATAAAGATTCTATAAAATTTATTATTATTATTAACTCATAACAGATTTAAAAACATAATCAGTCTATTTGTTGTCTTATACATGTTTAATCTTTCTTGGGTTTCTGGTTTTGCTCAAAATTTCATTTTTTTTTTTGATTTGCACACCTTGAGAAAATGTCTTTATCTTTCAAGTCTTTGATATAAAGATTTTTTTGTTGCTATTGTTGTTTTCTATTTGAAGACTTTCCTTTGTTTGGTAAGACAAATACCTCTGATATTTTCTATGTTGTTATTGTCCTTTCTATTATACCTCAGGTGGTTCATTATTTTATATATTAAAAACTTTTCTAATGAATCATCATATTTTATTATCTAAACTTATTCCTATGCTTACCCAAATATATTGAGGGTTCCTACATTCACATCCTTTGAGGTGTAGAATTATGCAGTCATTTTTTTCTCCAGTCTCTAGGACAGCGTAAGAAACAGGTATGTAAAATACAGATAAAGTACTCAGGAAATGAGCTGTAAAAAGATGAGAACGATAAACACGCAAACCCGGAAGAAAAGGCTTTACTTTAGAGATCCTCTAAGTATATTTATACCTGAAGAGGCAAGGGATCCATAATGCTTATCTTGTGATTTTTCCTCACTATCTGCTGAGGCGTCAGGGCTGCTAACTAATGAAGTCACGTTCTTATTGTGAAATATATAAGTAGCAGAAATAAATGCACACGTAAATCTACTTGCATGTGTATGTGCAAAAATGAAAGACTTAAAATCTCAGAGGCAATATACCTTATCTTGGTCTGAACATATGGTATATTATTGGGATAAGCTTGATTACAATCCTCTAAAATAGTATCAAGTGGCCTGTCCTCCAAACCTCTCTAGTGCTGACAGTTCAGTGTCTGCCCAATTTGTTTGAGTACATTGTCACACAGTGAGCTGAGGCTATTGCTCAGTTACTGAAGTGCTTGCCAGCACACACAAGGCCCTGGATTGACCAGCAGCAAACTATTAGATATGTTGGTGCTCATTCATATTCCAAGCAGTAAGAAGGTGGAGGCTAGAGGATCAGGAGTTTAATGTTATCCTTGGTTACATTTTATCCTATCTCACACACTAAATAGAAAAATCCAGCAACATGTTTGATGAGAAGTAAATTCACATTCTCTACTCAAAGCTCTGAAAGCTTTACTACCTAGGTGTTTGTTTGGCAAAAATCTAACATTGGCAATGAAGACAGGGTCCCTAAAGTTTGATTACTCAAATAAATCAAATAATTATCAGAAGTCCACACTAAATTCTAGACTTGGTATTTAATAACCCTTTGTCCAGTTTCAATTACACTTAAAGTAGTGAGTGAACAAGTTGAGCATTGCCTCAGTCTGCTTACCTTTCAATCCCTATACCCCTAAGCCTTGTTGAAAATCCTTGAATCTTTGACAAGCTTTTGCTATCTTCTCACCTCATAGGATGAGCTTTGGACACTAGTATTTCCAGCATGCCTGGCTCTGTCTCAGCACAGCCATCAGTTACTGCTTCAATAAATAATCCTGGTTCATACTTAGCATTATGAGTTTCACCTTTTTAAAAAAAATATGGTCTCCATATGCACAGAACTCAAGGTTTCCCAGGTGCATTATCTCTTTGATACTGCTCCTTCTGTCAAAGTTCATTTGAATTCCATGGAGTCTGGACCTCATCTGAGAGGACAGACAGATGTCAGAATTCACTTCAATAGAGATGTGAGTTTGGTCTAAAGTATTACATGCTATGGCTACATGGCTAAAGGCAAGTAGGAGAACTTTGCTCATTTCATTAACTTATTAATAGAACTAATAAGTTCTAGGTCTGAACATGAAGATATCAGATAAATCTAAGGACCGTTCTGAGCTAGTGGCTTAGGGTTCATCTCTTTATAGATCCCTTGTTCAGCTATCACTCATGATTGACACCTTGCAGAGAGTGGGTCATTGGGTTTTGGTTATTGTTTTCCAAATATGTATAAGAAATTTGACCACTAGTTATGTTTTTGAAGGTTATAAACAAACAAAACAAAACAAGCCATGAACCAAACAAAAACATTAAGGGGCTGGAGAAATGGCTCAGAAATGAAGAAGGCTTGCTGCATCTCCAAATATGCCAGTTTGATTTCATCACTCCACTCATATGGTGCAAATCCAGCTCCTGGGGACTGGACAATCTCTTCTGGCCTCTGTGGCCAACCACATATACATGGCATGCATACAAACAGACATCATGTACATATAAACTTAATAAAGGACTGAGGGCAAGTAATTAACACAGTTATAATAGGAGGATATGAAGGAAATTGTTTTCTAGTTTTAATTCTGTCACGGCTTTTTCATTTCTGGTGGTGGGTCAGTGCTTAAAATATATTTGATTATGAAAGTAAAAATCCAGTGTAAGTTGTATAACTTCTGCTCCAAATGGCTATTCTAACCATTCGTTGACGTGAACATATTTTAGTTATGATTGATTATGATGTGAGACTTTTGTTTGCATATTTTTACAGTAAAGTTTACAAAAATAATCTTTGTAATACCTTTTATAGTCTTCAACTGCCAAAACCAAAACATGGTAATAATATTATAGCTACATCAAAAATACTGAGAATATACTATATTAGAAGTCCTTTGGTATACATTGCAAAATTCATTCTTTTCTTCAAGCCATGGTTTATTTACTTTATTTATTACAAAACTGAGTACATAGATTCCATGCATGTATCTACTCTATTTATTTATTGTTGCACATTTTTCAAAATAATTTCACATCTGCCTTTGTAAAGACTCACTAAGACTCACCAAGGCCATCAGAGCAGGGATTTATTGTCTCACTTTTCTCCTAAGAAAACATACTGATGGAATTATGATGACTCTGGAAACATGTACGATCAAAGTCAAACTTAGGTCTTCTGTTCTCAGTTCTTAAATCATGCTGGGTACCACTGCTGATGCCACAGACACAGAGTGTGAAGAAGGAGAGGATGGAGATATGCAGTTGAAGATAAGAGCTGAGATGAGTGTTATGTAATTTGTATCCCTGCTTTAAAGCATCTACTAACTGAGCTGCTGCAGTTTTCTGAGGTAACCAGTGTAGGAAAGATCACAGAGACAACACAACAGAAATGCAGACTAAGAGAGAGGAAGAGTTTTTTTTTCTTTCACATTTGTCATTAATTATATATTGTATTTTCAAATATAAACAATTCCTAGTGATAAAGTGAGAGGTAGTTCTATAGTAACAAATATGTATAAAATGAGAATCATACACCAGCAAAATAAGCTAAGACACATTCAAGTTAATTGATTTTTCTCAAGGTTCCATCTGATAGTTCATACAGTCTGTAATCAGGGATTCTAACTCTGTAGCTAATAGTGTGATTCTTTTGTAATGTACTGTGTTATTTGGATCCCATTAGCTATTGCTAGATTGTAGCTTTCTCTTGCCCTCACTTGCTCATTCACTCTGTATGTGTGTGTGTGTTTTAAATTACATGTATCAGATCAATAGGTGCTGGTGAGTCCTCTTATTATTCTGTTTTGACTTCATTAAAATAGAATTAGTTCATATTTTAAAACTGAAATCGATTACTTCTCATTCTATCCAATATACGTACCTTTATTTTCTTTTAATATTATTGTGTCTTGCTGCTCTAGTTGTTTGAGAAAGGGTCTTAGTTTGTAACCCTGACTACCTTCTAACTCAAAATCCCCTACTGCAGCCCTTTGAATACTAGCATTACTTGTCACCACACTTGCCTCTGCCATGCTCTGTGTAGTGTAAGGTAATGCATTTTCTTTGACTTCCTATTGTATGCTAGGCTGAGACTTGGTTATTGATCAGATTATTTCTCTTCTTCTCAGTATATGACCCAGGGTCCTTGAAGGGAGTTCTCATGCTGTTGTTTCCCTGGTCTTCCCAATGTCCTCAGAGCCTGGCACTGGTGTTGGCTTATATTATTGGACTGATAAAAATGTGAATGTAGTTTTTCTATTTTCCATCATATAAGAGACACTATGGGTTTCTAATGCCAGGTGATAGAGTTGCCCAGATAAATAGCACATCTTGGATATTCAATTTTAGATTGCTTTAAAAATCAAGCACAGCAATGATGGGCAGAGGAAATAATTTTAGGGGATTTTGTCATTATTTTGTACTGTTTGGTTATATATGTATGTATGTATGTATGTATGTATGTATGTATGTGTTTTATGGGTATACATAGAAGCCAGAGACAGATGTCAACTTATTCTTCTCTAACATGCTTTTGAGATAGGGTGTTGCCCTGGAAACTCAACTGTTTGCCTACACTGTCTGGATAGCCATACTAATGGAACCATTTCCACAGTCCCACCTAAATTAACAATTGTCATAGGCTTATGTAAATGATCTTCTAATATATCAGTGATTCTTCACCCTAAATGACTGTTGAACTGTCCATGACAGTAAAACCTTGAAACCCAGACATTTGAGAGCAGATGCTGTACCCTGAACATCTGCAGAGTTGTTCAGAACAGAATGTGATATAGACTTGTCTATGTCCCATTAGGATTTTCTTTTACTGAAACAAATTTGTCATCATTTTTAATAAAGAGGTTCTTTTCAGGAAGTTGAATTCTAAATTTGTACACTATAAAGTGACTCTATTCATCTGTCTCAAAGAGCAATCACGAGACATTAAAAGATTGGAGTACAATACTAATCAGGTTAGGAATTGATTGATTGATCAACAGTATTTTGACATTTTCCATTTTTAAGGCTACTGGATAAAATACAGAGTTATGGCTATAATAGGGACAGTAGCATATATGTTAAGATGGCTTTATTATTAGCAAATATTTTTCAAGATTACTTGTTTTCTTATCATTGTACAATAATTACAGAAAATGGAAGTTTAATTTGGGAGGATGAATAGAAAACTATTCCCTGTTGTCTTAGGGCATTACTACTATGAACAGACACCATGACCAAGGCAACTCTTATAAGGACAACATTTAATTGAGATTGGATTACAAGTTTCAGAGTTTCAGTTCATTCTCTTGAAGGCAGGAACATGGAAGCATCCAGGCAGATGTGGAGCTGTAGGATCTGAGAGTTCCACCTCTTATTCTGATGGCAGATAGGAGAATATTGGCTTCCAGGTAGCTAAGACAAGAGTCTTCAAGCCCACTCCCACAGTGACATATCTACTCCAATAAGGCCACACCTCCTAATAGTACCACTTCTTAGATCAAGCATATACAAACTATCACACCTATATTGAGGATAACTATGACATGGTTAATTTGCTTAATTTTGCTTTCCATGAATTATTTTTCTTTAGTGTAATATTTTTGTCTTATAATTTTGAGAATTTTTACATGTATGATGTATTTTGATTAAATACATTCCCCATTGTCCACGTTCTCTTTTATCACCACTTTTCCATGTTAAATTCAAAAGCTACTGTATCCAGTTATTGCTAACTATATGTACATGGGTATAGCATTATCGGGATCATTGTAAAGAATGTAAGAGACAAAAGTAGTAGATGTCTACAGTGAACAATATTTTCCAGACATGACAAGACCATTGAACACATGCACTCACAGTGGCTGTGACAGCATGCAACTGACCTGTAATCGATAAATCCAGCTAAATTCCCTTCCTGTGAAAATAAAACTTTTTTATCAAAATACAATTAGAGCATAACTATACCAATTTGTATCAGTAAGGTACAAGTTAGACCTAATACTCAGCCCATCATTTTGTCGACTAACTGGAACCTCTGTCATCTTTCCTAACTAAAATCTTAGTTCTGACCTGGCAATATTTTGGCTTTAGAATGAATGTCAGCTGAAAACCATCCTCTAAAATCTTTTCTCTCAAAGTAAATAGCCGGGATTGGCTATGAGACTATAAGTCTTCAACCCCGTCAGAAATCCAGAATGACTGAATTAACTGAAATTATGGGAAGCACAAAGCATAGCTTCTAAAACTTAACCAATTTATAGAGCCCACTGAACACCTGGATAGTCCCTATACTACAAAATGGTGGAGCATCTGATCTTCAACCTTCTAGCCCAGAATCATCTGACAGACCTAGTGATGCAGAATTATTAAGGGCTGATTACTCTGTCTTGACAGATATAATCAGTTGACTATTCCGCAAGTGTGTCCTTTTCTGGACAATAATTTGTCTGTAGATGAATTGTCTGTAGAGGCAATTCTTGCCTAGTGGCTATCTCACCACAACTGGAGTAACTCCAATGATGCTCAGTTTCTTCTTAGAATCCAAGACAGGAAGCTGTCAGGAGCAGACAGGTCTCTAATCAAAATGAACCTTAATACAGAAATGTTTGTAACCTCAATTCTGTGGACTTCTGACATTTTGAAAACCAACTATCCATGTAAGGCAATCTGGACTGCTGTCTGTTAACGCCTCTCAGCTATTTCTAAATAAAATATAGAAAATACCCTAACAATAAACTCAGAGCCATGAATTTACTATAGGCCCTTAACTCACAGGCTAACTATCTCAGTTAAAACAGTTAAAGAAGGACTGGGTCTAAGCCTTGTATTCCTAAATATGTTATATAGGCACAATGCCTATGAGAATAACAATATCAATCTCACTTTTATATCAATAAGAAACTCGTACCAATGAAAACCTTAAATTTAAAATCAAAGTAAATTTTGTAGCATTTAAGAAATTATAACTTCAGCTTAATAACAATTATACAAATTTCTACCAATAGGCTATGCAATAAATCCTAGCTATTCCTCCCTGTTCCAACAAAACCACTACTTTTCCCTAGAAAGACAGCCCAATATTTGTAGTAGAATTTGGGCGCCAATTTGTAGTAGAAATCATTTAATTGGCCTCTGGTATTGGGCACCAATTTGTAGTAGAGGAAATTATTTAAACCCCAAATTGCCGCCGTAAACCTCCTACTGAGGGAGACCAGTAAAGGAAGACTCACTCATATTATGGTATAAAAGCATGCCTAGATTGAGCAGGTTTACGCTACACTACTCTAATCCCCGGCTATGAGATTCCTTGTAACTTGCGGTTCATTCAGCCTCGTGGTTGTCTTCCACCTCGCTCCTCCGTCATAGGCTTCCTTCCAACACGTTCCTTCTGCCTCCTTCCTCCTGCTCTACTTCTTCTTCTGCCTGCTTCTCCTTCTGCCTCCTTTTATATTGAATTCCTCTCACTCTCTCCTCCCCTAAGCCTTTTTGTCTGCCTCCCTTTCTACTGCCCAATCACTGGCTTTAGCCTTTATTTTACAGGTTTTAATTGGACAGAAGGTTTACAAGACATCACCTGTGTACTGATTCAATCCTCCTCTGCAGCCCCTCCCAGGAGGGTGGAACTAGGATCAAAATACAAGGCTGAGACTATCCACAACAAATATTAACCTTCTCAGTTCTCAAGCCCAGTGAATAGGGGCACTGACTCTTCATTAACTTCTTCAAGATGATTATGGGCTTTGTGATATTAGAAGAGGGGCAGGAGGAAGAGTACATTGATAAGCCTCTGACATCTGTGTCTTCACTGCATCCAGCTGAAATTCCAGGACATCAGAGGTTTGAGCAGGTCTGCTCAGCTTGCTTTATGAGTAGATACACCAAGGGTGTGTATTCTGCAATATACAATTCTCAAAACAAATTTTAGTATCAAGATAATTTTTTGATTGAATTCTGGAATCTAGTCTTCTGGTGGCCTGTCTCTATCATATCTAATCCTTATAATTCTGGAAGTTTCTATGAGGGTGTGTTCCCACCATCCACGCATTCCTGCCTCCCTTCTCTCAAATTCCCTAACACTAGGGAATCCAAACTATCAGGCACCAAGGCCCTCCACTTCCACTGATGCCTGACCAGGCCAACCTCAACTACCTATACAGGTGGAGCCATGAGTCCCTCCCTTGGTGATCTCAGGCTGGAGGTTTTAGAATGGCTACTTCAGCTTGTTTCTTAGGACCATTTGCTTGAAAAATTGTTATCTAGCCATTTACTCTAAGGTAGTGTCTGTCTTTGTCACTGAGGTGGGTTTCCTATATGCAGCAAAATGCTGGGTCCTGTTTACATATCCAGTCCATTAGCCCATGTCTTTTTATTGGGGAATTGAGTCCACTGATATTAAGAAATATTAAGGAACAGTGACTGTTGCTTCCTGTTATTTTTGTTATTAGAGGTGGAATTATCTTTGTGTGGCTATCTTCTTTTGGATGCGTTGGAAGAGGATTACTTTCTTGCTCTTTCTAGGGTATAATTTCCCTCCTTGTATTGGAGCTTTCCTGCTAATATCCTTTGTAATGCTGAGTTTGTGGAAAGATACTGTGTAAATTTGCTTTTATTATGGAATATCTTGGTTTCTTCATATATGGTAATTGAGAGTTAGCTGGGTATAGTAGCTATTTGTGTTCTTTTAGGATCTGTATGACACTGTCCAGGATCTTCTTGTTTTTACAGTATCTGGTGAGAAGTCTGTTATAATTCTGATAGGTTTGCCTTTATATGTTACTTGACCTTTTTCCCTTACTGCATTTAATATTTTTCTTTGTTTTGTGCATTTGGTGTTTTGATTATTATGTGATGAGAGGTATTTCTTTTCTGGTCTAGTCTATTTGGCGTTCTGTAGGCTTCTTATATATTTATGGGCTTCTCATTCTTTACGTTAGGGAAGTTTTCTTCTATAACTTTTTTGAAGATATTTATTAGCTCTTTAAGTTGGGAATCTTCATTCTCATCTGTACCTATTATCCTTAGGTTTGGTCTTCTCATTGTGTCCTGGATTTCCCGGATGTTTTGTGTTAAGAACTTTTTGCCTTTTACGTTTTCTTTGGCAGTTATGTCAATATTTTCTATGGTATCTTGTGCACCTGAGATTCTCTCTTCTATCTCTTGTATTCTGTTGGTGATGCTTGCATCTATGACTCCTGATTTTTTCCTAGGTTTTCTATCTTCAGGGTAGTCTTTCTTTGTGATTTCTTTATTGTTTCTACTTCCATTTTTATGTTATGGATGGTTTTGTTCAATTCCTTTACCTGTTTAGTTGTGTTCTCTTGTAATTCTTTAAGGGATTTTTGTGTTTCCTCTTTAAGGGCTTCTACCTGTTTACCTGTGTTCTCAAATTCTTTGAGAGTGTTACTCATGTCTTTCTTAAAGTCCTCTATCATCATCATTAGAAATGATCTTAAATCTGAATATGGCTTTCCTGGTGATATGGGGAATTCAGGACTTTCTAATGTGGGAGAGCTAGGTTCTAATGAAGCCAAGTACCCTGGGTTGCAGATGCTTATGTTCTTTCTCTTGCCTTTTGCCATCTGGATCTCCTTAGTGCTACCAGCCTTCTCTCTTACTGGAGCCTGTCTTTCCTATTTTCTTGGTTGTTTCAGAACTGTGTGGGGTGGGTGTTACTACTCGAATTATAGCTGGGACCCAAGATCTGCTCAGTGCTCAGGCCCAGACCAGAAGGCCTCCTTTTTGCTTTTATACCATTTTGATTACATGCAAGTATTAAGGTCAGTTATAGGTTGAGGAACTAGCAATACAATAGATTCAAATAGTCAAGGAACAAGCAAGACAATAAATACAAAGAGTCAATGAAAAAGCAAGGCAATAAACAAAGTTCTGTGATCACTCCAGTTATCACTGTTGTTAAGGACTTATCAGGATTATCAAAATATCTGAGCCTACTTCCCTGTCCTAGCCCAAAGTCATATTCATGTCTGCAGCCTACTTCCTTGTTCTAGCCTAAGATTTAGATTCCTACCTGGAATTACTTCTTTGTCCTAGCATAATGTCACATTCCTGGCTGAAGCCCACTTCCTTGTCCTTGGTCAGTGTCATATTCCTGCCAAGTAGCCAATTTCCTTGTCCTTGGTCAGTGTCAGATTCTTGTCAAGCAGCCCCAAAAGCTCTCTGCCTCTCTCCATTGTTTATTTCATAAATCAGACTGAGCCTGACTTAGGTTATTCTGACAAGAATGCCTTCCTTACCTGCTGTGGAATATGCATTATCAAAAGCAATGCATTTATGTCTTAGGTTGGTAAGGCTCTGTGCAGAATCTTACCTGTCCTTGGCTTGCCAGCCTGTTAAATTAATAATTCTGTCTGTGGATCCATTTTCAGTTTCATTTGCAGTGTATTTGGCATAATTCTAACACCTGTCTGGATGGTTTAACTTTGCATAGTGAGCTTATGAATTTAAAGCATGCTGCTCTGCTGATTATCTACTGATGCAGCACATACTGCTGACAAATAATTGTCTGAGGTCAATATTTCTATTTTGGTCAAGCTTCAAGAATGACATATACAGTGTGATCATGCTAGCCCTTTTTGTTCTAGGAATACTTTTTTTCCTGCGCATCGTGCTTTTCTATTTTTTAAATTTGTCTCTAAATCTGAATAACTAATGCTTGTTGTTTCTAATAATCTATGTAGTACCTGTCCAGTAGTATTCTGTACTAGTGGTAATCATTGTGCAATCTACTTTGCCTTTGGGTCAGAGGGTGTCTAGAAAGGAATCATAACAAAAAGAAGCATTCAAATGTTACATTCTCTCTGTCCTCACTTCTAAGTGTTCTTCTACCTCTCGATTCCAATGCCATGGCCTCAGGAGTGCACCCTGCTGTCCATTCTGCCTCTGATGCCACATGAAATTGTATACATGACAATCAACTTTCCTTGCAGCTAATGTATGATATGTATGTTATACTTTTAGATTAGTTGTTAAATTTTATTTCATAGCTAACATTATTCCTCTGCAATTATGTCTTCCTAGCTGGTTTTGATCACATTTCACTTGCACTAGAAAAAGAAATAAGGGGATGCTTCAGACATATGTCCTTGGATACCTAAGCACTTGCATATCCACTGACTTCCACACAGGTTTTGATTGCATAGATGAATAATCCAAATTCAAACAGTATTTTTCTTTCAAAATCACATAGACTAGTAGCCTTATGTGGTGTGTGTGTGTGTGTGTGTGTGTGTGTGTGTTTATAACTTCTAGAGTAGATACCATCTTATTCTAATTTGACCAAAATATGACATGGGGTAATTATGTACCTCACTGAGCTACATAGGTAATATTCTAGATTAAACAATTTAATTGCTTTTTGAGGTATTGCTTCTATTTGCATAAAAATATCTAAAAAATTTTTATGCTAGTTCATTGAAAACTATTTTGGTATAGTTGGGGAAAAAATGTTCTTTTTTTTTTATTTTTTCAATTAGCCAAAGATCTCATGCAATCCGTTGATTTGTATCACTATTTTAATGTGAAAACTAGAACAAGTTTCATTGTCAGTAATAAAATAACATCAGTAACATTAATATGTGTGCTTGGCATCGTTTGGGGTTTTTCTTTGTATTCATTCTTGAGAATTCTCCTAGTTTAATGCTATCAACTGCAAAGCTTGTTTTAATTATATGTCTCTCTATATTTATTAAGAATAGCATTGTCTTCATTTGCCTTCTTTAAATATTTTATAGCACCAAAATATGCTGCTTGAATAGATAAAGTGGCCCTCAAAATTATCTCCCCCAAGCACCACATTCCATATTCATGTATCAACTGTTTTATACTTATGGAGAAATGTAAGGTTATTAATTGTAAGAAAATTCTTTTCTCAAGTATCTTTTGTATGATATTTCAAATTTCTACTTGTGTAAATCAGCCTTGAACTTTGTCTCTTGTGACTGAGGTTTGACTTCACCAGATTTACATTTTATCATTTGGTATGTAGAGTTTAAATCAGTTACCTGTTAGTTTTCTAAGAATTTTATGAAATAACATAGTGCCACAGTAGATGAGTAAAAAATGGAGCTATAAAGTCTCAAAGTTATTTTTTTATCAAACTTAGCTGATATCTAAGGTGTTAGTTTTAGCAAATGAAAATGGAGGATATACAGTGAAGTTGAATTTCACACAAAGAACTTGTAACTTGCAGTATAAAAGTCAGCTATGGAATGGGATACAACTCTACAAAAAGAATACACTGGTCATTTGAAATTAAACATTTAAGCTTCCTCAGGTACATTCCAAGACAACTCTATTTACCTCTTACATTCTTTATAAGACCCTATGGGATCTGTTGAATGAATTAGTCAGTGAAAACCTTTTTCTTCCCTTTCTCCAGCTATGTTTGCCTTTACACAAACTATGAACTGCCTTTGATAGTTTGTTTCCTGGTCCCATTTCTGTATGTGCTATGTCCTCATCATTTATTCTGTGAAACCAGGGCAATAATTGTTATGTCATATTTACATGTATCCTTCCTATGAATGTTCCTTTCCACTCTCAATTACATTGTAGCTGCTCAAAGCAGTGGTTCTGAAGTAAATAATCATTATATTCTGTCATTTCCCTTATTATACAAATTATTTCTTGAAAGATGAATTCGGTAATGATGTGAGTGCTTTTTTAGGACTTACTAGGAAGTTTGGAAATCTTGAGTTGAAAATTTTCATCTTATGGATTGGAATTTGTATTACAAAAGTATTTTTTCTTTGGGCTGTTAGGTAGAAGTAAATGCACACAAACACATACACACATGTACACACATATGTGTACACGCACATGCATGCACACACTCACATGCACACACACACACACACACACACACACACACACACACACACACACACATTCACAAAACCATGTAAAGGCATTTCTGTAAGAAGCTGTTGTATGGTTGATTTAAAACTATTAAATATAACAAAAGATGAACTCTCACTTTTCAATTCAGAGTACAGTGAGCCTTAGTTTATATGGTCTTTTGTCCAAACATTGCTTATTCTAGTGCCAAAAAAGAATTTGAGCTGTTTTAACATCCAACAACATTAACTAAAAAATCTCTAAATATTTTTTAAAAAGCAATGGAAAATAGATTCATTTTCAGCTGAGGCATTTATTGAACATTTATTGAATTATTTTTCCATGAAATATCCCTCTTTGAGAGAATTAATGAAAAAAAGGAAGGAAGAAAGGAAGGAGGGAAGGAAGGAAGGAATGTTAAAGTTGGCACATTCCTATCTGTGACATAGTCCACCCAAATTGGTTTAATTCTTTCCCCCCGCTTTTGACTTCATTTGTATTGCAATCCCTTGGCTAATAAGCAATATCCAAAAGAGAAAATTACACATGTCCTCTATTGCTAGCTTCAAAATTCTTGACACTACATAGTAAGATTTATTCTCAAGGCTATAGCATTTAAAAAACACAAAAGGTAATGAAAACAGTTAAATGCTTTAGTTGTGACTAAAGCATTTATTACTAGATTGGAGGACTTCAACTTATAATTTGGAAATTAACTTCAAATAAATAAAAATGAAAACATAGAAAAGAAGATAAAGGATAAATTTATAATACACCAACAGTTTATATTAATGATCTTGAAATTTTTTCCATACATTTAGTTCATTTCTTAGGCAATATTTCACTTGTAAGCTCATATTATGCATATCTTCATGTAAAAGGAACATTCTTCATAGAGATTTAGGACTTTGAGTATTTTCAGAAGAAATAATGCTTTACAAAATTTACTCTTTAAGACTTAACAAAAATATTTTCTTTCTTCACATACATCTATAGGCTACATTTCTAAATGAGGCAATACTGTTGAATAATTACCAAGATAAATGGTAAGTTCAAAGCAAATTCAGTAAAATGGGAGACAACCTCAAATGTATTGCTTTTGTACTGAAATGTAAAAATTCTAAACATTCTCACATTCTCAATGTCACAACATATCCTTTTTTTAAAATCTAAGTAGTGTGTATTTCTCTGCAAAAGTATTTTAAAGACTTTTTAATATTAAATATCTTAAAATTTTACTTTTGTGTGTGTGTGTAAATGTATGCCATATGTGCATGGTTCCCCATAGAGGCCAGAAAAGGGCATTGTATCCCCTGGAGCTTAAGCACCAGAGAGCTCAAATTATAAGTGTGTGCAGATGAGTGTTTATGTGCACCATATGAGTCCAGAAGTCCATGGAGTAAGGGAGGGTGTTGGATCCCCAGAATCTGTAAATGATACATTCTGGAGACTGAACCTGGTCTTCTGTAGAAGCAGAAAACAGTATTAATCGTTGAGCAGCCTCTCTAGTCCCTTCTTAGGACCCTTAACTCTCTCACTCATGTAAGGCATAGAACAAAAATATAAAAATAAATGAAATAAAATGAAATGAAATGAAATAAAATAAAATAAAATGTGTTTGTTGTCTGTGACATGTTGCCTCTTACAGTTATATGGTTATATCACCAACCATATAACCACATTAACTATTTTCATTAAACATATCTAATCTTTATTCAAACAAGGAATTGAATTTCTCATAGAAAAAAAATAATTTTTCTCTTGTAAATTTTTTCTTTTATCTAGTCAAATTGCTTCAATTTTCCAATCCTTACAAATGAAATCCAATAGCTATTCTACATTTTGATTTTCTTTAAGTTGGAAGCCAATCCTCTGCTTTCCTCATATGGTCAAGGGACTACTATGCCTCCTTACACTTCCTTGCAGTAGAAAATATATATTTTAGACTGCCATCTGTTCATGGACCCTTCTCTCCTGTCCATGTAGAGCTTCTCTCATACAACATCAACCCATCAGATCTCTTCAAATCTGTGTGTTACCTCTTTGCAATTTCCTAGCCTTTCCCTTCAGTGTTCAAGAACCTGTGTTTCAGTCCCTTTAAAATCATTAGGACCATCACTACAACTGGCTTATTCCTGGTCTCTCTTCATAATTCTTTTCCTTTCCTCCACAAATCCTTAAATCACTACTAAGTTCCTTCTGCCAACTGCACCAGTGATTTTCTCAGTTTCATGCTAGAATCTAATTTTCACTCAGTTATTTTACCTGAACATCTCTCTTCTTTACAAATCTCCTCCAACTTTCGTAATTCTGTCCTTCCTACCCTTTCCATTATAAAACCTTTTTGCAAACCCACATGTCATTTATTATACCTGTTACTTAAGATATCTGGAAGCAATGCCAGGATCTCTTTTAGTCTTCTTTCTGCATCTCCTTTCTCTCATTTCATGGCATAGTATATAATTAGTTAAAAATTTCCAGACATGATAGAATGTAATTTCTCTAAATAAGCTAATGCTTTGTATTTGTGTTCTACATATCTTAGTTTTGCAGAAATTAGCATACCACTATTACATAATAATTGGTCAAAGGGTATTTAATACTTATTTGAATAAAGAAATGAGTATTCACTTCAAGTAAATGAATCTATCTTATTTAGAGTTCCCTTAAAATTTTCTTATACAGGCTAAGTGTTCTTTTTTTTCTCATAGGATTCCAAGGGCTTACATGTATTGATCTTATATGTACTTTCATTAAGCTTCAATAAAATAATTCATGGCATACATACTTGTACATATCATTGACTGAGAGCAGAGCCAATCCTGTTCAATTTGCACAGTTCCTTTTCTCATGACTAACTTACAACAGTGTAATCCAGTTGTATTCAGCTGCATGGATCTACTGAACAGCAGAAAGAAATACTCCCAGGAAAGAAGTGAACCTTTCCTAAAGACAAAGGGGGGATGGTTCCACACTAGATACACTCATACTTTATATGGAAAAGATGCTTACAGAAGTACCAAATACCCCCACACAATAATAAAAGATAAGAACCATAATTTGTTTGGGACATGTATTGAACAACTTGTCTTATAAAACCCTGACTGTTTTATGGATTATCCTAAAAAGGACATTAACTGTTGATGAGATGTTTAGAGAAACAAGAAGGTGGATAAGATAAGATAGTACTGATAAAAGTGAACTACCCAGTGCAGTGAATTTCTCCTTCAGGCAGTAAACAACTCAATTCTGGAACAACTAAAAGACACAGATACCAGACTCATTTGAAGAAAACAAATAAACAAAACCTCTGCAGACTGAACATCTGCCACTTGTGTGTCCTCCTACAGAAAATGGATATTAAAAAGGAGAGAGCCTGAGGATCCTCTGTGTGCCCATTCTGCTATATCAGTGGTCCTCAACATTCCTAATGCTGTGACTATTTGATATAGTTCCTTATGTCATGGTGACCTGAAGCATAAAATTATTTTGTTGATACTTCATAACTGTAATTTTGCTACTGTTATGAAATGTAATGTGAACATCTTATATGCAGGGTTTCTGATATGCAACCCCTTAAAGAGTCACAACTTACAAGTTGAGAGCCAGTGTCTTGATGGTGCTCAGAACTGGACCACATAGTCCCAGATACTCCTTGAGGCTCTGAAATCAAACACCTCTACTCCTGCATTCACTCTCTTCCCAACATGTATAACCCTTGATCTAGGGTAGTCTGCATTTTCACCCCTAATAGTTATTTTTAACCTCTCTGACCTCTCAAGTGCTCCTGGCTGGTGTGCAAGGTTGATTTTATGTCACACTAGCACCATTTTCTAGTTATCTATCCCTCTGCTTCCTGATAGCTATTGAGAATGACTAATGTATTATTATTAGAACACTATCATCTGAATTCCAGAGTTTATACTTTGCATCTTCTATGTTATAGGTCCATACAATACATAGACCCAAGAGAAAGAGCTGTTGATTGAATGTAGATGGAATATAGAAGACAGCTTTTTCAGAGTAGCAGTGAAAGAGAAACATCTCAAAATCAAACATTATAAGTTAGAGTGTTGTTTTTCTGTTAAAGACTATGACAAAGAATCTCACATTTGTTTTCAAGGGTAAAGAAGAAACTTCTAGAGAGGGAATAAGTGGTATCATTTCCAAGCAAATTAAAGGTTAGTAAATTAGATTTTAGAATAACATTTTTTATTTTGAAACTTTGGGATTCTACTAGTTAATGTTCTCCAGAGAACATTACCTTGGGACAAAATGTATGCATCTGTAGCACATGAATACTCAAGGGATCGCAGTGGCTAGCCAGTCTAAAATCTTCTGAGTGAGCATTAGATGTCAAGAGAAAAGGTGGTAAGCTTCTGAGGACACAGGTGAAATTTTCATCCTGAGGGTCATCAGGAAGAGACTTTTCACAATGGGCAGTCACCCTGTTTAGTTCACGGCTTCTGCTAACTGGATTAGTTCCATCCACATGAGAAGTGACCATCTGTCTTCTGACTTAGATGTCAATTTTTTAAGAATCCTCTTTAAATGCTCAAATAATGACCATTTCTCTGGGCACATCATGTGGCAGTCATGTTGACACATATAATTAACCACTATAGAAATGGACAAATAAATCAACTTTCTCCATACTTTTACAAATGCTATGGAAAGGAGTTAGGGTGAATTGGAAGCAATCTAGGACAATAATAGATATTTTCTATTTTTTTTCAGTGTTTATTACTTCAGGACAGAACTTTGTCTTGGGGAAGGATGGTGTAGTTTGTTGCTTACTCTAAGATAAAATAAATCAGAGACAAAAATAATTTACAGTTCTGATGTGTCAGGAGACTGGTGCTATGGCTCAGTGGATACGTTCATTTGTTCTGCAAGAATGGAGACCTGAGTTTGAATCTTCATGATGTAGGTAAAAAGTCTGGTAGGGGTATGCATGCTTGTCACCCCAACATCAGGGTTGTGTGTGTGTGTGTGTGTGTGTGTGTGTGTGTTGGGATATGCCACAAATAGATCTTCAAGGCTCACTGTCCAATCAGCTTAGCAGAAACAGTGATCTAGCTTATAGCTCACTGAGATATACTGACTTAAGGCATTAGGGTATAGCGATATAGAGGGAGACAGCTAACATCTTCTCCAGGCTTTCAAATGCATGCACCATATAGACACACAGACACACAGACACAAAAACACATATAGATAAACACACACACACATACACAATCAGTATGCCAAATGCATGACAAGAAATTTTACATACTTTCTTATATGTACTCTTCAATAAAATCTTCAGAGATTGTGTGTGGGTATGTGTATGTGTTCTTTGAATATTATCCAAAGGTGATTTGTTTGTTTTCAGGATGCAGTATATTTAAATTGCCAGGAGTCAATTTTGCATGTCTGGGAATGATGATTAATAAATACAGTTAAATATGAACTATTTAACTGTCTCCAAATACAACTATATAAGCAATTACCCAAATGAGGGAAACTGATAGATTCTGAACCATATCAGAACTAGACCCTGTAAAGATTAAACAGATTATTACACAACTAATTAGCAATCATAAACTACAGGGAGTTAATGATTAAGATTATAGAAATTGTTTCATCCAAGATTACTACTTCTGTGTGAATTCGCATAAATAGCTGACAGTTAAGTAACCCAGTCACTGTCTAATCAAACAGAAATCAGATAAGACTAAACATTTTTTTCATAGGTGAAATGTGGTCAAATCTCCTTCTTTCAAATGATAATAATGGGAAAGTTTTCAAAACATGTATTTTGCAGTCTGTTGTGACCTAGCTTCTGACATTTATACTCAGTTCAGTTACAAAAGAATTCAACATGAAAACCAAATGCCCTAAATACATTTACTTTGCCTTGAATTTATGTCAGAGAGAAAGTCAAGAGATCAATTTTGCTTCCAAAAATGTTCTCTACTACAGAACTTGCAACTGGAAAGATGAAAATATCCAGTAAATGTGACAATGTTTTAGAGGATAGTTAAATATATAATACACTGATTTTAGAGGTGTGACAAAGAGTAAGCAATGTTTTTATTGACAGTTTCTATCATTAAATTATCATGAAAGATACTGATGTTATCTATTCCTGTGTTCTTTCATAAAGAAGTAAAAACATTTACCAAGGACTTGATGGCAGGCTCACAGGCATAGAGCTTTCAAGGAACAGGGCATAAACAATGACAAATATATTTTAAATTATAAAGCAATTCTTATGTAGAGGTTCATTGCTGATGCTAATAAAATAGAAGAAATTGGAATACAGAACTTCCTTATAGGAGATGAGTATGATCATATCACAGCACTTGAAAGAGACCGGTAGTTCCATGGTAATGAGATCTAGATATGGTATCTAGATAAAAATGACAGTCATTCAATGTGAGTTCTAGAGAATGGTTGCAAGATTGTACTGTTGAGTACCAAAGGATTTAATGTTCTTTTCAGAATTCCATATCCTTTAAATGTAATGTGGCCATTGATGGAATGGTGTGACACTCTGCATGGTCAAGATCAATGAAATGTTTTCATTGATATAATAACATCACTAATTCCTTCCCGAGTTTCCCAGGCAGATACATTTGCAGAACTACATGTGTATTTTTTTTTCTTGTCTTAAAGAATGGACTATCTACAGGAAGATACGTTTTGTTTTGTTTTCTCAGAAAGCATTTCTGATAAGCTAGTGTTTGATTTGAGCTTAACTTTGAAACTGTCAGCTTCTCCCTTTTGTGGTACTTGATATGTCAAGCAGGGTTTAAAGTATAGGTCTACTTTGACATTCTATGACTCTATAGTGCTTTGTTTGGCCTGAAATGACTTTGTGCTGACTATGAATTACCACAACAAATATTCTGTTAATCCTCTTATTGGGACTTTATATATTAAACTAAGTTCTCAGTTGTAGTGTCAGGGAATATTCTGGAACACTGCTTTTAAAAACAAACAAACAAACAAGCTAACTAACTAACAAACAAACAAGTAAACGTACTGTTGGTTATTTCAGCATGCCCCAAATCTACATCTTCTAAACATGTTATTTGTGTGGTAGATCCGTGCATTTTAGTAATACTTATTCTTCACTCTTTGTAGGACCATGTGCTTTTCTAAGAATCAAAAGATGTTTTCTACATACTGTTAATTTAGGCTGAACAAAAGATAACAGTAGCATAATACACAACTATGCATTGTTAAAGAGGATACCAGATGTTACAATCAACCTCGACTAACAAAAAATAAAATGAATATCGGACCCTAAATTTGAAGAATATACTGTCATTCATTCCATTTGAACAGAAAAAGTTGTCATTATGGTTTCTAATAGGACTGGGACTCATTTGCCACATGGCTGCAGTGCTTGGATCAAAGGTCATAAAGTATCCACTCTATCTGAGATACCCATCTGCCACAGTGTGCTAATTACAGGTACTAATTGCTTAGTTCAATGTTCACAAATCTGCTGCAGTCCAACCAACTATCTTCTTTCTTAGCAAAGAGTACAGAAATTAGCATAAATATAAAAGGAAACAGGATTCCTGCATCTGTCTTTCTGGTCTCTAAAATGCATATGAATATGAATGCCTACTGCCCAATGTGAGATGTGATGTTGTGGTTTTTGTCCTGGCTAAAATAAGGTACATTAGAGGCTCCCATGTGTCCTTTATAACTATGAGATTTATAATCTCTAAAGTTAAGATGTGTCTTTGATGTTCAGGGTAATATACAGGTTTATGTGTATATATAAGCATTTAATAAGAATTTAAATTAAATCTAAATTAGCAGAGCACATTGTATAAGGCTGGCATGGACCAGGACTTTGTGGTATGAGAATATAGTGTATCCAACCAATCAGGAACACAGTGTGTCCAGTTGGCAGAGCCAATAGTTATACTTTGGTCAAGTATAATAGGTTGGATATGCTTGGCCCTGGAAGTGGCAGTATTAGGAGGTGTGGCTTTATTGGAGTAGGTGTAGCCTTGCTCGAGGAAGTTTATTACTGTGGGTGTGAGCTTTAAGACCCTCATCCTAGCTCCCTGGGAGCCAGTCTACTCCTGTTTGCCTCTGGAACAAGACATGGAACTCAGCTCCTCCTACACCATGCCTGCCTGGATGATGTCATGCTCCTGCCATGATGATAATGGACTGAAGTTCTGAACCTGTAAGCCAGTCCCAATTAAATGCTGTCCTTATAAGACATGCCTTGGTCATGGACTCTGTTCACAGCAGTAAAGCCTTAACTAAGACCTAAAGTTTGTTCTTGTGTTCTATAGTACTGAAGATATTAGAGCACCCCTCCCACTGCTTTCCATTTAGATGCAGCAATGGAATAAAATAGTTTCAGGCAAGAAGGGACAACACGCAGCATCTGGTATCCTTTGTAACATTTCCAGTTCTTTCCTTAATTGAGACAGACTAAAAAAATCAAGCAAAATTAAGAGGCGTTGGCAAGGGAAAGGAGCCCCTCAACCCAAGAGTCTGCATTTACCATGTGGGAATCAAGATTTCCAATAAAAGTTAACACTAGATGGTTCATCAGGTAGCAATGACTGAGGTATAAGCCTGCTGACCTAAGTTCCATCCTTGGAATCAAAACCCACATGGGATTGAATAGCAGAGAAGGGGAATTAAATTTTAACTCAACAATGCATGTCAGACTTCTGAATCTTCATTGTTGTTTTTTGGTTATCTGTTCTTGTTTTCTGTGCCTTGTTGTCACAGATTTGTGCCCTCTGGTGTTGAACTACATCCCCTGTCTTCTATCAGTGTGGATGTCTCATCACACCCATGGTCAGTGAACAGTAGCTCAGTCCTGTGTACCTATTAGCATCATCACAGGCTCATGGGACAGAGTCTACCCTGAACTAATAATTTATGTTCTTTTAGTTCTATAACATGTGTTAGATGCTACATTAGTTTCTAGCCCTCCATGTTATTTTAGGATTAATACAGAAAAACAATACAAGTGCTAGAAAATGCAAAATGTTAAATAATACCTATTTTTTGTATATATCAAATCTCAACAGATCAGAAAATTCATTAATTCTATGGGTAGTTATAATGAGTATAGCTACAAAATTTATATAAACTAAACAATCAAAAGTAAAATAAATATATAATTATAACCAATATTAAACATGCATTATATCATAGTATCACTTATGGAATAAGCCTTCTAATGAACCAACAATTTGTACTTTATAAATGCAAACTCAATAAATTACAGTTCAATGAGTTGAAAACTTAATAATTAAAATTTAAAATAAGTGCATTCTTTATTCAAATTCATTTTTCATGCTGAAAATAATCCCTCCTTTATTAGACAGGAACATCTAAGACATTCCTAAATATTTGTTAATTACATATTTTTAAAGTTATTAGTCAAATGTATATTCAGATATTTCCATTGTATTCAGTTACAGCAATGATAATTTGTGTCAACATATGTATCTCCCTAAACAGGATAGAAGATAGCTTGATGATTGTAGTAGTTTGATTGAGAAATGAATCAGATATTTGAACACGGATCTCCAATCGATGGTACTAGTTGATGGTTATGGCATCTTTAGAGATCAGTCTTACTGGCAGAAGTTTGTCACTCAGAGATGGGCTTTGAGATTTGATAGCTTTACCCCAATATCAGTTCACTCACTCCTCTCTGTGTTTGCACTTGAAAATGTGTACACATGCTCATCTCCCTACTCTGGCCTCCTGTCATGCCTTTACCACTATCATGGCTTCTAATCCCTCAGGAACATAAGCCAAAATAAAGTTGCTTGCAAGTTGCTTTGCACCACAGTGTTTATTACAGCAATAGAAAAGTTAATAATACAATGGTGTTGCAACATGACCAGAAAACATGATAAAGCAAAATCTCTTTCATATAATAATTCTAAAATGGTATTATATGCTATGGACACACTGTTATTCTTTTAAACCATCACTGTGTGCAGAAAGAAGGACTGAAGTACCATCAGTAGTTCCATGAACTCAGTGCCATCTATTTGAAAAGCAAGTTATGTTTTAATTTGATGGGATTCCTTACTTGTTTTATTTCTCAAAATCTCAGGCTCTGATTTCAGAAAGAGATTCAGTAGGCTGGCTTGCCAGTTACTAGTAATTTCTAGACACTTAATTTCCTCGTCTCAGTATTTTATCTCTAAATCAGGACTGATGATACTAATAATGCTTTGGTAAATAGTTTTATGATAGATATAAACTTATTTCTGAGAGATTTATCTGGGAAACTTCACAGATAAAGGGATCACCAATTTTGTGAATGGCACTTACCTTTTTAAAATGGACATAGTTTGTGAAACCCTAATTTGAAAACGCTAAAGCTTGAATGTAACTACGGGCTTAGTAAAAGATCACATCATTTATAACCCCATGGTTAATAAGAACTAATGTTAATTACTGATCCAAAATTTATATAGTGATATAATAATCCTCACAAATGAATAAAATTACATTTTTTCTGTTCTACAAATGAGAGATTTGAAGAAAATTGGGATAAGCAACATATCAAACATCATGTACATAGTAGAACTAAAGGTCAAATTTATAAGTTTATGAATTCAAATTTATTTCTTTCTCATACTACAGTAGCATTTTAAAGACACCAGTGAGGATGATAGGAAATAATTGCAGTATGTATTTCCTAAAATCTTTGTATGTGGTATGAGCTTAGAGTCATGTGAAAGGAAGTGACAAGATTAACATCTGAAGGAAGCCAGTCAGCCGAGCAAAGAGAGACTGGTAACAAATTTTGTAAAATCTGGGTTTCATGTAGCAGAGCCATGTGATAAAAAACAGAAATGTATATATGCAAGAAAAGGCAAGTACTCTCTGAATGGTGTGTAAGGGGTCATAATCTTTATGGGCTCCACTTTTGAACATATGTCCAGCTTAAAAGGTATTCCCATCCTTAAGTGTAACTTTTTCTTTCTTAATATATCTCTACTTTTGTAACTGTTTGTCTCTGATACAGTGTTTTGTCCTATTACACAAGAGTTTTCAATCTCACCAGCTGATCCACAGATTCTGGTCTGCACCCCAAACACCTCAATGTTAAACTCTTTCAATGTCAACATTTAGTAGTTATTTCATTGGTCAACATTAGAATATGTCATGATCAAGGCAATTTACAAAAACACTCAACTAAGCTTATAATTCCAGAGGGATAGAAACCATCATTGCTGAGCAAAGAGCTCATATCTTTAATCACAAGTGTAAATATGTCAGAACCTCAAAGCCTACCCTCAGTGACATACTTCCTCCAATAAGAGCCCATTTTTTAACCCTCTCAAACAGTTCTGCCAAGTGGCAAACAAATATTCAAATATAAGACCCTTTGGATACTATTCTCATTCAAACCATGGTGATCAACTTCTCCTATTCTATGCTCATCATTTCAAGAATTATTCACAATAAGAATTTACAGGTCACTGGTTTTGTAAATTTTCATTAGTCCAATTTACAGTGCTCATGTTCTTACATTCAAAATTGTTGGCAATTTTATGGTCCATAATAAAATGCTAATCTGTTTATGTACCAAATGGCATGAATGATGGAAAGTGGCTATCTGTGGGCTTCATCTCAATGGAGACATAGTCCTATTCCTGCTTGTATAATAGGCAAATAGAAATTAGAAAAGCAGTTATCAAGAAATTATCCCTTTATATTATTCCAACTTCATTTTAAAAATAAAATCATTGATTACTAGGGAAAAGAAATAATCAAACATAGTTTTATCAAAAAGTCTGACATGGGAATATGAGAAAGATTCGAAATTTGAACATGGGCTAGAACAATTGTTCAGTGAGTAAAGAACCATTTGCATAAGCTTAAGGACTCCATGTTCAGATTTCTAGAATCCATGCAAGACCTGACTTCAATAGATCACATGGATAATACTAGCCTTTCTAAGGTGCCATGGGAAGAGAGAGGCAGGAGAATCCTCTGGTTCATTGACCAATTAGTCTGACATAATCATCAGCAATTAATAAGACACTGTCTCAAAAATCATGTGAATGGCTTATCAACATCTAACGTTGTCCTCATGTAGGCCATGGTCTATACACACACTCAAACATGCACACATATCACACATATGAACACATCCTCACACAGATAAATCCATTTTTTTAACAAACCTGAGCTCATGCACTCAGATAGCTTTAGGCAATGATAATGTTTTGCACCATATGAACTGTTGGAAACCTTGGTGTCAGTACTAACTGTAACTCCAAACAGAACCATGGATTCATGGTCTGCAAAAATCTAGAACTTCACAGACATAGAAAGCTGTGTGCTAATAGCGTTTTGGTTTTTTTTTTTTTTTTTAAGAACTCTGTAGGCTAATGGAAATTGATCAAAACATTTTTTGTTGTCACAAAAATAAGCAAGAGATTAAGTAATAAAACCATCTCTCATTGTCTTTCTCTATATGAGACCATATTCAAGATATATTTATATTTTATAAATAAGAACAGTTTCTATAAATGTTTCACTGTGATTGGGTTATCCTAGACTTTTTGTATATTTGCATATCAGTATTTAAATTTGAATCAGTTCATGAAAGATCTAAAGCCAATTTCCTGTATATTCCTTAGAATGTCTAACATCCTACATATAACTTATTTATGACTATATATTGTGACAAAAGCATAACACTGGGAAAAAGCTTAACAACTTTATATGTACACGTATGCATACAGACATACACACAACACACACACACACACACCTCATTATCACTTTCCTCTGCACAAACAAATAAATTGCTCAAAAATGATAAAGATAAAGAAAAAAAATGTTCAACAATTGACTTCTACACAATTTCTATGTTGTCTTATGTGAGATTTGTGGAATGGTATGATGCATTGTATTTTCTTATCTATACAACGGTCCCTAACTAACTGAAAGTGTATCTCATGGCTCCCTGGAGTAATTTATTTCTAATCCTACTATGGTGGGCTTTCTTGCCTGCTCACCATCCCCTGAGTTCCATAGCAGGCTTTTAGCATTCCAGAGTGGGTGGTATTCCAACATGTTTCTTGTCTTAGATTTTATCTAGCCTGGTATTCATGATCAGACTCATTATTTGTGTGCATCTTCACACTGATAGTGTGAACAGAGGTAGAAACGATTGTTCTTGGGAGATACTGTCAGAAATAAATCTGTGTGTTTTCCTCCAATGGTCTCATTTTTCTAATCTAACTCATTTATTACATGGGAGCATAGGGAGGTAGAAAAATAAAACTCTAACAGCTGTTGAAAAATGATCCTATCTCAGAGTAGAAATAATTTGTTTTAGCTCCAGTGTGCTATATAAAAGAAAGCAACTAAAGGCTTAATGAACTGGGCTTCAAACTCCCCTTTCTGTATTATACACATTAGTAGTTTACTTGTGTTTTGGTGAATGTAATAACTGCAAGCCCATGACCTTAGAGTACAGTCGATGAAAACAAAACAAATTGTACAATTAGAAAGCCTAGTTTGAATATCTACTCCAGTGTTTTAGATCGTGGAGATACACCTTGTCAATCTGTCATATTCTATTTCATGTATGTAAACAAGAAAAGCACACTACCCTGGTAAGAATAGAAGTGAGGAGAGCCAATATTTAAATAAATAATTAAGTAAATCATCTGGAAAAATGTTCTGCGAAGGTTCTATAGTTCTGATATATTTTTTTCTTAAATATGACTGGTATGCATTTAGTTTTATACAAACTAAATAAAGTTCAAACAGGCTAAAAAGAAAAAAGTTATATATAGAAAGACATGAAAGATAATAACACAAGATGCTAATGTATATTACTGTACAGGTCCTGTCTTCACACCAAGATTTTGGATATAATTTACAAAGTGTGGTTAATAAGCCTTCGCTTCAAAAATGAGGTTGGAATACAGTTATTCACTTTTCATTGCAATTAAAGAAATTAATTTGAAAGCAACAGCCATGGCCATATTAGAGACTGGATCATCCAAGTGACAGGAAGTTTCAGTTACAATGAAATTCTCTGGCATTTAATGAATGGATATTACGTAGTGAGTTTGGTAAATTAGGAGCTGAGGAAAACATGTCATAACATAGTAAACATATAATAAATCTTGAAAATGAATTTCCTTGACCGAGAAAAGAATGTTTTCTGGTTCCCAGGGCTAATCACATTTTTAAGAAGTTGCATATTAAGGAAGAAACTACTTAATCAACAGATTAGGGAAGTAGAACCTAGAGATTAATGGCATAGCAAACAGTCAGTCAGAGCTCTGCTATGTGAATTATATTCCCAGATCAGTCGGTTATTACAGCAAAATCTTTAGCAAGTACTTAGCCAGAATGATCCTTCTTTTTCTAAGACATTTAATGAAGCAAATAATCTCAACTCAGGACCTTACTCAGGCTAAATTAAAGGACACGATGAGAGCCTGTATCTGGGCATAGTAGATTTGAAAATGTATTTACAATACATGCATTGGTAATTCACTAATAAAATAGAATATTTAGTGAATGTGCCCATGTGACTGCTAAGGAAAAATTACATTAGATTTCTGCATTACATAATTGACAACAGTAAAATTTTCAGTAAGGTTAAAGTAAACTAAAGGAAAAGAAATGTACACTAAAATTTTAGTATAAGAAGATGAGACTACTATTTTGAAGCAAGATAAAATATAAGGGATTGTACTGATCCATTTAAATATAAATACACACATGCATACATACTGATTCATCTACTCAAACACTTTTTCTCACTAGTCACACACTCACATTCACTAGCCATCACACATACACACACACACACACAATACTCATACACAGTCCAAATTCAATGTTACCCTCAGATACATGCACACTCACAGATGCATATACTTGCATACTGAGCACACACCCTTACACACTTACTGCCATACACAATACATTTTTTAAACACACACATTCACACTCACAAACATACAAAATCATTCTTAAGATTCTGGGCAATGATTGACATACATTCCTATGAATATTGTAGCTTGTTTCCTTAAGTTGTCTGACTGAGCTACAGGAAAGATGAACTTAAAAAAGAAAAAAAAAAGCAGAACTAAAAAGCCTGAACTATGAAGGAGAAAGCCTGTGGTACCAGGTGTTTACAGTATAGTCAGTAAGAGGTAACTGAACCAATATAGCTCTAAAGAAAATAAAATATATATTACATAATCCCGTATTCTTTTGTTCATAGCAGCATGATTTCCAATGGTAGGCTGCAGAAACCATAAGCGAGGACCTTATATGAGAAGGTAGTATCTATGGCCGGCCTCTGGTGCTGTCTTACCTCTTACTGATTTGTGTCTAGTATTCTGTGGTCTATAATCAATTTGCTCTCTTTGTCCATCACTATAGATAGAGCCACTACATTGGCCATGTCTTCCCTACCAAGATGAACTGTAGCTTCTGAGTCAGCAAGCCACATAAATCCTTCTTTTAGTCAGATGTTTAGTAAAAATGTAGAAAAATAAACTAATTGTACAGAAACATGTGAGAGACATGTGGTGTGAGAGAATAAGCATCTTTAACCTACAGATAAGTGGCTGAAATTGTTAAGAGAAGCCTCACACTTTGAACTGGGGTTAGAATCTCTTCATTAAAGAACACAACTTGTGAAAATGAAATATAACTGTAAGACTTTCTTCTAAAAGAGTTTTTAAAAATACAGAGAAATGCCGTCCTGGAAATTGCATAAAGAAATGTTTTCCTGGTTCAGTTGTAAGGCAATTGGAAGTGCTACAGACATGGTCTAGTGGGGCAGAGTATCTCTGATTAGCAGAAGATATCAATGCCTGTGTAGTGCTACTTCTGGGTGACCATGACCTGCAAGAATTAGGAAGTTGTACATGCTTATATCAAGTTTCCAGAGAAATGCATGAGAATCCAGGCATGGTCAGGTCATCTGAAGAGAGGTTTAAGAACTTGAAGAACCAGACTCTGAAGGTGGAACCTAACCTCAGTGACGGAGAATTCCTGAAATACAGGACAGTTGCACAGCAAAGTTATACATATCAAGTGCTCCTAGATTGAGAGTGGCCAAGGTTGCTATAAATGTTAATACCATATACAGAGATTGCAAAGCCATTCAAAGATCAAATGATGACACCATAATCCTGATTCTAAGATGGAGCAGCAGAGTTCAGAGACTTCCTAGTTAGATGTCAGCATTGCTTTGTTCTGCTCTCTCCTTGTGATACAATCATTCTCCTTTTGAATAGGAGTATTTGTTTTGTGATACCATATACCAGAAACATACAGTGTTATAATCGCAAGGCTCAGAGTTTAGAGATTAAGTTTCAGAAGCAACATTGAATATTAAAAGAATTCTTGATGTTGGGCTGGGTGCATTCTGCATTTGAAGAAACAGATGTGAGCCTGTGGTCAGCTAGAGATGGAATGATTTGACTTGAGCCTGTATATCCATGTATCTAACACTCAGTCAAATACTGTTCTCATTCCTATACAAAGCTATCGACAGTTTAGATGAGACCTAGTGGAAAAGTAACTAGAGACAGCACCTTAGGGGAACACTATTCTAGATCCCTTCTTTCTTGTTCTTGGAATGCTACCCTTCACTGTGGTTCACAACCTCCCAAATGCTGTGACTCTATACAGTTCCTCATGCTATCATGACCCCCAACCATAAAATTATTTTGTTGCAATATCATAACTATAATTTTACCATTATTAATTTTACTGTAAATATCTGATATGCAGGATATCTGATATGTAACTCCTGTGAAAGGGTCATTAACCCTCAAAGGGATCATGACCCAAAGGTTGAGAATCACTACTTCAAGATAAAAAGATTCACTTCCATGTACCTCCATAAAAATGGAGCCTATCAAGTCACTATAAAGTTACTTTGAAAACATTTGACATTGCAAAGTTCTATCAATATGTCCATACACTCTGATAAAAGGACTACATACAAGATCTAGTGTCACAAAAAGTTACTTTGAAATATTTTTAACCTGCATATCTGGAATTTGTACAAATTTAAGGAGTTTGTTTACACCCATAACAAAAGCAAGAACCAAAGGCATCACTTTTCTCTGACATTAAGCAAAAAGCATTCACTCATTTCTGTTCTCTCTGAATGTCTGGTAGAGGTCATGCTACAAATGCAATTAACAAAAATTCTAATTATCTTCCATGGACTCAGGGCTCCTGTGGACAATACAGTGTTCTTGATTGAGATTATGTGTAGAATATAATGGAATGGTTGTTCAGTTCTTGCAAAAAAAAAACATTGAGTGATAAATAACAGTTGATATGTACTCATTACACTCTCCATTTTCCATGTATTTAATATAAATTGAAATATAAAAATTAAAAGTGAAAATGACAGTCTCTATACAGAAAAGATTTAGAAGTGTCACACACCAGCTAAAGGCCAAATCAACCCCTATAGTTTTCACTCACAATTTTTTAACCTTGCCTACTCATGTTAGGGGAAGAGAATTGTCCAGTAGTGTTTGCAGTTTTCCTTCTCTGCCTGCCTTCCTTCCTTCCTTCCTTCCTTCCTTCCTTCCTTCCTTCCTTCTTCCTTCCTTCCTTTCAACCTTCCTTCCTTCCTTCCTTTCACCTTCCTTGCTTCCTTCCTTCCTTTTTTCCTTCCTTCCTTTCTTCCTCTCTTCCTCCCTCCATTCTTCTCCCCTCCTTCCCTCCCTTCTTTCTTTCTTTCTTTTGATTTTTTATTGAAAATAGAGTCTTCTCTTACAGAATACATCTCTTCCCTTCCCTCTGCTACATCTAGCTCCCCTGCATCTCCCATTTCCCCCAGATTTATTCCCCCCTCCATTTCTGTTTTAGAAAAGAGCGGGTCTCCAAAAGACTACAGCCAAACAGAACAAAACAGGATACAATAAGACAAGGCAAAAACTCTCTTATCAAGGCTCTGCAAGGCAGAGCACCTCGTTCAGACCCATGCAGTCCTCCTGCTTGCCATTTTAGTCCACATGTGTCTATATAGCTGATTTGAAGCAGAGTTTACACCCTGTTTTTCTGTGTTTATCTCCAATTTAATGCCACAGCCAAGTCTTCACAAGGTCATTCAATATATTCAGGGAATCTGTTCTTAGATGAGTGACCAGTGCTTCTCCTTGACTGAACTTTAGCAAGGCTTCTTCAAGAGTTCTTTCCATCGAGGCCCTAGCCTTGATAGGCCAACCTGCCCACATTTAGGGATGACACTGTTAAATTATTATTATCTTGACCTTCAATTTTTCTAACTCCTGAGTTCCTTGATCTTCAGTCTTGGTGGGTGACACCTAATCACAGTGACCTCCCTTCATCAAGAGGTCTGTAAGTCCTCAGTGGGTTGGTAGGAACCAGCCACTCTTGATGATCTGCTCTGCCTTTTGCCTGTTTACCAATCTTTCATTCTGTTTCCTATCTATAACTCCCACTTCCCCTTGTTTATTCAACCAAACTTGCTTGGTTGCCCTTTCCTACTGCAACAATTTGAACAGGATCTCTCTTATTGTAATAATTTGAACCATATCTCACATTTTTGAACAAAGTCTACCTTACCTCATTAATAGATGCCAGGGTATTGTTGCTTTGTATGGTCACCTGAAAGTTTTAAAAATATGAATATTGTTTTTCCTTAATATTGGTGATGATGAGTTTTATACTTCTTTGCTTTGGGACAACCCACACTCACTACCCCCTTTATTACCTGAGACAGAACTATGAGGAAGAGCAGGGGAGAGGCAAGGACTACTGTTACTGTTATTTCTGTTCTATAATTTTCTATCTCAGCCACGTTCTTGCCTGAATATCTCATATACAGAGGACAATTAGGTTGCAGGTTATGTCCAGATGCTCCCTCCACATTTGCAAGTTAGCTCTTCTTAACCAGGAGTCCTGATACTCAGCTAAGTGGTCAGAACCATAGGGAATAACGACTTACCTGGCTGGGATGCGTTCAGCTTGGAAGCAACTCCAGAGCCCCATAGAGTTATGCAGCTGACACTAACGTCTCTAGGAGGCTAATCTTGCTGATTCTAAGATGTGTGAATTCCGTGTGCTGCATTGCTTTTATGCTTAAACATGTAATGTATGCATCATCCTTCAGAAAGCTAACTCTGCATATAAATTTTCTATTTAAAGAAGTCTAACTCAACAAATATCCAACTCAAACTCAGCAAAACCACACTGTTCACTTGTGTGAGCAGCAGTAACTGTGTTGATCCTCTTGTCCTCTTTGACTGTTTCCTGTGACATAGACTTTCTGTATGCCAGATGCTATTGCAGTATTTTAGAAAGCTACAGAGCACTCAGTTGCACTAGCCAAAAGAATCTTAGAAATCGATTTAAGACTGATTTTAGTGAATGGAAGAAAACAAAATCTTCAAAAATTAAATAATAAGAGTCGACTATAACTACATCAGGTAAAATTAAATTGTAAGCAAACCTGATGATCAGCATGCCACTACAGGTGAATGAAATTAAATGCTTGGCTTAGAACAAACTGAGCTTATTTAAATTAATACTAATTTTGTATTTTATTTACATAACAGTATTTGTGGATAATATAAAGTGCTGTTTTATAATAATATGATACAAAGTATAATGAAATATCCCCAAATCCAAATGATTTTGGTAAATTATTAACAGGAGTCTCTTGATTTTTGATAATGACAATGAGAACAGAGATCTGAAAACAAAAGAAGAGAGAATCCAAAACCGCAGAAGAGAATCAAAACAAAGATACAGGAAATGCCAGGGCAAAAGGAAAACAAAACCCTCTAGAAAAGGGTGGGAAATTGTACAGAACATTAGAGTCTGGAATTTAGCAGAAGACAGAGGTTTTAGAGAATTTTACCCCATGACAACCTGTCACTCACAAGTGTGAAGGCAGCAAGAAGAAATTCTCTGCTTTCAAGGGGTTTAAAGAATTTTCTCCATGTCAGCTTTTTGGCTGATAGATTGAATTATTGAGTTTAACTCCCTCCTCTCTCTCTCTCTCTCTCTCTCTCTCTCTCTCTCTCTCTCTCTCTCTCTCTCTTTCTGTCACACACACAAGTAACTCAGTAAAATGGCACAAATAATATATTTCTGTCCTATTTTATGTTTTTGAATTGTTACGTTTTGGTTTAATGGTGTGAAAATTTGATGTTAAAATTTTGTTCTATTGCTGTTTCTTAAACTGTGCAAGCATTCTGACATGTTTTATCATATTAGATTTTAATGTATTACATTTAAAAATATGCTAGGTACATCAATTCAACAACAAAACCAGAAATATATCCTTCACAAAGCATAATATATCAATATCTCTTAAATTGCTAATATCTAGTATTAGATCTATGTGGGAGCAGTTCTTGTGTCAATGATAAAAACAAACAAATGAACCAAAGGCTATTCTAATGTCCAGCACACCAGTCCAGAATCAGTCCATGTGAGACATTCTGGATTCCACTAACTTTCTCAGAAGATATTTACCTGACACTCACCACTTCTTTCCACATTGCTCTCCATCCTTTGCTCTCGTTCTCTTTCTCCCTTTCTTGAAGATAATGCCCAGGGCTTCCTGATCTCTAGACATGTGCTTTCTCTTTGAGCTCTTTCTACAGATCCAAAGGTATGACCTATGTACATGCATTCTTTTTGCTCAGAAAAAATTATGTAAGGGCTGGCTACTAATTTCAAAATTCAACAAGAACAAAGAGGAAAGAATTTTCAATACTGTTGTAAACTAGGTGTAAAATATTCAGCAATTAATATAGTAAAATTAAATTTAAAAAACAAGACATGAACCTCTTAAGAACTCAGAGTGAGCGATAGAAAGAAGGCTCAGAGGTCAAAAGCACTTGAAGCTCTTTCAGAAACCCACACGGTCTCTCACAATAATGTACTAATTCTCATTACTATCAGTAGTATAAAGCATTGCTCATTGTGTGCACTTTTGCCAATACTTACAGTATTTAGTCTGTTGATAATTGACTTTCTAACAAGTCATATCACATTGTAATTTTTAATATGCATCTTTCACATTTTTAATAGTGTTGGATTTTTTTTATAAACTTACTGGTCATTTCTGTATCTTCTTTTTACAAAATGTCTATTCTAAATTCTAGCCAAAATAATTGAAGATTAAAGGCACAGGAAGATCAACAGAGTAACCATCCTAAACCTGGAGCTTCAGAACGAATCACAACTGTGGAGCATACCTAGTCTACACAGATGTAGCCCCATGGGCTGGACCTAGGCCTCCCTGCACATATGTTGCAAATGTGCAGCTTGGTTTTCATGTAGGTCTCAAACATCTGGAGTGGGGGCTATCCCAAAACCTGCAGCCTGTATATGGGGTATGGTCTTCTACTGGGTGCCTTATCTGGCCTCAGTGGGAGAGGAAGCACCTAGCTCTCAGAGACTTAAAGTGGCAGGGTGGGGGATACAGGAGGAGGGGGTACTCAGAAATGAAGAGATGGGGAAGGATTGTGGAGGGAGTGACTGGGACGGGTTATAAAGTGAATAAGCAAAAAAATAAAATTAAAAAAAAAAGAAAAAAAAGCAATAAAAGGCCTCTAAATGGAAAGAAAAAATTAAATGCTCCCTATTTGAAGATAATAACTTACATATAGCAGATTCTAAAGATAATCAGACAATGTTAATACCAATAAGTGAACAGCAGAATTTCAGAATATACATCAAAATAAAAAAGCTAGTAGTGTTTTTTTTGTGGTAACAATGAAAAAAAAGTCACTGGGAATCTACTATTGTTTTGGATAGATGGACATGTGTCCATCAAAGTGCCGTCTAAATATTTGTGTCTCCTCATAGAATTGTGTTGCTCTCAGCTTTTGTCAGAGTACCCTGTGCTAAGGGTCAGCAATTACTGCAGAAGCTTATAATTTCTCCAGGTACCCAGAAGTGACTGTTGGACTCTCTGACCCAAAAATGACATCTAGGTCATTTCCTTCAATGCTCAAGGGACATCTCTAAAATAGCAGTGTGGACAGAAGAGAATGTTAAAGCCCAAGGATCAAGGGGCATGTTGAGAATGGAGCTGTGTGCTGGTGATGGAAATTCATTCTGTGATGGAGCTGTATGCATGATTGGAGTTGCATGCTGAGGATGGAGATACATGCTTCAGAATGCGGTCTTCAGGACCATTAACTCCAGAACTCACAGCTGCTGTGATTATCCCACTGAGGACCTGCACAATGTTAAGCAGATTGGCATTCCATCTTGCATGTCACAAGAGCCTTGATGCTCCTGGAGGAACTATTTTCAGTCACTGTTTCATGTCGGTGTGGGGGGTGGGGTGGGAGTTTTTCAGTGTAGCAGCCACTGATAAGTGGCCTGTGATTGCACAAACATCGCCTCATATACTCATTTAAACAACTCTAGTTAAACCTATGGTTATCAAAACCAGTGAGCCAAGGAGACATGGGTGTGAGAAAACTGACTGGAAATGTGGACAGTCTCTGCTGGAGAGAGAAGGGACAAGTGTAAGACAGGATAGTGGATTGTGAGTATGAGCAATATTAATATATATGTGCATAAAGATGTCATAATGGGATGCTTTGTTCTGTAGAATTAGTACCACTAGGAAGAGATTAGCCTCAGGCAGAAAATTAAGATAGCTTGTAATCTCATCCCATGTACAAACATGGACTCATAACGGTCACAATAGAATGGAGGTCCTGAAAGTACAATAACTAAAGAAAATGGACAATCCTAGGATTTGCTGTAGATTTTAGATATGATTTCCAAAGCACAGGCCACTTGAATCCATAGTACATCAGTCTTGCAATGTCTACATAGTTTTTTTATTTTAGTAATTATAGACTCAGAAAATTTGGGGCAACTGATGTTTATTCTTATATAGATAAAATTTATCATGTCCCTCAGGGAACCCAGATAGTACCAATTAGATAAGGACAAGTGAATCATAGGCAGATCATAGTGACCTGTCCCCTGAACCTACACCCAGCTGATACCCTGTTCTGAAAGGTATCTGTACTCCCCTGAACACCTATGCTCCGGTGCCATTCCCTTCCCCACATCCTGCCTTTTTGTGTTTATAACCCCTGTGTAAATAAGTAAATTATGATGTGATTTAAATAACTAAATAAATTTTAAAAAAATTATCATTGTAGCTTACTGAGTCTTATCACTGTTAGAAAGGTCTTAATTATTGAATGATTTTATATTATATGTATGGAACATTTTTGGAGATTTAGATTCTGTTTCCATTACTCTATATTTTTCCTAATGTACCTTTCATACATTTTAGAATAAAATATCTTCTAATTTATAAACTTGCATGTTGCCACTTTCAAATTAATTATTTCTATCCTGTCAAGTATTTTACTTGTTCACACTTTAAATCCACTTTTATTATTACTATTAATTAATATTATTATTATTTGCACTTTATATTCTTTACTTGTTTAACATCACTGATTACTTTTATATTAATCTATTTTGTTATTTGTTTTTATTTCTTTGGAAGTGGTCTGTCTGCTTCAATATGTTATTCATACACTTTTAAATATAGGTTTTTCTTTCTATTCTGCCTGAACCCTACATCTTCAGATGGAAAAAAATGTGTACCCTGACTTGGCTGTAACTGGTAAGCATAAATCTCAAATAAAACAATCAACTTTCTCTTAGTATCTAGAATTTTTAGTGAATTGGCCAGCTTAATTTGTGTTTTATAGATGCTCAATTTCTAGATAATAATCCAGATATAGATAGCCATTTTCTATCCAATCCCAGTTTCTACTCTATATTCTAGAATCAGCTCATAGTTAACTTTGGCTCTGCGGAGATGACATTTATTTCTTAAAAACTTACAGAAACACAATGAAATTAGTTTTTCTTAAGAGCCTAAAAATATTCCTCCATAAGACCCAGAGCAAATCTTCCTTTAAAAATAATGTATGCATATTTATATAATATTGAACAACACACACACCAAGAAATAAAGCTAAATAAAACTTAAACATAAGGTAAATGCTGGAAGAAAACAAAATAAGAAAACAAATAGAGCAGAAAGAAAATATTTATATAGATGACATGTTTACTATATTCATGTCATATTTACATACACAGGAAATTGCTATGATATGAATGATGGTTCATACTGTAATTGCATGTCACAAACTAGATATTACTTTCACGGCTAAAATCATTTTAGTTAACTATGAATTAAATTGTATTGCTACAAAAAATGGCTTTAAAATGTAATTTTAACTCTGAAAATCCTTTTGTTACTACTCTGACAGCTTCTCTATTCTGACCATTTCATGAGAAGTTTAATGTTGTTGTATAAACTCATTTATACTTGGACTGACACCATAAAAATAAATATTACACAATATACAGAGAACACAAATGTTCTTTTAAAATTTTATATCTCCAGTCCCTCTCAGTGTATGGTGCATGTCTGGTATGTATGGTGTATGTTTGTGTGCGTGTGTGTGTGTCTGATGTATCTATATGTATGCCTGGCATGGTTGTGTAGGTAAGAGATCAAGTTGCAAGAACCAGTTCTTTCCTATCGTGTGGGTCCTGTGGCTTGAACTCTGGTCATTGTGAATGGTGGCAAGCACACTTACTACTGAGCCATCTGGCTAGACTATGGATGCTTAAAGTGCATAGCTTTTTGTTGCTCAATAACTGAATTGTTGGTCATGCACATTACATACACTTTACTGAAGATTATGTTTCTGAGTATTACAGCCCTGCATATGAAGCTCATAATATTAGCTACTGAATGATGAAACAGATTCATGGTAGACGACAGTGTAAATTCAACAAAATAAAATTGTCTTAATTCTTAATGTTCTTTAAAAAGTTTAAAATGCTGGCATAATTGCAGAAAATCCCAGTATATCTTCATATATTGTAAAGAGTGATATGCAAATTATTTTGAGTAAAACGTCTCTAATTGTGTGATGAGCATATATTATTTGACTTAAGATTAAAGGAAATCCATGTTAAATATCAAATAACTTTTATTAAAAATAAAGAGGATATTATGTTAAATATATGACTGTTAGAGTTTATATATTTAAAAACTTAAATAAGAAATGAACATCTGCACAGAAGCCCATTTCCTTGTCCTTGGCCAATGTCACATTCTTGCCAAACAACCCCAAAAGCTCTCCACCTTTCCCCCTTTTTTAATTTCATAAACAATACAGAGCCTGTCTTAGGTCATTCTGTCAAGAATGCCTTTCTTACCCATCGTGAAATATGCATTATCAAGAAGCAATGCACTTCTGTCTTAGATTGGTGTAAGGCTCTGTGCAGAATCTTACCCATCCTTGGCTTGCTAACCTGTTAAATTAATAACCCTGTCTGGGGGTCCATTTTCAGTTTCAAGCCATGAACTTTGGCTGCAAACATGTTGATGTTGTTAAAGACAAGTTTTAACACAATGGGCAGGAATAAAAGTATTCCTAGGAAAAAAAGGACTAGCATGATCAAGCTGTATATGCCATTCTTGAAACTTGACCAAAATAGAAATACTGACCTCAGGCCATGGGTAATTCTATCAGCAGTATCTGCCACATCAACACTCATCAGAGCAGCATTCTTTAAATTCATAAGCTCACTATGCAAAGTTAAAACATCCAGAGAGGTGTTAGAATTATGCCAAATATACTGCAAGTTTCTTTAAACTTTCTCCTTATAATGACTACCTGTGTAAATTTTAGAACTAACACAAATCAAATGGTATTTGGCATGACACTCAAGATGGCTTCTTACTCTTAAACTCTAAACCTCCTTCCAATAATTTGAATAGGATAAAATGCATCAATCCATTGTTCTAAATGCCTATCTAAATCCTCTTATATATTACACTAGCAACGTTTTTTGCTAAATGATTAAAAAGTAGCTGTTAACTTCTTGTGTCAAAGTAATTGCAGAAGCAGTGTGCTAACATAATGTAATTAAAGCTGTTGTACCAGCAGTAATCAAGCCCACTACCCCTTGCTTCTGCTTAAAGCCTGACTCCTCCTACCAGTACTTGCAAGCTTTATTTGGGACAAGGAATGGGCTTCAGAGGAATCTGAATTAGGCTAGGACAAAGAAGTATTTCAGGCAGGAATCTAAATATTAGGCTAGAACAAGGAATAGGCTTAGAATGAATATACTCTTGGGCTAGGAGGAGAATAAGGCTGCGATATTTTGGTCATCCTGAATGTTCTTAACAGCAGTGATCAGGAGTGATCATGGACTTTGTTTATTGCTTTGTTTGTTCTTTGACTCTTTGTGTTTATTGTCTTCCTTGTTCTTGACTATTAGGCATATTATTGCTAGTTCCTTCAGATTAAAAGGTTAAAAAGCAAAAGAGGAGGTGTGTGTGTGTGATAGAGAATTTCTAGGGAGGGAATATGACTAGGGTGAATTCTAAGTAATGATAAGATGTTAAAAAAAAATAAGAAATCTAGCCTGTTAATTGGTAAGGTCGGCTGGGTTTTAAATAAAATATAAAGTTTATTCACTTATTATAAAAAAGGAAAAAGGACTGGCGGTCTATTAATATCTAAAATTATTAATTCATTCTAAAACAAATAATATCGTATAAAAATAGAAAAATATAACATTATTGTTCCAATATATGTACTAAGAGAAAATAAAACACTATTATTAAGTACAATGTTTGGAATACTTTCAATCTTAAAATTTGCATAAATTAATTGTTTGAATATTTAAAATTTGTTTGCATTAATTAAATTAATTTGTTATTTTAGCTATTTGCTTTAATATAAAATTTTAAGTTTTGGCTGTTCAAGAAAAAATGAAAATAAAATTTGGCATTTTACCTGAGAAACAATTTAGAGAAATATCATTTTATTCTGAGTTAAACCTATAAGATTATGTCAATTAAAGTAAAATGAATGTTCAGTTGGGCATGATCTAAAATTGAAGTTCTGACATTATTGATATGCTTTGGTTAAAAACATTTATTTGAATGTTTATGTTTAATAATATTATCTAGTAAATTTTTAAACTTTTGAATGTCTTACACATTCTGTATATTATCTCTATGGTTCTGTATTTTCTCTCTTTCTGTTTCCACTTATAGGGTAAGTATCTGAATGGTTGAACTTAAGCATAGAAAGTAATGCTACAAGAAATAATAGTTCTAACTTAACAGTGAATGAATAATTTTTGCAGTAATTGAACTATTTTGATTATTTTATAAGAATTTGATTTTGTTTTCTTCTTATTTGTTCCTTATCATTTTCCCTAATTCATAATCTATGATAATTTCTTTTGATTTTCCATCACAAGGTTATTGTAGTAAGTGAGAGCAAGCAAAAGCAGAAATTGAAGTATCATATGACTTTACTCTTTTATATGGATTCCCAGATGTTTTTCTCACATGAGTGGAGATAATGTGGTGGTTACAGTGGCTGTCTTCAAGGAAGAAGGAAAATATGGGGAAAATTTGATCTATGGGTATGAGGCTCCATTTAGGTAAAAAACAAGTTTTCTAAAGTGCTGTTTCATACTAGGATATATATGCTAAAGTATATAGAATGTTTTAAACTTGAAAAACAGATACTAATTGGATGTAATGGAAATAGGTTGACTTGTTTAATAATATACATGAATTAAAGCATTAATAGAAAGTGATAACATTTAAGATACAAATATATTTTACCCAATGAAACATTACACAGCATATGTATGTTCACTAGAGATTTCAAATACATGTGTATGTATGTATGTGTGTGTATTACGCTGAGAAGTTTCACCCATATCATTTGTTTTTTTTTCCTCCACCCTCTACCTTTCCATCTTTCACCAGTCATTTTTGTTCCTTAGACAGTTTCACTTCTGCTTTCATATAATATATTCAGACATATTTGTATGTATCTATAAAATATAGAAGCCACCAAGGAGCTAAATCATACAGTAATTGTCTTTCTGAGAGTAAGTTAATTTCCTTTGTGTAATTACCTTCAATTTCATTTTCTTAACAAAGGAGGCATCTCAATAAAATTAATTCAATTTGATGTGATTAGGTAGACTTCAACTACCTGTGATTTCACAACCCATTGTGAGACGAAAATAACAGCGGCCTATGCTGTCTAAACTCATTGGGTTAGTCTGAGATGTCCCTTGCCTTTTTATTGCTTTATTCTTTGGAGCACGTTCCTAGATAAATTCATCAGGAGAATGGAAAGAATTCAGAACACAGTTGAATTTCCATTTAATCATCTTTTTCTAATCATGTCATGGAATTATGCACTGAATGAATATTACTGTTGAACATGTTATTTGGATCCAAAGCAGTTAAATCTCTACTCACAGTTAGCTGTAAGAGGTATGTGCATGCTGTTCTCCTGAGAATCTGTACATATTGTTTGTCTTTAGTGAATCCTTGGATGGATGCATTCTACATGCTTTTGCTCCTGTGATTTTATTTACACAAATTTTCTATCTTTGCTCATTTTTCTCTACTATAATTGCTTTAATAGTATGGCTAGCCCATTGGGAAGACTATGTCCCACTGTGGTTGTAAAAATTTGTTTACCAGATGATGTAACAGAAATAGAGATGTTGATGCCTTCATAAAAATAGCAATGAGTAGCTTTTTAGGAAATCTACTGAGATTAGCTAAACTGATGAGTCAGCATGCCCTAGGAATGAAAAAGGACATTTGTCTCTGTGTGTTGTCTATGAATGCTAAAAAGCTTCTAGAGATTGCACTATGCATATAAAGATTAAAGACAGACAGAAACAAGAACAAAATCAACACAGGAACATTATTTATGAGTATTGTTGATACAACTGTCATGTACCTCAGGATCTGCTGCCCTGTAAAGAATAGAAATAGGAAATTTAAATCCATTTCACCATTTTTAACTTAGAAATAGGGTATACAAAATTTTGAATGTCAAAAGTAAGATGTGATAAAATTCATAGTAGTTATAATAGACTTGGTAAGATAATTTTCAACAACATAAAGACAATACATAAAAAGAAATTAGTAGAAAATTGAACCTTCCAACTCATTTCTTCCTCTTCAGATACTTTTCTTATTGTAGTTTAGTCTACTGAAAGTATGAAAGAAATGTGAAATAAGCTGAAGACACCTTTTAAAATCCTGGAGTTAGGATGGGAACAGGAATGAGAATGGAGGGTTGATGTGGTATTAATGAGGATAGAAAAATGATCCAGGGAAGAAAATCCATTCACAGAGGAAATCACCCATGTGCAAAAGCCTCACATGGATATAGTCCCTCATGGCCACGAAGACATTTAAATTGGATCTAAAACTGTGTATGCATGGTTCGAAGGGAGGCAATGAAAGGGGGGTAAGAAGTAAATAGGAAATGTGACCCAAAGGTAGATTATGAACTTCAGAGAGATGAAGTTACATGCTTAAACTCCACAGACTGTGCCTACAAAGGGACCTGATATGGTTAAGTGGTACAAACTAAATAAGAGAAGATGAAAACAGAAACAATTATTGGATTATTTTTGTACTGATGCACACTACTTTTTTTTTTTTTACATACAAAGGCTCAAAAATATGTAGTATAGAACAAATAAGTCATAATGCAGACCTCCAGGGACAAGTCTATTAGTATACATACATGTAAAATCGTGGTAATACAATAGTACAAAGCAGATATGGAGCCATTCTATTAAGACATTGGTTCCTTCCCTGTGATGATGAGATTGTTGTGACAATGAACCTCCCCAAATTTAAATTTCCCAGGAATCCAATTCCAAAGGAAAAAAAAATATATATTGGGATCCTGGTGCCAGCCACAGAATCACATCTCCTGGAAAGACAGTCCACATAGTTCTGACAGCTTAACAGACCACCTTGGATGGGAATCTGGGAACAGAGAATGATCAGACCTTGATCAGAACTGTATAGTTATCAATATCTCAGGTCTTCTACTTAAACTGAATCCTCATTTTTGGACACAGAATGTAGTGGTTGGTTATCAATTTGATATAAACCTAGGTATATCTGAAAAGAGGGAAACATGATTGAGAAAGTGACCCATAATAGTGGCCTTTAGGTAAGACCATGAGGCATTTTCTCAATCACTGATTGAAGTGGGAGGGCACAGCCTATTGTGGGTGTGCAATCCTTGGTAGATGGTCTTGGGTATGTAAGACACTTTAGTGCTGTTACAGATGACCCAAGTTTTGTTCCCGGCACCTTCATCAGTTAGTTGATAATTTTAATTCCAGCTTCATTGGATATAGTGTTCTCTCTTAGCCTCCATGGCACTTGCGTTTATGTGCTTGTATCCACATACAGATACTGACACAGAATTTTAAAACAGTAAAAAAAATCTTTATAAAATGGTTATTGACAATAGATCAAGGGGGAACTCCATACTGTAAATGTTATGTTGTTTCAGAAACTATCAGAATATAATAAAATGTTAGATTTAGAGTATATTTTAGCTTTGGGACCCTTCTTTAAAAAAACACAGAATGTGAAAAAGGTTACAGTTTGATAGATAAAGCCTCAGTTTCTAGTTTCAGAGTGGAAGATTCTGATGACAAAATCCTGGATTTAGAATATCAATCAGTAGTCAACACCAATGAATATAGTAAAACAGAAGTTTAGCTTTGAGAGTCAGCGAAGCTTAAGAATGAAACACAGTTACCACCATTGCTGGTGACTGCTAAGAAAGTCAAGCTAAGAGGAGAAAAAGCCTTTATACCCTACCAACCAAACAAAGACCCAAATGAAAAAGAGAATTGTTTGCATCTATTCTTTTACAGTTTCATATATATATATAATGTATCTTCATTATATTCAGTTTTACCAACCTCCATGCCCTGCTCTGCATCTCCTGCAACAGCTCTTATTTAATCTAATCTTTTAAAATAAATCACTAAGTCTTATAACTGATTGTATGCACAGGAGTATTGGGCATCCACCAGGTCATGATCAGCCTAGGGCAATCACACCTTCCCTCCAAAAACGACCCCCCCACAACACAGCAACCAGCAGTTGACAGTAATACCTCAGCTACAAGTGGGGCCTCATGAGTCCCTCCTGCATCCAGGCTTGAATATTGAATGACCTGATTCTGCGTATGTAAACACAAATATTAATGACCTGAAGTCATGATGATCAACCATCTTACATCCAGAAGAAAGATATTCCCAGCACTACTTCCTCCCATCAGTTCATACATTACTATTCTTTATTCCAACATGTCCCCTGAGCTATGGATAGGAGATCAGTGATATAGTGCCATTGGTGGCCCTATCTGTTGGTGTTGTTAGGGGGCTGGTATCTTTAAGATGGATAATCTAATTAGCAGAATTGTGTTACTGGAGGCATGTTAAGAAATTGATCACCAGAGTTTTTGATTTGGAACATTTGTTTAGGTACTTTTTCGGCCATTTGAGTTTCCTCAGTTGAGAATATTTTGTTTAGCTCGTACCTCATTTTTAATAGGGTTATTTGGTTGTCTGGAGTCTAATTTCTTGAGTTCTTTGTATTTATTGGATATTAGCCCTCTATCAGATGTAGGATTGGTAAAGAACTTTTCCCAATCTGTTGGTTGCCATTTTGTCCTATTGACAATGTCATTTGCCTTACAGAAGCTTTGCAATTTTATGAGGTCCCATTTGTCAATTCCTGATCTTAGAGCATAAGCCATTGGTGTTCTGTTCAGGAACCTTTTCCTGTACCTATGTATTTGTGGGTCTTCCCCACCTTCTATTAGTTTCAGTGTATCTGGTTTTATGTGAAGGTCCTTTATCCATTTAGACTTGAGCTTTGTACAAGGAGATAAGAATGGATCGATTTGCATTCTTCTACATGTTGACCTCCAGTTGAACCAGCACCATTTGTTGAAATGCTTTCCTTTTACCCTGGACAGTTTTAGCTCCTTTGTCAAAGATCAAGTGACCATGGGTGTGTGGATTCATTTCTGGATCTTCAATTCTATTCCAATGATCTTCCTGCCTGTCTCTGTACCAATATCATGCAGTTTTTATCACTATTGCTCTGAAGTACAGCTTGAGGTCAGGGATGGTGATTTCCTCAGAAGTTCTTTTATTGTTGAGAATAGTTCTCTCTATTCTGGGGATTTTTTTGTTGTTGTTTTATTCCAAATGAATTTGCAAATTGTTCTTTATATCTCCATGAAGAATTGATTTGGAATTTTGATGGGGATTGCATTGAATCTGTAGATTGCTTTTGGCAAGATGGCCATTTTTACTATATTAATCCTGCCAATCCACGAGCATGGGATATCTTTCAACCTTCTGGGATCTTCTTTGATTTCTTTCTTCAGAGAACTTGAAGTTCTTGTCATACAGATCTTTCACTTGCTTGATTAGATTCACACCAAGGTATTTTATATTATTTGTGACTATTGTGAAGGGTGTCATTTCCCTAATTTCTTTCTCAGCCTGTTTATCCTTTGATTGGAGGAAGGCTAATAATGATTTGATTGAGTTGATTTTATATCCAGCCACTCTGCTGAAGTTGTTTATCAGGTTTCGAAGTTCTCTGTTGGAAGTTTAAGGTCACTTAAGTATACTATCATATCATCTGCAAATAGTGAAATTTTGACTTCTTCTTTCCTATTTGTATCCCTTTGACTTCCTTTTGTTGTCTAATTGCTCTGACTAGGACTTCTAGTACTATATTGAATAGGTAGGGAGAGAGTGAGCAGCCTTGTCTAGTACCTGATTTTAGTTGGAATGCTTCAAGTTTCTCTACATTTAGTTGGTTACTGGCTTGTTTTGTATTGCTTTTACTATGTTTAGGTATGGGCCTTGAATTCCTGATCTTTCCAAGACTTACCATGAAGGGAAGTTGATTTTGTCAAATGTTTTCTTAGCATTTAGTGAAATGATCATGTGGTTTTTTTTTTTTTTGGTTTGTTTATATAATGGATTACATTGATGGATTTCTGAATATTGAACCATCCCTATATTCCTGGGATAAAGCCTACTTGATCATGATGGATGATTGTTTTGATGTATTCTTGGATTTGGTTTGTCAGAATTTTATTGAGTTTTTTTGCATCGATATTCATAAGGGAGATTGGTCTGAGATTTTCTTTCTTTTTGGGTCTTTGTGAGGTTTACATATGAGCATAATTGTGGATTCATACAACAAATTGGGTAGTGTTCCTTTTGTTTCTATTTTGTGGAATAGTTTGAAGAGTACTGGTATTAGGTCTTCTTGAAGGTCTGATAGAATTCTGCACTAAAGCCATCTGGTCTTGGGCTTTTTTTGGTGGGGAGACTTTTAAAGACTGCTGCTATTTCTTTCAGGGTTATGGGACTGTTTAGATGGTTTATCTGCTCCTGATTTAACTTTGGTACCTGTTATCTGTCTAGAAAGTTGTCCATTTCATCCATATTTTCCAGTTTTGTTGAGTATAGGCTTTTGTAGAAAGATCTAAAGATTTTTTGAGTTTTCTCAGTTTCTGTTGTTGTGTCTCCCTTTCAGTTCTGATTTTATTAATTTGGATACTGTCTCTCTGCCCTCTGGTTAGTCTGGCTAAGGGTTGATCTATCTTGTTGATTTTCTCAAAGAACTAGCTCCTGGTTTTGTTGATATTTTGTACAGTTCTTTTGTTTCTACTTGATTGATTTCAGCCCTGAGTTTGACTATTTCCTGTTGCCTACTCCTCTTGGATGTATTTGCCTCTTTTTGTCCTAGAGCTTTCATGTGTGCTGTCAAGTTGTTAATGTATGCTCTCTCCAGTTTCTTTTTGTAGGCACTTAGAGCTATGAGTTTTCCTCTTAGCAGTGCTTTCATGGAGTCCCACAAGTTTTGGTATGATGTGTCCTCATTTTCATTAAATTCTAAAATGTCTTTAATTCCTTTCTTTATTTATTCCTTGACCAAGTCAATAGTAGAGTTATTGTTAAGTTTCCACGTGTATGTGGGCTTTCCATTGTTTTTGTCATTATTGAAGACCAGCCTTAGTCCATGGTGATCTGATAGGATGAAAGGGATTATTTCAATCTTCTTGTATCTGTTGAGCCCTGTTTTGTGACCAATTATATGGTCTATTTTGGAGAAGGTACCATGAGGTGTGAGGAAAAGATGTATTCTTTTGTTTTAGGAGGAAATGTTCTTAGATATCTGTTAAATCCATTTGGTTTATAACTTCTGTTAATTTCATTGTGTCTCTGGCCAAGATCAAAAACTCAGGTGATAGCAGATGCTAGTGAGGATGTGGAGAAAGAGTAATACTCCTCCATTGTTGGTGGGATTGCAAGCTCGTACAACCACTCTGGAAATCAGTCTGGCGGTTTCTCAGAAAATTGAACATAGCATTACCTGATGACTCAGTGATACCACTCCTGGGCATACACCCAGAAGATGCTCCAACATATAACAAGGACACATGCTCCACTATGTTCATAGCAGCCTTATTTATAATAGCCAGAAGCTGGAAAGAACCAGATGTCCTTCAACAGAAGAACGGATACAGAAATTGTGGTACATTTACACAATGGAATATTACTCAGCTATTAAAAACAATGAATTTGAGAAAATCTTAGGTAAATGGATGGAACTAGAAAATATCATCCTGAGTGAGGTAACCAATCACAAAAGAACACACATGGTATGCACCCACTGATAATTGGATATTAGCCCAAAAGCTCACAATAGCCAAGATACAACTCACAGACCTCATGAAGCTCATGAACAAGGAAGGTCATAGTGTGGGTTCTTTGGCCCTTTTTAGAAGGAGTAACAAAATACTCATGGGAGCAAATATGGAGACAAAGTGTGGGACAGAAACTGAAGGAGGGGCCCTTCCAGAGACTGCTCCATCTGGGTACCCATCCTTTGTACAGTCACCAAAGTTAGACACTGATATGGATGCCAAGAAGTGTATGCTGACAGGAGCCTGCTAATAGGTGTCTCTTTAGAGGTCTGCCAGAATCTGAAATATACAGAGCTGGATACTCACAGCTAACCATTGAACTGATCATGGGGTTCCCAATGGAGGAGTGAGAGAAAAGACTGAAAGGAGCTAAAAGGGTTTGTGGCTTATGGGGAGGCAACAATACCAACCAAACAGAGCTCCCAGGTCTAATCCACCAGCCTGGGAGCACATAGGGAGGGGCCCATGTCTCCAGCTGTATATGTAGAGGAGGATGACAGTGTCAGGCATAGGTGGGTGAGAAGTCCTAGGTCCAGTGAAGGCTGGATGCCCAAGTGTGGGGGAAATCGTGGGTGGGGAGGTGGGAGTGGGAGGGTGGGTGGGGCATATCCTCATAGAAGCAGGAGGAGTGGGGGTGGGATGAGGGTTAGGGGGGAGGGGATTACATCTGAAATGTAAATAAAATATCCAATAAAAAATTTTTTTAAAAGTGATCACCATTTCTAGAATCAGGGATTTTTTGTTGTTGTTTGTTTGTTTGTTTGTTTGTTTTTCTTATAGATCAAGTGTTAGAAGACATAAGCTCCACATGATTCATGAAGTTCCTTCATCATTGCTTCTCTACCACAATGGACCACAATCCCTGAAATCACAAATGAAAAGAAATTCTTTGAAAGTTGGATATGGTGGGCATTCTGTCAGAGTGACATGATAAATGACCAGTACCTGAACGAAAGAACTGAAGTCTATTAAACTGTATGTTTATTTCTTAGAGGAAATGTACGAGGGGAAGAGTTAAGTCTGGAGTTTGGTTTCCAGAAAACTTTTAAGGTGCCAGATGCAAAACCACAGAGTTAAAACTCTGTGTGCTGAAAACAGCAGTGCGTTCTCTTTGCTGCCTCTGTGTAGACATCTGTGCACTTTCTCACAGGTGCAGAAGAAACTAAACTTGGAGAGAGGTAGCTTCTGAAACACATAACTTCCAATAAACATTGAATTTATATTGTAATTACATATAACAAGATTAATCTCAACACAAAAGGCAAGCTCTAAAGCAAATTACACAAATAATCTGGTTGCTGCAGCATGAAGAACTAAAGAATTTAAGTATAAGTTCAGAGACAAAAGAAAATAATCTGTGACTTCTACTTAGTTCAAGTAAGGAGCAGAACAAGTAATAGTGATATTGAAAGCTCCAGTCAGATGCAAATTTGCACCCAACAGGACAGAAGCTGCTGACCCTTGATTGAATTTGGGAAAGCTGAAGAGCTGAGAGGAGGCAGGATGTAGAGAACAGCGTCTCAATTAATTGGACTCCAAGATCTCTCAATATTGGACCACCAAAAGGCAGCATAACTAATTGATATGAGGCCCCCAACACATATGCAGCAAAGGATGCAGGTCTGGTTCAATCAGAGATGATGCACTAACCTCAGAGACTATAGTTCTCAAGGATTCAGAGGTCAGGGGTGGGGAGTGGGGTTGGGAACAGCCTCCTGGACACAGGGGCCTGGGTTGGAGTATGGGATATGGAATAGTCGAGGGTGGATGGGCAGGGGTATAAAATCTGGAGTGTAAATAAATAAATATAACAAAAAACAATTAAAAACTAATAGTGTTAGATAATAATGCAACAAACTAAACAAACAAACATACGAAAGCTCCACTATCGGATAAGTAAAAGTAAATATTTAGGATATTAAGGTTTACTGGTTGAAGAAAATTGTGTTCCTAGGCCATGCCTCGAAGTGTCAGACAGTTGGTCATTTAATGGCAAAATTTCTTTAATGGACTAGTCCAATAGACTTATGGACTTAGTCCAATAGAATGTTTCATGATGTAACTCAACTATAGGTATTTGCCACGGTAATTTTGTGGTTTGGTAAACTTTACAGCTTAGTAGGATAATTGATTGAATTTCTCCCTTCATGGCTTATGTAGAATCTTTAGATTCTATACATGCTAGTCCTCAGAAAGGAGCTTCTAAGTCAGTTCCAGTTCAATTTCTCTAGCTCCTATGTCTGAAGCATGTGGTATCTTCAGAAAGGTTTTCCTTTCATATTCTGGGAAGTAACTAAGGACAAAGGCATACCCTATATTGTTTTGGGAGTCTCTTAGAATCCCGTGGCCAAAAATCCAAAGAGATGTCTGCCATGTCTGGTACTGGGGAATTTGTTAAACAGTCTTTAGTTGTAGGGGAATATTTCACTGCAAGTAGTATATTCATTTAAAAATTATATATATGTATATCAACATATACACAATATATATGTATGCTGTGTATAATATTGCATATATACATAGGTTATATATTTCTGTATATGCACTTATATAGTATATATGTGTTCAAAGTAAATATAAAATAATGTTTCTATACTGCATTTTCAAACTTTCTCTGTGACTTATTTGTCCTCCCTCTTTTCCTTCTGTAGTGACCTCCCCAGAAATTCCCTGTCTTTCCACCTCTCACTTCAATCCACCTATATCTCCAGCATGGCCCTTTTTACTTTCCTGGCTTCTGTGGTTACTCTAGACTATATACTCACTGTAAGTTCGAGCTGAAGTCCACAAATAAATGAGACTATGACACATTTTTTTTTTTCAGATAGTGACCATTACAGTAATCCACAACTGGACATATTTCAGAGAACTGGCCATGGCTTACTCAGCCCAATCAACACATCTATAACACAATTTGTACATACAAGGGTCAGGAAATAGTGCGGAACACTGAGCAGAAATATTGCAAGAAATATTGTAAAAGGATCATGTTGTGTACTGCAAGATCCAGCCGTCTGTGTATGACAGGGAGCAACAGCCAGGAAATCTTAAATACAAGTCACCTAAACAAGACCTGTCCAATGACAACACTGGCTGCCATATCAACTTGGACAGAGGAAATCTTACACACCCTTATCCCTATATGAAGAGTTACAGCAATTAGTGACTGCTAAGACAGAGAGATTCAATCTTCTCCAGGGATGAATCTTGGTATTCCATCCAATCCCAAGCAACCATCCATAGACAAATATATATAGTAGCAATGTTAATGGACTCAACAGGTTGTGTTTCTATATACATATGTGTATATGTATTTAAGGTGTCATGAGATTAAGAGAAAGTAAACGGCAGAGAGATGGAGGTGGAAATTATGTAAATATAGTAGTCACATATGAAATTCTCAAACAACATTTTAATTGAAAAGAGAAACAGTAAAAGTAAAAGTGATTAAGAGCTTTTGACTATTGAGAAGTACCTTGCCTAGAGGAAAACATTCAGGAGGAAGAGTTAGTGGTCCAGTCTATCCTGGGAAGCAACAGCTAAATCTGATAAGGGATGGATGGCTCTGGAGTAGAGGAGCTCCCGCAGCAGTGCTCACTGCCAGGAGGCAATGAGGCAGTGAGAACGAGTTGTGACAGAAGGAAACAGACCCTGGCTTCCATATACCAGCCATAATCCTACAATTGTACAAGAGAGAAAGGCCTGAGAGATTTCCTTACAGTTCTGAGGGAAAGAAAAACAAAAACAAACAAACAAAACAAGTCAAACAAGAGGGACATTAAAGAGACCAAAGAATATGAGGATTTAGAAAAAAATGAATGATATGAAGATTAGTTCAACTTACATGAAGAAATAAATTTAAAAGATGGACTAAAGACCAATGTGAATCACACTTAAAGTGAAAAAGGGCTTTTCATAGAATATGCAATATAAGATTTCCATCCCAGAAAAAAAATTTCAACTAGACAAGGCAGTCTTCTGCTACTTATGTGTAATAATAATAATAATGATAATAATAATAATAATAAAATAGTGATAATAATAATAACATATCAATCAAAAAGTCTAAATGGTACTCAAAAATCTGACCAGTGCTCCTAGAGAGAATTCTCCCAGAATCTTGCCTTGTTTTGTGTCCGTGTTTTAAATTTAGAAATCAGTTTTAGAACTAAAATTCCCTGGGATGGGAAAGGGATGGTTAGGGAAAGTGCATCCAGTCTACAATAACCCATTTCAATTTTAGCATATCAATTTCATGCACTAAAGCTAAAAATAGTACAGTATTGTCAAAATCACCCATTTGTGTAAATTTTTTTATTAATCTGTTTTACAGCTTATATTGCTTTACCCATCTGGCCATTGTTTATTTTCTCAATTGTGTCACGTTTAAATTTTTTTGGTTAGATTGTCATTCAGTTGAAGCCTGCACTTGAAAATAGATTGACATGAACCCTGAAGGATCTCCATATATTTATTTCAAACTTTCATTTGCAGGATCAGATGAAGACATGCTCTTTTGCTCTTGCTTCACCTCTCCCTTCCCTGTCTCTTCTTGACCACATTTACTCTACCCCCCCCTACATAAAGCTAGTTTGTTCTGAAAAACTCCTTTATAGCCTTAGCTTATTTTAAATGTAACAGAGTTGGCATTGAAAGGCTATCTGAAAGTCTGATCTGCTCGTAAAAGGAACAGCAGCAGCTTCTCAGCCTTTCCAATAAGGCAGGTGATGGCTAGTCTGCTGCAGAACTTCTGTGCCCATGAGTATTGTCTTTAGCAGGTAACTAGGTATGCCTACCTTGAAATTACAGCTGGAGGAGATAAGGAATGTATTGTCTGTTTTAAATATACAAATATATACATCACCACTACATAAAAGGAAAAGAAAAAAAAAGAATGTGGAGGAACTCAGTCTCAAGTTACTCCTATTTGAATTTCCTGGTTAATATCTACTCCCTTTATGTAGCATCATGCCTTCTTTGTCATAATTTCAACACCCATGATGTCACAGGCCCTATTCACCCTATGTGACAAGTCTCATGAAGCTACACCCTCTACCTTTTCTTATCCATTTACACTCCCTCTTTAGCAACTCTTTTGTCTCTTCGGATTTGTCTTTCATGAGGCTTGTCAACTTGTTAACTGAGAGCTACTCAAGCCTCCACTTTGGAGATGCGAAGGAGAGTATTAAACATGCTGGTACTACATCCCATCCTTAAGAAGAACCAAACAGACACACATGAGCCTCTACTACATGTGATATTGAGATCTTTGATGCATGGCTTTTCAGAGAGCCATTGTTAACTGATCTGATTTTATAATGTCATGATGGTAGTCAATGGTGTGACGGAACCTGTTGTTGACACTTCAATATTCACACCTCTTAGTCCTCAACTTTTGAGTCTTTACTTAGCTTATGGTTCATTTTAGGAATACAATAAAGCTAAAATACTGTGCTGCCAATATCAACCTTTTATTTTAGAAAATATGAAGATTCCATTTCTAACATAGAGGAATCCTATGCTTCCTTGTCAGAATTTGTGATGAAACTCCAAGGAGGAGACCTAAAGGACCCAGATTGGGCTCCACCTAGGTATCTGAGCCATCTCTTATAAATTCAAGCCTCCACCATGGAGATGCTAGGGAGAATATTAAACATGCTGTTACTACATCCCAGACTTAAGAGTAATCAAACAAACATACATGAGCCTCTACTCCATGTGATACTGGGATCTTTGATTCATTGAAGACATTTTCAGAAGACAGACAATACTTAGCTAATGCAGTAATTACTCAATATTTAAACCATATAGCATGGACTTGAGAATAGGGTCCAGTTACAGGTCTGAAGAACACTGGAAACACAGGAACTAGAGAAAATGCTGTGTGGGCAGAAAGATGAGCAAGGTTCTGACCTGCAGCTAAGTGGGAGATAAAAATATAAACACACCGAAAGCATATGGATCTGGGTAAGGAAATGTTTTAATGGAGATGTAAGAGGGGTTCTTGAACTTGATAAGAGACACAGGCTAAATAAGACACTGTTAAGGGTGTTTTTTGGATTACCTCAACTTTCTCTAACATAAATCTAAGTCCAAAATTTCATGAGTTGTTTTTATTGTTTGAGGATAGTTGAAGTGAGCTATGAATAAAAATAACGAGGTAGTAATCAAACATGTCCACAAAATTAAAAGACTGAGTTCCAGGAGCTACCCATGTACTAGCATCATTTCTTATTAACAGTGCAAGGAACTGAGGAGGTTCAAGGTTTTGAAATAAGTCTATTTGCATATAGTTGACACATTAGAAGCTTGTCCAGACCAGAGGAATAGATTGTCCACTATCCTACGAACCGTTGAGTGGCAGAGTTGCTAGTTCTGCTGACAGTCTTCCTGTTGCATGCTACTAAGGTGTTGTCCCTTTGCAAAATGACATAAGACAGATGTAAATGTCTAACTGCCAGCCTAAATCCAGACTGCTCCGCAGTATTCCTGGGAGAAATAATCTAATAGGTTGAAAAGCAGAGGGGCAAAATAGATATTCTCAAGAAGCACTGACTGCTATGGTATCTCTTTCTCCATTGTTGTGACAAACACATTAATGGCAAATCTGATGTGTGTGTATGTGTGTGTATGTGTGTGTGTATGTGTGTGTGTGTGTGTGTGTGTCTGTGCGTCTGTGTGTCTGTGTGTGTGTTTTTCAGGTTAGAGTGATGATTGTTCAAAAAACACAGTAGTAATTTATGAAAGCAGTGAAACTCATTTTCCTTTAATATGAAATCACTTCAACTTGTCATCAGAGAAAGAATTGTTGAGAAGCAGATTGACCACATACTGATTCATTCTTTCTTTTTAAAAGGAGAAAAGAAAAAAATCATCCACAGGAAACTATGTCTTTCAATAATACGGTATGAATAACACTCAGTCAGCAATATGCCCTGGGTAATGTGATACTGTAAATTGGGCTGTTTTTTTTTTTTTTCTCCATTTGCCTACTTGGATGCCACTCAGGTGGACTTCTTATTGTTCCTATGAATGAGCAATTGGAGTGATGATGCATTGACCTTTCTTAGTTGTTGCTTTTAATATTAGTTATTCTCTTGCCTCAGTAAAGAACATTTGTTACAAGATCAGACCTTCTCTTTAGACTGAGTAACTGAGGACATTCTATTTCAGTGGGACCATGTGAGGTTATTAGATAGAGATGCATAGAATAGAGTGACCTCAGTGTCCAGGATGATTGTCTAGGTTCTCTGATTTAAGAAGCAAGACATATGAACAGGTTTATTAGGCATTGTGTTCAAGTTGTGTTCTGTGTCTCTGTGTGGCCAGCTTCTGCTCTCTCACTTGGGGAGATTAGATGTTAATCCAGAGCCTTCCAAGGCTGTTTTCATGAAAGTGTGTTTGAGTGTAGTATGTGTTTGTTACTTGAGCCATTAGTTCAGGACCAGCTAATTACAACATCCACTAGGAACACCATGTTTTCTGTTCTTATGGAAGGTGAAGATTTAGTCATTGAGAAAAAGATATTTTCCTATTATCATACTTTGACATATATGAAATAAGTACATATTGAGATTATGTTAAAATACTTCTTTTTAAGAATTGTTAAAGTTGTTGATGAGTTCCATTAAAAAATCATTGAATATTGGTTTGTAATTAGGACTGAATTTCCAACAACTTAAATGGCCAAAGTCTTTCAGTTTTTAATGGTTCCATTATTCTATTCTACGTATTTATGTGTACTTGTGTTCTCAGCACTATTGATTACATAATCAAATCACTGGCTAGTTCTAACAAAGGTTGAATATGATCTATATTCTTTTGAAACAAATACAGAACAATCATGTAATCCTATAGGTAAAATGAAGAAACACATTCCTCTCATTACTACTCCTATTGTTCCCACATTTAATAAATAATAAGATAATAGTTATACCAAGTCATTGTTTTTAATAAATCTAGAATAATTTATTATGAATGAAAATTTGATTTACCTATTTTATTTTCATTTAAAATTTTTAGATTCAATATATTTTGATAATATCTTTTCCCTCCCCAAACTTCTCTCAGATCCTCCCAAACTCTCAACATGCACAACTCTCTGTCTCAAAAAACAAACAAGCACAACGCAAACTTTAAACTGAACAAAGAACAAAATTTGTCCAATAAAATGAAACAAAATCACACTAAAAACAGAAAACAAAACAAAACAAACAAACTAGATTAGAATTTAATTTTTGTTGTTTAACCATTGCCGGGCGGTGGTGGCACACGCCTTTAATCCCAGAACTTGGGAGGCAGAGGCAGGTAGATTTCTGAGTTTGAGGCCAGCCTGGTCTACAGAGTGAGTTCCAGGACAGCCAGGGCTACACAGAGAAACCCTGTCTCGAAAAAACAAAAACAAAAACAAAAACAAAAAAATAAATAAATAAAAAACAACAACAACAACAAAAAAACAATTGCTAGGTATGGTACTACTATAAACTGTGGTTGATATACTCATTGATACTCCTTTTAAGAAATCTGATTTTTGCTTTCTCAGCAGGTATCAATCACAAATAGTGTTTTTATTCAAGGTGGGAGTTTGTGTTCAATTCCCTTCTTATTGCTGGGATGTTTGGAACTGTGTGGGTTTTGAATCTGTACAGCTTTTAGACTATGAGTTAGTATGAGCATCAGCCCTGTTATGTCTGGAAGATGCTGTTTCCCTGAAGTTATCTACCAAATCTGACTTTTCGTATCTGTCTGCTCTGTCCGCCAAATAAATCTGTAAGCATTGAGTTGAAGGGCTTGATAATGACATCACATTTCGTGCTTTAAAACCAGTCTTTGTACATTGTCCAATTGCAGACCTCTTTGTTAATTACCATATACTGGAAGAAGAAACTTCTCTGATGAGAGCTGAGATATGTTCTGCTGTGTATATCAATATGACATTGGGTATCATTATACTGTTATATTCCTTTAGCATAATAATAGTAGTAGATTTTCTCCTATAGCTGCTAAATGAAGTATAATGTTATAAAGAGATAAATGAGAAATAAAACTAGGAAAATTAAATGGTGAAAAGATGGAAGGAAAGAGAGGAGGAAATATGAAGGGGAAACTGTATCATGGCCTTTTGCAAAGCCACATGACAACCTACTACTGTAGAAGCATCCTAAAATGTACACATTCACAAATGAAATTTAAATGGAATAAAGAGAGTCTGCACACAATGTAGGAAACAATGTCCCAACCTGATATTTTATGCCATGAAGTAAATGCCAGGGGTAGGTTACATCTCATTGAGTCGTTGGTCCAGTATTCCTAAAGATTCTTTCCTCCTAAACATTACACGTGATTGCCAAGGTCTTTTTTTACTTTCTTTAGCATGAATGTAAAACCCTATTGCTGAAGACACAGCTTACTTTTGCCATAAGACATGGAGAAATAAAGATGGTGACCAACCGTTTATGGTGCATGAAGGTAAGTTGCATGCTACCTCAGAAGAAAATAGCCATCAAAATCACCCAGGTACAAACTGTATGACCTCCAGAAGAGACCTACATGCAATATATGTGAATGAAATAGTGGCACAAATGCTATAGAGTAACCAACCACTTTCACTATTGGATTTAATACTTACTCCATTAGATAGAACCCATACTGATACTGCTAAGGTGAACAGGAACCTGAGATTCTTAGCTATTTGCCTCTTTAAAATATCTCCATATCCAAGGTTGTTTAAAATTTCTCAGGTGAAAGTGTTTCATGAGTAAAACAAGTTTAAGAAGACCTAGGCTGGGTTGTAGAAATACTGAGGCATTGCTGATGACAGTGTATAAAGTTGTGCTTGCCATAGCAACAGATCGCTGATTTCTCAAACAACCAATAAAAAGTAATCAATGAACCTATCACCAAGTAATTCTATCAAGAGTCATAGCTCCCAAAGATGTAAATTCGGATTGTAGCAGATGTTTGTAAGACACTGTCTATCAAAACAATATTCATTTTTATTGGCTATTTTATTTACTTACATTTCAAATGTCCTCCCCCTTCCTGGTTTCCTCTCTGCAAATGCCCTCCCCCTTGCTTCTATGAAGAAGCTCCCTCACCCATCCAACCATTGACTCCCACCTCACCATCCTAGCATCCCCCTACATTGCTGCATGGAGTCTCCACTGGACCAAGGGCCTTCCCTCCCATTAATACCAGATAAGACAATCCTCTGCTCCATAAGCAAATGGAGCCATGGGTCCATGCATGTGTACTCTTTGGTTGGTGGTTTAGTGCCTGCGAGAACTGGGTGGTCCAGGTAGTTGATATTGTTCTTCCTATGAGGTTGCAATCCCCTTTAGCTCCTTCAGTCCTTTCTCTAACTCCTCCATCGAGGTCCTCTGCTCAGTCTGATGGTTGGCTGTAAGCATCAGCATCTGTATTTTTCAGGCTCTGGAAGAGCCTCTCAGTGGACAACAATACCAGGTTCCTGTCAGCAAGCACTTCTTGGCATCAGCAATAGTGTCTGGGTTTGGTGTGTGCAGGTCGGATGGATCCCTAGGTGGGGCAGTCTCCTGGGTGGCCTTTCTTTCAGTCTCTGATCTACTCTGTCCCTGCACTTTTTTTTAGACAGGAACAATTCTGTGTTAATATTTTGAGATGGATGGATGGTCCCATCCTTCAAACGGGGGCTGTGCCTAACCTCCGATATGGTCTCTACATGTTCTCTATCCCCTTTGTTGGGTATTTCAGCTAATGCTATCCCTCTTGGGTCCTGGGAACCTCTTGTTTTCCTGTCATCTGGGACTTTTTAGTGGCTATCCCCAGTTCCCCATTCCCTACTGCTACACACCTCTGTTCAATTTCCTGACCCTCTTTATATTCTCTCCATCTCCTCCCACACCTGATCCTGCCCCCTTAAGGGAAGCCTGATCAATCACACTCTTGCCTCCAGCCAAACACAGTGAAGTTTTGGCTGGAGAGATGGCTCAGCAGTGACTGTTCTTCTAGAGGTCCTGAGTTCAATTTCCAGCAACCACAAGGTGTTTCACAACAATATTCATAATTATCAGATATTAAAACAATTCAATGTACATTGACAGAAAAAATAGAAAGTATCACAAACAGACTATGAAATATGAAATATGAAATGGAATAGTATTCAGCTGTAGAAATGAATAATGTTTGAATAAATACCATGATGAGAATGCGATTTTTAAAACCATTGTGTTAAAGGATGTAAAGTTAATACATTCAGGAACACTTTTGGCATACCACTTACATGAAATATCTAGAAGAAGAAACTTATCAAGACAAAATGTGAAGATTTTGCCAAAGGCTTGGAAAATGAATGAAAATATATTGCTAAATAGGTCGAAGGTTTCTGTTTATGTGACACAATTTTTTTTTTTTTTTTTTTTTTTTAGAAAAAGACAGTAATAATGGTAATACAGCATTTTGGCGGTAATCAATGCTACTAAATCATAACTCAGAAATGGTAAAAATTCACAAATTCTATGTCATGACACTACATCAATAAAAAGAAATCTTTTGCAGATTTGAATTTAAAAACCTACTTTGAATCACTTGGCAATATCTATTGAATTTATTATACACTATGCCTCACTGTCTATGATTTCATTAATTCCCAACAAATAACTTTTTTACTAATAGTAGTAGTGATCTATTTTATGTAGTAGGCAGAGTACATATATTTGTGGTTATATTTTATGAGCAAATACAAGTATGCACATAAATGTATATGTAATGGGTTCACATTTGTGTTTGTCAAGTGAGCCACAGGCACAAAGAAAGCACATTTTACCATGAACAACCAAGGTCATTTATGATTCCTAGTGAGGGTTAGTATCTAATACAAATCTGTGGCAAAGAGTTTAGTATAAAGTGTGATAATGTGGAGTGCTGACAGTATACTAATATTTTCATATTTACATAGACTTCAATACCATTTTAAACTGAATTAAAGAAATAAAAACATAGCATGACCACTGTAATGAATACAATTATTATTCCATTTGTTTTAATGTCATGCCTGAGAAGCCAAAGTGGTTACACCAGTAAAAAGCAATTTTGAGCTGTTGCTGGAATTGTAGGGAGTGATAAATTCTGTGAACTTTAAGTCTAATCTATAATATACTTCAAAACATGCCAATGAGGGAGAAATGGAAGAACAATGTGATTACTAAATAGCAGGAGTTAATGACACACTACAGGCATGTGTGGCTTTAGATCAACAGCGATTCATGAGTACAGGTGTAAGATCAAGTCACTCACTGCTTAGTTACAATGCAAGGCACATTTTCTCATCTCTCCCTTGGAGGTAAACATTCCATTCACGGATTGGAGTCTTTTGTGATTTCTAGCTCACACAGCTTCTTAACACAGGATGAAGAATGTCTAAGAACGATGCAGGCTAGGATGATATGTTTTAAATTTCATACACTAGAGGTAAATTTCACTGGGCAATTTAAGGCATTCAATAGCAACTTGCAGAGTTAATCCCAGGTCCAATAGTAGTTTCCCACCACTCATTTCAATTACATCGACAATCTATATAGTTGCCTTGCCCTGTAGATTCAGATTTTTCCTGTAACTGTCATATTATGTGAGGAATAACACTTTAACCTGATATATCCAGAACTGTGCTTTGCTCTGTATTATTTCTCATTGGAAAGAAGGAAAGCTCATATAAGCCACCTAGCCAAGGAGTTGTTATTAGAAGTACAAATAAAAAAACCCCAACGAATTAAAATACTCATATTTGGGCAGGAGAGAATAAATACTTATGTAAATAATTATTTGTTACTAAGTAATGTTTTGTTGACCCCAGATAGCACATCAAATAAATGATAAATTGTGTCTAAACTAAGACCTGTGAAAGTAGAATCCTGGTTGAACTGTGAAAGAATCGGATTGTCATGAACAATAGATTGTCAAGTGAAATAAACAAGTATGAGATACTCATTATTTTCCAGTAGCTGAGAAGATAGTAGAAAATATGATAGGTTAAAAAGTGAAATGATATTGAGGATGATGAAGCTACTGATCATGGGTATTTCCTTTGAGAGGTAGGTTTCCAAAGAGAATACAAAAGCAGTTTATTTCATAGTGAGGCACAACTATAATGAGATATTATATACACATTAGAGCAGGTACAATGGAAAATACCTGTGTTGGCTAGTTTCATGTCAAGTTGACACAAGCTAGAGTCATCAGAGAAAAGGGATTCCCTAACTTCGAAAATATCTCCAAATGAGTAGGCTGAAGGCAAGCATGTAGGGCATTTTCTTAATTAGAGTTTGACTGGGGAGGGACCAGCTTATTGTGGGAGGTGCCATCAGTGGGGAGGTGGTTCTGGCCTCTATTAAGAAAGCAGGCTCAAGAAGCCAGGAGAGGAATCCAGTAAGAAGCATCACTCCAGATCTCTGTATCAGTTTCTACCTCATGTTGTTGCTCAGTTTGAGTTTCTGCCCTGACTTCCTTCAGTTATGAACAATCGTATGGAAGCGTAAGCCAAATAAGGCATTTCTTCTCCCAATTTGTTTGTGGTCATGTTGTTTCATCACAGCAATAAAAATCCTCACTAGGACAGAATTTGGTTCCAGGATTGAGTAGTATTGCTGTGAGAGACCTGACTGTGTTTTGGGGAGGATTATGGAGAATTTGGGGCTTTGAGTTAGAATAGACATTTAGTGTTAAGAATACAGTAAAATGTTCTGTAGAATCTTGGAAGATAAAATATGTTGATGTCAGTGCAGATGAGAAGGCCTGGCTTCTGAAGTCTCAGTGGGAAGCAAAGGCTCTACCTGACTTTCGAGTGAATAATCTATGGTTTGTGGTCATTTGAAATGGAAGAATCAACTGTGATTAACGAGAGACCAGAACCATTGATTTAAAACCTTTGCTTTTCTGGGACAAGAAATTTTGGTCAGCTGGAGCGGAAGAATCACTGTGATTAAGAAGAGACCAGCATCATTGAGGTGAACTCTTCTGGGAAGTGTGTCTTTGTATTCAGAATACAGAAACTTGTTTTAGAATATGCCAAATTTGTACCTTGTGCTTGGCAATCTAATTTGATAGTGAAAAAGCCACCCAGGTGATACTGGTTTGCAAGGCATAAGATGTCATGGAAAGCAGCTGAGATTTGGCACTTTGTGGGAAGACTGAAGGGAGCCCAGGAGATGCTTTTGGTGAAAATACACTCCAGTTTCAGCAAGAGACCCAAGCTTTGTGGAAATCACTGTACTTTGGGATCACTACCCAAAGCAGCAGGGTTGGAGTTGAGGTAATCAAAGCCTAGAAGACAAGCTGCACATGCTGGAGAGGGCAGAGCCAGAGAAGTGACCCACACCCTTTGGAGGAGCCCAGAAAATTGTGAGTGAATCCCAGATATGGGATATTAAATTATTCACAGTATTGAAGTTTCATTTTGCCTTGCTTTGCTTTGATTGTGACTGTGCTCTAGTTCTTCTTTCTTGAAGGAAGAAAATACTGAATTCATTTTGATTTTATAGAAGCCCACGGTCGAGAGATTTTAAATTTCTTTAAAAAGAGATTTTGGAATTTTACAGAGATTTCAAATTTTAAAAGAGACTGAATGGTTTTAGAGGGACAATTTTAAGGTGTTTGAATTTGTAAGGCTGTGGGACTTTGGAAATTTGTAAGATGATTCTATATTTTGATGTTTTACCAATATGTGATCTTAAAGAAGAACAAGGAAGAAATTCTGTGGTTTAAGAGTGCTGTTGTGAGGGTGTCAGGTTTACAGGGTTCAGCTGCACTGTGCAAAATTGATTGTGTAGACACCAGACTTGAAGGGTATAATCTGAACAAACTCGGCTGCCTATTTTTACCTTTTATTCTTTTTTTTGAGGGGGTGTGAGATACATTTTTATTTTATTGATTATTTTATTTATTTACATTTCAAATGTTATCCCCATTCCCAGTTAAACTCCCTATCCCCTCCCCCATCCCACTACTTCTATGAGGGTGCTCCCCTACCTACCCACCCACTACCATCTCACCGCCCTAGCATTCCCCTACACTGGAGCATCAAGCCTCCACAGGACCAAGGGCCTATTCTCCAATTGATGCCAGATAATGCCATCCTCTGCTACACTGCAGCTGGAGCCATGGATTCCTCCACATGTGCTCTTTGGTTGGTTGTTTAGTCCCTGGGAGCTCTGCGGAGGAGTCTGGTTTTCTGGTTGCTTGATATAGTTGTTCTTCTTGTGGGGTTGCTAACCCCTTCAGTCTTTCCCCTAAATCCTCCATTGGGATCCCTGCACTTAGTCCTATGGTTGGCTGCAAGCATCCGAGTCTGTATTGGTCAGGATCTGATAGAGCCTCTCAGGGGACAGTTATACCAGGCTTCTGTTAGCAAGCACTTCTTGGCATCAACCATAGCTTCTGTGTTTGGTGTCTGCAGATGAGATAGACTCCTAGGTGAGGCAGTCTCCAGATAGCCTTTCCTTCAGTCTCTGCTCCACTCTTTGTCAGAGCATTTTCTTTTGACAGGAGCAATTCTGGATTCAGATTTTTAAGATGGATGGTTGGCCTCATCCCTCAACCAGGGGCCATGCCTATCCACTGGATATGGTCTCTATAGGTTCTCTCTCGATTTTGTTGGGTATTGGGCAAATGTCATTCTTATTGGGTCCTGGGATTCTCTTGGATTCCTGGCACCTGGGACTTTCTAGTGGCTAACCTCCAGTTCCCCATCCCCCACTGCTACAAACCTCTATTCAATTTCCTGATCCTCTGTACTTCTCCCCTGTCTCCTCCCACACCTGATCCAGTAAATTTCTCACAACTCAGGTAATGATATTCCTATATTACATTTTGGGCTTAAAACACACATCAACTAATTATTCAGGCTTTCTGAGGCTTTGGGTAATTATAATTGGAAAGGATTCACAAGCGTACTTAGCACTATTAAAAATAAAAAAATCCAGGTGTAGAATAGATAGCGATATATCCTTACCTAATATTAATTCTAGCTTATCTCTGACATAGCAGCAGTGTTTTAATACATTTTTATGTGTTTCTTTATCTTGAGAACAAAATAAAGTGGACCCCTATGTTCAGAGGTTAACATCATGGTGGACAAAGTATATAACATGCCTAGACAGCACAAAGGGCATACCCAAAATGGAAAGAATAGAATAATATCACCCTTTTGGAAAATTATTGAATGGACATATGTGTGCTCTTTGAGGTCCCCAGAATAATCAGAGAACAAGTGACTAACAGAAGACTATTTACTCCATTCCCCAATGGCATACTTCAATAGAAATGCTCAAGAAATACCCTTGATCTGATAGGACTGATGAGTTTACCTACTTTGTTAAACTCAACCAACTTCATTTCTATGTTTAAACAAGTATATAAATTATCACTTAACTGTGCAGTAGATGAAATGGCCACAAGATCTGGGGCAATCTAATTTTCAAATTTTTACACAAACATGTAGGTGACAGGTGCATAGAAATACATGTTTTTAAAACCATAAACTTGATTCTACATATTTTCATTAACTTTTATCTTTGCCAAATTATATAAGAACCCTATCCTTTATGATTCATGTTAGCAGTGGATCTTTTGATTATCTAAAATGCCAGTTAATTCCCAGTATTGACTCATGGTTAACTATGTTTGGGTATCTATATGTTTACTGTAAACTTGCATATTAACTCATCCTGATGGAAAAAAAATGATTATCAAATCTGGAGGCAGGAGGATCTGTATTTACTATGGTTCAGTAGTGCAAATGCTACTGATGATTCCTTTCAGATACAGGCAACAAATCACAAACTGACAAGTGCAATTAATGACATTAATAAAGATGTGCAGAAGCTGAGGTATGTTATCAGTAATATTTCCTTGCTGTCATTCTCTCCAGCAATCTGGATGAAAGAAACCTCCTCAAGTTGGCCATCACCTGTCACTGTATGACAAATACAGTCCTCTGTTCTGGTTTTCCAACCCAAATATCCTTCCTACAGATGGTGGCAGTAATTGGCATTATCCTGTAATTCATGCTTCTATGATGCTTTCCTACATGTTATTATGTAGGAAAATGAAATACATGTATTTCATTACATATATTTCCTACTGTAATGGAATAGCAAACATATGCAGTGATCCATCATCCTGATAGAACAGATTCAGGGAGATACTTTTATGTAATGATTAGGACGAAAGCTTATACTCAAATTCTTTAGATTTCAAAGTCATTTTAAATGTCTAACTTGGGAAATAATATCACTAGTTATGTTAGTTGGGAGTTACACAAAATTAGTATTGCTGTAGCAATGTGTAGATTCTGTAAGTAAGATAAGTTTTAAATTCAAGACTGTTGTTGTAACCCTGTTTTTCTTTTTTTGGATGTTTTAAAATTCTCTGACAGTTTCATACATTTATACAATGTTTACTGATCTTATCCAGTCACTACTACCTGCATTCAGCCCTCCTCAACCCCTCCCCAACTCATCTGCCCCAATACATCATCATGCCATATGCTTTTCTGTTATTAATAAACAGTTGAATCCAATTGGTAGTTCCGATGTGCACAGGGCTGTGTGCCTTGGTACATTTCTGAGTTTTGTTTGCTTCTTTCTTTCTCTAATTTTTATTTAAAAATTGTCACGTAGTTTGATAGTATTGTTTTCTCTTCTGCAAATCCTTCCAGAGTAACCTCCTTACTTCCCTACCCAATGTCCTCTCTCTCCTCTCTCTCTCTCTCTCTCTCTCTATATATATATATATATAATATATAATATAATATATAATATATATGGATATATATACTATAATAATCACACACACACACACACACACACAGAGTTTATTTTTTGTTGGACAGCTACACTGGAGCATGATGCGTTATTTCAGTATGGTTGATATACTGAAGAAAATTGATTTTCCTTTTCCAAGCAGATATCAACTGTAAATAGATTCTTGGTTGGGGGTAGAATTTGTATCAACTTACTGTTGTCAGTACAGGGAAATTGTCTTGTTTGAGCCTCTGCAGATCTCGGACATGCCATCACAGTCTCTATGAGTTAACATATATGTCATCCTTGTCATTGTGTCTAGAAGATGCCATTTTTTTTTGACTCATCCACCACCTCTGGCTCTTGCAATCTTTCAACCTCCCATTCCAAGCAGATCCTCAATTTTTGAGTAGACAGATATGAAAAGAGTATCACCTTTAGGGATAAGTGATTCAAACTGTCTCAACTCTCTTCCCATTATCTAGTTGTTGATATTGTTATTAATTATCATATAATGCAAGAAGAAGCTTTTCAAATCAGGGTTGCATAATGCTCTTCTATGTAAGTATAGCAATATGTCATTAGAAGTCATTGTGTTGCTATGTTCCTATAGCAAAATAATAGTAGGTTCACCCCTAGACCGATGATCTATATAGTCTTGTTTTCTTGGTTATTTCTGCAATGTCTTGTATGGGTGTAGGCCTTAAATCCAATCATCTTTTTGAGCGGGCCTTAAATTCAATCAAAAGTGGTTGATTATTCTCATATAATTTGTGACACCATTCCATAGGTAGGTCTCTGTTGCAGGTCATGAGATTTGTAACTGGGTCAAATTGATGATTACTTTTCTCATCTAGTAGTATACAAAGTATCTTTATGCACCTTCAACACTAGTGGGTGTGAAGCTTCTAATTGGCACCAAATCATTTTCTCCTGTTCTATGATATAAATACTTTTTTGTCTTCAGCAGCAGGGCCTTACCAAAAAAAGACAAATCCTGCATGATCATCTCATTAGGTACAAAAAAAGGCCCTTGACAACATCCCAACATCCATCACACCTCAACATAATAAAGGCAATTACCCACAACCAACATTATTCTACACTGGCTAAATAGAAAGCATTTCCATTAAAATTAAGAGCAATACAAGGATGTGCACTCTCTCCATATGTATTCAAATAGTACTTGAAATCTTAGCTAGAACAATTTTTTAGACAGTTGAGAGAGATAGAGATTCAAGTAGAAAGAAAGAATTTAAAACTTCCTTATGTACAGATAATATGATTTTATACGTAAATGACCCAGAAGACTCTACCAAGAAACGGTTACAGCTGTTAGACACCTTCAGCAAAGTAGCAGGATATAAAATTAACACACAAAAATCAGTAGCCCTTGTTTTTTTTTTTTTTTTTTTTTTTTATTAAACTCCTTTATATAGCCTAGTTTATAAGTATTTAAATGATATACACAGGAGGTCAAATACTGAGTGAAATCAAATGAATAACTGAGAGTCACCATATGTAGCACATGGCGTGTCATGATGCCTGTAAAACCAATAAGCCACATGTCCAGGTTATATATGTAATTAGTGATTGAGAAGATCTCCACATTTTGGAAACATAATCAGACATTCATATTTGAGAAGGACTATGTCATAGAGTGCCAAACGAACATTCATATACAAATGATTCTATTTTGAAAACTTTAATCATTTTGGTAATGCTTTCACATAACATTCAAACTAGTTAATAAACACCTTATATTACCATGACTATTGAACTTCGTGGAATTAATGTTTGGAACTCCAAACAAGTATCTTGCCTTATGTTTACTTTTGCTAATTATTACTGTTATATCTAGGATGTCTCGTACATCTGTGGTTATGAAAAGAGATCTATTGAAGAGCATGTGCACTACTAATTCAAATAAAAATAGTGCTGTAAGCATCCTGAAAACAGTAGCATAAGACTCAGAGTATCTGTTCTGTTCCCTTGTTAGCACTAGCTACTTCATCACAAATGTATTGCTAAATATTATGAATTATGAATTTCTCTACAGTTTCCTTCTGGAGCAAATAACCTCAATGTATGCACTAAGCGGAACTCATAAATCACTAACTGCAGCAACTGACTGTTTTCTACTTTCTAATCAACACTATGCAACTACCCTGCCTCATTTTTCTTATGCTACCATCTTAAAGAATCATTATTCTTTTTAATTCGTAGCCCATTGCAAAAAAGAGCTTTGTTTTCCTACCATTCACCTTGATAATGACAAGTCCTTCCCAAGGAAAAAATTATTTTACTGATGAAAGCTCACTTTATATAACACTAAAACCACTGAGTTACTATATAGAAAATCCAAATGTGAGTCACAGCATCATTTCTTTTAAATAATAATCTTGTTGGAAAAATGGGTCATGAGGCAGATCAGTGTTCCTCCACTTGTATCTACTCCAAGCTCTTGCCTTGAATACTTACTTTGGGATTTCATGATGAAAGACTGTAATCTATAAGATGAATTACACCTTTTCCTCCCTAATTTTCTTTTGATCATTGTATTGTCACAGAAACAGAAAAAATAAATAAATAAAATAACTAGATCAATATACTGAACTATCAAAGTCTTAATGCTGCTTAAAGATAGAGTTCTCCAAAGCCAAGTGTCTTCACTGTCACTCCAATAGACCAGCAGTCAATGTTCAGTTCTGTAAGACCTCTTTTTACTAGTTAGATTTCTTGTTACAGTGACAAAGTACTTGATAAAGGAATCTAAGGAACAGGGATTAGAAGATAGGATCCATCTTAGAAGGAGATCCTGACAGCAGGAGTGTGAGGCAGTTGGTCACTGTACAGCCACAGCCAGGACATAGGCTGAGATGAATGCTGGTGATTGACTAACTTCTCTTTTATATTAAATCTCATATTCTACCTCATTGGCAGATAGAACTCATTCTTTAGATAAATGTTTTGGATTTAAACCTCTCTCTCTCTCTCTCTCTCTCTCTCTCTCTCTCTCTCTCTCACACACCACACACACACACACACACACACACACACACACCATAGAGAGGTGTTGCAGAAAGGAGAGAAGAGGGAGAGGAGAGACAGAGACAGAGAGAGAGAGAGAGAGAGAGAAGACAGACAGACAGACAGACAGACGAGACAGACAATGAATCTGTTAAGCTGACCGTGAAGACTAACAGTCACAGTTTCTTATTTTAACCTAGGCTGGTATATCTTCCTCGGTATTATGGTCATATATACAACCTTTGCTATATGAAGATCCATACCAGACTGGTACTCCAGGACATTTGTTAAATTCCTACAGCTCATGATTGCTGATGCCTGTAAAACCAATAAGCCACATGTCCAGGTTATATATGTAATTAGTGATTGAAAAGATCTCCACATTTTGGAAACATAATCAGACCTTCATATTTGAGTAGGACTATGTTATAGAATTCCAAACTAACACTTGCATACAAATGATTCATGATATATTTTTACCATACAAAAGTGACTCTACTCTATTTTGTATTTGTTTTACTATTTGAACTGATACTTTGAAATTTTACATGTATTATCAATACTCATAACAACTCAGCAGTAAAGTCTCTCTCTCTCTCTCTCTCTCTCTCTCTCTCTCTCTCTCTCTCTCTCTCTCTCTCTCCATCCCCCTGTGTGTGTGTTTATATACTTTCTATTGTCAATTTGACACTAGACATACCTGGGGAGATAAAATATCAGATGAAAAATTGCTTCTATCACATTAGCTTATGAGCACATCTGTAAGACATTTTCTTGATTTTCAGTTGATATAGTAGGTCCAAGTCCACTAAAGGTAGTGCCATTCCTAGGCTGCAGAGCTTTGTATGAAAGGTAGCTAGGCAAACCAGAAAGAGGAAACAGATAAGAAATATTCTTTCATATTTTTTCCTTCAAGCTCCAGATATGTGGTCTAGCCTTGCTTTTTCTAGATAGACAATAACCTGTTAGCCAAATAAACACTTTCCTATACAAGTTGCATTTTTTCCGGCATTTCATCACAGCAACAGAGAAGTAAACTAGAAATAGGCAGATATGCCAACAGATAGATCAATAGATATATAATTTCTATTAATCAGGCCAAATATTCAGTATGGCTTATTAATTTGTACAAGGTTCTGTGTTGGGTGAGGATTCTGACCATCTACTAGCTATACGAAAAAGAAGTCTATCACTTTATATTTCCTTAACAGATAAAGGGCCATGCATAAGTCTACCACTGAGAAAAGGAGATAAACTAACCATAGGTGAGGCAAGAATACTGTCATTCATGCATAAAGTACCTAACCGATGGTATATACTGCCTCCTACTGTAGCATAGCAAGTTACCAGACACATGATCGTAAGCTCATCTGACTATATTGTCCCAAGAACTTATAAATCACAACTGTGACATGGGCTTGACTCAGTATGCAGCAATGTGCCACCTTCCGTCAGGAATCATGGCATACATTTCATCCTGGATTTCCAGCTTCCAGGAAGAAGTCTTATTTTCCTTTAGAGTTCTCAAGGGAGTAATGCCCAATAAAGTGTCTCTATGGGATGTTTGGTTTTGATGCTGGTTCTCTCTTACAAAAAAACTAGTTCATTCCACTTGGTCTCTGCACCATCAAGGGTTATGCCTCCCTCTCAAAGTTGTAGGATAAGGACTCTTCCATGTATTTGTAAGAGTCTTTGCTATGCAAATGCACTTGGTCCCTGGTCTGGAAGATGTAGGAGTACATATCCTCAAGGAGGAGCATTATTCTGCCTGTTTCATGGTTACCAGACCAACTCCTTCCTGCAACTCACATTTCTAAATTCCTAAGAAATGTTCAGTGCACAAAGGGTTTTGTAGTGAAGAATGGAAGCAGAAAGTGAAGGAGACACAGATTCTAATAGGGAAGTTTTTTATTCTGAAATAAAATCAGTCAGCCTGAAATACACCGGCTGGGGTATTATAAGATAAAATAGAAAAAGGATTGGCTAAAGAGAAAATTTCCAACTGGTATTTATTATTGAGTGGTTTGCATGTTAATGAACATTCACATTATATCATTGAAAGTTAGTGCTGTCATCCATGCTTAAAATGAATCCAAGAGCTTTCCAATGTCAAGGATCGAGCTACCGTACACAATGCTCCTTAGACAAGACTATTTTCAAAAGAGGTGTACAGCTTAGTTTTTATAACTAGGAGCTAAAGATCCATTTGTGTGTGAGACTGGAAACTACAAAGTGAAGTACTCAGAATATACTGAAAGAATGCAGTCGAAGTTGTAAAGGGAAATAAAGATACAGGAGCATGAATATGGTCACAGGCACTGAGTGGGTTCCAAATGCCCCTATTACAGATGGGCAACTCACTAAGTTTGGGCTATTATTCAGGTTTCACCTGGTGAGGTCATGGACTGACTGCTGGACACTGATGTCCAGTCTTGTAAATACAAAGTATTTATGTAACATAATTGCTGGCAATAGGCCAATGCAGCAGACAACATAACACAAAATAGATTCCTTTAGACATCACAAGATGACTAGCTGATACAACCTGATATCCCTCTGTCTCACCCAATGAAGACACTGAAAACATGCTTTGGAATTTACAATGTTTTAGAAAACGTATTGTGTTGCATAATATGGCACATAATATTTGTGCCATAGGTTCTTTATAAATTGGTTTTTGTTTGTTAGTTTGTTTCCAGGACAGGGTTTCTCTGAATAACCTTGGCTGTCCTGGAACTCATTCTGTAGATCTGGCGGCCTTGAACACACCTGCCTCTGCCTCCCTAGTGCTGAGATTAAAGGTATGCACCATCACTGCCTGGCCATACATTATTTTTATCATTTTATGTCCTTTCGGTTTTCACCAAATCTCATACACACACTGTCAACGAATCAGAGAATTGTTTTAGAGCATAGACAACCTTATGTTAAAAGGATCAAATAAATATGTAATGCATAATGAATACCATAAAGATAAGAATTGCAGGCTCAAAATACTTTCAGGACTTTCTCCAAGTGATAGAGACACAGTGATGTTAATTTTGTCCTTATGTTGTGTATAAAGACATATTTGATAGATTATACAGAGCACAACAATCAAATCAACCTTTGTCCTTGAATCTCTTTGCTTTTAAACATTACAAATGGGTGACTAGAATCACTCAGGGGGAAAAAGCTGAGCAATTTTGGAGACCTAATTTTAACCTGGGCCCCATGTATACTGGAATGGGCTACAAGACTACACAGAGATGTCCTCTGATACTTACATATGTGCTATGGAATGTGCACACACACCACACACACATACTGCTAATAAACAATAAAAGAAATGCTACAAATTAATTTTCCAATGTGAGAAAATGAGTAACATGTATTTCCTTTAATTTAAAAAAATACTTAGCTCAGCGAGAGATAAACATACACACACATAAAATTCACCTCTGACAAACTTCCACCAGCAAGACTGACTCTCCTATATGTTCTGTATCTCCCCAAATAGTGGCACCAAGTTTTCAAATATGTGAACCAAAGGGAAGGGGCATGGAAGCCAGTAGAGTAATAAAACATTCTTTAACAATAACAAAAATGCTTAATAAATAATTTCCATTCATTTCTCATCTCTACAGTAATTTTATAGCAGGAAAACCAACTTCTAATATTTTAAAAGTAACATTACATGTCTCATTGTGTTCTTGAAAGATTTTCTTTTCTACCAGCTCTGTGAAAACAAATAATTTTCAAAGGATTTGTGTTTAGACAGAATCTAATAGTTTCATCATTTTCTTTTGTGGATCTCCTAAGCACTACGAGGATTCAGAGTTCACATTGTTCAAAATTATACAATAGTGTTTTATATGCCTGCTCCCCCACCCCCTCTGGTTCACATGATTTTGTTGTATATCTTTCTTATGTTGAATCTTAAAAAAATCCATTTCCTCTGCTCCTTCACAAGAGAGACAGGGAGTCATTGTTTTAAGTTGGGCACTAATTGATTCCAGCACTCTCCATTGAATACTTAAATTTAAATAGTCACAGATATAGCTTTTGTTAAACTATAGGTACCACACTATGCTGAAGACACATACACACAGACACACACATTGCAAGTATCCCACATACATGTGTGCATACCTTGTACACACCATACATGCCACACACTACAAACATGCAGGTCCTTGCACACGATTGCACCACACCCAATCCATCAATACTAACATTTCCTTCTGTTGCTTCCTATCTTGGCACTCTCCTCGTGTCTTCCACTGTTCCCCCCAACAATGCTGGTCATTTTTTTTCTTACTTTCTCTTGTCTTGAGTTGTTATATTCCTGATCTCTGTGGAGGACCTTTTACAGCTGTCACAAATTCTGTAAGATCTTGTTTTTCTCATCTTGCCACAAAACAACAAAATGTTCCACAGATACTAGCTGAGAAAACTCATTCTTCATACTCCTTTCAGACAAGGGTCAAAAAGTGAACAATAGACAGAAATCAACAGTGTGTCTCTCGAGGGAGCTCTGCGGAGAAAGGGAAGTTTAAGATTCTAGGAAGAGGTGGATAAAACAGGTAACTCTTGTTAGGGTTTATGGTAAGCATGGAAAGCTCCTCAGGAGGGCATTATGGTAAATACTGAAGGATGCTATAAAAACAAACAGGGTGGAAAGTCACCTGCAGATATTCTCATGGCAAAGGAAACAAGACCTGCAGATTCACAAAAGATTAAAGTCAAGGTGATTTTAATGATTCTGACAATACTCACTACAGCAGACCCAGCTGGGACTTTCATTAAGGATGATGTTATAGTTGCAAGTGAAGATCCATCACAAAGCCTTCAATAATCAGAAGACCATTCTTAACCTTTAAACATAGGTCACAGGTGTCATGTAACATCATATAATAACACTCCTTACAGAAACTCTTTTAGTTACATATGTGTTTGTGTGTGTGTGTATGTATTTAAATTTCTGATCACTTGTTTGCCATCTTTGCAGCATCTCTCCATCCTTGCCTCTTAACTATAAATAGCTTACATGTGGAGTCCTTCTGTCCGGAATTTTTTGTGTGTTATTTTGCTAAGATGAGGAGTATATTTTCTTTACCATTTTAGAATGAAAACTTAGCTCCTTTCTGATTAATGCTGAATGATTCTTCTTTCTAGTATATACACTTATAATTAAAATTAAACTTACTGTGCTGCTTTAGGGAAAAAAAAATTAAAGGAAAGAAAAACCATAGCTGTAGAAGCAACTTGATCTTACAAACTGGAGTTACTCAAAGGGAAAAAAAATGTAGAGATAATTTAGCTGATATTGGTGTGACAGTGATTTATTCTATTTGTGATCTCTGTCAGAGATGCAAAATTACACTAGGCTCACAAGATTGGTAACAAAATCCTTTTGTAGACATATGAATCTATTTCTCATGTCTATAGCTAGACCTGGAATTTTCCAAACAAACTGGATAAAAGTGGCTATCTACTCTGTGTCCTAAGACATGGAAGAGTATGCTCTGTCTATAAATACTCGAGCTAGTCATTTGTGGTATTCAAGTGTTTCTAACTTATTTCATTCCCTCCCATGCCTGAATATGAAAGACTGGGAGGAATAACTGGCAGGTTAGAGCAAAGCAGAAAGGAACGCAGGCATTGAGGTCAGGTGTCTGAGTCTTCATTAGATGAAGACATGAACTACTGTCAGGTTAGGAGCTTTGTCACTATTATAGAGTATGTCTATACTCCAGGGACCTCATTTCTCAAATGGTGCTACTAATGTGTCCATCTCAGTGCTTAGTTTAAAGGTTTGAATGAGGTCATTTGCAAGAGCATCTTTCACTACAGTGAGCATTCACAGGATTTTTTTAAATAGAGAATATTCCTATGTAGCTCTAGGTGACCTGAAACACTCTTATGTAGACCAAATTAGGTCTACTTTGAACTCATACAGACTCTGCCTCCCAAGTGCTGGAACTAAAGCGGCCAATGACCATGGCTGCCCCATTTTAAACCTTTCTGATTCTTAGGTCCTGGAGGAATATGAGCAGAGGACCTTAGTCTTGGAAAATGATAGCTGTAGATTCCATGTTCACATTGAGAAAAAGATCCAAAGATAGGCAGGAAGACAATAAGAAAATGACAATGACATCCTTGATGAAGAGTTATTTGCATAATTGATATATTTTTCTAAAATTATATTAAAATGACCAAAAGATAAGTAGTACCAATAGAATTGCTAATTTTATGTTGATGGAAGCATTCTCAAATGTTGGTGAACTGATCTTCTGTTTGTCCTTTGAGATACCAGGGGTAAAACCAACATTATTAATACCAGTCAGAATAAAGTAGAGTCCTCGTGGATAAGAGTAGGCCTCACCTTATCACATTAACACATAAAAAAAAAATTACCTTCTCGTAATTGGACTAAATTCCTACTTGGCTGCTGAGCTAGCACATTGGTTTTTTTTCTTTACCTTGGATGTGAACATTATCTTTTGCTGATTCTTGAGTCTCCTATTTTCAACTAGAACTTTTTGTTGTTGTTGGTGGTGGTGGTGGGGTTTTGTTTTGTTTCATTTAAGTTTTATGAGATTGGGTTTCTCGCCGGGCGGTGGTGGCGCACGCCTTTAATCCCAGCACTTGGGAGGCAGAGGCAGGCGGATTTCTGAGTTCGAGGCCAGCCTGGTCTACAGAGTGAGTTCCAGGACAGCCAGGACTACACAGAGAAACCCTGTCTCGAAAAACCAAAAAAAAAAAAAAAAAAAAAAAAAAAAAAAAAGAGATTGGGTTTCTCCATATAGCCTTAGTTGTCCTGGAACTCACTTTGTAGACCAAGGTCACTTCGAACTCGTAGAGATTCATTCACCTGTCTTGATTCCCAAGTATTGGGATTAAAGGTGCAACCACTGCATACCTCAAGAACTTGTATCACTGTGCTTTCTATGGTATTCCAACAAAGTCAAGCACAGCTATGGTTCTTCAGGGGCCATTCACCTATTTTTAAAGACTTTATGTCTAACAGAAACTTGCCACACAGGTTAGGTTGGCTGGTCAGCATTCCTCAGGCAATGAACCTGTCTTGATCTTCCCCCTTCTGGGGTTGCTAGCATACATCAGGCATCATTGTACCTGGCTTTATAATGTGGAATCTAGGGATTTAACTAAGGAAGTTTCATGCTTGCATGGGAAGCAGTTTACAAACTGATTTACAGCTTCAGCCCTTCCTGAAGAATTTTTACCACTCATCATCCAAAATGGGAATGCTAAGAAAAATGCAAGAATATGATTTAGTGACTTGGTTACCTAAATTAACAAATAAAAAAATTAATTCTCTGTATTTGGTTTCTATATTTGCAAATTTCTCTACAAGTTTGTTTTTCTCAGTTTTGTGAGATGCTTGAAGTGCTCCTGGCATTTTCATAGTCAGGGATAGAAATTTGAGGAGAGGCACAGTAGAACTATTGAGTGAGTTGGCAAAATGCTTCTCAGCTGAGATCACACAAGGTAACAATCAGGCTTTGTGCTTTACCTCCCACAGCATAAAAGAGTGTTCCTGGTGTGCCTAAATGGACCACATTTTTTTCATATTTTTGTGCATTTTTGAGGTTATCTCCTTGTTTATTATATTCTAAACATGAGAGTGTACTGTCTTGTGTATTTAGACACACTAGTACATTGTGTCTTATGGGAAAAGATCATATGCGGTATAAGCATTTTTTAGGCATGCAACACATTGATCACGAGTTCAATGTCAGTGTATTGGCATATGTGATCATCAGGTACATCTACAGAGAAATATGATACCATAAGATTCTATACTGATCAAATAATAAAACATGGTGAAACGTGATGTGCAGTGAGACCTGCGCAGTATTCACTAGCTCATTATTTTTGATACTGTTACAGTTAAAATAATAATTAAAGACAAATGATTATTCTATAACCCATGACTTACACAATATGAACTTCCTGCTATAAATTAACAGTCTTTGTATATCTGAGAGTAGAAGATGACTCTAAAGCCTGTTTATAGGCACAAGGGTTCAGGAAGTCTCAGAGAACTCAAAAGACTTGTTTGATGGTAATTCTGGCAGTTAGGGACCATGGTAGAATTAGTGAACTCCCAGGCTTGTGATCAGCCTAAAAATCATCAGATTCACAATGCTAGGATTCTGAATGGGGCCGTCCTATAGGTTTGACAGAGAGCCAGAGCAACAAGGCAACCAGGAGAGCTCTGCCTATGGAGGAAACTGAAATAGAAGGAAGCTGTACATAGTCCAGGACACTATCATGAAGGCCACAATACACACACACACACACACACACACACACACACACACACACACATAATCACCAGTGTAATGGTGGTTGTAATGGACACAAACTGAAGCCACCTGGGAATAGGGAATATTGATTGAGAAATTGCCTCTATCAGATTAGCCTCGGCATATCTGTGAGCCATTTCCCTAATGGCCTTTCCCATTGTGCATAGTTCTATTCCTGGGCAGATGGGCTTGGGATGTATAATTAAAGTAGATGAAAAAGCCAATAGGCATAGTTCCTCTTTGGTCTCTGCTTCAGTTCCTGGGTCCAGGCTCCTGTGTTGAGTCCCTGTTCTCGCCTTGCATGGATGGAAGTATAACTCATATTAACTCTTTTCTTTCCTCAGACAGTGTCTATCAGTATTTTTTCACAGAATATTACTACAAAAGCTAGGCTTAATGATTATATATTAAAATATATATGCAAATATTTTGTTATTTCTATTTTATTTTGGATGACATTTTAAGACATATTTTGTTAGTTATAAATTTAATGTACTCACCGAAATTATGACTACAATATAGGCCAAATGCATATTTTATGATTGTGGTAATTACATATTTTCTGCACATAAAACAATGACTTTTTAATTTGTCACAAATTATTTGAGATTATTTGATTTTAAGTCCTCACTTTATGATTTTTTTCATTATTGTCCTATTAAACTAGTGGGCAATTCTGTGAGATAATAATCTTTATTTTTCGGCTTCATATGGATTATCATAAGGTCAACATAGATCCTTATTGATATTTTTGTGTTAAACTGTAGCAACACAAGAAGAATGTGATGGTAATAGAAATATGATCATATATTTCAGAGATGTAAAGGACAAGAAAGGGTTATTATTTAATGATCAATTGATGGATTGAATGAGGCCTGAAAGGTATGTGTGTCTGCTGTGTATATATAGATAAAGTGCACAATTTCTTGCTGTAGAGCAGCAAAGCACAACATAGCTTTGTTTGTGCAGGGAAGAGTTAGAAGAGATTACTAATCAGTGAGGAAAATCTGAAAATGACATAATGGTTATTTTAAAAATCTATGTAACTATGTTCCCTATTCTACAACCAACACAAGGTGATTTTTCAATTCTAAATTGTGTATATCAGGGATTCTAGTTATTCAACTTGTTTATCTGATGCACATCTTGAACACATTTTCTTCCATTGTAAATGTTGTGTTTTCATCCTAGTGATAAGTTTTTTTTTGCTATCAGATGCATCGAAAGTCAGAACAGGCTTATTTATTTTTACTTTTCTTATCTGTACTATGAAGAAACCAAAGCCCCCAAACAAAACAACAGCAACCACTAAAACAAAAACAAAAACAAAAACAAAAAACCACAAAAATGGCCCTCAAAACAAAACACAGAACTCCTTACATCAGGACACAATCATGAAAGTCACAACAGAAACATAAGAAAGCAAGGAGTTAATCCATCCATTCTTACCCAATTGATTTTGGATAAAGGCAACAAAAATCCACACTGGGGAAGGGACAATCTTTTTCAGTTAATGGTTCTGAGACTCCACATGCAGAAGAATGAAATCAGATCTACCTTTTACTTCTTACAGATATTATGTCTAAATGAAAGAAAGTTAATATGACTTAAAATCTATATTTATCATAGTAAAACTTGAAGGGGTACAATGCATATGATGTAATAATAGCCTGATTTTCTGTTTGTGTGCCATTATATGACTCAAGATAAACAGGCATACAAAGGCAAATAGCTACATTAAAATGCTTAGCTTCACTAATCATCAAGGAGATGACTCAAACTCATTCTAGTGTCTCACTTTAGCAAGAATGTTATTTATAAAGTAACAGTATTGACAAGGAGAAAATGGGCTCTTCTGTGCTATTTGTAGTAGAAATATCATATAATGCATCCTCTTCACTATGGAACTGAAGTCAGCAAGACTCATTTTGAGATGTGTGCCATGTCTATACAACACCTTTTACAATATAAAGGATAATTGTGTGCAGCAATAAATGGGTGACTACTATAATGTAATACGTAAATGGAATACTAAGCAACAATAAAAAGAATTGTTTCCATTCACATGTATATGTGCTAGCTTGGTGGGCACTAGTGAAGAGAGATAGGCCCTGTAAGTAGCAGCACATGTTCTTGCTCACACATAGAATCTGAAGAGACAAGTTCCAGGTAAGAATAGTCATTCCCAGAGTGTGAGAAGTGAGGTTGACAAACCCAATAAAGTCATACTTAGATATGAATATATTCTTCTATTCAGTTACACAGAAAGAAGATTGTTAACAAAGATATATCTTTCTATTTGGAATTTGTAATGTTCTCCATATTTAGAGAATGTGTTTGAAATGACAGACATGCTAATTAATTTAATCTGTTCATTATATATCATTGCAACATCGCATGTTGTATAATATTGCAATCATAATCAATAGATAATACAAATTATGTAGGAAAGGAGAAACTGATAATGAAAATACATTGTGAAAAAGAAAAAAAAGCAATGATTTAGTAGAACATTTATCATATACTATGCTATAATCTCAAAAATGTGAGGGGAACGGAGGACAGAGAGTCAATGAAATATTCCTAACAGAGACTCCTTAATTTTTGTTACTTACAGTCATCTACAAACAATATATCTCTTAAACCAGTGGTTCTCAACCTGTGGGTTGTGAACCCTTTAGGAGTGGAATGACCCTTTCACATGAGTTACATATCTTGAATATTAGATATTTACATTAATGATTCCTATGCTATACTGAAAAGATCAAAGCATTAAGGAAGCCGACAACTTAATGATATAAAACATAGGAGTTAGAAGAAAGAACTCAGATATACCCATGGAGATGAAGAAATTTAACTGAGTCAAACAGTTGCTATAGAAAATTGTTTTGAAAGCGGGTGGTGGTGGCGCATGCCTTTAATCCCAGCACTTGGGAGGCAGAGGCAGGCGGATTTCTGAGTTCGAGGCCAGCCTGGTCTACAGAGTGAGTTCCAGGACAGCCAGGGCTACACATAAAAACCCTGTCTCAAAACAAACAAACAAACAAACAAACAAAAAAACAAAGAACAACAACAAAAAAAAAAAAGAAAAGAAAATTGTTTTGAGTTTAGTAATTTTTGTCCCCCCAAAAGTGACAAATATCCTTTCTAGGAAGGAGAAATTCGGGAGGAAGAAATACATAGGAGTCTTTAACTAAGAGTCTTGCAAGATTAGGGAGATGATGATTATCCTTCCAACTCACTAAATACATGAGCAATGAATAAAAAGATAAAAATTACAACCTGAAGTTCTGGTGTGTCTGATATGCCCAAGAGTACAAACTCAGTAATCATAGGGTGGTTTCTTAAGCTCATTTATCATCCATAGAGTCTATAGATACAAGCGGAAATCAAAGAAATCTACTCTTTTAAAGGAATATTTTGTTTGGGACCTACCTTCTCTCATAAGAATTTAGTAAAGATGACACAGACCATATCTGGAGAATTCAATTTGATTGATTGATAAAAATTAATGAAACTGAATGTTGTCTATGAAATCTAAGCAAAATTGTACTATAAGATCTTTTTCCTAAATGTAAATTCTCTTCTCATTATCACTGTCATTTCTGTATAGTGATACTCATAGTTGAATCAAGGACATCAAGGACAAACAGAAAGTATGAGTTCAAAGGAGACTAAAACAAGCAAAGAGAAAGACTAGATATGCAAAACATGCTTATCACTGGAGACTTACCTCAATGAGAAAATACCCATGCCCTTATTAATTTATATTGCCTCTCTATTACTTCTACAGGAATATATTAAAAGAAAATGGTCAATGAATGCATTGGAATAAGAATGATTTGTGAGACATCTATAAAAAAAACTGTGTCATAAATCATTGGTTCAGTTGTATGCAATTTGGTAATATTTTCTGATAATTACCTTGTGTCTGGTGATCATTTTATATTTTAACCATTTTAGAGACTTATCTCTGCTATTTATATAACACCCACCACATCCAGCAGTTCAAGAGGATCTGCTTATTCTTTTAGTGAGCACATGGGATTTTATGAACTCAATAAAGATTTATTTGTAAGGTGAGGCAGTATAGTAGTTGGTAATGTTAATTCTTTTCCAAGTCAAGGAACATCCATCCAAATTCACTGTGCTAGTTTTGTATTACACCTAAGGATACCAGAAGGTTTTACATTTCACTTTATATTTACCATGTATGGTTAGTGCAGTTTAAAATGTGTATTTATTATCCTCTGATTGGTTGGCATGTTCTCCTCATAGTTTATTGCTAGCATATGACTACTAAAGGGATGGACTGTGATCCAGCAGGGCAGGAGCTATACAGATGGATCATTCTTATTGGAGAATCACACTCCTGGTTGACTGCCATTACACAAGCAGTGGAATGCCTCTTTCTGACTCAAGGGACTTTCAATCTCCACCCAGAAGCTTCTTTACTGCACTTTATTGTTGCTGGGCATCCTAGAAAATTAAAATTGACAATGAACGTAAATCTGTCTGCATTGGGGCTATAAAAGAATAAATAGGCTGTTAATGTATTATGACTACCCACTCATTGCTTTAGGATTCAGTGTCCCCACAGGAAATGTCACACATTACAAGAACAGCCTTTTCTCTGTGCCTGCACAATTCAGGCGAAAGCCTGTTACAGTGTGTTTAAAGGAGAGCAGGCCATACAAGCAGACAAATGCCAGGAGGAATGATAGAAGATTTTAATAATATTTTGTTCTGGTTATAATGATTTTAAAAAAATGTTCTAGTTTAAAAAATGTTCTTTGTCTCCAGCTTGGAAAATGTAGATGAATTGGCATCAGATGATTGAATTTTTTAAAAAATCATTACTTCTCATCATTATTTACATGTTCTAGTTGAAGGAATTTCCTTTTGTCCTTTAATACTAACAGGATTCAGGTTTCAATTAAAACTTTCTTTTATCTTCCATGTTTGTCACCTTTCTATGCACAGTTTCATAGGGTACAGGGTCTTTTAAAATATGGTTTGATTGCTTAACATTTATTTATATATTGGGATGGTACTATGGCCCACAGATGTGGAAGTCAGATTACTTTAAAGTCACATCTTCTGAGTCTCCCTACACTAAAATCTAACTAGTTCTATGTCTAATGTAGTGGTTCTTAACCTTCCTAATGCTGTGACCCTTTAATGCAGTTCCTTACATTGTGATAACTGCCAACCATAAAAGTATTTTCGTTGCTTCTTCATAAATGTAATTGTTGTGAATCATAATGTAAAAACTGACATATCTGATATGTAACCCTTGTGAAAAGGTCATTCAGACCCTATAGGAGTCACAAATCACAGATTAGGAATCAATTGTCTAATGGAATAAGAATGCATGTATTCTCAGCTTATGATGTACTTTGAATGGTAGTTCAGGGTTCTGGAGCTGATAATTCCAACAGTAATTATGAAGTAGGAGAAATTTTATCAGACAGCAGACAATTATCAATATCTGGGATAATTTTGGCTGTTAAAACTGAAGAAAGGTAATAGCTGATCTCTAGGAAGTAGAAAGAAGGCACATTTCTATGTACTTAGCAATGTATGTGTATATACAACATATTATGCTGCACAAAGTGTTACCAGTGCCAGAATTGATAAGTCTTCACATGAGGCTCTGTAAACTCTCATTTTCCCTTTATTCACATATTGAATACGTCTAAAAGTAAACTAGAAGCCAGCCACTCTTTAAATGAAGGGATCTGGAAAGTCCATTTATTGTTCTAACCAAAAGTACTTTGTATGTTCTATACAATGATTCCATAGCTCTTATTATCTAGGCATTATTATTATTTTTTTTTTGTAAAACAGCCATTAAATCAGGAATTAGAACAGGTATCTCAAGGCTCCTGGTTGATTTCAAGATGAAAGCAACTGGATTCAACTGGTTAGTGGACTGAAAACCATTAGCTGTGATAAAAAGAGAGTGAACAAAGGCTGAAAGAAAAATGCAAAATCATTCCCTCCACTTTTACATTTAGGCGATCCATAAAACATATAAATCATATATATCGAGTCAAAGCCTCTAACCTCATGGATAGTTTGCTATTTGGAATCAGGTTATGCATAAACATATATTCACATTTTTAGTTTTATATAATAAAAGATCTCAATATTATTTTGTTCTGGTTTCTTGAAGGTAAAACTATTGTGAGCGACTGTCACCATACTGTGTGACAATACAAGCAGCAAGGCACATATTTTGTTTCTGTGCCACAAATATAAATCATCACAGTAAAATTTAAGAATGATAAAAAAAGCAATCCTTACGATTTCTCTTTTGGGCAAGATTGTAAATACTGTCATATGTATGTACAGGACAATGGCAAGCTGTTTTGATTTATGTATATATGGATATGCTTTCATGGAAACCAGTGTTTGCCAATTCATAAGTGTTCACTGGAAAGATTCTGTTATGTAGAAATTCTGAAGCCTTGTTAAGCTGCAGATCACCTCGTGCAATTGGCCCTTTACCATGCCATTTATCCATCAAACATATGTCCTTCCTCTAACATAAGGCTAACACAAACCTTATATCATTAATATCTATGTGAACATAAGTATGCATTTACAGAATCTAAAATTAAATTAGTAAATGTCCCTGAAATGTCTATAATTGTAGTGTGCCTGAATAGCCAGGACAGTTTTAATGGCTAGCGCTCATTCCTACCTACAAAGACAGGAACATCTTGCAAGTAATTGCTTCTGTCTTCTAAGATAACTGCTACTGTTTGGCAGCACAGCAGGACTCCCAGTAGAAGCAACCTTGCTCTCATTGCATCTGCTCCAGAGAAATCAAGAAATAATTACCTTTTTATTTGGAGACTTGATTGATGGAGCAGCCTTCCCTGTGGCTATGGTGAGATAAACTGGGCCATAGAGAATAACCTGGGTTTTATTCAGACTTGATTACTCCTGTTGCAAGGATAATTTGAGTTCAGGGCACAGAGTATCACAGCTGATTAAAGAGAAGACTCCGGGCACATTGACTCTCAGATATCTTGATTACAGAAATTGTGGGCTCCCATTCTATGCTTGTGAATATGTGGAGAACATGACACCCTGCATTGCCAAGACAGCTTTCTGCTTTCTATGAATACAGAAGAGAGAAAATGGACTAGTCGGAGGCAAAGTCATGGAAGAGAATCATGAACGAGGCAAATATTATTCTCTAAGAAAGTGGCAATTACCACAATATTATGGATCAAAATGAAAATTTTCAGAGCGTTAATTTTGTTGAATAAAGTCTTTCTCTCAGAGAAGATGTTAGCTGTTTGGCTACCTCAGTTATCAGTGGGGAATTAGCACTAACCTTTTCCTTATAAGTATAAGCCTTAAGGATAATAAACACTTCAATCATGAGCTCTTATAACTGGGCTCTGTTTTTGTGTTTAAATATACTCAAATATAAGCCAAAAAGTGAGAATGAGAGTTTTTTCAAAGCTTAATTGGATCATAGGGGAAGCAGAAGTGAGAGAGAATTTAAGCTGAGGAACACTGTGAGTTTCCTAAATGTAAGGTTAATGAGGAGACTGGTCCAACCCAGAGCACTGGAGTCTATGCATCTACTCAGTATTGACTAAGGAATAATGGTGTAATGTATACAAATACACTCACTCTGATAAACATTCATTAAAAGATAAATAATACTGATGATAGCAGGACTTGTTTGAGCTTAGTATTGATGATAAACTTACTAGTAAAAATAAAATTATTTTCAAATCAGATCAATCTCATCTCATGGTGACTGAGTTCACTAATTAGAAAGACTCAGTCCAGAAAACACCTGACATCTTGTCTTTCATGCTTTATCAAACTTACTTTGATTGACACATATATTAACTGTGCAATCCTATTAGGATATTCCATGAGTTATAATAATGAATGTTTACACATTATTTTATAAACTTTATATAAACCCCTTTCTCTCCCTTCCTCTTCCTCTTTTATGTCCTTTGGTAAAAAGATAATAAGAATTTAGAATATTGTGTGGACATTTAAAATTATAAAGAATAAAATCACAGTATAATATGTAGACTTTATAGTATAGTTAACTACAAATATAATGCGCCTCCCAAATTTTTAGCTATACAATATTACATATGATATGTTTTATTATCTATGAATATCAAATATGTATAATATTAAAGTTTATGATACTATAAGCATGCTAATTAATGTTTATGGTTATTAGGTAGTTTCATATGCATAGATTAGAATATCTTTAATCCTTTATATTGTATCATGCCTTGAAGATTGTATTATAGTGTATTTTACTATCAATTATTTCCATGCCATAGAATAATCTATCTGATTAAATTTTGGATTCTGTTTCTTTTCTTTCATAAATGAGAGCCAACTGCTCAGGGAATGACTGGGTACATAATTTGTCAGTAATTATGAAAAATAGCTGGCTGCTCTTCACAATTCAGATGACACTAGCATATAAACCATAAATCCCATTATAGTGTAGGTACACACATGAAACAAAATCCACTTGACAGAGAGATATCTGTGTATTTACGCAATTTGCTGACTCAATAGATTCATATTGACCAAGACCTTGAATAAATAAATTTGTTCATTCACACGTGAAGAAATGGAACATGTTACACAATAGGAAAATATTTAACCCTAAGAATGAATGTAATTTTGCCATATGTACAAACATAGGTGGAATTGGAAAATAACATGCTATGTAAACTAGGTCACACATGGACATATGAGTCCAGTGTTTACTTACATGTGGAAGGTAAAATGGAAATATCACAGAAACAGAGAGGAAAATAATGGTTAATGGGGTATGAAGGGTTCAGAAGTAGAAGGAAAGAGAAACAAATGTTATGTGCAGAGATATGATTCAATAGGAAGAATAGCTTCTAATGTTCTATATCATAGCTAGTTATTGACATATTTCAAACGGCTATTAGATGGGATTTTGAACAGCTCCAGCACAAACAAGTAATACATACTGAAGATTATGAAGATATCAGGTACATTGTTTTGATCATTTGGCAGACCCAGTACCTGCATAGGCACACCACACTCTTACTTACACATGCAGGGTTTATAAGCAGTTTGCTTTGTCCAGTGTGTAGTTACAGTGCACATATGAAAGGGGTGAGAAATAAAAACAGGAGTCAAGTCCACTGAAAATTTTGTGGTTCACCAGGCTTCAAACTCTTGTCTCTTCATAGCTTTCTTGACAATGAAGATACAAGGCTAGCTGGAAACATCACGTGGGCGGTGATGATAGAATCATTATAAAGTGAGAGGAGCTAATGGTGGTAACATAAGAGAGTCGCATCCAACATGATTAGTATTCCTAGACTGTCACAAAGAAGATGATGTGTGCTAGGAATCATTATTGTCATTATTATTAACTATTAAAAAACGCTTCATTCACCTTAGCTTAGAGAGGTCTATTGCCCTTTCCAGCTGTTCTATCTATATGACATGTAGTTCTAAGATAATGAAGCAGTTTCCCGGTTTAAGTGAAAATGAGTGATCTCTTTTGCAATTTCATGTATATATATATATATATATATATATATATATATATATATATATGTACATAATCAAAGAACATCAACGAGTTTGTGGGAAGAGCCCATTCATTTTGACTTCCCAGGATTTTCTTGACCTTCGAGTGGTCTCTGGTGGAGAGTAGGTGCTGAGTGTGCTCCTCATTAAAAAAGTGACCATTGGTACAATTGCTCAGACAGAAGTAATGTAACTGAAAGTTGCATTACATTTGAAAATTGACTGTAATGGAATGAAACTGAAAACATAAAAAATAGATCTACAGCACTGTTTGCTGCAATGTCAGGGAAGCATCATTCACAATATGGCCACCTAAACAAGATATGAGCAAGGGTGATACCAGTAGCTGTATTAACATGGAAGTGGGAAATCACGGAATCCCACTGCTGGACAAAAAATTGTTGGGAACTAGCAATTGGTGAGAGGGGGCAAGTTAATCTTTTCCAGTGATGAACCCCTTAACTGGTTATCTATTTCCAAACACTCAGCTCTAAAATCATATACAGACAAGAAATACTAAGGACTAAGCAGTTTGTAAGTATATTAATGATATGTTTATATCAAAATTATATATATATATATTTATATGAAGGTATAAATTTGAGAAAGATTAATCAGCGACATGAGAGGGTTTGGAGAGGAGAAAGGAGACTGAGGATATTTATAATTTAATTAAAATTAAAACACACAGAATAAAAGGATATATTTTACTTGAATATCAAAATTGGAAAGAGATTTTTTTTATTTTTTGCAATTTCAATAGTTGGCCCTTAGAAAATAATGAGCAGGCAGAGCTGACGGCATTATATACATATCAGTGTGCAGGACAGGAGGTGGGCACAGCATGTTAAATCATTCTGTGGATTCAGTTGACAAGTGTATTTATGTGAAGTGAATATGTTATTAGAGTTGCAGTTATCAAACTGAAAGTGCTATGAAAGGTTACTCCAATTAAAACTCTTCTAAAGGTGAGAGGGAGGTCACTGATGAGGCTCTTGCTCTAATCAGCACTTTAATTTAGATTAATGAATCAAAGTAGCCTCAGATAATACAGAAAATATAAAATATGAGGACCCATCCTCCCCCTTACTCAATAACCAACAAACGACATTTTAGATGTAAAATCTTCATAGATTTATTTATTTTAATCAAAAAGACTTATTTATTTTTATTTTATGTGTATGATTATTTTGGCTACATGTGTATATCTGAACTGCATGTGAGCGGTGCCTACTGAGACCAGAGGAGAGTGTTCTGGGGTAAACTCTGGAACAGGGGTTACTCAGGGCTACAAACCACCCTGTGGGTGCTGGGAATCAAACCTCAGTCCTCTGAAAAACAGTCATTACTTTTAACAATTGAGACAATTGTGCAACAGTATAGTTACTACACTATATTTTTATATATTTCCTATATTTCTAAAATAAAGCCACAAATTAACAAAATGTAAAACATATTTTAAGCTTAGAATATTTATATACTATAAATCATTTTCTGTATTTTGATTTATTAAGTATAGTATTTATTTTTGCTTTCAGAATCAACGAGAGTTTTATATATTATCATTTTTCTACCATTTCACAATGTGCTCACACAAATTATGAGTTCAGATACTAAATATGTGATTGCAATATAAATATGTAGAAAGCTTAGCTAGAGACACAAAACACAAACCAAGTGAAAATGGGTTTAAGAAATGCTTTTGTCTCCTCTCAAAATAGAAAAACAAAACAACTTAAAATGTCAAACATTAAAGAAAATGTGTATTAAGTTTTAACCTCTGAGGGAAACAAAAATTAAAAGAGTACCACTTATAGATAGTAAACCTTACATAACTTTTGTCCCATCATTAAAATTACAAGGGGGAAATAGAAATAAAACAAATAGTAAATATAAGTGAAACAAATATCTTGGAGGCTACAGAATTTTAATTATTTTATAAATTAAAATATAATTGCTCCACTTTCCCCCTTTTCTTCTTCCCTCCAGAGTCTCTTATTGCCTCTGAGTCTATCTCTGTCTTGAATTCATAGTCTCTTATTCTTTGATTAATATTGTTTTACACACACACACACACATGGTAGGGAAGTTCAACAGGGACAATGACTGTATTGAATAACCAACTAGGGGTTTATCCCTCTCAGCAGCTAGTGATTGTCTACAGTTCTTTGTCTAGGCACATGACCCCTGGAGATTTTCCCCTTCCACTTTAGCATGCCTGTTGGTGTTGTCATTATTCATGTGTTGTATTGGCAGCCATATTGTTGAATTACCATGGATGAAGCTTTTGCTCATTTCTAGGATTCACAGTCTCCCAACTCCCTATTCCTTTGGTTGTTCATTTCTTTTTAAATTTATTTATTTATTTATTTATTTATTTATTTATTTATTTATTTATATCCCAAATGCTTCTCCCTTCCAAGTCCCCCATCATAGAGTCTCTAGAGTCCCTCTCCTCCCCCATTCTCTTCTCCTTTGAGAGGATGGGCCATCCCCTGGTTATATATACTCCAACCCTGCTGCCTCCAGTTTCGGCTACAGCTTTAGGGAGAGCCCCTACTCCAGTTGTTGGGGGACCTACATGAAGACTGAGCTGCATGTCCTCTGGTTCTTACAATCTTTCCATCCACTTTGCCCTGATGTTCCCAAGTCTTGGGTGCAGGAGCTCTACTGTAGCTGTAGCCATTGTGGCTGGGAGCTACCTCTTGGTTTTACCCCATTCTTCCTACAGTCTATTTATAATATTCATCATGTTATATATTCAAATGTAATTACTGGTGATTTATATGTGTTCTTAATTGTCATTAATGATGATGATTTAGATTTTTACTTTTCTATCTACCTTAGTATTTTAATTTAAACTCATTTATCTAGCCAATATACGAGAGATTTTATTTGGTAGCATGAATGAGCACTTCCTTTTCATGGATACTTTTATGGATATAACACATTTTGATTATCTGTTGAAGGATACTAGAATAATATTGCACCTATTGATCTTCTGCAACATTTCAGGTTTTTTTTTTAAAAACTGGATTATCTTTTAATTATATTATGTTTTGTGAGTTTATATATGCTGTGTGCATGCAGTTTTCTACAGAGGCCAAAGATAGTTTAGGATCTTCAGAACTGAGAGTTATAGGTGGTTGTAAGCTGAGAAGTTTGGGTGTTGGGACCTGAATTGGGTAGTATTCAAGAACAGTACATATGCTTAACTACTGAGTCTACTTCCCAGCCCCCATTTTTAAAATTATGTGGTAATATATGTAAACATATATATGTATCTTTATATATATAATAGAAAGAGCTAGCATATATATATATATATATATATATATATATATATATATATATATAGTCATTTTGAAGCATGTACTTCTGTAGTATTTTATATGCATAATGCTATGTAGATGTTGTTTGATTTGGACCCAGGACAAGGGACTGAGGTACACATTTTACATATTAAAGCAGACCTGGCCTCCACACCTCTTCCAGCATTTCTCAGTCCCTACCTGGCATAACCTCCCTCTAACCCTGAACTTTCAAACCCAGATGCTGAGTTGCCCTTTCCCCAGAGGATCCTCCCTATATAATCCAGATATTTGGGGCTCTGTCTGTCTATCTATCTATCTATCTATCTATCTATCATCTACCTATCTCTCAATCTCTCTCTCTTTCTTTCTTCTCTCTTTGTTAGCAGACCCTTTCTTTACTCTCTCTTTCCCCACCATTTTCTATGGTGACTTCCCTGGATTTGGTCCTTGGGGCCAATGAACTTGCCCACCTGAAAGCACCTTCCCAATAAACCTGCCTTTAATATAATCTAATCTGTCTCAAATTGGCTCAGTTCATTACCAGCAGAGAATTAACCTATCAGCTGTCACCACTATATATTTCCAAAACCTTTTTAATACCTCAAATACAAACTCTGTTCGTGAAGTAGTAACCCTGACCTCATCCACAGCACAGCTACTGGTTGTGCTTCAATGAATTTGCTTATTCTAAACATTTCAAGTTAGTGAGACTTTTCTAGTATTTCTTTGGTAGAATGTGCTTTTACTTGGCATGATATATCCAAGGACATTCATTTGATAGTATGGATATAAACTTTCTTTTCATGAATTGATAATATTCTATTTTATGTGCATGGCATTGATTATCTGCTGGAGAGTATTATACTGACCTCCAACTATCTATATTTTTAGTTAAAACTTTTCCATCTCCATTCAAGTCTTCATTTCCAATTGCCACAAGGAAATTAAACATCTAAGCAAAGTCTTAAACAATATCTACATAGTTAAGTTCATTCAATTATCAGTCTGTATTCAAGAGATTCATTAGTGATATTTCACACAGATGACTGAAATGTTTCTCAGTAGATTAAAAAAAAATCACCATGAACAATATGGAGTAGGCACGATAGTCCCTTGGCAATCTCAGTACATAAACAGAGACTTGTGTGGGATTTTCACAGAAGCTCAGTACAGCACTTCTCTTGTCTCATTGGTCTGGATTAAAACACATGTCAATTTTTGGTTTAAGTATAAATTAAACGTGCAGTTTATTAGTTTTATTTTCAAGCCATTCTATGAATTTGTGAGTAGATTTAGTTGATCTAAGAATCAATTACTTAAATGGTGAAGACACAAAACCCTTTGTGATTCTGTGCGGTGGTTAGATGAGCATGACATCAGACAGAAACTAATAGTGTTCAATATACACCATTGACTGTACATGCCTGAAAATATTTCAATAAAATATTTTAAACATCATTTCTATGGAAACGTTGGTGGTAGCATCTAAGTGTACCAATTTAAGCACTAAGCCAGTTTATAAAGTAGAACATTTTCAAAATTTTCTCCCTGTAGCACTAAAATAATTTTTGTCCTTTCCTTTTTTATTACAAAACATGCTCTTCTTTTTCTTCAGTTTTTAAATTTATCCCTGAAATATACTTCCAAACAGAAGTGATAGGCATTTGGCTTTGTAATGGGACAGATAAGATTTAAAGACTAACTACACAAATAAATCCTGCAGGTGGTAAGCAATGGTCCGTGCACAAAACAAGCATCCCAATTTTCAAAAGACTATCAATTAAATGAGAAGGACTGTTGAACTGATCTGTTGCTCCCCAAATGTTAATTAAAATTGCAATATTGCTGTAGGGCAGCCAAACATTCTGCAGCTCGTGAACAGCTGCAGTGCAGCCTCATAGCGAACTGTAGCACAGTGATGAATTGCTGGGATAGTGCCACAGAAACCACTGAACTATTCCAGTGTATTTCAAGTTATACAAATAAACAAGTCATGTGCTTATTTTAAACTTTATTTATTTACTATTGTTAGTGTGTTTGTGTTTATGTTTGTGTGTGTGTGTGTGTGTGTGTGTGTGTGTGTGTGTGTGTGAAAGAGGTAGGGAGAGATATACAGATAAAAAGAGATAATAGGTAGATAGATAGATAGATAGACAGACAGATAGACAGATAGACAAAGGTGGAGGGGGCACGCACACAATGACACTTATGTTATATGTTTAGGACAACTTTGTGCAGTATCGTCTCTCCTTCCAAATTTATGTGAATCCTGGAGATCAAAATAGTGCTATTAAGCTTGCATTGCCAGTATACCTTTACATACTGAGCTGTCTTGATGACCTTAGACACATCTTTCTTTTTATATATCTGTATTACTTCTGCTCTATTTAGTTTTCTATCGCTACGATAGCTACCATGACCCAACATAACTTGGGTGGGGAGATTTTATTGTAGCTGAAAATTCTCAGGTCACAGTCTGACACTGGGGGATATCAGTGCAGAAACTCAAGACAATAACATAGGGCAGGAACTGAAAGGATAATGGTGGAAGAACACTCCCTACTGTCTTGCTCCTTATGGCTTGCTCAGTTTGCTATCTTATACCATTCAGGACCACTTACATAAAGTTGACACCACCCACCAAGGTTGTGCTCTGTCAATCATTAATTGAATTTTTTCTAATGTTTTGTCTATATGTAAATCTGAAGAAGGCATTTTTTTCACATCACATTCTCTCCAGATAAGTCTAGACTTTGTGAAGTTGACAAAACAAACAGAAAACCAAAGACCAACCAACCAACCCATCAACACAACATAGCACACACACACACACACAGACAGAGAAAGACAGAGAGACAGAGAGTAGAGAGACAGAGCTAGACAGAGAGAGACAGAGAGAGACAATGAGACAGAGAGAGAGAAAGGAAGGGATGGAGGGAAAGGGAGAGAGAACAGTACACACACCCTTTTTTCCTTAATCCATGTACATGTTCTCTTCCTTAATCTATCTATCTTGAGTTGTCTCACTACCCTTCTCGTGTTAAACTTATGAATATGTTGTGAACTATGCTGTAACCTCTCTTCAAATATGTGTACATATGCCATTTGTCTTCCTTGATTAGACATTATACAGTGCTTAAGCTAAATGTTTTAACTCTACTTTTAACCTTGATTCATAATTATTACATTTTTTAATTCTCAATAGAATTTTTGATTTATACTTACATTTCTGGGAATAGCATGAAAACTCTCTAACAAAAATATTTCTTTTCAACTAAGAAATTATAGATTGCATGAGTTTGACTCGAAAGCATGTCTTTTTGCTCTATGTGAATTTCCCCTAATGGTGACATTTTACAAAACTACAATATCCTAAACTGTGTATGGATGTCAGTCAAATGCATTGACCTAATTCAGGTTCTCTGATTTACTTGTAGATTGTATATGCATACAAAACTTTGTGTTTTGTAGTACGTGAGATGTGTATCCTCTGGAACATCACAAGCAGCAAGCCCCACCTTTGCCATATTTCTTCTTGCTATTTGAAACACACACTCACCTCAGTTACCATCTCCTCATTTCACATATAAATTGTCTTCCTTCTCTAAAATCTCATAAGAAATATAACAAGGCAGTAGGTTACATTTTGAGATATAATTTTTTTCACTTAGAATTATTGCCTGGATATACATCTAAGTTACCACCTATTCCATTTCTTCTGGGATCCATGGTGTGATTGTACTCCATTTGCCTAGCACAGCCCTTCAGCTACCGAGTCTGTGGGGTACTTCTGTGTTTTGAAAATTATGAATGAATAGTTTATGAGTGTTTTCATATATAAGCAGAATATTTACTCTTTGGAGCAATAATTCACACACATACAGTTGCTGGGAAGACTCATTTTATCACAAAGATATTCAGTATTCCTTAGTTGTTGGGCCCTTTTCCTATTCTTTCAATATGCTGCACTTAAGACTGTGATTTGATTGTGTAAAGCATATGAAATTTAAGGCAATATTTGTGTCTTTCTTCTGACTGATCACTAGCCATATGCCTCAACACCATTTGTTTAAAAGGCTGTTATTCCATGATCCTTGCATGTCAGTTACATTGTAGATGTACAACTAAGTCTAGGAATCACAGTAATGGATGGTCTACATTTCAACCAGTTGTACATCATTTTAGTAGCCTTTATCTGAATTCCTTCAGGTGTTTAGGTAATATTGCAAAAGGAAGATGTATGATTGAGAGGACCAGACTACCCATTGCTAGATAGAGTCCTTTTATATATAACAGAAAAGCTATATTCATGAAATGATGTGACTGCCTGAATAAGACCTGCGGAGTGACACCACCAGTAAAATGTCAATGTAGATAGAGGAAATTTTCTGGCCCCAGATGAAGTGATATAAAAATCAATGCATGCTGAGAAAAGGTGACTCACTTTTCTCCATGGTCAAATCATAGAAGGTGAATGAATGAATTTGAGGAGTGGTGAGTAAATATGGAAGAAATTGGAGTGGTAGAGGGAATGATGTAAATACAGTACTAATATATGAAGTTCTCAGATATATAAAAAATTAAATACAGGCCATTATTCATCACCTTAGTTATTTTTGCTTTTTAAAAAACAAAACCCTCTTTAGTATACACTTCAGATCTGTTTCTGAATCTCTTGACTTTTTGACTCTCGTGTATATCTTAGCATCTTTATTAGTTATTTATAGTTAGTAAATCTTGAATTCAGCTAGATCATTCCCTCCCACTTTATTTTCTTTTTTAAAGGCAATTAATGCTAGTTTATTTATCTGATATATCTTATAACTTTCAGAATAATGTTTACCCCTTCTTGGGCAATTGCTTTTTTGGTATGAATTATCTTTAACATTTTTATGATTTGGGGAACATCAGTATCATTACATGTTATGTTATTGCATTATCTAATTTATTAGGATAATATCTGTCTATTTATTTAGGTATTTTTATGTGATTCATTTTAAAAGTCCCTTATAGTTTGAGAAGATTTCTATCAAAGTATGTCATTTTGTGCATTATAAGTGCTATTGTATTTTCAAGTTTAGTGACACTAACTTGGGTTTTTCTGATCTTGCCTTTGGTTTCAGGGAAGGGCTGAATTATCTAAAGCTGAGAAATGATTTCTCCTTTTCCATCTTCATTTCAGTTTGCATAAATTTAGTGTTAATTCCTCTGTAAGCATATCACACTATTCTCTCATGATATCTGATCGGCCTGGAAATTCATTGTTCAGTATTTAATTAAAGATCAATTTCCTTGATTAAAAAAAACAAGGTTGTTAAGACTTTGTTTCATCTTGGTGGTTTTGGCAGCTTTGGGTTTTAAAAACCATTTAAATTATTTCTTTTAAGTTAAGAAATTCATGAGCACAAATTTGCTTGTGTTCCTGTGTTTTTAATGACTGAGTTCTAGGAGGATTTAATTTTTTCCACTCTAAGTCTCAGTGATATATGTCTTTGTGTTCCTCATTGTGCTTAGTTTTGTTATGTGCTTTTAAATTATGCTGACTTAAAAAAATAAATAGGGCCGGGCGTGGTGGCACATGCCTTTAATCCCAGCACTTGGAAGCCAGAGGCAGGCAGATTTCTGAGTTCGAGGCCAGCCTGGTCTACAGAGTGAGTTCCAGGACAGCCAGGGCTACACAGAGAAACCCTGTCTCAAAAAACCAATAAACAAGTAAATAAATAAATAAATAAATTGTAGGATATGAAGCTTTGGATCCATGGTTCAGAATGCTTCCTAGTCACAGTACTCACACCAGGAAGCTCACAACTGTCTGCTACTCTAACTTCTAAGGATTTAATGCCCTCCCTCTTCTGACCTTTTAGGGAACCTGTACTCATATATGTACACACACACACACACACAAGCACACACACAAAGAAGAGAGAAGACAGACAGATTTATAAATGAAATCACAATAAGCCCAAATTTAAAGGTAGACAATATATTTCATATCTATCAGTTTTCTCAACTCTTATCTCACTATCCATTCTATTAACTTTATTCACATTGTCATTTTAAATTTATTTTAATTTAAAAATATTTCTGCTTCATTATGGGTTCTGTTGCTCTGTTGTTCTAATCCTTTACATGACACTTAAGCGATTGGTTTGAAACCTTCCATAATTTTTTTGGTGAGCCACTGCTGTGACTAGCTTGCCTCTGAGCAGAGTCCCGCTCTAGCGATAGTCTTAGTATGTTCTGTATTATTCACTGTACGGTTTCACACACATTTTATTGTCTGAAACTAATGTGATAGAGGATGGGGTATTTAGAAACATGTTATAACTTAATAGATTAAAGATCTCTTTGTCTCATCATCAATTTTTTCTCGAACATTAATGGTAACAGGTACCACACTTATCTATTATTTCAGCACTGAAAACAAACAAACAAACAAAAAATCAGGATTGCTAAAATAATCTTGTATAATAAAAGAACTTCTGGAGGAATCACCATCTCTGATTTCAAGGTGTACCACAGAGAAATAGTAATAAAAACAACATGGTATTTTCATAAAAATAGACAGGTTGATCAACGGAATAGAATCAGAGACCCTGAATAAACACACAAACCTATGGACACTTGAATTTTGACAAAGAAGTTAAAACCATACAATAGGGGAAAAAAAGGAAAAAAGAAAAAGAAAGAAAGCATCTTCAATAAATGTTGCTGGTCCAACTGGGTATCTGCATATAAAAGAATGCAAATAGAACCATACTTAAAACCCTGCACAAAACTCAAGTGTAAGTGGATCAAAGACCTCAATGTAGAACTAAATCTAATGGAAAAAAATTAAGGAACAGCCTGGAACTCATTGGTACAGGAGACAACTTTCTGAACAGAATACCAATAGCTCAGGCATTCAGATCAACAATTAATAAACAGGACCTCATGGGACCTAAAAGCTTTTGCAAGGATAAGGACACAATCAGTAGGACAAAACAGCAGACTAAAGAATGGGAAAAGATCTTCACTAACTCTATATCTGACAAAAGGTTATTATCCAAAATATATAAAGAACTCAAGAAATTAGATACCAATAAATCAAATAACCCAATTAAAAAATGGAGTACAGAGCTAAACAGAATTCTCTAATGGATGAGAAACACTTAAAGAAGTGTTCAAAGTCCTTACCCATCAGGTAAATATAAATCAAAATGAATCTGAGGTATCACCTTCCACCCATCAGAATGGTTAAGAACAAATCTCAAGTGGCAACACATTCTGGCAAAGATGTGGAGCAAGGGGAACACTCATATATTGCTGGTGGGATTGCAAACTTGTACAACCACTCTGGAAATCAATCTGGCAGTTCCTCAGAAAACTGGAAATAGTTTTACTTTAAGACTCAACTATACCACTCCTGGGCATATGCCAAAACACACTTGCTCTGCTACGTTTATAGTAGCTTTATTCATAATAGCCATAAACTAGAAATAATCAAAATGTCCCTCAACTGAAGAATGGAGACCAAAAATGTGGTACATCTATACAATGGAATACAATCTAGCTATTAAAAACAAATACATCATGAGTTTGCAGGCAAATGGATGGAACTAGAAAATATCTTCCTGAGTGAGATACTCAGACCCAGAAAGACATAGTAATTGTAATCACTTATAGTGGACATTAGCCATAAAGTACATATACTACAAGTCACAGACCCAAAGAAACTAATTAATAATGTAGGCCCAAGGGAGAATGCATGAATATCATTCAGAACAGGAGACAAAATATCATCTCATCATAGGTGGATGAAGGGAAAGAGTGCATAGGAGAATGGGATGGGGATCAGGTCTGGGGACAGGGGATATTGGAGATGGTTCAGAGTAAGAATTGCAATCAATAGGGGACATCTCTTGGAGTAGCTGGAGACCTGGGATGGGGAAGGTTCCATAGAGTCTATGGAGGTGACCCTAGCTGAAGCTCCTATTAGCCGAGGATATGGAGACTGAAGTGACCACCTCTGGTAGCCAGGTGGGACTTCTAGTGGAAGGAGAGGGACAACAATACACCCACAAAACCATCAAACCCAAATTTGTCCTGCCTACAAGATGAGCAGGTATAAAGAGAAAGCAGAAATTGAAGGAATAGCCAACCTATGTCTAGGCAATCCATAACACTCTTAGTGATGCTCTGCTGTGCTTGCAGTCAGGAGCCTAGCATCAGTGTCACCTGAGAGGCTTCATCTAGCAGAGGATGGAAACAGATACAGAGACCCATAGTCAAACATTGGGTAGTACACAGGGAGTCTTGTGGAAGAGTGGAGAGTAGAGTTGAGCAAATGGAGAGGTCATGGACACCACAGAAGATCTAGAGAGTCAACAGGTCCATGGGGACTCACAGAGACTGAACCAGCAAGCAAAGAACACACCGGGGCTGGACCTAAGGCTCCTACACATTTGTAGCAAAACTACAGCTTGGTCTTCATGTGGATCCCCTAACAATTAGAGTGGAAGCTGTCTCTGACTCAGTTGCCTGCTGTTGAACTTCTTTCCCAAATCGGACTCCCTAATTGGGCCTCAGTGAGAGAAGATGAGCTTAGACTTACAGTGACTGCATTTTCCAGGATGTGGTGGTATGGGAATGGGGGGCACTTTCCCTTCTCTGAGGAGAAGGGCAAGGTAATAGGGAGAGAATTTGTAAGGGTGGGACTGAGAGGAGAGTAAGGATGAGGGCACCATTTGGGATATAAGGTGAGTAAATAAATATGTTTGAACAAAAAAAGAAAATTTCAAGAGTTTATTTTGTCTCTCTTGAGCCACAATGGGTCATAAAACATGGTACCTAATCATTGGATAGAGATACTCTGCCAGCTAGACACTTGAGTTGGATGATGTATTCAAATTACAAACTTTTGATGATTTCTTAACAGGTCTTTAATTTTCAGCAACAGTGTGGGGATGTCCAAATATTATTTGGACAATCTGGTTTGCTTTCATATATTTTTTAAACTCTTCATTGGCCTTTGAACATTTAGAATTGAAAGTCGTTGGTGTTCTGATCATTTTACTGCATACTTAATATCTTGCTTTAAATCTTTGCTCCCAGTCAGTGCTCACAGGTCCTTGATTTTACATGATGATTTATTTGTACTTTTATAGGCTGTAATGGCAAAACATGATAAATTTTCAGCCCCTTTACATGTTCTTTTGCCATAGTTGGTAAATCTGCTGCTGTTTGGTTCATGTTCAAGCAGATGTTTCTTTATGGTAAATCTGCTGCTGTTTGGTTCATGTTCAAGTAGATGTTTCTTTATTATGGTGGTGGTGGATAATTTGCTGATGACAGTTCCACGGTGAGCAAGAAAAGAAAGGAGACTACAAGCCTACTGAAGTCTAAGAGACTTCTATGGACCCTAATTATTTGCCATCACTGATTTTCCATGCAGCATCTGCCCAGTAGTCTAAATAATTTAGCAGCAGAAAATAGGAGACCCAACGCAGGTTGTAGAAATTCTTCTCCTGTCAGGTTTATCTATGGTATTAGGGGAACTACTGTTTGATATAGAAAATCAAGAAACCACCTACACTATCTTCTCTCTCCTCTGATGTCACAGATAGGGAAGCATCTGTGTGGCTAGAAATTCCTCTGCTTCACAGAAAACCATAGACCTTCTAAGGCCATTTTTCTGCTCAAAGCCTGGGGTTCTGCATACTTAATCTTTGATTTTACTATCTGCACATTTTCCTTTTATTTGTCTTGACTATTCCTAGCAGGTTTGGTTACTTTAATTGAGCAGGAGCAAGGATAAATTGTTTTATCCTTATCCAAACCATAACTCATCCGGTAATGTACTTTTGTTCTGTTTCTTTTCTATCAACGAATATTTCCACATTTTTGTCTTTTTGTGGTGGTATCTACAATCTGAGAAGCTTAACTAAGATGGAATTTTGTTTCATCTTTATGTCAGACATCTCTTTGTCTACAATGTACACAGAAGTAATGTCCTATGTAACTTAAATGAACTGATTAGTCAGTTCATTTATTTTGGAAGATAACACATGATCCAAGATTTTGATTTAGATAGACTAGAAAAAAAATTTAAAAAAATAAAGTATGCTTTTTAAAATAACCAGGCATAAAAAAAGAAAGGTTCTTTTTTTCTGCCCCCTCAAATTTGTCTACGTTTTTTTCAGAATTTGTCTGCAAAGTCTGTGGTTTCTTGAGCAAAATTGTGATTGTGTTCTGTGATGTGATGCCCAAGTCTATATTGGCATGAATGTCATGTCCTACAGGTGATTACACTTCTAATTTATACCCTAAGAGAGAATTCTTATAATTTTAATGAATGCTTACAAGATATAACTATGGTGTAGAATCTTAGGATATTTGCAAGAAGTATCACACAAAGATTAATTGTCTCAGAGTGCTGGTCAATGTGAAAATGCTGGTGCCAACTTCAACCATTTTTCATAAAGAAATCACGATATTTCAGTATGACTCTAGAGCACAGAGGACTCTAGGCACTCATTCAAATAAGACTCTGAAGTACTATGCATTCTGCATTCAGTTCCTACAGCTTCACCATGCATTACTTCCTCATCTATAGGTTTTACAACTATGTATTCAGCCTCCCTGACATTCAACATATCACGAGAGAAGATCTGGCAAACACTGTGCTGTTAATGTTCCTATGTGGTTAAACCTACATAGAGTGTTTCTGCCTGTGCTTGGTAAATACATGTGAACTTAGCTCTTGTTATTAATCCCTGAACAATAAACTCTACAACTGTTTACATAGTATTTCCAGTGACTTAGTCTTATAAAAATATAGAAATGATATAAAGTACATAAGAGAAAGTCAGATGAGTATAAAGAATGTATGTGAGAGACCAGACACAAGGATCTTTTCGTTAAGAGGGTTATGGAAATATGAAAAGGAAGACCACAGCGATTGCCAATGGCATAACGTAAATTTGGGAAAGTACATTTACCTCAGGCATCATTGGTGTCTTCATTTGGGATATGCAGTTCTTGAAGCTGACTGAGATAATCTGCTGATATCTATTAGAGCAGCACCTGGCACCTAGCTCTCTGCACAATGCTTGTCTGTATGTCTTTATCATCATCATCATCATCATCATCATCATATCATCATCATCATCATCTTATGGTGTTTTCAGGTCACTGTATCTGTCTGTTTTTATAATGGCTAATGAAAATTCTATCGACTTTGCTTCAGCAACTGGAGACAGAACAAAAACTTAAAATAGTCTTCCCAGTATTCATCATAATTGCTAGTCTTACTAAAGAATTGCTGCATTATATAAGTTGTACAGCACAAAGATGCTGCACGGAAAGTCTACTGGCTTGAGATAGACTTGTCTGGCTGATGATGACAAACTGCAGTGAGATTTCTCACTATATCCAATGAGAAAATTTTCTACAGAAGTGATGTGCTCATAAAAATCAAGCGGGCATGAATACCAAAGAGTGAATGTTTTGGTTCAGTAACCTGAGAAATACAAAATATACCTACTGAGAGAACAAAGACTGAGATAATAACTAAAATTAATTCTGCTCTTGCATGGTAGGGAGAGTATAAGTAGACCTCATAAGCCACAAGCTCAGAGAGAAAATGACAACCTTTCATAAACTGACATCCCAAGTGAATAAATAGTGAAAAACACCACCTCCTTGTTTACATGTTTCCAAACAGTCATTTGGGAGTTCAGGTATGTTATTTTCATTTGTGGGTTTGAAACTGTTGCCGTTGTCTTGTGTTAGTTCTTTGAGGAGAACTCCCTACACATCCCAGACTAGCAGTGTGTTCACAACTACCCCTCTCTGTCTCCTGTGGTAGGATTGTAGGTCGCCACTCTCTGCTTAGCTCATTCAGGAATTTTCTTTTGTCAGCTTTGTTGCAATATAAGAATAATTGATTGTTGTTGACAACATGAATATATAAATTTTTAGCAAGTCTTTAACATTAATTCAGGAAAGGCATTAAGCTAAATATTATACTTGTGAGATAAAATTCATGGTAGAGTATTTTGGAATATTTTAAATTTAAAGAATATTTACTCTTATAATTATCACATCTTTTATCACAAGATGGAAAAATTCTAATCTGTTATTAAAAAGAATTTTAGGTGAGGAAATGATAGCTCAATGGTTAAGAGAAATGGCTTCTTTTCTAGGGTACCAGTCTGTATTTCTTACTCTAGTCTCAGTAGCCACATGGTAGCTAACAACCTCCTGTATCTTCTAGTTTCAAGAGAACTGATACTTTCTTCTTGCCTCTGAATACACATGATATGCACAAATAAACATGTGAGCAAAATACCCATATACATATAGTAATTTTTTAAAAATTGAAAAGAAAGAAAGTCACTGTGAATAATTTATACATTGAAGCAAAGAAACTAGAAAACACACAATGTGTTAAGCAGGGTCCCCTAATTTGCATCCAAATTGCTGAAATGCAATGTAGCTTCAAGAAAGTACCAGTATATTTAAAATGATTTATTTCCTATTTGATGGTGCCTTGTGCAAAGAAATTTGTTATTAATTAAATCAAAATTCAAAGGATTTATGCAAGTAAGCTTAATTATTTATTATAACATTCAGTAGATGAGGATAACATGGGAAATAGAGTTTAAAAATAAGCCAAGATCACAGAATCCAGACCCTGGACTGTTAGTCTGGAGCCCCAGTTCTTGTACATCACACTGCGTTTTCCCTCCTTCTGTTTTGTTGAATTAATTACCCATTAATCATATTTATTAACAATTAACTATTAATTATTATCCACTAATACCATTTGATAACTGCTCTGTATAGTGCACATGAAATAAATAGTGCACATTAAAATTCTCTACAATTGAAATGGTAGTTTTTAAAATAGGAAATAGAGACTCTGGGTATATTATCTTTGATTTTTTGTTTGTTATTTTTATTAGAAAATTTACTAGCAATATCTTCATGTAATTATAACAATTAAAATCTAGAAAAAGCAAAGTATCCCATGTCTTTGATTAGAACTCCTCTCTTTTACTCATACATTTCAGCAAAATAAGTAGATTCTTCGTTTGATCCTAGTATTCTTTAAATATTGATAGCTAAATATGGCTGTTTTTAATATATTTTCACAGTGAGATCCATGAAATACCAATACCTAACTCATACAATATTTTCATTAACTCAGCAGTCATCAAATATCTGCTATTCATCTTCTCAATGTGGATGTCCTGCTCCGATTAGTCAGAAACAGGAATCTACATCTTTATACCATATCTACATCATGTCTACATCACATCTATATCATATCTACCAATGCTCCATAAGATCCTAAAAGACTAAAACAATTTCAGTTGAACTAGTTTTAAATGGATGTAACTTGGAGACAGTATGGATTATAGTCACAAATTGATTGACGGAGTAGATATATTGAGCATAATGAGTACTATGATTGAATGTGTGTCACTGTCCCTTACAATAGATATTTCTATGTTGAGCACTCATCTTAGAACTTATGTTGTTCTTGCTAAACAGGGAGTTTCCTGAACTCCAGAATTCTCTATTACTGGGGATGCCAAGAGTTGTAAATCCATTCAGCTCTGAAAGCTATTCTATTCATGCTCAATGTCAAGAGGCATTGCTGGATACTTAGAAGGGTAACTTAAACTACAATCCCACAGTTGGCTAATTAGAACTAGAAGTAGCAAATATCTCACTCCCTCACGTTTAGCCTGCACTCAGTAATGAATGCGGGCTTTGAAACTAAGTCTGGGCATTTAGTTGTATTCATTGGTAATCTATGGAAGATTTTAACTTCATGTATTACTACTTTATGTTGAAGTAATCTTAGTCTTACAAAAATCCACCAAAATAGTAACTTTATGATGTTGTCAGCTTCCACATTGTAAAGTTATCAAAATTAAGAAAACAAAATTGGATTCACTCAAAGTTATTAACTAAACTATAGATGAGATAGATTTCAGCAATTATCTCCTTAATGTGGCTTTCTTCATTGTGTCTACTACATATCCATGGTCTCTCTTGAATTTCATGAACTAAAGAATTTTGGAAAGCATTGGTTTTTTTGTTTTGTTTTTTTTGACACTGTGAGTGTTCCTTAAGTGAGTTTGCATGATATTTCTAGACTGAGGCCATGATTAATTAGAAAGAACCTCATACATATAAAATGGCTATCTCAGGTTATAGAGTCAGGGGTGCATGATGATACTACATTTTATTGGTCATGACAATGATCATTTTATTTACATGGAGTCTGTCAAATTTCTCTAGTACACAGTTATACCTTACTATTATAATAAAAGTATCCAGTTTCATTTTATTCTGAGAGAAACTTACTATATAGCATAGACTGGCATTGACAATCCCTTTTTTCTAACTTCTCAAGTGCTAGAACTACATGGATTTACAAACATGGAACCTAAGATGTGTGCTGGCTGATAAGGATATCATTGGCAGCACAACCATCTGAGAACAATGAGGTGGCTCCATAATAAACAACAGTCTTGTCACTTTACTGACCATTGTGCTAAGTATCTATACTGTTTTCAAATTCTATGTCAACTCTCAATCTTACATATGAATATTTGTTATAGATTATAACTCCTGTTAAATAGAGACAAAGAAAGTGTACTTCAAAATAAATGAACAAATAAATAGCAAGACAGTCATATGATAAAAAATTGTTCACTTCTAAAATTAAATGACATGGGATAGTGAGATGGCTCAGGAGGTAAAGGAGCCTGCTGCCAATTCTGGTGAGTGGAGTTCAATCCCTGGGATCCACATGACAGGAGGAGAAAGTTAACTCTTGAAAGTGGCCACCTCAACTTCTTGTGTATGTGCACAGATGCACAAAAACTGTAATTAGAAAACAAACAACAAAAAAAAAGTCAGGTGGTGGTGACATACGCCTTTAATCCCGGCACTTGGGAGGCAGAGGCAGGCAGATTTCTGAGTTTGAGGCCAGCCTGGTCTACAGAGTGAGTTCCAGGACAGCCAGGGCTACACAGAGAAATCCTGTTTCAAAAAAACAAAAGAAAAAAAAAATGAAATGACTTAGCCATGAAAACTCAGAAAAGTTAAAATCATACAGATAGGTAATATAGCCAGTATAAAATGCTATAAATTATGTTACTCCCATATAATTACATAGGAAAATAATATTCAAAGAGATAGTGTCAAGAGAATAGGTTACCAAGGATTCCAGGAACATGTGAGAAGGATTGATGAAGCAAAGGAGAGTTTGTGGCTGTGAAATCCTCAGTGCAATAACCTGCAGAGGATTCAAGAATATTCCATTTACTTTTATCCACCGAACTTTAAAGACTGGTGAATATTATTGTGAGCAAATTTAAAAGAAACTTTAATTCCAAGGTTTGAAAATCCTACAAACTAATGCTGACAAGGATAATGAATCTAAATTGGAATGTAAATGGAGGGAAGAATAGTAACTAAGGACTAAAAGGTAAAGGTGAAAAAAGGTGATGGCTCTAACTTTTCAAATCTTTATATGATAAAAGGTTAAATACATATATACATGCATACATACATGCATAAATGTTCATCATTTAATTTTTAAAATCAATTCCCAAAAAGATACTAATTAATTTCCTGATATGTACTGTATGTATTGAATTTAACAGTTTAGTCTCTAGAGGGCAGGTGGAGGGAGCCATGTTCTTTAACAATGGAAGAAAACTTAAGATAAAACTGGCAACAACTAAAGGAAGACAATAGATAAAGTGTTAACTGGAGCATCATCAGTATGAACTTGTATCTGGCTTGCAGAGTTAAAGATGGATCTGTAAAGAATGGTTAAACATAAGTGTCTACTCCTAGTCAGTATAGACACAACACTTGTCTATGGCCATTCTATTGGAAACATTGTCTCATGTGAGATCTCTCTTTACAGATTAACACAGTGGTTCTTATCCCCCAATGAAGTTACATACCACAGCTTGAGAAACACTGCTCTAGGCAGTAAACGAAACAGGACAAGTACATAAAGTGGAATAGGATCAGAAAATATTTACGAGGGGAAAATATAAATAAGTATTTGACAGTGACAATGTGACAATATAGGTTATTATCATTCAAGATCCATTAATCCTAATAAATACACTTCATTAAAATAATATAGATAATGAGGAAATTGGAAGATCATGGGGACTTTCAGTTTCCACTGATGAATGCATTATACATCTAAAAACAGTTTAAAAACAAGTACATGAAAGTGTAGTAAATTAATATTAATGATAATATAATATGTTTTCATGTATAAAATATATTGAGTCTTTTATTCAATGATTTAGATGTATTAACATCAAAATTTGGCATAATTACTTGATTTTACATAATTTTATTTCATTTTATATTCTAAAAAATGTATAGGCTTATAATTCATTGTGTGTCCTGAATTAAGGTGCCAAGCTAGTATTTTAGAAAATGTTTTGTTAACTTGTTGTGAGTTTCCAACAAGAAAATTTACATTGATATTTTGTAGGACTTTTATTGTAAATTCTTTGCAACTAGCAAATATGAAATGAAATCCTTATAGCTTTGTACCCATCTAAAGTATTTTCCCATTTGTGTTTGAGTAAAATTGGGTCCTCATTATAAAATTATAACATTATAACATTTTAGAGTAAATAAGAGCTGTTATTTCTCTGCATATCTTTGTTATCAAAAAAAGTCTTAATAGCAGTTGTATAGTCAAAGCTTCAAATAATTGGACCTTTACCAAAGAGCTGTGTAAACTCAAGAACTGAAGAACTAAAATGGCACACCCCTAAACAGAGGTGACTAACTACATATTAAGAGAGGCAGAACCATGCATACAAACTTTAAGTATAATATAATAAGCACAGAAAAGGGGGATGCAGAAAACTAGAGTAGACATACAGGCTGTGCTGAATTTTGATGTTTACTTCATGAGAACGTTCTCTGTGCGTCTCTGTACATATTTGAGTCCATAACTGGATATAACATGGTTTGCTAATATAGATACTCGATATAAGATTCAACTGTAATGTAAAATTTCTTCAAGACAATTTTATGTAAGGCTTTGATGAACAATAAAAGATGAAGATTATAATGATTATAAAAGTAATAGATTAATGGTCTGAACAATGGCCCAGTGGCTAAGAGCACTAACTGCTCTTCTAGAGTTCTTGAGTTCAATTCACAGCAACCATATGGTGACTCACAACCATCTGTAATGTGATCTGATGCCCTCTTCTGGTGTGTCTGAAGAGAGTAACAGTTCATTCACCTATACAAAATAAATAAATAAATAAATAAATAAATAAATCAAACAAACCTTTTAAAAAATAAAAGATTGATAATATAATGATGATGAGTCTTAGGCCTGATTACCATAATGTAGTAGGGAGAGGAGTTATAGGCAATACACACAACATGTGCTCAAGTCAGAATCTGCACATCTTTAACACAACACCCAGAAAATGCTCAGGACCTTAGGATCAAGCAATACCTATGACTTGTCTGTCTATAACAACTTTATAGTCAGTACACATAGTCATTTAGTTTAGGCTTAAACAGGTTCTGATCAGTCAATCTGAATGCTCAAAATTGTAAAGAAACAGGATATTTGCTTTTGCACTCAATTTTAACTCTTCACTACCTTTGTTGACCTACCTGGCTAATAATATTTTGTTGAATTTTTATGTTTGCATATCTTTTGCTACTCAGTGGTCTCTGAACTTCTCATAGATGGTAACTGATTTTTTTTCCTAGCCCACTGCCACATTTCTGGACCAATTAATTACATTAATTGATCATCTGCTTCTGTGGAATGCATTTGAAAGAACCTAATTGGTGTTTTGTTGATATATTGGGGATAAATATCAAGCACATACATGTGTTGTAAATGGTAATGGGTTATCTGTTCTCATTATTTAAGAAAAATAACACAAATGACAACAACAACAGCCTCAGAGGGCCTGATTCACATGTAGAACAGAAAAAAAAAAGAGAGAGGAGTTATCATGTAATTTGGTCTTTGGTCTCAGGTGCATGGATACTAGTAACTCATTCTATCAGGACATGATAATATGATATAAAAATTTCTGGTCTCCATATATTTGTACACTTGTCCCTTGAATAGACTAGGACTTTGTGGTCAGTAAATGAGCAAGAGATGTATGTAAGATTAATTCATTCTCTTACTCAAGCTACCATCTTCAAGGAAATCTCATATACTTTTTTGAATTTTCCATATAATTTCTATTTATTTGTGTTCAACTCCTGCACCAAAGAGTTTGTTTTCATATTGATTGTAAAACACTTCAATCCTCATTAAATTTTTTGTCATCTCACCAACTAATCATCTTTGCATTGTGTTGCATCATCTTTGTATCTGAATTAGTTGAATACTGATTATTTTGTTCTCTGAAATAGCAAAAAGAATACATAATATGTTATATCAAGATTTTCAATAGAAGACAACATTGTAGGCTCATGGATTTCATGAAAATATTCATACCCCCCAAATATCCTGATTTACATTTCGTGATTTAATGTCTCCCAAAATCAAGATTAAAACATCTCAATAAAATAAGTGCATATTAGAGAGAAGCAGAAGTAGGTTTTTTTTTTCTATTCAAATGATCAGCCTTAGAAGGAGACATAGAAATAACATTTAAAACTTTAAAGTTTTAAGTAGATTCAGAAATTATACACACACACACACACACACACACACACACACAATAAATAATATATATATATATATATATATATATATATGTCTCAACAATTAATTTAATTTTAAAAGAGGCCATGAATTGAAAAAGAGCAAGGAGGGCACATTGGAGGGTTTGTTGGAAGAATGAACGAAAGATGTAATTATATTATGTCTAAAAAAATAAAAGAAGTAAAACTGTAAAACAATTATCTAACCAAAAATAGACACAGTAAGGCCAAAAATCCATCCTATAAACAGTAACTATGAGGAGAAGAAAATGTAGCTTTTGAACTGAGAAAATGATGCTTACAGCTCACAACTGAGCTTTGCAATGAGTGAACTGGGGTTTCTTTTAAAATAAGACAGAAAACTATAGTCGTATGCTCACTGTTTTTATACTCATCATAACCATGGTTTTTTCCAATATGAATAAAACAGTCTCTTTTCTGTTCAACCATGTTGCTGAAGTGAAAGAGGCAAGATTACACAACAAACTTGATGCAGTTAACATTCATCTTTCCAAGTCTACCTCAAATGCCACCTCATTGTAAAGTCTGTCCACAAGCCTCATTCCAAGGCATCCATATCACCTTTGCACAATGCTTTATATAGAGTAAGCAAAGAACTGTTAGATATTATTTATTATCTGAATCTACTTACTAAAAATGCATCCATGAATATCTTTGAAGCCTTTCTCAATGTTTTATTTAATATATATTTTTCTAAGAGATAAATGAGGTGACCCACAATTAGATAATATACCACTTCCTTTACTCCCAACACACAGCAGCAGAGGCACATCTGAGATTTCAAGGCAATTTTCTGGCATACTTAGAAATTTACATAGACACTGTCTAAAATATATGGTTTTCTATTCATAAAAAGAAAAGAATTTTAGGAATTTGGAAACATCTTCTATCTATTCCTGATACTACTCCTAAGTAGTTCCTAGTCCATGAATTTTTATATGAGCCCCAGAATTCTTTTTAAACTTCCTTTTTGTCTTGTCTAGTGTATCCTGTATCGTTCACCATCATGTATAGAGTCATGGGAAAATTATATCTTCAAATGAGCCAGAACAAGCACAAGTCATCAAATATAATTTCAGTAACGAATCTCAATGCTTTACAATTGAATACTTCCCCAAATGGTTACAATTTATTAATGTCAGATTAAAGGAGTCTGTTCATTTTTCCAACTCTGTTAAGAGACAGTTAATGAATGGTGCTGCCTAGTCCAGACTTCTAATGACTATTTGGGGAGTATGCAGACCCTGGTGTGGAATGGCTCAACTAATGTCATTGGATTATTGACAAACTTTCTCTCTATGTACAATATGCCTCTCTATACAATCTTTTTGCTAATGAGAGAGCAATTATATCATCAGGACTTAAATGGCAAGAAACATCATCACCTGTAAGTAACATCACATCAGTTGATAGGCAAACGCTTAATTTTGTCAAGTTCCTTTCTTTGGCTGTACTTACTGACAAATATTTCCACACTACATATATAAAATTGATGGTTTTAATGGTCAGTAACAATGATAAAAATTGGCTGAAGAAGATTAAAAACAAGCAAACAAAAAAATCAAAGCCCAACAAAATACCTTTTCTTTGTCATCACCACTCTTGATTGGAAAACTTAGTGTTTCATTGCCCCTGGATAAAATCACCATGACACTGAAAAATATTTTATTTTCTGACCTAAATTTATATTTGCTTTTATCAACAATCCTTAAAAATGATAAGTGATGATGTATTAAAAGTTTGAAATGAAAGGAGTATTGATTATTTTTTATACATGCACAGGTGTGAAAGCTTGCAAGAGGGGGCATAGTCACATCTATTTGAGTCATTGAAACAGAAAGGAAACAATTAAAGAAGAGGCATCATCACTAGGGATATTTCTAATGGATGGAAGAAAAAACCCAGTCAATTCTATTTGATTTACTTTTCAGAAATGGCCCCATACTACTGCTTTAATTTCTCTGTCCTGAAGTGAAGCCACTGTCTTTATGAATTAAAAAAATGGGCTAGATTGGTCTGTTCCCACATTTAATACTTCTCTTTTTATAGTGTGACTTTTCATTGTTATCAATATAATACACAAAAGGTTATAGAAAGTTCTACAAATCTAATAAGGAAGAACTGCAGTGTCACAATGTAGTTCTACTTTCTAATAGCAGTAGCTTTCAGGGCTTCAGCTGTGTATCTGGCATTTACATTTTTTAAAATAATACAAATGTAAATTGTCTAGCTCAATGACTTGAGGTACTATCTAAAGAAAACATATACATAGCGAAAAATGAGATATTCTCTAATGTCTTTTCTCATTTTTATAGTTTGAGAGAATAACACTGACAATAATAATGGACTGTCTTAAACTAGACATTTGCCTAGAGGCTACATAGTCAATACATTGTGTCTTTTTACAACTTCTCATAAAGTCCTTTAAAAGCAGATATCATTATTTTTGTTTTACATATAAGACAAATTGGATCAGAGATCTTGTCTTATCTCTAAAATGATAGTAATTGAAAGAATTAAAATTGAAATCCAGACTTCCCTTTTTAATAATTACTTTTCTAAGAGCCAAACAGACTTCATTCTCCCTAGAATATTGTTATTATCTTTTCACTCACCATATAACCAGTGGTATTTATTTATGCCATTATAAGTTCTCGATAACCAATGTTTTTGGATGTAAAATTACCCTCAAGGGCACCATAGTTTATTGAAATTATGTACTCATTTAATGAATTGTGTTTTGTTTAAATTAAATTGCTATTTTGAACATTTCTAAGATAAATATCTTTATTTGTAATGTGTAGACATTTAAAATTATATTCCTGTGCATTCACCAGTTAATCTTCTTAGGATAAGATGCTATTAATGGGTTTCTTTTAAATTAATCTGTAAAATATGAATAATAGCCAGTCAAAAGGATCAATATTACATAGAAACCATACTAAGATCTTGGTTTCTACTTAATTACACAATTGATAGAAGTAGAAACTAGTATATTCTCAAGAACTGCCAGCATTAAAGTGGAATTTAGAGACAGTTTTCTTTAAGATAGTACAATTCAGAAAGCAGGAAAAAACCCTTCATGTAGCAGATGTATTACCTTTGCCCTCATCTGCTGTATTAAAACAAACAAACAAAAACTTGAGTGGTGTTGGGGAAAATGTCTCCCCAGTAATGATATGTAACTGCCTATAAATATGATATTAATAGAGTAACAATGTGAGTATATTGTATATTACATGGTACAGTAGACTTCACAGATACCAGGTAGTTTCTTTAATAGACAATACCATGAAAAGTAGTCTTGGGTCCTTGGAATCCATTTTCCTTCTGAAATTCAGCACATGTAAGTTTAAGAAAGTGTGTGATCCATTCTCCAGTCTCATAAGCAAGTTCCACAAGTCTTAAGAAATATCCCTCAAGATTGTATTGAGTTTTACTTTCAGTTTTAGCAACCAAATCTGTTTTTCATGCAAACAGAAAATAAAATGATCTGTTGAAATGCTAAAGCTATATTTTCCACATTTTCAGAGTATCTCAATCCTAGAAATATCTGGTGAAAGGGAAAATAATACATAAATAAATATCAATGATATACTATTGAAAGGATGCCATTGTCAGATTTCTAGGAGGGAACTCCAGACCGTACAAAATGCTTGTAAAAGGCTCTAAAGTTGGATAGAACACACTGAAGAGCCTGAACTTAAATTTTATGCTGTACACTCAATAGTCTTTAGAACTGAGTTTTGTAGAGTTGAAAAGAACATTGTAACAAGGTCATAGGGTAGATTTTTCTTTAGCTTTTTGATGGTTCGCCACACCGATTTCTAGAGTGGTAGTACTTTTTGCAATTCCACCAACACTGAATGAGGGTTCCCTTTTCCCACATCCCCCATCATTTGTTACAGACTGTTTTGTTGTTCTTTGCCATTCTGAATAGGGTAACATGAAATCTCAGTGTTGTTTTGATTTGAGTTTCTGTAATTTCTAGGTACAATGATTTTATTTATAATTATAATTATTATTATTATTATTATTTTATTATTATTTTAGAATTCTGTTCAGGTTTCAGGTCTATTCATTTTTTTTTTCTCTTTTAAATGGTCATTTGGATTTTTGACTCATTTTGGTTTAGGTTTTTTATATATATTGGATATCATTCCTCTGTCAAATGTGTAGGAAAGATTCTTTTCCATTCTATGGGTTTCCTCTTTACCTGACTCTTCTTTAACAGTGCAGAAGCTTTTCGATTTTATAAAGAGTCCCTTGTCCACTACTGTCCTCAGTTCTTGGAAAAACAGAGTCATTCTGCACCTGAATCTTATACAGGTAGTACTGCCTCTGCTTTCTTTTGATAATCTCAGTGTTTCAGTTTTAGGTTTTAGATCCAATGGGAGTTAGTTATTGTTCAAGTAAAAAATGCATCATAAATATACATTTAATACTTCATAAATTCTTAGATTAGGAGGAATTTGTTGGAAAAATTGTTTTCACATATATGTCTGACATGTCATAAAAGTAAGAAACCTTATTAGGTCCTAAATGTCTTTTATAAAAGTAATAAGTCTCTACTCTCTGGCCTGCTTTCTTTATCTCCCATTCCTTTAAATAACATCCCTTCATTCTAGCATTTGGTTAAATACCTTAGTTTAACCTCACCTATCTATTGAGAATATTGTGGGGCAGTGGTGGCACATGCCTTTAATCCCAGCACTTGGGAGGCAGAGGCAGGTGCATTTCTGAGTTTGAGGCCAGCCCAATCTACAGAGTGAGTTCCATGACAGCCAGAGCTATACAGAGAAACCTTGTCTCAAAAGAGAATATTGTGGAGTGTTTCCTATTACTTGATGATATCCTATCTCCCATGAGAGTGCATTAAGAAATGGGATCATTACTAGACACAGCACAACAATGCCTTTGAGAACTTATGTTTTTCTCCTTTTACAGTGAATTTGTCTTTTGCTCTAACTTGCCATATTCTGTGTTTATTCTAGGGTACTTTATTCAGAGAGAGCTATTTGTTTAACACCATTGACTATGTTAGCCATGAGGCAACATATTGACAATTGACATCTGAATTACAGGGAGTAATCAATTAACTTGCATTAACATGGAAACAGATATAGTGTTCTCTTGCCAATTCTCAAACCTAAAAATATCAGTCACAAGTAGAAGTCTGTGTATAATTCTATCTCCAGAGTGTGCAATCTGGAAGTACATATGTGGGAAACAAAGGAACTTCCTCTAAAATCAACAAAGGTGCATTATAAAGTAAATACTCTGGTTAAGAATCACAAAGTGGTTTTAGTTACCTCTTATGTGTCATATATGGAGTAGTTCCACTGATGCTCACGGGAGCATCTCGAGCAAGAAACAAAAGAGATTTGTTAGTCATGGCAGTGAACAAGCCTCACATATGCCATAAATAGTAACCTAACTCCCTGAAGCTCCAATATCAGTGCTGCCGCTGCTGCCCATTGTAGAGCCTGTGTGCTAGTGACTCAGGGTACTGGGTGAGTAAGCATTCATTCTGATTGAGAAGCTGCCCAGGCCTAGCTTCAGGGTAGAAAGCTGTGGAAAACCAGGAAGTGTCCAGTGATCTTAAAGATACCATCATGATTTTGGTTATTCAAGCACATAGATAAGCCACAAAGTGTGTGAATACTAATACCATCTCTCTGCTTCATAGAGAGATGGGCTGAAAGTTTTTCTTAATCTTGGTTTTCATTCCATCTGTGGCTAGGGAGAAGAGTATCCTATAGAATAAATATTTTTCTAAATATCACTCAAGTACAGTATCTGTCTGCTAAGGTAAAACTCTTCCACAGATGATTTTCCTTAATCTGTAAGTAATATATATGTTATTTTCTCCATTATGAAGATTTTGAACCTCAAACTGTTCATAAAGAAACCTGAAAAATTACAAGCAAGTCTTTTATTTTAATTTAGAAAGAAATAGACCAAAGTGGTTGGCTGATAGTAGAAAACATTCACAAATTTGCTCTCACAATTTAACGTTTTTCTGTGAAATGATCCCTGTTTATATGAGCTGTGGAAAAGTTGTATGGCCATGTGCATTGTCCAGTGTGTTGAGGTGAAAAGCCTCAACACCCCACTACCCTGAAATACTCTGTGTATCATGTTCTTTAAAGGGCTATATCAGAAGGCTTAAGGCAATTAGGATTGCTTCCAGTGCCACAAGAATATATCCTGATTTGAGATCTGATAATAAAACATCTTTACTTTTAATGTGTCTCTAAGAATAAGCTTCTATAAGCTTCTAGATTATTGGGTCCACATTTAGTGTTGTTTGTTAAGGTCAATCTGACATGTTGGCTTAGAGGATCAAGTGACTGATACACAATCCTGATGATCCATCCCAGGATCCCACATAAAAAACGGAAGGAGAAGAGCGACAACACAGAGTTGTCCACTCACCTATATGCACACACTTTATGGCATGCATACTCACATTATACACACACACACACCACACCACACACACACGCTCTAAGCAATAAATAAAACTTGGGGATAAATTCTGTTTTCAGAAAAAAAAATTGAAACTTCTATACTTCTGAAATAAAATAAAATTCATGTTCCAATAATGGGGTAGAAACAATCTTCCCCTTTGGGGAATTACTAGAAATGTTACAGGCAACAAAGCTTGGGGTTTGAAGTGCCTTGGAGAATGTGGCATGGAGTCTATTAATTTCAGCAATAAAGGAACCAGTGCTGAAAGAGCAGGCATGGCTTGTTCAAGTTAATAGACCTTGCGGAAAATAAAACAAACGTGACCTCCATTCACTCAGTGGCTTGTGAGTTCATTCAGTAAGTATTTACTCCAGTTGTCTCATGTAACTGGAAAAGTGCTCTGCCCTGCGGAGACAGAAAAAATGTAGAGAAATAAAGGGGTGAGTGTACTACAAAATTGCCATGCAGTTTATAAAGGAAAATTCTAGCTCAACATTGGATAGTGCACCTACAATCCCAGACAAATCACTCAGGCAATGAAGGAAGAATGACAATCCAAGGTCAGTCTATGGTATGGATGGTGACTATGTTAAGAGCAAATGAAGTTAAGATTTTTCCCCCTATATATTTACTTACTTACTTTGCAACCTGATCTCAGCCTCCCACTCCCAGTACCCACCTCACATAGTTTCTCCGCCTTCCAACCTCCCCTGGCACACAAGTAACTGGAGGACTAAGCAAGAGACCTCTTGCACTGAATCAACACAAGGTGGCTCAATTAGGGGAACATTGGTCATCATCAGGGGCAGCCCCTTCTCCAGTTGTTTGGTGAACCACATAAAGACTAAGCTGTACAGTTTCTACATACGTGTGTGTGTGTGTGTGTGTGTGTGTGTGTGTGTGTGTGGCAGGGGGAGGGGTAGTTCCAGCCCATGTTTACTCTTCAGTTGATGAGTCAGTCTCTGAAAGCCCCAAGGGACCAGTTTAGTTTAATCTGTTAGTCTTCCTGTAGAATCCTTATCACCTTCAGGTCCTTCAATCCTTCCTTGGTTCTTCCACAAGACTCCCTAAGCTGCATCTAATGCTTGACAATGGGTCTCTGTATCTGTTTGCATTGACTGCTGGGTGGGGCCTCTCAGAGGATAGTTATGCTAGGCTCCTGTCTACAAGCATTACAGAGTATCATTAAAAGTCTTGGGGATTGGTTCTTTCCCATGGGAAGGGTTAAAAGTTAGCCAGTCATTGACCACAATTCCCTCAGACTCTACTCCATCTTTGTCCCCACACAACATATTCTGTCTCTCTCAAGGAATGTCAACATTCCTTGTGGCCGTTTTTACAATGTTGGATTATCTAATACAGCAGAAACTGAACTGTGATTTGTTTTCCTACCTTCTCTGTAACATACTTTTCATGCTCTAGACACCAATGACATTCTGAAGTCATAGGAACAAACCCTAGAGATGGAATTCATCCTGTCCCTGACAATTTGCTTGTCAATCTCTCTGAATGTCATCCTGAGAGTCTATAGATAGTTCTGTAAAATTGTTACTATTAGTATAATAAATTTTAGTATAAATTTGGTCATTAAATGATTTAACTTATTTTGCAGACTTGAGCGCTGTTGGTTGAGAAGTACTAGCCTATTATAACTTTTTTCTACAATAGTAGCCAAAGACCAGTAAGATAGGTCAGTGGGTTAAGGGAACTGATGTCAAGTCTGATGACTGGAGTTCAATTCATGTAATCTCATAGTCAAAGGAGAGAAATGGAATGTACAAGTTGTCCTCTAACACTCACAGATGTGTGCACGTGCATGCACGGGCGAGTGCTCACACATACACACACATACACCATGAATAAATTATAGTAAAATTAAAGACAAAATAAAATAAAGTAACCAATTTAGAACATAGAAATTGTTGTAACTTAGTAGTTTAGAATAAAAGAAAAATTATAACAATTTTTCGACTAAACAGAAAGAAAATAGCTGGAGGAAAAAATACATTGCATAGTTATTGATGCATCTAATTCTATCTTAATTGAGAGGCATACTACAGCCAGAAGCCCAAATGACTTGTGTGGGTTTCACAGCAAATGAGCAGTAAGTGATTTTCTGACTTTGCTCCTGCCACTGGGAAGCCACTGACTGACATCTCCTTCATCTTACACTGCACATTACAGTGGCCACTGTCAGGCTCTCCAAGGAACGAACAAATTGCCTTCTGTTTATATCCCCATCAATCAGACAGAGTAATAGGCTATTTCCTCAAACCTTAGAAATGTGTCCCGCTCAATCGGAGAGCTGGTAGTTGGAAAGTCTCCAAAGTCAGAAGGAAAGAGGTAAGATTCAAAGATCAGAGTTCATAAAAAAATAATGTGCCCATTTGAAAATTTTAATTATGTTCTCTTTCTGACTTCTGGAAAAGCTCAGTTCTTTGGCAAAACAGTGTGAAACCCATCAGAAAGCAGATAAAACATCCTGGTTTTATTCCATTTGTGTAACAGCTGCATAAAATCCAAAATGTTCCCCTCTCTTTCTCTCCCACCCCATCCCCAACTAATATATCAAATAATAATAACAACAATTCTAGTATACCACTAACAGTTTCTGTATATCACCTTGTCTCTGCTTATCAATCTCATTTTTAGCATTTGCCACTTTCCAATTGAAGATCCTAATAAATACCCTAGGATTCTGTGTATCTGGACATTTATTTGAAAAAAACCCAACACAATTTATACTGGGCACAGAATCATTGAACCATAGGCTCTGTTTGTGAAAATCCTCAACATTCTGTAGGACCTAACATTGGTGATATGACTCATGGGTTTATCCCAAATCCCTGAGCTGGAGTGGGCTTGCCACATGTTTTAGACATCCCAGACTCACCTCTGTACCTACACAATAGCATGCACCATATTGTGTTCACTTTCATGCCTAGCATATGGTCTGATAAAGTTTTAATAAAGTAATACTGAATTAACTAATAAATAAACAAAGCTCAGTCACATGTAAGTGAAGATGCTACAGTGAAGCTAAGTCTTACCAAACAGAGTTAAACATGAACACTAGAGAACAGTTTCTTTTTATCATGATTTTTCAAGAACTTTCTAACTTAAACTCTAAATTGGGTTACTTGGTGAATATTAGCTTGACTTTGCCAGAGAAAAAGATGTAGGTCATGAAAGGGACTTAGGAATGATTTAAAAAAAAAAAAGAATGAAAAACATGGAAATTCAAAAGTAAGACACTGAAATTCCACACTAAGTTTCAGAGCCGAATGGAATGATGCCTACTAACCCAGACTTCTCAAATTAAAGGAGTAAAATCCACCCTCAGGATTAGCAGACTTGAATTCCACCTCCTACGTGAAAGCATGCAGTTTGCAAATAGAAAAAAAATCCAAAGGAAGCATCTTAAGACAGTATGTCTGAGACTTTAAATAATTGTGATTTTAGCTTATGTCCTTATTTTGTAAACATTGGAGTATCTCAGACATAAATAATAATTAGGGGTATAAAAGAGACAAGGATGACATAATTTATTATCAATTATGGCTGTCTTTTTCTTAATTTCTGTACTTTCAATAGCTCCAAAGTTGCCCTGCTCTGATATCTAATTTCACAAAAATTGCTATGACATTTTATCTTATGATGGAGGTCAATTTTATGACTATGGACAGAGGATAAAACTAAAATTTTAACATGTTTAGTTCAGAGACCCTACTTGACTTTTATTTGTGATTCCAGAGCCAAGTGGCAAATATCTCATTCTACAATTTAGATGGCAGTTCCCTGGATGTGATAGAAGTCTTGGTTTTTCTCAGAGGAGAATACAAAAATAAAGAATAAATACAGAATAAAGCAGGCTGATCAGTGTTAGGTCCTACCCACGTGCTCTTTTCTGTAAGCATTACAATATAGGGAACATCTCCATACACATTTATGAAGAAGACTGGGCTCATTTGGAATTACAGCAGTGATCTATGTTCAGGGGTTCAGTATTCTGTCTGAAGATTTACCTGATTCCGTAAAGCTTTGGTGGATGATGGTATGCTTAGTGTTACAATCTTCCTTGAGATTGGTTGGATCCGCTGAAGCCACACAGATACTTCTTCAACTCTAGAGTTTCCATAATGATTTTGTTCCGTAGCAGGATCTCGTTTTTTGGCTTTCATATCAATTTTCCTGATCATTCAGGAGGTTCACAGTCTTTCTGAGGTTCAGTGAATATTTGCCTATCAATCCTGATCATTGAAGATGATAGTTTTTGTTCATTTTTATATTTGTCTCTTAATAACTTCACTATTTTTAAAGGCTTCAAAGACCAGACTTTGCTATAGCATTTTTTAGTTTAATAGTCTTTCTGTATGTGTAAAAGCCTAATTTATTTTTCCTCTCTGAAGATTATTGTCTCAAAATTATATACCTGGCTTCTTCCCTGAAATATGTGGAACTGTTTTTACTTATTTTATTGAAATTTCTGTGATTCCAAGTTCCAAGATTTATATCTGTCTTCAATTTAAGAAATTTTCAGCTTTGGTCATTCAATTATTTATTGGTCAAACATGTATTTATTTATTTTATTTTATATTCACAGTTCTTCTGTTTGCATATGTGTCTATGTATCAGCTTCTTGCTTTCCGTCCACAGACGGCATCACATCTCTGTAACTGGAGTTAGAGACAGTCGTGTACATCCATGTGGGTACTGAAATTGAACCATCCTCCTCTGCAAGAGCAGTAAGTGCTGTTAAGCAATGAGCTATCTGTCCAGCTTCTTTTCTATTATTTCATAGTTGAGGGGAAAATGTTTTTTTTTTGTTGCTGTGTTGTTTTACTTTTTTTATCCTCTGTTTTTTAAAGGTCTGGGAGCCTGATAACAGGATTTCTCTATTCTCTCTACTTCCTTCCTGGCAATATTGCTAACAAAGTGAAATGAATTCCATTATGTAGCCATAGACAAAGTTTTTAACTGAGGCATAATTAAAAAAATTAAATATAGTCAAGCCATATAGTGTGATGATATGAGATATAGATTGTTCAGTGATTACCATATTCAAGCAAATACATACATACATCACTTCACATTTACTTGATATATTCATTTATGCATGTGTACAATATTTATGTATTATAAATAACATTTGAAATCTATTCTTTTATCAAATTTTAAGTATGTAAGACAGTATTATTAAGCTAATCATGGTGATGCATTCCTGAAATCCTGTCATTTATGAAGTAAAGGCAGAAGGATCTTTAATTCAATGTCAGTTTCAGTTGCATTAGTTGCATAGTTCAAGGCTAGCTTGCCCATCTCAAAAACAAAACATGTATATACAGGATAGAACAAATCATGCAATGAATAAAACATTCTCCATTCTGAATATTAGATTTCTGGAGATTATTTATCTTATAATTGAATACTTATACTCTTGGCGAGCATCTCCCATTCTCTACCCCCAGATCCTGACTAAGCCTGTATTTTTTACGAACTCTTATTTTAGAATCTGTACATACACCAAACCACACAGTGTTTGTCTGTTTGTGTCCAGCTTATTTCAGTTAGCAAGTATCCTCTGGACCCACACATATTGTTACAAACCACATAATCCTCTGTTTGAATTAAGTATAATAACCAATGAAAATACAACATTTTCTTTATGAGTTCATCTGCTGACTAACATTGAGTTTCCATCTGTGCCTTGGTAACTGTGAATAATTCTATGATGAACTACAGATGCCACTTAGAGATATTGATGTTATTTCGTTCAGTCCTGGCAGGGTGCTGTCCATGCTAAAGCCAAATTCAGTTGTATAACCTATGATGAATGCAGCAGTTTTCAAAGCCTGGAGAGAGATGGAGAGGCCCCTTTAACAAACAGTCTCACTCATTTATTAATCTGTTTTAAATATTATCAGTGAGTTAAACTATCTAGCAGATGTTTTCCAGGCTCTTATACCTTTGGAGCACGAATTGAAGTAGAATATATGGCTTATTTTAAAGATTGATTTCTATTTTGATTTAAAAAAAATTCCATTTTGATACATTTCCATAACATGTATTTTAGAACTATTTGAAATCCTGTTACTGTGATTTACACCCATCCTAGTATGTTCTTACTGCAAATATTTGATCACATACCTCCAGCAAACACATAAAGTAGTCTGTCATTGACAATAGATCTATTTTTCTGATCAATGTTTGCTTGTACTCTCTCCAAGATAGCTACTGTGTATCATTCATCTCTTTGTTACCAACATAACCTCACAATTCTTATTTCTTCATTTATTTTACTCAGATGTATTATAGCAGAAAAAAATAGAAATGTCTCATTTTCTTCTGTCCCATATTGTACTTATCTCATCTAAGACTATAAGTTATGCAGTTTGAAAAATTAATAATGAAGACCTCCTCTATGTCAGGTTAATATCAGCCTTTTATATATCCTCTTTGCAGGCCATATATTCTTGGTTGTTCATAGTGTATGTGCTATGGCTATATCTTTAATTCTGATTCTTCCTCCTATTATGTAGCTCTTTCATCAGAACACAGTTTCATGACAACATCTTTTATACAAAACAGTAGTTTCTAAGGGTTCTTTTTTCCTACAATTCTTGCCACTCACTGTCTGAATAAACAGATAAATGTCTTTATTATTTGTCCCACACCCTGTTTTCCTATGTACTCACTTCAACCAGCCTTGTCTCTCAGCTTGGAACTACTGTAAAGAATTAAAGTCTTTAGTACATAGGCTCTACTGAGAGTGAAATTGAATTGGACACTGAGTTCCTTCTAGTAGCCATGGGAATAGTAGCTTCCCCCATCATAGACTTTCATCATGCTCTTAAATCAATGTACTTCTCCATCCCATTTTCCACATGCTCTTTAGATGCCAGTATATCTGTCAACTCAGACTTTCATTTCTTTTTATTTAGTAACATCATGACACAGGCTTGTCCACACCATGCATGTTCAAGGTTACAAGTGCTTACCACTTACACTTAGTGTACTCCCTTCCATCAAGTCTAAATTTCTCTGGAGTGTCTCTTGTGTCTTCTGTTCACGATGTTACCATGTATGCCTTATATTTAAAACCCAATATTTATATCAAACTCTTATCTTTAAACTATAGGTGATATCCTTCAGTCTTCCTCATCTGTAAAAAGAGCTAGTAGGGGGTGTTTGGATCTCTATCTCTAGACGCTTGAGTGACTTGATTCTGCCATATCCAGTAAGCAATTGCCTACAGTTACAAAGTCTTTATCTGTTCACTTTCCATTGTTTGTTCTATCTAAATCATTTCTTACCACCTTCAGCAATGCTACTGAATCCAAATTACTGCTAATCTCAATAGGATTCAAGCCTCCACCCCTACACAGTCATCTTCTTATTATTATCATTGCCTTATTAATCAGTGACTTGTGCTACACCCTGAGTTTCCTCAAGGCATCTTATTTCATTAATGTGATTAAATTCTTCCTGTGAGTGTTAAATTTTAAATCTACTCTCACCTTTCTGGTGAGTCCTCTGGCCCTGCTGTCCCACTTTAACCTCCACTTAACCTTGGAGTCTTTAAACTTCCTTTTCTCTAGGGATCTTAGTTGAATATAAAACTGGTGATTTTATCTTTGTTTTTTCCTATAACAATATATAATTCACACATTTTCCCCACAGGACTCAAGACTAATAAATATATATCTATTATTATAATTTGATAATATTTTAATTAATTATGTCTATCATCCCAATAATAATAATAATACCTTGTGTGTTTGAGGCCTATTCTTCTGAAGTTATCTTAGTTTAGTATAAATAAAGATCAATTACATTAGCAAAGAACTGTGAACAATATTCTGTGATACAGTTTATGTTGCAAAGAACATTGGAATGGCCTCATATTCTCCTTATGTACTGTCATTAAGTTGCTGTGCTAAGGTTGGAAATTAGGCATTCCTTTCTAAAATCTCCAACTCCCAAGTTGCTGTAAGGCTCATACATATAATGATATCTGGTATTCTTAGATCACACACAAAGGCAATATTATATTTTACCTACCTTGTTGAAATCACTATGCAAATGAAAACTGATTACATGAAGTAGTCTTTCTTTTCCACTTAAGAGAAACAGTTATGAAATTTGATGAAGCAAACTTATCTAGAATGGTTACCTTTCAGAGTGGATCCATTGAACCTTAGATCTATTTAACTTTCAAGTTCATGCTATTTACCTTAACTACAATTTCAGACCATATCCCTCATTTGACTTATCTATATTAATAACTACATAAATTAAGCCTACTTGAGAAATTTTTACTTCATGTGGTTCCTCTTTGATATTCAAGCACATTTTTCCTTCAGTTTAATTAGTCTGAATCTGACATGAACTTTAGATGATTTATTGTAAAGTTAATTTAATTTTAACAGTCTGCATTTAACATTTTAATTTTCTATAAATGTTCATTATAGTCTGATATCTTCACTGAAGAACATTGGTTACTGCACCTGTGACTTATATTGTAAATCTTATGGCTGTAATAGTCCTTTTTTCTTTTCTCTATGAGGAGGTAATTTATGTAGCAAAAAATTCATGTAACTTCCAAAAAATAGAAGTGTATAAGACTGACTTAAGGATATCACTCAGAACACATTGTTTTACGGTGAGGTCAAATGATGTTTTCATTGCATGACAAAAGACATTGAGCAGATCAGAGAAGGGCTGGATTGTATGCTCTGGTGAGCAGCTCTCCTCTATAACCGCTGCTGTGGCTTACATATAAAATCTAACCTGCAGCCTTGAGCTTGAAGGCTTGCTTTGCACAACACAATGGACTCGTAGAGTTTTGAGGATGATTAGATCATGAAGACTCTCAGCTGATCAACGAATTAACAGATTCACAGATTCATAATTAAATGGACTATTATCAGATGTGGAGAACTGTAGAAGGTAGTTTCTGATTAGAGGTTTCTGGGTGCTTGAGTCATGCTTGAATAGTGTTTCTCACCCCAGGTCCCTTTCCTTTCTGTTCCTATTCATTACCTGTATGCCATACAATCAGCATCTTTCTCAACAAGTAACCTTCAACTATGATGTCCCAATCTTGTCCCTTGATATACACCTGAAGCCAATTTACCAGGCTGCCCAAGTAACATAAACTCTGAACCTCTGAGATAAAAACAAGTCTTTGAATAGTTGTTTTTCTTTTCTTAGATATCTTGTTAGAGCAGAGAGACCAACTAACAGAAGTTTATATTGTGTCACTATGCAAAGCTGTGAAATGACTGTGCTATCCTGTAGTGTTTTCTTTTTCTTATATCCCAGTCTCAAATGTATTCTCTTTTGGGTTAAATGGTGTAAGATACACTATAGGCTTGAAGATGTTACCTTTCAAAGGTACTCAAATAAAACAAAAAGTATTCTATTAATATTCTTCATTTAAAACCTCACATCCCAGCACCAAATGGCTTTCAACCAACAACTAATAATGACAACAAAAACTTAAGTTCAACCTTTCTGTTTTCTTTTCTCCCTACATTAACAGACTATTCAATACTTTAAACACTCAGAACTTATAACCAGGCACCTAAGCACTGTATGTGTTGTTGGTGGGGGAAGGGGAATAGTAATATTTCTCAGAATAGAATATTTTCTCCCCATAGTAATATTTATAGTGATATGTTCACTGATACCAGAGGCATAGTTAGTGATATATATGAATATCTTCCTTTGTCTCTAGTTATAAAATTAGCTCCTATTAGAGAAAATATATATGATCAGAAATAAATGTTTTTTTCTCATTAGATAGCTAATTCCAAATTTCACGAGTTTCTGAACTTTCTTACTATACTAGTGAGAATTGTATAATTTATTTAAAAAATTTAGTGAACTTTAGAATATGCATAGTAGTAAATGTGTAATAACTGATGAATTAATGAGTGAATGAGTGAAAGAATTTTAAGCATTGAAAATATATGTTTTTTTAATTTTTAATTTTTTATTGGATATTTTATTTATTTACAATACAGATGTCATCTTCTTTCCCCATTTCCCCTCCTAGAAGCCCCTATGCCATCCCCCTCCATTTTTTTTGCTTTTATACCATTTTAATTACATGCATGTATTAAGGTCCCTTCCAGGTTGGGGATCTAGCAATACAATAGATGCAAATAGTCAAGGAACAAGCAATACAATAAACACAAATAGTCAAAGAACAAGCAAGGCATTAAACCCAATAACATGAACACTCCTGTGATCATTGTTTCTAAGGGCTTATCAGGATGACCAAAGTATCTGAGACTGTCCTAGCCCAAGGTCATTTTCATGTCTGAAGCCTACTTCCTTGTTCTAGCCTAAAATTTAGATTCCTGCCTGAAATCACTTCTTTGTTCTAGCCTAAGATTTAGATTCCTACCTGAAATTACTTCTTTGTTCTAGCCTAATGCCCGATTAAATTAAAGTTTCACATGAAAGGTTATTTAAGTTTTTATAAAGAACAAGTTTACAATAGATAGATTGAGATCCACCAGTTCAACTTATTTGTTAATAGTAGGTTTATTCTCAATTCACATGTACATGTATCTAAAGGAAAACATAGCCCTAGCACTGTACAGAGGTGCTTTGTGCTGGTCTGCTTTGTAGTTTTCATATCCACAAGCTTTGATTTTGTAGCAGAATTGGCATTACCTGTGAAATTTCATACTGAGTCTGCCCTATTTTATGCAATTTACTTACTTTTGATATTTGATAAGATTACATTGCCACAAATTGCTATTATTAATTGTCTTGGAGTTGTGAGACCTCTACTAATTAAATATGGAAGACTTGACAGCTAATCTTCATTGCAAACTTGTCTAGAGTTGCTTACACCTGGGAGATTCAACTTTGATCCATGTGAGGCTGTTTCCAGAGATATTTACCTGGGGATAGAAGACACACTCTGCACTTGGCTACAACCATCCTATGGGTTGGCATTCTAAACTAAATAGCAGCAGGTGGGAGTCAGAAAGCCACTATGGGTACAATACCAGCCACCTTACAAACCTATTGAATATATGTTCCCTGCCATAATGAGTGTTATCCTTCTAAAATGTCAATCAAAATAATGGTTTCATCTGTTAAATGGCTTTTGTCAGATATTTAATCAAAGCAACAAAGCATTTAACATATGTAGAAAGCATATACCAAGGTTTTAAACCAGTATATTAACTTTCTCTGGTATAAATGTGTGTGTGTGTGTGTCTCTGTGAGTGTCTTTGTGTCTGTGTGTGTATGCACGTGTGGTGTGTGTTGTGTGTGTAGGTTTTGTCTCTGTATTTAGCTTAACACATAATTGTTAAGCATGACTGCACACAAAATTGTTGAATGTAAATATAAAAAGTGCCAGACATTAAAGGAAAAATAACTATCATGCCATATTACTTGTTTTGAATGTAACCAATGCTAATATACTAACCAATGTTGGGATAATTCTATAGCATGTGTTAAAGATTTTTTCCCCTTGAGACAATAATTAGTTAACAACAATAACAACAAAACTCAAAAGGACTTAATCTACTTCTACAGCAAAAAATACTGATTACTGTATAGAAATTATATGTCTGTGTTTATATACACACCATACAATCATTTCCACAGGCATATACATGCATGTGTGCATACATATGTTGAACTTTAAATGGTATATTTCACTTATATATTCAACCACCCTTTCTCCCTGGGGTGTGTAGGCTTTAGTGTATTTTCTCTCAATGATTATAAGCTTTCAAACATCAATTCTCAGCTACGAGCTGTCTCCTAAATCTTTATGCTTTTGACTATAAAACGCAAATACTTCAAGAGCAATGGGGAGAAAATGAACATCTCAATTACTGCCACAGAAGAGAAAAGAGGGCTTAACAGCAGGAATGCAACAGTTATCTTGATGAATTAAACAGCCACCCATGGATTTAGTCTGAATTGGACACACATTGTTTCAATTTAAAATTTCTTTGGGCAAGTTGTGAAACTACATAGACATGCATTTTAATGTCTTTGATAAAAATGCTTTAATGAATATTTTTAAATTTATATAAATAATTCTGTTAACTTTAAAGGATCAAGCAATGGGATTATTATTTACTTATTTACCTTTTCCTAACACACAAATGTAACATTTATTTTGGGTGTGTCTGTGTTCATTCTCATGTACATGTGCACATATGTATGTGTGGGAAAGCCCAGAGAGAAAATCTTGAATGTCTTCATAATCACTCTCTACTTTGTTCTTTGAGACCAGGTTACTCACTGAATCTAGTGTCCTCTGATTTCTGGTAAACATGAGTGTGAGGGCCCTCCTTTCTGCCACTCCCTAAATAGTCCTTGGGTTCCTAATATGGATTATGTTAGACTTCTGATTGTGTCCTGATGGAACAAGACCTCATGCCTATTCTTTAAGCACTTAGGCAACTGAAACATCTTCCCAAATACAAAAATCCCAACTTCGGTAAAAACTATATTTAGTAATTTTTAATTCTTTGATAGTCTAATATGAATATATAATAAATGTTAGCCATCTACCCACTATCTTCTCATACTTCTTCCTTTTCCTGCTGACATTTTTTTGCCAACAAATGACCCTTCTATTTCATATTCTTCCCTTCTGTTTCATATTGTTCTTAAATGATACCCTCAGATAGAATTGCACATGTGAGCATGAATGAGATGGGATTTTGTTTTTGTTTTACTTGGAGCATAGACAACCCACTAGTGACTATACCACTGAAGAAAGTTTTATAGTCAAAGTCTCAGTCTCCAGTAACTGTCAAAAATCCCTCAAGAAGGACTGAGGCCTTATTAATCTTTTCCCATTCTATGATAGAATGTTGATGGACCCACTCATGTTAATGTTTCATGTGGATAATCACCACTGTTGTGAACTCATGTCCATCCTCTGGCCTTTTCATCTTTTGTTATCCACTTCCTTTGGTTAGCCTTGGTAGGAGGTTATATAGATGACTCTGAGAACTCTACCATTAGTTAGTCTTGGCAGTTAAAAAAGGTGTGTCTCTGAATTAACCACCACTCACTTCTCTGATGAAGTCTGATCATAGCAGTAATCTATAAATCTATATGAATCATGTAGATGTAATAATATAGACATGAATATTTACAAGGTAGCTTGGCAATACACCATTCAGTAAAATTACCCTATGGGGTCCATCAATAGGACCTCGGATCTCTTTTCTACCAGCTATTGATCAAGCTTATAGTACCAGACATGCATTCCCTTTTGTTGACTAGACATCAAATCCAAACATAGAGGAGGTGCTGATTGCACCTATAACATTCATTCAACTATCACACCAATATACATGCCTTTCCAGATCACTCATTATTTTAGATTACAAGATTCAGAAAATCCTGACTTGTAAAGAGATATACAATAGCTATCAATTACATCTCTCAACAATAGAAGTACCCCACTAGAGAAAATTATTTTCAAAAAAGAAGATATGAGGGGCTTGTGTAGATAGCTCAGTCTGTAGAATATTTGCCTTGTAATAATTTCAGTCCCTAGAACTATTTTAAAATTTCAAGATTTGTTCGAATGGGCTTTTAGTCTCAGACTGGAAGAGTGAGATGGGAAGACCTATTCCTGTGCCTAGCCTACCTACTAAGTTTCTGGTCAGTAAGGCCATCAGGTAAGTAGTAACAGAAAAAAAAAACACTCAAGGTGGTCCTCTAGAATAGACATGTCTGTACATATTTGCACATGAACACACATGTGTGCACATACAAATACACACACAAGCATAACACACATCTTCCTCAGGTAATACATGACATTCATATACAGAGAATGATACAGAAAACTCATTTCTGGACTTTGTTAGTGCCAACATCAATTACATCAACATTCAAGAAAGTCCCATAAACTTTGAAGTGCAGGAGTCAATGACATGTAAACAGCATGTTCCTGACTCCTTCTAGCAAAAGAAACTACTGTTTGTGTTAAAACACCATTAAAGAGGCAGCAGAGGTGTATGTTTCCAAGGCAGTAAATGAGAAACAGATAGGACAATCTCAGAATCTATCTGCCTCCTAATTTCAGGAAGACTTGTATTTAGGAGGCATGTAAAACTTTTTAACCACTAGAGTCCGTTGATCAGAGAGATACTTGCACAGTGGGGACCTCTTGAATCCACGTGGGAGCAGCAGCCTTAGCCCCTCCTTTTCCTGTTCTGTAGTGCACATACACAGTGTGGGCAGACAGCAATGCAGGGCAGTCAAATACAACCTCTGTCACTTTGCAGAGCTCTACACAGAACTAGGCCCACATTACCATGTACAGTGCTCTAGTCTTGTGTTAAAGACTTGGTATTCCTGGCAGGTGTATGCTTGCTTTCTTCCATCTCTCCTCAGTCTAGGCTCTGTTTCTTGCTGAAGGCTCTACTTTCAGCCTGACAGGCTGTGAAAACAGATCCCTCTTCATTTTTAACTGAAGTCCCTTACAGAGGAGAGGAACGGTGCCTCAATGGACTAGGAGAAAAGAGGAGAATTACTTTCCTTCCACCCCAAGCACCTGCTCAAAGAGCAGTGGAATCTCTGCGGGAGTGAAGGAAACTAATTAAACCCGCCTCCTGAGCAGAACCACGGAAATTCTTCACAGAGCGAGAGATGCGCTGAAGGCTGGACAGCCTTGCTTTAAGCACTGACCTTGTCTCTAAGAGTACTGTGTCTGGGGCTGTTCTCACAGCCTCTGGACACCTTCCCAGCCTTCACAGAGCTACAGTACCAGTGGCAAAAAAGACAAAGTGCAGAGGAACCAGATCTTTAGCCAGAGAAAAGAAAATCAAACATCAAAATCAGTTTCTGAAACCTTTCGCCCTAGAGGTTGGCAAGGCTGTGCCTGTGCTCTCAGCAAACACCCATCGAGTAGGATTCAGGTCAGACCTATAAACATTCTCAGAAACACACCGAGATCCTGCAATTACTTGAGTAGGCTTTCTGAACAAACACTGTTTGAATTTGGGGCTACCTGTAGCAGAGGAAGGTCCAAAAAGTCCAGATTGAATAATTCAACCACTTACATCATAGCTTCTAAGAGAGAAACTGCAGTACCAAGGATAGACGATCGATCATATGAGGATAGCTAATGAGTCAATGTATGTGAAGTTACAATTTATTATAGATAAAATGAAAATCAAAAGCAGAAGAAACTAATCAAAATTGCAAAGGAAGAAAAATCAGAGCAGCAATGTTCACTAACTGGTGCAAGGAAGGAACATTCTAGACCTGATTACAACATTATACTTCTTTGCAGAGATTGTTCTATGAGATTGTTCAAAGCAATTTTCAAACCACAGCAAGAGTGCAGGTGAAGTTGTACTTGGTTGCATAAAATTTTATTTCAAAATAGAAAAGAAAACATTTAAAAAATGCTGAAATGTATTCATTAGAATGGAATACTGAGGATCCTGTGCCAATAAATACATTAGTATAATAAGCTTTGACCTGAAAGGAAAATAAATTGTGTTGAGTTAATTAGAAAATGGGAGTTGGGAAGAAGAAACATGATACAAAGATTTCTGGAATGATCTAGGTGATATAACATAGGTGTTCACCACCATTTTTAATTTTTTAAATTTTATAATTATGAGAAAGTGAAAGTGGAAGCACTATATTTTTTGTACAACAGATCACACACTGACACATCAGGAATGGAAATGTAAGTGGTTATAATGACTTAGAAAATAGGCTTTCCTACTCCGTCCATATATACTCATCAAAGCCAACAGCCCAATTAATATGTTTCTGAGAGACATATAAGATAAATGATAACATATGTCTGCACACCAGTGTCTTAGCCAGCTAAGGCTGACACAATGAAACAGCAAGACTGTGACTTAAATAAAAAGACATTCACCAATCACAGAGCAGTGAATCCTAGGTCAGGGTCCCACATGGATGTGATTGATGCAGAGGCTCTTGTCTTTTTCTGCATGTAACAGCTTCTAACTCTGCACCTGCTATGGAAGAGCAAGTGACCAAATGTTATTCTATCCCTTGTAAGGACTCTAATCTATGGTGGCCTTCTCTCTTTAGATGTCATCTAAACCTAATCAAATTTTTGATAATTTTAATTTGTTTTCTCACTAGAAATAGTATTTTATATTTATTTTAGGTCTGTTGATCTTTAAGTAGATGTCACATATAATAATTGATACTTATATTGGGTGTTGAGAATTTATTTTGTTTAAAAATATGTTTGTGTAGGGATACAGCTAATTTATTCAAAAATATTTGGTCTGTATTTTGAATATAAACTTTATTGGGCAAAATCAGAACCTAGTTTGGGTTAAAGTTAATGATTTCCTATTACTAAGATAAAAACTCTTTTGTGCTCTGCAAATTGTCTCAGGATCAAGAAGTGTTACTTTATGGATAATGGACACAACACATTTCAGGTCATGGAAGTACTCACAACACCATGTTTTGTTTAGATCTGGGTCTTTCCCATTTGCATATTTGCAGATTTGAGGAATGAAAACCAAAATATTTTTAAAGCTTCTGCACATTCAAACATTCCGAGCTTGTTTCTACTCCATTATTTACACATGCCTAGTACTGGCTTAAAGAAAGTTCTTAGAGACAGATTTTTGCTTTTTGTTTCTGTGCAAAAATTCTAAATAATTGACATCATAGGTAACTGTTTTTCCTGGACCATTGTTCTTCCACAGCTAACAGTATCTTAGTGTTTAATTTTTTTAAATGTTGATTTCAAAGTACATAAACATTCTTTTCTTTTATGTATCTATTGTTATAGAAAACCTGTTCCCAAATTTTGTGAAGTATAAAACCAGTGAATTAATTTTTTTTACAATTCTGTGATTCAGAAATTTTGACCAAATTCATAAAATCTGGTTGTAGCTGAATGACTTTTCTGCTAGTTCTCATGAATTAAGGCCTAAGTCATGAGACTGATTCAAAGTAGAAGAATAAAATTTGTAAGTCAATAGCAATGCACACACACACACACACAGAGAGAGAGACAGAGAGAGAGAGAGAGAGACAGAGAGAGACAGAGAGAGACAGAGAACAGAGAGACAAGAAAGACAGAGAGAGAGACAGAGACAGAGACAGAGAAAGAGAGAGACTTTGGATCTTTTGAACCTTACTGTAAAAAACCACTTAGTATTTGTAGGAATGTTTTTCATGGTCTTTCAGATCTCCCAATGTCATATCTCACTGAAGATATTTCAGATTCTGATTAAGATATTTCGCAATGTATAAGCAGCTATTTACTTTTAATGTAACAATAGGTAAGCAAGGGAATTAAACATGTTTATGTGGTTTTAAATTATTTTTCTTTTTTTTTAAGTAACATGATTTGTTTATGAACCATTCTTAAATTAATAACTTTGCTTGAATTTTTTGTGGCTAGATGTTTGTACTGGGTTCAAGCAACTAGCTCTAACCATCTGTCTGAGTCATTTCTTTCTTGTGAAATCTGGCAGATGTGACATAGAAAGTAGAAAGTTTTCTGACTGGAACATTTGCCATTATCATTGAGGACTGAATTTGGCAATCCCTTCCCAAAGGCTGATGTTTGCACCAACCACAGAGAGTTAGTAGTTGCAAGAGACACAAAATCTCATCTTTCAAATAAATACTTTCCAAGCCTTTGCTTCTTGTGACTTTGCTAATAGTCTATTGGCCAAAGTAAGTCATGTGGCCATGGGCAGTTTCAATATAGAGGAGGCTCTGCAGATGTAAATCCAAAATAGAATGAATGTTCAAGGTATCTCATATCAATCTGTGCACATAGCCATGTTACTTATACCTAAGTCTCTATTTATCATGACTGAGAAGTCCCTGTCAGTATATTCAAAGGCTTCCAAGACTCTATCAGGGCTATTAGCTTGCCACGGAGACTCTCTTGAAACCACTGTCCATTGTTATCTTAACTGGATGTTCTGAATATACAATTAATGATCTTTTTCAGGGACTTCTGTCTTCATATCTGTGTGTTGTGATGTTCTGATGTTCCAATTGCTTCACTCCTATGTCAGGCTACCTATATTATATCTGCATAATTCTTCAATATAGTAGGAACCAATTCTACATTTGCCAAATAGCTTATCACAAAAGTTTGACAAGCCTTTTTAGCTTTCCTTTTCTGATTGTGAAATATTCTTTCTAAAGCAAAATACAAAATATCTGCATATTTTCAATACTTCACAGAGTTTCTTGGATATGGTCTAGATTAATCTTGTTAGTTGAACCCTCCAAAGATTTGTTAGTAGATGAATGTAATATGGGATGGCAGCTACATGTAGAGACATAGAGATTTAGAGCATATGTTGGTCTCGGGTGTCCAGTTCTGTGCATCAGGATACCATTCTATGGGCAGGATGCACAGCAAGATTTTCATTTAAAGTCCCAAGAAGTGCTGGGCCCCATCTGTGCTGTCATTAACCTTGTGTTTTATAAGTCAATCTCAGGCTACCTAGACAATTTAAATGAGCAAATTATCATTTACAGTTTTCTGATTCTGACAGTTTTAGTGAATGCTTTAGTTTGAAACCAAGGGTTGTGACAGATATATTTTATAGTCATAATTATCCAGAGGATTCCATGTTATCAAGCCTGTGAAGAGGGAGTTTGCCTTTATGGCACTGAGAATTGAATCTATCATCAGTTATTGAAATTCTCCTAAATGGCAAACCTAGGTAGAATTTTCACTCTTAGTAACCTAAAGTTTATTTCCATCTTCCAGATAAACTGGGTATCTTCTCTTGATTCTTTTATATTTCTCACACTGTGAAAGAATTTTGGGGATTTTGGAATTATGTTTATATTTCTCAAAATTGTGTTATTTTATAGATATTTGTTATTGAGGATTTTGTGTTTTTGTCATTATTACTGCTGCTTAAAAATTTCATATATGCCTTGTGTGCCTTTAACTAATTAGATGGGAACCACTCTCAATTCACTCAGTTAAGGCACCGATAACAGACCTAGGCAACAATTCTATTGATGTCAAGTTTGGGGAGACAATATATTTACTGGATATACTTAAAGTAGGTGTGTGACTCAAAGACAGCTGCAGCAATAAAAACCAAGTCTACCATAGCACTAGTGAAAACATACCTGTGTCCCTGGAGTACCTTGTGCAACTTGCAGGCAGTATCCTCAGACATTATCCTTTCCCCAGTCACTGTTCATTGCTTCTGTGGAGAAAGGAGTTATGAGTCTTGTCACATTCTGAGCTACCTGAGGCTTCTAAATTTTGTTAAATTTCTTTCTGTTTTCTTTCTTTATGTTTTAAAAATAAGCCACAGGCATCCGAAGCTGGCATTAAACTACCTGTGTAGATGGAGACAGCTTGAACTTCTGATTCCTTGCATGTACCTCCAGTACTAGATTACAGGCATGCACCACCATGCCTGTTTTATATGGTTCTGCAGACAGCAGCTCATTCACACTTGGCAATAATGGTACCACCAGATATAGCCTCAACACCCTTCACCTTCTTAAGACTTAAAGTCTTGGCCCTCATGGAGAAATGATGCAATTTAGAGGAAATAGCAAAACTGTGGTTCTTACATAACCTCTTTAATGGGCAAACCAGGTATTTCCTCCTCTTTTACTGCCCTGCTTATTTATTTGCTGAGAAGATTCCCTAATATATTTATTTCCATTTTAGGTGTTCATTTGGTTTAATATATGGGACACTGAGAGAATTATTGCAACTTTAACCTCAGAGCTTTTTAAGAATATATATTTCTACATTTTATTTTAAATAGTCACAAAATCTAGACAAATATGTCTGTAATCCTGACACCAGAATTTTAGACAAGAAGATTACAGTTTAAAGATAGCATGGGTTATGTAGTGAATCCAAATCAGGAATGATTGACACATGGAGACCTTATTTGAAAGAAAATGATTTGTGATAAAAGAACAAATGAAAAATATAAACAATTCACGAAGTCCTTTCTGTCTTATTGGATAACACTTGTTAAAGCCCCTAGTTTCTTGAATATTGTACATGAACAAACTTAGCTGCATATAAGAAGGATAAAATGGTTTCTTAAGCCTTACAGATCTGTAGTATATTTTTGATGCATATATGTGTGTGTAGTGTGTGCATGTGTATATGTACTCACATGTGTTGGGGTACACATGTGTGTAAACATGTGGAGGCAGAGATTGATGTTGTGTCCATTTCTGGATCCCTCTTCCACCTAATATTCTATGACATGAGACAGCCTTTCATCCAGAGCTCCTTGATTCCTGCCTAGTAGCCGTCTTACTCTAGAAACCCAGTTCCCTTCCCAGCATCACTGCTTGGATTACAGGCAGGCTCCTAGGTCTGCAAAATTTTATGTGGGTGCAGTGGATCTCAAATCTGGTCTTGACAATTATATGGCAAGTGCTTATCCTACAGAAGCATATCTCCAGCTCCAGAATACAGATTTCAATAACTATTGTTTGTTATTTAGTTTGTTTGTTTGAAGCTCAGCCTTGCTATGATGCTCAGGTTGGTCTTGAACCTGCTACATCTTTGCCTTCAAGTTCCTCATACCTTAGCCTCCGACTACAGGCGTGCATCACATATCCAAGTAACAGTTGCCTTTCAGTGTTTATTTACTACTTTCCATTTATCACATAATTGAATATAAAGTCTATTGCCTATATATGAGTGCAATACTGAAATGATTAACTCTGCAGTCAGATTCCATGATCTACACCATTAAGTGAAATACTGACTTGAAATGTAACATGAGACTGTCTTAGATGTTATTACCTCAAGGTTTTTTGTTTTTTGTTTTGTGTTATATGGGTCTTTTAAGTTGGCCCAGAGCAAGCAATCCACTCTGGCTGGAAGTGTCTGTAAGTTTGCCTACAAGTGTTCAGAGACCAATGAGATGAACTCTACCCTACAGAGCTTTCTGTAGACCTCCACTTAGCCATTTGTGAACACAGAGTATCTTCACTGTTCTCTATAATGCCTTTAAATTTTGACATGAAAAAATTTTAGAGAGAGAGAGAAACACTTCTAAAATTTGTCTTGATTAATAAAACTCTTTGACTACAGATTGGTATTTGGCCCACTCTAACCTGTAATCAAGGTACAAAATAATTCTATTCAACCCTATAATTTTAAAGATATACTAAAAATTTTCCAGGATTCTCCCCAAATTCATTTTATCATTCCTTTTCTTTAAGTTTTTTTCTTTTTACTTTTTGATTAACTGCTTTGGAGTCAAATCAATGTCTCTATCTTTAATGAATTGCATTCCATTTTAATATGAAAAAGTTGGTACTTTTTCAAACCAGTGGAGCAAGTCTAGTTTCCACCTCCCACTCTGATAGTATGTTGGTTATCATGGTGACACTTCTTGAAAAACATCATACTGTCAACCATAAAAATCACCTAATAATTTAAAATAAGTCAACATGTCAAAACTTACCTAGATTCTATTTTACAGATTGCACAATTATATTATAATTTCATGGTAAGGCATAGGTAACAAATAATTTTATCTTCAATGTGACCAAAATGATATTTTTCAGATACCCATTATCACAAAGGAAGCAATTGAAAGTTGGACAAAACATTAACAATGTGAATGTAGCAAAGTGTAAGTCAGATAGTCTTATCAATTGTTTTAGCCTATCACTCTTGCCTATGCTTTCTCATACAGCACAAAATGCTTCTAGAATTTAAAGGCAATCAGACAATAGAATACATGCGTTAAAATATTATTTGCAATACAATCAAAATGGCATCCTTTCCAAGTCCTGTGTAAAAACCATCCAAACAGGGCTGCTGGTTGTTTTCACCAGCTGGGTCCATTGGCAACTCAACAAGAAATGGAGGTCACATTTAATTTCCGTAATTATGGAAATTGTTTAGCAGCTGGTATTTCTTTTCTGTTAAACCTTTCTATAGAAATATGTATTTGGTAAAAGAGCTTTGAGACTGAGGATTGGTTTATTTTTGTGCCCACCATGCAGACAAAGTGGATTCAGAGAACAGCCTACTCTCATGCAGAAAGCAAAAGAAAGTCAGATGAGACTGGGGAGATGGCTTAGAGAGTAAAACACCTATAGTACAAAACGTGAGTTCCTAGGTCTGTAACTCCTGTGTTCTTATTGGGGAACATCTTACTGTGTGGATCTGATAGCAATCATAGAAGCTACTGGGGAGACAGTCAGGTAAACACAGTTGTGAAGAAGAGATTTTGACTCAAAGTGAATGGGGAGAATCAACATCTAAGATTGTCCTCTGACTTCCACATGCACACTGTAGATACACACAGGCACACATGCACATACATACAGATTAAATCAGTATTCTCATTAGTTAAGTCAGAGTTTGATTTAAACCATTTTGATTAACAATGTTATCCCATTTTATGTTGGTTAAATGAAAAACATATTTGAACTGAGTTATGGAAGCAGTGTGGTGTTCTTTGTAGCTGAGTTAGTTGCTTTCATAGTACAGTCTTGACTTAAAAAAGTTTCAAGCTGTGCTCCATTAAAAACTGAAAATCTAAGATCCTAAGAACTGGAAGAGAACCTTAAAATAATTTATGTTAAACAACAGAAAATATATTTTACTTTAATGTTAATATTAACAGTTAAAGTAAATTATTTATATTAATATTACATATTATATATTAAATATATTTATATAACATAAATATCTCAATAAATTTTATTTATTAATATTTCTTAGTTTAATATATATATATATATATAAATGTGTGTGTATGTGTGTGTTGATTTCTAAATAGTTAGTGTATACCTGCCTCTTTTGGAATATGTTCATATATGCAAGCGTTCGATTGTTCCATCCCTCTCAAGAAAATTTAAATACTAGGATTATTGGAATCAATAAAGAATATTAATTCAACTAACTTATTTTACAGATATATTAAAACAAGTAAGTCACAGACATGCTCAGGGTAATGAACAGAATGGTGTAGTTATATCAATTTTTCATGTTTTATCATCATTTTCTATCACTTATTCTGATCATTGAATACCAGGTACTCTGTCTTTGGTATTTAATCTTGTCTTGTAATATGGTCATATGCTCTTAACATATTATTAAGCTCAGAGAACTTTTTCTTTTAAACCATAAGATTTTGAGTCTTTTCATCTTTGAGTCTTATTTTGAATTTTGTCTTTCAAAATACATCAATATGAACATTTTTCAGACGTTATCTCTCTTATGAATCCATCTTTATCAGTTTTATTAGTTTTTGTATTATTTAACAACCTAAAGTTTGATTAACTTAAATATATTCAACATTTTATAGCATGTAGCTAGAAATAAATGTAAGCAATGTTGAACAACTGTTTATAAACATAATTGCCTATTAACTATCCTTAAATTAGCATATATTTACATATTGTTTTATTACATTATTCCTTTATTTCAGTCTATAAATTTTATTTTTAAAAGTTCTTAATTGCCATATGTTGTTGTAGGCTGTAGGAATTTAAAATAGTATCAAAGGCTGCTGTCAGTTGTTCAAAATCTAGTAAAACGCTGAGAGACTCCAACGTTAAACCCTAATGAAATGTGATGAAAGAGCCAACAGAGACCCTTTGACACTGCAAACCACCCACACCATAACAGAAGAAACTCCAAAGGGATGGTAGAGGAAAGCTAAGGGAGAATTCTGGCTAAGATGAAGGAAGAAAATGTGCATAAGTTTAAGAGTCCAGAGTATTAGGACATTTCTGAGAGAAGAGACTTATTAGCGACACTGAAGTTGAGAAATGAGGTCAGGTGAAAGAAGAATATTATTATCATAAAGAAGGATTAAGGGAGATGAGTCTCAGAAGGCTGAAGAAATGTATTTACCATGGAAGGGTCTAGTGTTGAGCTCTGGACAAAGTTTCTCAGTGTCCCCAGAAAATTTAGAATCTCTCTACATGTTTCAGATGTAAGGGAATCATCCATGTTTGAATTTTAGCAATTATTCATATTTTTTTTGTCAACTTGGCACAGGCTAGAGTCATCTAAGAAGAGAGAATGATCAAGCCATGAGGAACAAGCTAGTAAGCAGCACTCTTCCATGGCCTCTGCTTCAGTTCCTGCCTTGAGCTCTTGTGCTGACTTCCTTTAGTGATAAAATGTGAATTGTGAGTTGTAAATGAAAATAAACCCTTTCTTCCCCAAGTTACCTTTGATCATATTGGCCATCACCACAACAGATAGAAAACCAGGACATTGCTTGAGCCTGGGATATTAATCTCTTACTTCTTGTTTCTCCATCAAAAATGTGGTCATTAGGTATTTTGAAATTAAGTTGGAGAATGCATTTATGTTGCCTAACATAAAGTCTCAGCCACTCAGATTTGCTTTCGTTTTGATTTTTGAAAAAGTTTATTTGACTCACTCAAATTTAATTCAATGTAGCACTTAACCTTTAATATTTTAATTTGCTTTTATCATTTTCCTAAAGATAGGATTAACAAATTCTTGTAGCTACAAGAACTATCACTAACCTACAAAAAATAGATAAATAGAATCACAGTAAAACACTTTGAAGGTAAGGCACAATTTGTAGAGATTTACATTAAACCTAAATTCTAATAAGATGTCCCATCAAAATGTAGTATTGATTCATCAATTTTCCCATTGTTAAGAAAATATACATCATAAAGGCCCCCTAAACATGAACACATTCATTTTGGCTCATAGTTGGAGGATACATTTCTGTATACAGGTGAAGGCACAGTAGTAGGAATGTGAGATGGCTGATCACATTTGGACCCAAAGTGAGGAAAGAGAAAGATGAAGGATGACAGCCATTTGTTCCTATTTATTCAATCTAGACCTTAGTCCATTGGATGGTAACTGGCCTTCAGGGTAGATCTTCTCCTACTTAGTTTAATGGTTTCACAAGCACTTCATAGCCAAATCAATAGATATCTCCTAAGTGATTCTCAAATGCAATCAAGTTGATAGTGAAGATCAAGCTTCACACATGGTTTTATCAAAATGTGTTTGCAATTTGCTTTCATAAAGGAAGCCAACAAATGGAATTTAATAGTTCATTTTCAAAGTTGTTCTTTTACCATTAATATGTGTCTTACACATTCCCCATCTCAACAGGACTTCAATTCTGTTATGTCCTGACTCCAAAGGAGTTAATTTTATTAACATAACTAATCTTAGATATTGATTTTTTATAATTTCATTAATCTGAGTGTGGTTCAAGTTCAAATACCTGATCTTTCTTATAATGCAGCTGCTAGGCAGACACAAAAGCCTGAGAAGAATTCACATGGCCTGTCATCTTATATATGCATATCAGAAGGAAAGAGAATGTTCCAACTGGTGAGCCTTTGGGTGAAAATGCCCATTCTAGCCACCACCCTCTTATCATCTAAGGCTCTTCAGATCAGAGTAACTTTTAGCATTAGATAAAGTTCACCGAGTCGAGAGCAATATACTAAAGTTAAGAAAACACTCAACTTCTCCAATATTGTATAGATAATAAAACATTCTGAGGAGAATGCCCATTGCTTACTAATTCTTCCTTAAGGCAACAAAGTTTAGGTAATTAACTTGCTTTTTTTTTTTTTTTGCTTTAGGTATGGAGTGACCTACTTGCCTAGAACAAATAAATAGAGTAATAAATTAAGGAAGACAGCACAGAGTTCCTATGAAACAGGGTATTATGGAAAAATTACCAGTACTGTTTGAAACCAAGTCTTACTTCTGCAATAGTAATACAGGTCTCTTCTTAGGTTGGCACTTTTTCAATCCAGTGGAGCAAGTCTAGTTTTTGAAGCCCTATTGCCATTCCAGCTCATGACTATGACTCTTGACCTCCCTTCCAAACTATTTCTGTTCTGCTGCTCTCCATAATCATAGACCACCAGGCAACATCAAACTTGCATTCAGTTATTTCATTAGAACAACTCTTTACAACCATAACAAGAATTCTAGGGGAAGAAATAGCAGTTTATTGTTGAACTCTATTTTAGTTAGTCATCGAGTGAGTGTATTCCTTCTGTCTTCATATTTCTTATTGTCTGAAGGCACTAGGACGAGAGAGTACACAATCACTTTTTTGTCATTTTCAGATTTGGGTTGAAGCAGAAAAGCAGACATCAAGAAAGAGATCAAATTTCCTGAAAGTTAGATTTACTATTTAATTCACCTTATAGCAACTGCACAACTCTTAAGTCTTAGAGTAGTTAATTTAGCTGTTGTTGCTATAGCAACTACCAATGAACAATACTGCTCTTACTATTCTTCTCTAGATGTATATGGCTTTGAAACTCTGTCTCCTGTCTTTCTGTGTCTCTGTCTCTCTCAGTCTGTTTCCCTTTTTCCTTCCCCTCCCCCCTCTTTCTGTCATTGTCTGTATCTGTCTCTATCACTGTCACCTTTTTTCTACTTATATCCCTTTGATTCCTTTTCATGTCTTATGATTTATGATTCATGATAATAGAGGTTACAAAACTAAAGTTAATTTTCTGAAATTTGTTTTTTAAAAAGTAGAATTCAGATTCTTTTTAAAAAATGTTTTCTTAATAAGCTAAATATCACTACTGAGTCAGAAGACAGATTACAACCTCTTGATATGTATCTAAGATTATATCAGATCAATCATTACCACTCACCTGTTTTCATGTTATTTATCTACAGATTTCAGGCAGAGTAGTATGTGCAGATAATCTCAGTTCTTCCTTGCATGAGATTACCTTTTCCTCTGATATTGGAAAGCAAATTGTTTTCCCACTCAAGAAATGTAGGTGGACACTAAACAAGGCATAAAAAATACCTTGAGAACTCTTTGCTCTTTGGTGTGTAATTAATGAAAGCAACTTTGAGCATTGATGTTTAACAACTTGATAAACTGCTTTTCTGATGAGAACTGAAGCCCCTGCCTATGTTTTTAATATGTGTTTCATAAACTCTGTGGGAATCCACATCTTATTCTCTTACCCATAATATTATATTAGATAGTTATTAATTTATATTTGAAAAGATAAACAGAAATTTCATTAAACATTTACAACAGAAGAGATAAAATTCTAAGAGTGATCCAGTGTTTAAATGAAATATAACATGATGAGCCAGGCTTGCCTCTGTGTGCTTTATAACATATAACTCTAGTATTGTTCTTCTGAAAGTACCAGGCCTGGTAGAGAACTGATGCAGTAAAAAAGAAAAGAGGCAGAGAGCTGTAGCCATCACTCACTCTGCCTTTGCAGCCAGTAAAAGGCAAAAACATGAACAAAAGACTCCCATTCCTTACATTGGACTCCCTTAGAGTTATTCTTGACACTCTGGCTGAAAATTACATTTTATCACAGCAATAAATATTCAACAGGAGGAAAGCTCAAATATTCACAAGATAACTAGCTAGGCAGCAGAGATGATTGACTCTGTCTTCCCATTGGGAGCAGTTTGGGGGAGTTTCCTTTCAATGTCCAGTAATAATAGAAACCCATTTCAGTGAAGTGAAATTAAAAACTACCGAAAAATGTGGCTTTGGATTTGATCCTAGGACATTTTTAAGGCTATAATACTCTACTTAAAATGCCACTGAAACTTACAGCCTCATCTTTATAAAGCAGTTTGCGTTTCAAAGAAAAAATAATTGTCATATGCAAAGAAATCTTTTCTGCAGAACCCACATTCCCAGTTTCTCCACCCAAAATTGTTATCTATGCATTATATATTTCTTTGCCACATAAACACTTATGTTATACACAGGAAGTCATTTCCTTTGCAAGAATATAGTGCTGAACACTGCTCTTTCTTTTGGTCTCAAAGGGGAAAATAGAGAAAATAGAAGCCTGGTTTTCGTTTATACTGACATCCCAAACCTTACTCACAGGCATCTGAAGTCTCTACTCCCTCCATCCAGGCTCTCCTTCATGTAGAGCAGGGGGTTAGGATGGGGGTTCTGTTTGCAGGTTTCTGTAGGTTTTCCCCTGCGATTATTCCACACCTTTTTTAGGTCTCTCTTCCTGGTTTTGCATGGGTATACCTTGGGGAATTGAGTCTCCTGAGACGTGAAAAATATAATCAACAACCAACACAAGATACTTCTCCCAAGGACTTCAATTTCCAGAGACTTCTACCTAGAGTACAGGAACCAACATTAGTTTTTAAAGTTTTTTTTTTTTTGATTGATTAATACATATTGTATGTGTAGGTGCTGCACATACCACAGAGTATATGTGGAGTTCAGAAGGCAAATTTGTGGAATTGGTTGGCTTCTTCAGATTCAGGTGTTCCAGGGATGGAGACTCCAAGCCTTATGTGTGCATAGGAAATGTTTTGCCTCATGAGCAGTCTTGGTGCCCAAGGATCCCAGCTTGAAATGATGATCGTAATAATAAAATGATGATTGCATGTACAACTGTACTGTGGATCCTGTCTGCAAATCATGCTAATGCCAATCACCAAAAAGCTTCCTCCTCTTGAAAAAACACATGCTTCCCACATTCCTTCAGTTTTTACAAATTTACCTCCAAGCCCCTACTTTTCCAAACCAATGGTATTTTATTTCTCCCAATAAAATGTTAAATCAATACATTACTATAACTGCATTGGCTGTTCCCACTGGGTATCATTTACAGATCAGATTGTATCTACACAGGTTGTCAAATATCCCTTGCTTCAGTAATATTTTCCAAGTGCAAGATTTCAAACCCTCAATGACCATCCTCCTTCTGGGATCCAGGCTCTTAGCACTTTCACTTAAATCTGCTCAGTCATTTTTGCAAACACCATGCTAAGCCTTTAGTCAAACTAGTTGTATTCTCCTCAGATGTCTTTCAGCAATTTTAAGTCTCATTAGAGTTTTGTTTGTCATAATTTAGACCTCTCTTGTCATTTTTGTACTCTAAAGATTAATTACAACATCACCCTATTAATGGATCTCCTTTCTGTATCTTGGAGGATTCTCCTGATAAAATTGTATGCATCTAGGTCCTCCCTGGAAGTCTATGGGCTTCTGAAGGAAATTATTATACGCCACAGCATGTATCCCAGCGATCTGAGAGATGGAGGCATTCTCCAGGTGCCAAAATCATTTGCAAGCAATTCTTTTATCTATCTAACATATTTTGCATAATAAAGAAAAAACATTCTCCTCTATAATTTCTCTTAAATGAAGTCAAGCAGGCAAGCATAATAATAGCTTAGCAAGCAGAGCTCTATAGTGGCTGGGGCTGCAGATACACACCCCTCTTCCAATAATGTAGCCAACTACCTGAAAGCCAACCTGCATGGAAATGTTTATTCATTTTGCTCCAAACAACACAATAGGCCTCTCCTCCAGAGACAGTCAGTAAATTCCTCTTTCATGGCCAGTTTCTATTTAGATGTATCCCAAAACCTATCTGGGAATGAGAAACATGGGTCTCATTCAATTTAAATCAGTTTTGTGTTCGTGTACAGTCTTTGCTACATGTGAAGTTTAGTGAGTACCCATATTTACTACCCTATGTTTGTGCATAATTAGGCATACATATTATTAAAATCAGCTGCATCATGGAAAGATGATGCCAAAATGAGCAAAATTTTGTATATATAATCCAAGCTTGTCAATCAAAGCAAAGTTCTGCCCATGCCCTGTTGCTTAGTAACCAATTCCTCTTCCTCCTGGATTCCATATAAAAGAAGCCTCAAACAATAACTTATGTGCTTGGGTACTCTAGCCTAAGTAACTCACTGCTACATATAATGTATCTTGTGCTGTCTCGTTAAATAAAATGTCTTGCTAACTTAGTATATGTGTCAATTATTTTAATCAGATGTCATGAACCTAGAAATACCTTGCTGCTAATGTGACCACCAACAATTTGTGTAGCAAACATGGTTATTATTCACCTAAATCACAAATTTGTTGTTTAAGAGAATCATCTCTCCAATAACATTAAAAAATAAAGGACACACACACTCAGGTAAAAAGTACAGGTGATACTGTAAAGGTAGCATATTATATTCCAATTAGCAAAATTAACTAAACACACTACCACAATTCTGGCATTCCCATGTGACTAAATTGACCAACTTGTAAATGTCGAGCTTTTATATTTTTATTTTTATTATTTTAATTTTATAGGCTTTATTATGAATATAATCTAGCAAATAAATACAAATAGCATGTAATTAAACTAACTAGACCCAATGTCTTACAACTCAGTGAACTTGTACACCATTTGCAATGGAAGCTCTAAGGCTTCACATTAAATTTTACATTTAATATTATAATATTATATAGTAATAATATATAATATTATACTAAATTTTGTGTCCTTATCATCCACCACCCCAAACCCCCTCCATGACAAAATAGAGATAAACAGCTTTACATCCTCTTCCATAGCTTGTCCTTATTCAGTCCGTCCTCATCCCTTAATATTTACTCTTTCTTGTTCTCATTCACTGATGATATACTGTGCCCACCTATACATCCCTTTATATAGAGACATACATTATTAGTTCCTCATAGGAGAGAGGTCATGACATTTCTTTATTCCTGAAGTTGTGTATCCCCAGTTACTAGTATATATTCTAAGTCTATTCACCTTCTTGAAATTTTTGAACTTAATATTTTTTAGTAAAATGAGAACTCCATAGGAGTCCATTTGTTTGTATACTAAATTTTCATTCTCCTTTCATATGTTGATGGAAAATTAGGCTGACTCCAATTCTTTGCTATAGTGAATGAAACAGCAATGAACTTTGGGTGTAAATGTCCCTATTGTAGGGGATAGAAGTTGTCTAGATATGTGCCTAAGAGCAACATTGCTGAGTGACATCATAGTTCTGTTTTTATTTTCATTGTGGGAAATCCTTAAACTGATTTTCCACAGTGACTATATTGATTACATATCCACCAAGCAAATAAGGGTTCCGATCTCTCCAAATCCTTTCCCCACATTTGTTGTCAGATTTGTTGATGAGTGGAGTGAAGTGGTGTCTCAAAGTAGCTTTAATTTTCATATTCCTGATGGCTAGAGATATTAAATGGTTTTTAAGATAGTTTTTGGTTGTTTATACTTTGTTTTTATTTTGATACCTATCTCTTCAGTTCACTTGCCCACTGGTTGATTGGCAGTTTTATTAATTTGTACATTGCTGGATATGCTGGATATTAGCCCCTAGGCTGCAGTGCAGCTCCTGATGATTTGTCCTGGTTTGTGGGCTGTCTGTTTGCTCTGGGGAATTTTCTTTTGCTGTACAGAAACCATTGATTTCCTAGTATTCCCACCTTTTGATCCAGAGTTGGTTCCTGTGATATCAGTGTTTAATTTTAAAAGTTCTTTGAAAAGACCATCCCAACATATTGGAGGATATACTCTGTATTTTCCTTCTAAAAGTTTCAGTGTCTTGAGTTTTAAATAAAGGTCTTTGACCCATTTTGACTTGTTTTTTTTATAAAAGGTGAAAGATAAAAATCTAGTTTCACCTTTGGCAAATAGACATCCAGTTTCTTAGCACTCCTTGTTGAATAGGCTAGTTTGATTTTTATCCCATAATATGTTTTTGTCTTCTTTGTGAAAATTTAACTGAGCGTAGCTTTGCCATTTTATTTCATTCTCCTTTATATTCTATTGATCTTTCTGTCCATTTTTATGTAAGCCCAGCTGTCTTTGTCATTATAGCTCATAGTATAATGTGCTATCTTATAATATAGTAATACCTCTCAGGTTATTCTTACTCTTTAAAATGGTTTTAGCAATTCATGGTCTTTTGTGGCTACATATGAACCTAGACTTTTTTAAATATCTAAGGCATGTGACCTAAGTACAACTGAAAAAAAAAAAAAAAACCTACATTTTTTTTGTGATTCATTGAAGATGTGGTTTATTTAAGCCCATCATACATATTTTTTTCTTCTAAATGTGTAAAATATAAAAGTTAGGAACATGTTTAAATAAATGGGTGAATATCAAGCAAGCCAAAATTCACCACTTTATAAAAAAACATGAGATAATTGCAATGGGAACACCCTGAAGTCAAAGTTTAGCTCAAGTCATCAACATTTTGAGCAAATTATAGGTCTGACGAGCAACAGATCTATGGGTTTCATTCAAGGCTGTGTGAATCCAGACACAGCTCTGCACTTAAGCTTGATGGCTGAAACTGAGATCCAATAGAATCTCACCGAGGGCAGGAATATTCAAAGTGAAAAGATATTTCTAACATTTCATCTGTAAATGGTGCTGATTATAATAATTTTGATGCATTCCCTATCATCCGTAGCTCTATTACATACCCTGATCTGCAAGTTGCTAGGAGAAAATGTCAATTCTTCCCAGTGTAGAGGAAAGGCATGGACTTTGGGATGGCTTGGTAGCTATTGCAGCTCTCTGAGTTTCTCTATTCTCATCTGTACAAACCTTTGCAGCATTCAGAAAAAATTCAATGAGAAAGTAAATGAAAAGTGCCTGTTATTCTATTTGCTCAAATTTAGCGCTCTGAAATGCCAGGCATCTCTTTGTGAATGAAGAGAAATTGACCCTTTAAAAACAATTTTACAAATTATTAGTACTGATTAGGCTTCTAGAGATGCCTTATGTCATACCTTACAAGGAAGATTATGGATTTGAGATGACTTTCCAAAGACAAGACAAAGCAGAAACCTAGCAGATTTTTAAATCCTTTTTCTGACTGAGCATGTTTAACCCTCGCCTAGATTTTGGAGAACCCATCTCAGATAACGCACAGTGCCAAGATTGGCAGAAATACACCCTCAATAGCGTCAGTTCTAGTCTGCTTTAAAGAAGGTGCTGCATCTAAGTGTGCTCTGCCAATGCCCCGGCAATGACGCTAAGATATTAAAGCATGGAGAATAATAGGAGCTATACTTTATGAAATGGGCAATTAATGAAAATTAATTTAACTACATTTCTCATCAAGAGGTTCATATCTCATAACTACATGCAAGTTTGAAACTGTTTTGGCAAATTTCTTCATTTTCTGAAAAGTAAGAACTCTAATTCATTTATGACAGCATGAGTTAATTTTCATTTAATCAGGCAGAATTCAGTTAAGCTTTATCTTAAGCTGGAAAAGAGAAAGCCCACAAGAAATAAATGCACAGCAGAATTTATAAGGAAAAGACTGTGTTTCGATTGACAATCAAATTACTGATCATTGTTTGCCTTTTGGGACTCAGTTGCACTTGTATGTGATCTATATAGGAAAATTCTCTCCTATCTATCTATCTATCTATCTATCTATCTATCTATCTATCTATCTATCTATCTATCCATTCATCTGTCCTTCCTTCCTTCCGTCCTTTGTAAACTTTCCATAGTGTTTTTGCAAAATAACAGCAGTGCGACTGTTCCTCTGAAGTTGTGGATTACTGAATATTCTTTCTACAAAGGTTCTGGCTACAGGTAAGATGGCCCCAGACCAGATGTAGCAAAATATAAGTATAATGCTATTACTTGAAATGTAGAATAAGAAGAATCAGAAGTTTAAGAATGTCTTTAGTTACATAGCTATTTGCAGGACAGCTTGAAATATAAGAAACCATGCACACCTCAAAAACAAACACTGAATAAAGTGGATCATGAAAATATGTCAACTAGGATTGAGAAAAGGGCTCTGTGGTTAAAATGCTTGCCAAAAAGCCTTAGAATTGGGTGTCAAATCTCTAAAGCCCACACTACATAGATCTGGCAACCATGCTACAACTCTAGACTGGGCAATAGCATAATATTAACTTTTTGTTTTAATACTTACTTTTTTGTTTTGTGTGTGAGGGGTCTTAGGAGGTGATCTCAAACATGTGGGATTCAAAAGACAACTTGTGGGATTTAGTTCTTTCCTTTTCTGATGTCAATCAAGGAACCCAACTCAATTTGTCTGGCTTGATGGCAAGTGCCTTTACTAATCATTTTGTATGCCAAATATCAATGCTTAATAAAGAATAAATATACAAAATGTTTTAATTGGCACATTGGAAAAATGCACCTAACTACCTTCACTTCACAGAAGACACACTGAAAACATAATACATATTTATGTTTGTAAAAATCTTAGTTTTGTTATGTGTAGAAAACAGAATGAAAGGTGGAACTCAAGTCGTACTGCTATAGAATCTTAAAAGAAGAAAAGAATGCTTTGATTTTCTCAACTCACTTATTTGTGAAAAACGAAATGTCTTACGAGCTGGAGGGCAAGCCAAACCCAGACACATTTGTCAACAGACTTCTTCTTCTTCTTTTTTTTTTCTGCCATCTTTCTAAAAGCAGCTGCAATACCATATAGAAACATCCATTTTGTCCTTCATCCTAGCATCCTTCCATTGCCCTTCCTGGTAGTGGCACTATCACTGAAAAGTAAAACTCCAGACAGACCAGACAGAGATAATGCCTTCATTTTTTATTTTATATGATGTTCTATGCTAAGATGTGTTGAAAAGGCAGACTCCATCCCGCTGTGCTGAAATAGCATTAGGGAAAAAGGAAAGGGGGGAAAGAGAAGTGAAGTGATTGAAGACAAAGACATGTCATGCATCAGTTACGAAGTGCTGTCTTAAATGATCGCATTTCTGAGTCATTGTCTCCTGGCATTTATAAATTCTAGTTCCTTGAAAATATCCCATGCAGACAACTGCTGCAGATAAAAGCCATTCAGTGCTTAATCACCATTGGCAGTTACTAGGGAAACTTGAGACATATTGACACAGAGAATCAATTAGTAGGGATATTATTATGGAAATCCTTTGTCATTAATTACTTTAACAGCAAATAAAACATGAATTTGTTTGTTCCCAGTGTATAGTCTGAGCATTTACAAAGATTTCTCACTTATTTATGTGCTGGTGTGCCTTCTAATGAACTCATTGGTAGAGAAGCCACAGAAAAACAGAAGTACCAAAGATAGTCTGTTACTTCAAGTAGGAGACAACAGTATTTAAAAGTACTCAACAGAGTAGGTGTTCACCGGACTGCCATGCATTGGAAGAAGCAGATGTATTTCTTTTGATTTTTCCCACCCATGTATGTATATTCTTTGATTTTTCAAGTATATTAGAAATTATTCAGTGAAGTCTTACTTTCTGTGCTATGAAATGAATTTAGTAGAGCCATCCAAATTATTTTGATCATTGGAATAATAGTAAATATTAACAAAAAAATGAAGCTTGATAATATATGAACAATGAGTTTATTTTCTTTTTCTACAGAAGCTTGTGTTGACCATTTAAAACAAATATAGAATGGCAAGGAAGTACAGGTAAGAGACTAGATTTCAAAAAGATGAGAGAAGGCCAACCTGATCAGTACACAGGTAGAAGGGCTGTGACTCAGACACAGACAAACACACTCACACATACACACAATGTATATAAAAGTTAAATAAAGGATGCAAGTTGAAAGTTAAAACTAAATTCATGGCCAGTTCATATTTGAGTGGTTTCAGAGGCAAGTTAATTAAAATTTATAACTGTTCTAATAATGGTATGTTTACAATACATTCAAAAAAGAAGATGTTCACTTATTCCTTGCTACTTCAAAATTGTATCAATCAAAAATCTAAAATTATGAATTTCTGAATGAATGAGATTCATTCTTAAGCAATAAGAATGTGAAATCAGAAGAAAAAATTATGAAAGAGTAAGTGAGGAGTGAATTCAGAATCAAAATTCATATTCAGATTTTCACCACTATATACAGAATTAGGGCACTATTAATAAAATACACATTCCATTAACCTATATACACACACAGTCACATGTAGACATAAACGTACATGCATACATGAGCATATCATAAATATCTATCTGAAGACAAACTCACAGAGATCCATTGGTTTGTCTGATAGATCTACCTATCTGTCTGTCTGTTACCTATCTATTTATAATACAAATATATATACATACATACATCTATGTAACTTAAATCTGTGTTATATACCCAGAAATCTCTAAGGCAACATGCAATAGAGATGCTGAACATATCTCTATTTCTTTACTATTCACAATAATTACAAAATGGAACCGTTTTAGTTGGCTATCAACAGATGCATTGATAACAATAATGTAGCAAATATAAAAAGTGGATTTTATTTTACTTCCTAAGTATTCCCTAATTTTCCTAGGCATTAACTGAAGATAAATATTCAAACACATGAATCTATGTCCAATATTTCATATTTAAACCACAGCACCATTTTTTGATATGTGGAAGCCTCAGAACAGAACCCTTTTGAGGCTGAGTCACAGCTGCATATTGGAGTTACCTAAAGCTTTTGAGTCTAGCCTCTTTAATTTAGCATAGTGCACTGACTCTCTCTGTTTGTCTTATTGAAGTGTATTGTGTTCGACATGGTTTATCATCCTCTAACAGAATTAAAAAAAATTTTACTTTCAATTATGACCAAAGCCATACTATAACATTTGAAATGAAAAAAAATCAACATTTTAGGAAAATGAATGGAACTGAAGAACATTATATTGAAAATATAATAATCCACACTCAGAAAACATAAATCCTGTTTTATCTCATATGCACTATTTACATTTTAAATGATCCTTAATATTTTAAATATAGATGATTTTTGTAATATTAACTTTACCTTATGATCTCATTCAAAATTCCAAGAACTACTAAAATTCCACACTGCTACTTTATTGCCTTGTAGGCTAAGACACTGTATGTTAGGCACAGAGGGCAAGAAAGGCACTCCTCACACAGTGTCTCAAGACTGTGAATAAAAAAGAAATTGGGAACGATTATGATGAGGAAGAGGAGGTAGAGGAGGTGGAATGGAAGGAAGGAGAAGAAGATGAGGAAGAGGAGGAGGAGGGAGAGAAAGTAGAGGAAGAGGAAAAGGGGTATGGGAAGGAAGTAAAAGAGAAGAAAAAAGCAAACACTGCTGGGTGTCCTGTATCTACAAAGAAGGAGCCTGGGTAGCCCATGTAATAGATGCAGTTGCTCTTGGTAATATAGTTGTTTCCTATGTACTCGTACACAGATAATCACATGTATATTTTGTACGGTAACTGACCCTGAGTTACTTTTATTAAGTGAATATGTCTGTTCCAAACTTGCCCCAAATTGCCTCAGAGTAAGCAAGCAGTCTCGGCACCTGGACTGTTAGATGCACAGAGCTCACTGATTGCTTTATAATTCTTAAGAGTCATGCTGCGTACAGTTTTCTAACAGGAGGCGTGTTGTCTGAGAAGGATATGTATTGGCGTTGGCTGATTTTTTTTCACTTTTGACTGTCAACCCATAGGGAGTAAACATACAATACAATAAAAATGTTTATAGTCTATGAGATATGAAGAATATAAATTCTACGTGTCTGTGCAATTTTCATACACTGCATTCCCTACAGGAAAGCGAAACTGAAAGATGGGTCATAGGTCATTCATGATACAGTTCCTTTGAGAATTCTTTCTTTTTTTTTTTTTAATTTTTTTTATTGGATATTTTATTTATGTTTCAGATGTTATTCCCTTACCCCATTCCCACCCCCTGCCCAGGAACCCCCTATCCAATTCCCCCTCCTCCAGCTTCTATGAGGATGTGCTCCCACCTACTCCACCCCTCACCTCCCACCCTTGAATTCCCTGACACAAGTGTCCAGCTTTCATGGGACCAAGGATCTCCTCTCCCACCTATGCCCGACTGGGCCATCCTCCCTCACATATACAGCTGGATCCATAGGTCCCGAGAATTATTTTCTGGTCCAACAAACCTCTTGGTCTGCTGTTCTGAAGCAGATATTTAGCAAAAACAACCATAACCAACATAACGTGTAGAAGTGAGGGCCAACCTCCTTGATGTGCTCTTAAAGATTCACCCTGCCTGCTGATCTCATTGATCATCCATCCTCACATAACTTCCTTCAGCAAGATAAAAGTGAGCACCTCTTTCCTAAAAGGAAAGTGTTACCCTTATTTCACTAGAAAAATCCTGTCTGATAACAATGAGCCTTGAAAACAACGTCTGAGAATAGACTCTGTAGTCATACAACTTTACTACAGTATTAATAAGATGAATACTTACTGGTAACGATGGAAATGTAAGAATATTTAGCCCAAATAAAATCAAATCCATAGAACCATTGCTTATTAATCATGTCCTCATGGTAGATAGATAGAGTTTATTATATGAGTCATCGGAAAGTGTATAATGTAGAAGAAGACATTGGTCTCTCTCATTCACACATGCAATTCTTTCACTTACTACTTATAAACATACTACTTATAAATGTAGCCATTATTCCCAGTTAAATTATGAATTTCATCTTTTATACACACAGATACATTGTAGTAAAGACTGTAATCATACAAGTGGAAGTCTTTCCACAAGGATATATTATAAGGGTTGGTGTTTAATAGAAAATATCAACTCACAATAAGACTTTGGAAGTTTTATTATTATCCATCCTGATTCAGCAGTTGGCATGTTCTATACACCCACCTTTGTACTTCCAAGTATGTTCTAACTATACTGCTTTTCCTAAGTTCCTAAACAAATCTGAAATCCATAGAAAGAGAGTCCACTCTACCACATGCCCTATATGCTACACATACAAGGCTGCCCTAAACAGTGCATGAAATGACTCGATCTTTCCCAGGGAGTAGAATTTATGCTGCTGCTTGCATTTAATGGATCTACAAGGCAGAGTGAAGTGGAGCCTGCTGAGAACAGCCTGATGAGTGATCATTGGCGATTTGGTGCTCAGCAGCTGCCTGCTGACAATGGCAGCTTGTCCCTGCTCAGCTGTAACTCACTAAACTCTCATGGTCCCAAAGGGATGGGGAACCATTGAAGGAAATGACTAAAGGGAACATGGGAACCTAAAAAGAAAAAGAGAGAGAACATAAAGTTAAGCAGTTGGAAACAAGAAAGAAAATTATGAGCATGTATAAACAGAAAAAAAAAAATAGAAACACAAAAATTAGGGTGATGTAACAGATGGATTGCCATCCACACACCATGGATATATTCTAACTCTTTCTAGCTGAAAGACACTGGAATATAACTAAGTTGATTTAAGCCTTGTTTTCCTCCTATGGAAGAATACCCATGGAAGAGTTAGTGTAAGAATTGAAGGAACTGAAGGGAATGTCAAGCCCATAGAAAGACCAACATGCCAACTAACTCAGACCCTCGGAGCTCCCAGAGACTGAGCCACCAACCAACGAGCATCCATGGAGTGGTCTGAGGCCCCCCAACACATATATAGCAGAAGACTGCCTTTTCTGGCCTCAGTGGGAGAAGATGCCCTAATCCTGTAGAGATTTGATGCATCAGAGTGGGGTAATGCCTGAGAAGGAACTACCCTCTCAGAGGCAAAAGGGACGGGGAATAGAAGACCAATTCTGCAAAGTGGGACCAGGAGTCTGGGCAGCATTTGGGATATAAATAAATATAATAATTAATAATAAAAATAAAATAAAATAGTCTGGTCTCCATATGAGGAAAAACATAGTCTCAGGGATTAAATAATAAATGCCAGAGGCAGGACAGAATGTTGAAACCAAGCTTATCTCACTACAAAACTCAAGATATATTTTTTTTTATAAACTATGCTGTCTTCCCCTGTGTTCTTATATCAATCAAAAAGAGTCATTTTTTGATAACAAACAATCCAAAAATATCACTATGAATCACAAGAATGACAGGCCTATTTTTCTAGAAGTCCTACACACAAAGTTTGTAGCAACTAGCTAGCCTCTGTACTTTGGAAAAGTTGAATGTGTAAGGGAGATTTTTCTATAAAACTGATACATCTATTAAAATCTATTTATTAAAATATAAATACAACCAGGAGCATGTGGTCTCAGTCAGACTAACATATGCCTATATTCCCCATCCTTGGCTTAAAATAACCTACTGAAAAGCATTTTTAAAAATTGCCTCTGTGCTAAACATTTCTGAACATTTTTCCTTGCCATTCTCTCCAAAATGTTACAGTATAACACCCACTCAAGTAGGACTTTTATATTTTCCATGTGGAGGTTCCTCAAAAAGCTAGAAATAGGTCTACCAGACGGCCAAGTTATACAACTTCTGGGCATATTCCCAAAAGACTCTATATCCAACTAAAGAGACACATGCTCATCCGTGTTAATTGCTGTTCTAGTCACAGTAACTGAGGAATGGAAAGGGTCCAAATGTCTATCAAATGATGAATGGATGATGAAAATATGGTACATTTACATAATGGAATATTTAGTTTAATAAATGAAATTAGGGAATTCACAAATTAGTGGACAGAGCTAGAAATAAATATTCTCAATGAGGTAATATAAACACAGAAAGATTAAATTCCTTATGCACACTATCTCATCTGGATGCTATCTTTGAAGCTTTAGATAATTATGTTTAAATGGGAGTGTGTGTAATGTAATATGTATGTGATTTAATATTTACTGAAGGATGTGTCTAAGTTATATGTAGCTACTACATCATTTTGTAGAAGGGATTTGAACAACTGATGATTCTGGTACCCGCTGAGCTTCTTAAAAATAAGGCCCTATTAATTAATATTAAGGTAATTGTAGTTCTTGGGACTATTGCAGAGCCTTCTGGAAGGAGAGCTTTGACATCTGGAGTGACAGTTTCATGGTGGAGATACATTTGTATCTAAACAATAAAGTAAACTGAGAACTCACTACTATGAATGGAAAGTAAATGGTGTCCCCTTCGAAGGTTATTTTCCATAGCTTTTGCTATGATTGAAACTTATTGGTTTTTGGTAAGCAGGATCAGGGTATCATTGTCAAAAAATTCTGCACACATATACATGGAATGGTTTCAGAGGCTGTACACATCAGCAGTGAAAAGCTGAGCAGGCTTTTTTAGGAGGGCAATTTGTACAGTCTTCCCATAAGAAAAAGGCTAAAATATTTGTGAGCTCTATTCTCCGTGAAATCTTCTAATGCATGTTTGAGATTCTAGCCAATTAATATTCACATTTCCCCATGCCATACATAACAATCATTAGAAAGTTAAGAATGGATTTGGTTGTTACCCATTTAATTTAACCAGGGTTAGTATGAATGGGAGGAATGTAAAAAATAGTATAAGGAGAGAATAACCAGAATGTATCATATACGTTTTTAAAAACTGTCAAATAGAGCACTTAATAAAAGAGATACAGCTTAGCCATTAAGACTGTTTACTGCTCTTTCAGGGAACTCAAATTCACAGCTCCCAACTTTCTGTAACTGCAGCCCCTAAGGAGTTCTCATGATCACAGAGACATATTTACCATCTCTTCTTACCCTCTGTATCAATATCTATACACATATAAAAATAAAAATAAATTAATAGAAGTTGAGATGGAGTTTTAGAGCAAAATAATTGACTTGAAATACTAAAAATCAGTTTATTTTCAAGGAGTACAGTGGTTGTAGGTAGTTTTATATAGAAAAAAAGGTGAAGCTAATATTTTTATTATTGCTAATTTTAGCCCTAGAGTAGAGTCATAAACAAAAGACATCAATTCATATTGTCATGCAACGCATATTTTGTTAGAAAATTATCTTCCTGATCATCTCTTTCCTTAGAGCCTTCTTTTGGCCAATAAAGCTTATATTTAATGAAATGATAGTGGAAAAAACATGAAGAATTCATCCAGTTTTTTCCACCCCTTTATTGTCTACTGGTGAATGATCTATTTTGTCTTGTTTTGAAGGAAGATAAAACTTTACATTAGGAATAGCCATTTATATTTTGAATCTAGTGGAAAATGAAAAATCATTAAGAAAGTGCAGGTTACAGTGTGGCTATGAACAATGGATTAATACACCCAAATTCATCTCGAGGAGGCAATGCTATTACATGGCACATATCATTATGAGGAAAAACAACTAATCGATGAACATAAATCCTCCATAGTCTTCATAATGTACTTGAAAATAGGTCTGGGGACCATTGAACAAAATGGAGAAAAATAAATCAGGAGGGAAGCTCTGCAATGGAGCTATTTAACAACATGGCAGGGTAAATTCTGTCCATTGAATGTTCAACTCAGTAGAGTATTTATGTGTTTATGATGTTATTGACCACAGTAGCCAGGGTATAACACCCACACAAAAGAGGAATCGTATGAACATACTTCTAGCCTATACCTACCACTCATGATTGAACAAGTTTCTATCACCTCTAAGCTTCATGCACTTAAACTGACATTCAAATAACATTAACTTACAGGTTTCTGAGTCTAAAAAAAAATGTTGAGGGAAAAATAACCTCAGTTTTCAAGACTCTAAGGAATGAAGACAGTCAGGATATGTAACATAAACCTTTCAGAAGTTCTGCTTGCTTTCCCTCTTTAATAAAACTCATTTCTAAAACTCACTTTGGAAATTTATGTCTGGATATTGTGAGATGAGGGACCTAGAAGTCATTGGTCCAGGAAGGTTTGGGTGGCCACTGATTGTGTTCACTCTTACCACTGAGTCACCCTAATAGGAAATAAAATTTCTCCTTGTGGTTCAAGGACTGCCTGCTTTTACCATGCTTAACTAGCATATAAAATATAACTGTATGCATATGAAGACATATCATGCAATAGAAAGAAAAACGTATATCATTGGAAGGAATAAGAGACATCAAACATGGGGCAGAAATCCAGTTGAATTTGTGTGAGATATCTGTTCAATGCCACCCTGATTGCAATGTAGATGCACATGGCAATGCTCATAATAATATGTTCTCACTTCCTTGTATTCTCATGATGACTGAATGTGATCTAACAGATCAAGCTACACCTTATTACCTGACCCTCTGTCTCCCAAATATATTGTCCCCTCACTATACCTACCATCCAGATGACATACTACTCTCCAGTCTTCATGATATTCCGTGCTCAAATGCTTCCCCATTAAATTGGGGAATAATAAAACATATGCACGTGTGTCTGCTTTCCCCCACCTGTTCTGAAGAGAATAAACTATTTCCCTTTGGGATACAAAAAGAAAATAGAGGGAAAAATGAAAAAAAAAAAAAAGCCCTATAATATCCCTTTTGGAGTTTTCCTGTTAAAAGCACTGTGACATTTGAAGTTTACTTCTCAAGGGGCATTAACAATTAGAGTGTGACAAAAAGGCAAAGAATTGCCTCTCTCTTTTCTGTCTCCAAAGTTTCTAGAAGGAGATAATGTTAGTACCTATGCATTTTAAAGAATGGAGTTCTACATTCAACAATGAGATACAGAACCCTTTAAGAGACTAATGTAATGGGGTCTTAACCTGGATTCTTTCTATTACCAACAATTTGAATGTCAATATGCTCTGTGCCTGTGGCTGCCTGGGGAGGCTTTTGAGCACCTAGACTTCTATTTGTGGTCGTTATTTTTATGTTCCTCACCAACACTTTTCACAAGATTTGTGCCTGCAGATGGCCGAATTTGCACGTTGAGATAGTTTCTTTATGCTGATGGTAATAAAAATGTGAAAGTAATTTCTAATACAGTGTTGCTTGTCTTTCCTTTTATTCAAGATTAAAATAAAAGCAAGGAAAAGAGGAAAGAAAGAGAGAAAGGAGAAAGGAAGGGGATAGGATCAAAAGAAAGGGGAGTCCAATGATTATCTACAAAAATCTTTATCAGTTGGATCTTCCTCCTTGCAGTGTGTAAAATATTGTGAATTGCTTAAAGGCCAACTTGACATGGACATGGTGTATTAAATAACAAAGTATTCTTAGGACTTTTCATATCCATTGCATATTTGGGGTTTATAGTGGTTAATCTTGAGTGTTAACTTGAAGGAATTTAGAATGTGTGCATAATGAAAATACTCTACCATTGTAATTTTCTTTCTGTGTAGACAAATTTATTAATGCTCCCCCCACAAACTGTTTTTAACGCTTCATGTTTTAGTGTAAGAAGACTTCCCTTTCAATGGTTTTCTGGGGGACTCTCGGGGCACTTTATTCAGTGGCCACAGGTGGTAAGTGAGTGGGTGACAGCTATGGATGTGTTTGGATCATCAACTGTTCCTTAGATTCTCTTTAATCCTAAGAAGTGTGAAATCCCTTCTCTTCCTGAGACTAACTTCTGTGAGTAAAATGTGCATATATTTTGCATTACTTAGACAATTCCAAGCTTATGATTCTGTATCTGTATTCAAAATTTATTTTGGACTTTTTTTCTCATAGAAATTTTGTTTACAACAGAATGAGAATAAACCAATGGAGAGTGGTGAGAATTCTTGGTGGCTTCTTAAGCTCCTATCATGATATTCCTGTGCCAAGGATGAATACAAATAGAGAGATTTCCCAGTTAACAGAGTTAAAAACTGAAAAGAGAACAATGGTCAGAACCATCTCTTCAGCAGATCTTCCAGATGAAAGTAACTGTTTTCTCATTTTAATTCATGAATGAATTCACTCATTCATGAATTAAAATTAATTCATTTTAAATAATTAATGTAGAAGCATATCCTAACGTGCACATATAGGGACAAACAACCTCTACTGATAACCTTACCACATACTTGCTGATCTACCATTCAGTTGATTCACAGAACTTCTGCAATCTGTGAGATGTACAAATTCAATCAGGCTGCCAACTGCAGTGCCCAATAGAGAACCGAGACACTATGGATAGGATGAAATATACATGAAAATGAGATGAATATTCTATGGTGGTTTGAATAAGAATGGCTTCCATAGGCTCATGCATGTGAATGAGGCTAGTCATCAAAGAGTAGAAATGTTTGAAAGAATTAGAAGGAATAAGAAATGTGGCTTTGTTGGAGAAAATGTGTCATTGAGGGTGAGTGGACTTTGAGGCTTCAAAAAGCCCACACCAGCTAGGCATGGTGATGTACATCTTTAATCCTAGCACTCAGGAGGTAGAAGCAGGCACATCTCTTTGAATTTGAAGCTAACCTTCTCTAAATAGTGAGATAAAGGACATCTAGGGCTATATAGAGACGCCTTACCTCAAAAACAACAACAAAAAGGTCCCATTGTCTTTCTCTCCCTATTGTCTGTAGTTCAGGATCTAAAGCTCTCAGTTCCAGGACTATTGTATTGCTGCCTGCATGCCATCATGCTTCCTACTAATATATTAATGGAATAATGGGATAATGGAATCATAAGCAAGCCCCCAATTAAGTGCTTTTTAAAAAACAAAATAAGTATTGCCTTGGTCATGCATGGTATCTTCTCTTCACTAAAATAGAACAATGACCCAAACAGAGTCCAATTACAGATATAAATTAAACAATATTGTTTTTGCTATGTGGTGAATCACAATTGTTAAATTTGTTATGTTACTTGATAACCCGTTAACTTTAAAAGGTTAAGAATCTTACAAAAATGTAGTCACTGGAAAAGTACTACTGTATCAGTTGCTTTTCTCAGTAAGATCATAGAAGATCCTGAGGAGATATATTTTGGCTCACAGTGTGTGGTTACAGTCCATTGAGATGACAGAGAAGCGATGCCTACAAAGGATTGGATCAACATATCTGTTTATTGGCTTGCTTTCCTTGGCTCTTTCAGCCTGGTGTTTTTAAACAACTCAGAAACATCAGCTCAGAAGTACCAGTTTGCATCAAGCAAGTCAAGCACTTGGTCAATACAAAAAAATAAATAAATAAAAAAAAAAAATTGGGGGTTGGGGTGGGGAGATACTGGGCCTAGCAAGGCCTTGGTAGAGGTAGAAAGACATGGTTCCAGGTTCTCACCGTGGAACAAGGCCAACAGGGCATGAGTGTTAATGACTGCTGTGGCATAAGGCTTGTTTGTATAATAATGCATATATTTTACATTCCTTCTTCAAGGAATGTCTTCTCTGTTAATGTTAATGACTCCATGATAACCAGAGACAACAGGTGGTGAAGGTGGGGCTAATGACTCAGCAACATGGCTGTGGAAAAGGACTCTGAAAACATGAATTCAAAAATATATAATTTCTCAACTATTCAAAATATAAGCATGCAATATAAATCATATGAGGGGCTTTGTGAATCTAAAGGAACAAAAGTAGCTGTACTGTGAGCCAACTTATCAGAAAGATATTAAGGATGGAGATGGAGAATTTAGGGAGTGGTGATCACAGGAGATCCCACCCACCTAAGTTTTTTGTTTGTGCTTACTTACAAAGGCAGAAAGATTCCTGAGTTCATCAGTCTGGGAAAGAACAGGGTTAGGTCTGAACTAGGTAGAAATGGTAATTTCAGGACCCAGCTATCTTATCTTTGTGCTTAACAGAGAAAGGCAGATCTCTGAATTCTTTTGCAATGTTAAAAAAAAAAAAAAAAAAAAAAAAAAAAAAAAAAAAAGTGTGTGCCTGCTGTCTCCTAAGAAACAAGAGGCTGGGGTCTTTGACTCATAGGATAATCATAAAGGAAACTGAAGTAAATGACTAGATTGATATGTAAAATAAAATGTTAGGCTTGTGATCTGTAAGAGATGAGCTATCCAGAGAATTTGTAGAAATTGTATCCAGAAATTGTAGAGTAGCAAGAGAGAACTGCTTGGAGAACTGTCTATAGCAAGAGAGAGAGAGGTGGGGGAGGGAATAGAGAGAAAAGCAGAATAGAGAGAGAAACTAATCTGGAATGCTGTCTCTAGCAGAACATAGGCTGCCAGCTTAGACCCAGGATTTGACTCAAGTAACTTGTTTTCTCTGCTCCCAGACTCCTCTTCTCTCAGAATCCCTCTCTAAATCAAGGCTGTTCTTTGGCAATACACATAAAGTTAATAGTTTTGACCATGTTAGTGAAGAGGTCAGCTCAAGTCTCTCTGGATAGGAGAGGATAATTAACATTCCTCAGACCACAAGAGGAGGGAACACATCTGTGGGTGGGGAAGGCCCAGAGCATGTAGACACATTCCTAAGGACCAACCTACCCTTGCCACCTACAGACAAAGGAAGTCCTTGCTACCTTATTCCCTAAAGACCAATCATTTAAAAAGTCACACTATTCTGCCAATCACATTGTGCCTAATGGCTACTGCCCTAAAAACTGTATAAAAACTGGCCAAATGGGCTGCCCAGGGTCGTCACCTCTCCTTGGGGTAGAGGACAACCTCAATGTGTTAGAACAATAAATTCCTCTTGCTTTTTACATCAATTCCTGGCTCCATGTGGTTCACTCAAGGGGTCCATGGTAAGCTAAGACTCTCTAGAGTCTTATATAAGGTATGAGATATCAAACTGTGAATTAAACTGTATGTTACATATCTGGTGAAATGACTCATGAGAATATGGTGCTTGATGCATATGAGTGAGAAGGAGCATCTTTATGAGTGAGAAGGAGTTTGAATCTTTAAAACTCATATTAAAAAAAAAAAGTATGTGTAGTGTCAGAGACAAGAGAAACCTCAGGTAAAATGCCTAGCCAGACTAGCCAGAATCTATGACCTCTGGGTTTAGCAAAAGATATCAACAGCTGTCATTGACTTTGACTCTCTCAAACAAACTCACATATATATGTGCTTATACATAGGTTAGTATGCATGTATACATACTGCATACATGCAAAATAAGTATATATATATATTCCACGTATGATTGATTGAATGGTCAAAATCTCTGTCTCTTTCTTCTCACACACACATTTACAAATGTTAGAGGTAGCTGAATTATAAGGTGCTGCAGTAATGATAATGCCAAGGTGGCCTTCAAGTCACACAGAGAAAACAAATTACAAAAGATAATTTCAGCACTTGGGAAAGTAGTTTTCTAGTTTTGCTACCAAATTTGAGTTTTAGAAAATATATACCTTTGGAAAAAGAATACTTTTAAACTCATCTAAATGTTTTCCAGTGACTAACTTTTATAAAGTCAAGAAAATTCTCTTTACATTTTCTTCCATGTCAGTTTGGAGCCTTAAAGGATCGAATAAATAGAGACACACATACAAATTAACTTGGGAGGTTTAGCAAACGAGAACAATAAGAACATTAATTACAAGCCTAAAATCTCTAAGATTTTTTATTACCTAAGCAAAGGATGAGTAGAAAAAAAAGGGGAAAGAAGAACACATAGTCATTTACTGAAGTTTAATTACCCTGAACTTGTATATGGAAGGTTTGAAATACTGTAACAGGAATGGAGTAGGGTTTGCTTCTATTTTAATTGAATTAATATATACTCTGAATAAGGAAGATAAATATTTATTCTGAATAACAGAGATGAAATTAATAAGGACTGTCATTTTGCTATTTTTCAATATAGCTTTGATATAAATGAATAATGTATGAATACAATGATATTTAATATGGTATTTCTTAGAGAAAAAAGGACTGGACACAGAATTTCATTAACTATACAGAGACTTAGCTTGAATTGTTTATGAAAAATCTACAGGAATACAAATAAAATAGACTAGTCAACATTTATTAAATCTTGTTTTGGTCTTTTCAGGCATCTCTGAGCAGAGATAATTAGGTTTTAAATTAAGGACTATTTTAGGCAGTCAATTGAAAGAATCATAAAATTCAATATCTGCCCATTATTAATGCAGCTCCAGGGAACACTAGCACTTATGCCAAAACAATGAAGTATAATCACTTCATGTTATTACATCATGTTAAAGCTATTTTCTTGTAAACAAACACATGAGTAATATGACATTAAAACAAACGTAGGACACTAGCCCTTCATGTACAGCAAAAGATAAGTTTGCTTTTTATGTTTATGTATTTTCTATATGTTTTCAAATGACTCTATGCATTTAAATTTTTAAATTTTAGAGTAGCTTATGAATAGAATTGTCATATAAATCCAAGAACATAATGAAAGCAATAAAGGGTAAATTTTTAAATATGCTTGGTTTTCTTTAGTAGTTTTATTGTCTCCTGATTTGAATAATTTAATACTGTCTCTTTCCTTTGTGAGAACTTTTGTGATCCAGCTGTGTAAGAGAATTTAGGAGAAAAGTATTAAAACTCCTGCTTTGACAGATATTCTAAAGTTGTGTTCCATTCTACTTGGTTCCTTTGTAAATTTTGCAAAGATTCTGAATTTAAGTAACAAAAAGGAATCTATTTGACTCCTGAAGCCTCCAAAGGATCATGGTTTAACTTAGTATGTGTTAAAAACTCAGGTGAGGATGGTTGTATTTTGACATGCTCATGAACACTGGGTTCTATGACAACAGCACTTTCAAAGGACTGAATGATGCAGGAATGTGGGCTCAGCTAGGAAATCCTAGATTTCAGTTTCTACAAAGACATTGACTTAATGACTTGTTAAGTCTAGAGAGCTAACGTAAGAATGGGTAATGAAGCTGCAGTGTCTTAGTAAGGTTGAGAGCACATAACAGATTCACCAAAACGTGAAATAGAGCAATTGTTCTCATTTGTAATGACCTAAACCCAGCCTGGCTAGGAGCTACCAGGAAGGAATTTCCAAACACATCTTACTGTTAACAGAAAAAGAACTGACAGCATATCTGTGTTGGATTGGATGAAATTGTCAACCCCTCATATGCTCTTGTATTGGGATACTTGGTTCCATTTGGTGGAATTGGTTTTGGAAGGTTTAGGAGGTGTGGCCTTGTTGAAGGAGGTACATCATTAGGGGTATCAAGATAGCACTCTCTTCCTCCTGTTTTTAAATTGAGACATGAGCTCTCAGCTACTGCTCCAGAGCACTACATGCCTGATGCCATGCTGTCCACTGTCTGAGCCATGGACTCTGTCTAACCCTATGGATGGAAATACATGTGTTCTTTCATAAAACTTGCTTTGCCTGGTGTTTTGTTACAGCAATTGAAAAATGACAAAGTCAACATCCAACAAAATGCAGTCCCAAAGGGCCACAACTAGTGGCTTTCTTTATCTTCTAATCCAACACTGATGAGAAGCAGGACTTTCTGAATGCCTGTGGGCTGCTGAGAGTAAAAGAGAAGCTTGGCAGTGTGAGAAAGACTGCTCCCAGATGACACATAGGAGAGGTTGTGATCTTCTAAAAGAGGAATCTGGAAATCTGCTTAGCTCCGTTGTTACGTGAAACATTGTTTGGAGGACTAGGTAAAGCAATGCCTAGGGAAAAAAGGAGGAAACAAATAACTGAAAACTTTACAAATTGTAAAAGAAGTAAAAGTCTCTCATTTAATAGATGAAATTATATGTATATGTAGAAAATTTCATACAAAAACTCCTACAACTAATAAAGAAAGCCAGAAAGTTTGCAATATATATATTTTAGCACTCAAAGTCTTCTGTCTATTAACAAGACACTATCCTAAAAGGAGAATTTAGACAATTTTATTAATGATAACATCAAAATGAATAAAAAATTAAGACTAATAATTACCAGGAGAGCAACATATCTATATCTTATAAATTATAAGTTTCTAAAATAAATTAAGGATTAGATGCATAGATGAAAATATATACAATGCATATGAAATGATTTATATAACATTAAAATGACTGTATCATACTAAGATGTATTGCAGGAAGAAAAATTTCAAAAGCACATTATACAATGTGTATGACATTACTACTGCCACTGCTGCTACACTGTACACTGAAAATTTTTGTTTTATTGTGTGTAAAACCCTAAGTATTTTTGTTGGTATATTTCAAAATATTTTCTAAGCCAGGAACCAAAATCACTTATTATCTCCTAAGAAAAAAGTTATAAAATGAATGTAGAAATCAAACCTCATAAATCCACAAAGATATTTTGATATTATCTATTTTCTTTATAAACATCACCACCCCATTTCTGTTATTTTATGTTATTTATTTCTGTTATAACCAGTCACTTCATTTATTTTATTCCATATAATTGACAAATATTTAGGAAACATTTTAATATACTTGAGCACAAATAGGAAATAATAATTGAAACTAATAGCAAGTAACACAGAAATAGGTAATAGTGGAGATGTGAGATTATGAAGCCCAATATACATTAAGAAGAAAATCTGTGAGGGCAAATATTCCCTCACAAACTAATGATATTGTTATGTACAAGAACAGAAATAATAATTTTATAAAACAAATCCTTATATCTATAAGGCCTTTACAAACCTAGGAAAACATGTATTTAATATTTTGGATAATTCAGTAGCATAGAAACTGAATACATATAACAATATTTGAAATCTATCTAAAGATTTGTATAACTTCAATACTTTATCAGAAGAACTATGTTTTAAATGACAAATGATTCAATCATTTTAGAAAGGTATCAAGGGAAATTTTTTATATAAATTAGAAAATAACCCCTGTTGGATAGGACAAGTTGATAATGATAATAAGGATAAGGAAAGTTCGTAAGGATAGTAGTTCACAGTGAAATAGAAATCCGAGACTAGAAGAGTGATCTCAAACTATCCTACTATACAGAAGACATTTTGGATCATTTTATGTTTATTCCAAACATTTGATTTAAATAATTTCTCTTCTCTGGAAATCTCAACTCAAATTTGTATCAAACCCATTTTAATAGAACTACTGGAAGTTTAGTTGTTCTTAAATGACCAAGGGTTAGCAATTCTTGCGGTAACTCTGAATCAACAGGCATCTCCACCCTTGGCATTGCAATCCATTTTGACCATGACTGACTTCCTTTCAAAAAGATTTTTCACCACCTGCTGTTGAGAAAGATGAAGGTCATGAAAAAAGTCATAATCAGTGATAATAACTTTGATGTCAGGTTTTGGTTTAAAGGAAAGTCATTTTATCTTCTCTGCCATTGAGCAGGGCATTCATCCAAGAGTGACCATTACCTCTATCAGTCAGTGTGTTCCACTGTCAAATCTGAGGGCTATGTCTTTCGAGAAGGCAGTGAGGAAGCATGAGTTAGGAGGCTCTTTTAGCAGCAAATAAAAGAAAATCCATGTGAAAGTGGCCCATAATTGAAATGATGACTTAATATGTTTCATGGGGGCAATTTCTGAAACAGTTCATGGACTGGCTAGCAAGGTGTGGCCGGAGAAATCACACTTAACAACTTTGATGTAGTTGCTTTTGCCATTTCCTTCAGGTTCTTCTCAGTGACCCTTATTTCACAGTAGAAAGGAGTCAACTCTAGGTATAAGAGATATAACGTCCGATGGAAGATGGAAGGTAAGAAAATAGGAAGGAAGAGAGGAAGGAAAAAGAGAAAGGGTCTCAGTTTACATCAATAAATATGTGAATAAAGCAAGATGAAAGAAACAACAAAACAAGCAAAACAAAGATTAATACATCATTCACAGATAAATGCACAAAGGAGCAGCTTAAGAACTTGGCTCAATCCCAATTCACTGTAGTCATGACAACATGTTACAAACAAAAGGAGTTCATGCTCAGTACAGGGCAATCTTTGCAATGATCACATGTGCCACTCCATAACTTGTATCATGTTCACTATGGAAGCTGTTGTATTTAGAGGGAAAAGTTAAGCAACAATAAGATAATGCTCTTTGGGCTTCGTGTATTAGTATGAAAGAGTTATTAGTCAATTGCAAGATATATAAACTCAAGCAGAGAATTAACATATTTTTCCAAATCTGAGAATTAATTACGAATTATTCATATGATAAGAGACAGCAGGCATATGTGAGTAAAAGACAAAAAAATACGTGAGGGTAGTATAAGCAATTTTATTTTTTCTAGTTTCAGTTTTGATATATTTTTAATATCCATAATTAATTCTTATTTAAACATGCAAATATTGCTATATTTTTCACAAAGGTTGCTTTATTTCCACATCCAACCTGCCCAGAGGCTTTGCCACAATCTGAACGGGCTGTGAGGTGGTGGGGTGCCTCCTCAGCTTCTGGCACAAGTAAGTGGTGGTGTGCAGACTCCCTGATGGTGTCCAGGACACTGGCCCACAGGGACAGCAAGTCTGTGAGTGGAAACTCACCGAGCTGCAATTGGAGGTTCTCGAACCCCATGGCAGCAGCAGGAGTTAAAGGAGCCTCAGGAGCACTGCAATTGAGGCTCCAGTGCAGACATGGTGATAAAATCCCAAACAGGGCAATATGAGAGCAGAGGCTCCAGTGTCCCCTCAGTGGATCCGGAAGCGATCTCAGGATGAAAGAACCCTTCCTACACTCATGGTCCAGAGCAGAAAGCACAGATGAGAACTGAGCCTGAGGCTCTCTGAGGACTTGGATCTTGGGCACATCACAGTGACACGCAGTACTGATGTATCTCCGGACTTCCCAGAGGAATGTTCTCAGTGACAAAAATCTCAATGATCTCTTTCTCTCAGTCATTCATGTTGCTGTCTTGCTTGTCAGTGTCCACCTCTCCCCATAGTTCGAGACACTCATTCTTCTGCTTCATATAGAGTTCCTGGACCATTTTTTTTGGTATTGCTACAAGTCTTCCGTCATGGTCCACCTTCCTTCCACCAGCTCCTTTGAAGCTTTGGACTGGCTCAAGTGATTCTTTTGCTCAAAGTTCTTGAGTATTTTTTCAGATCCTTTTTTAATTTGCTTTATCTGATCATAGATGAGGATCATCTGGGGCCTTGGTCCCAGAGCAGCTGGCAAACAGGTCCTTGTTGTTCTTCTGGAGAAGGCAACCTTGGAAGGTCCACAGCCAATAAGCATTGTCCACCTTATGGCTCCACCACAACACAGAGAAGACCATGTAGCAGCCGGTTCAGTCCCACTCAATGTCAGAGGCCATATAGTGCTCTGTAATGTTCATGACAAGGCAATCTGAAGTCTTCACAAACACTTCTGATTGCCAAGGCAGGGCTCCTGCTCCTCAGCCAGGCCAGCATCAGAACAGCCCCTGGGTACTTCAGAAGATGGTGTTTCCTTGCTGCTTGTCAAACATATTGATGATTTGATCTTCCCATTGCTCTTCACATGGTAGAAGGAGACAGATATCCAAGGGGTGTCATCATGAACGCACAGCAAACTTCCTGTCATTGGGTTCCCAGGCAAAGGCTGTATGGTTTCTTTCATCTGAACAATGTCAACAGGTACCTGCTTCTCCCTCATTCAGAAAATTTCAAAATTTGTGAAACACCCTGTGTGCCTTTTGGAGTTCTGTTCACTTTTAGACACAGGTAATCTCCATGTTTCTGCCAGTGCAGCTTGCAGTATAGTCCAAGGGGCCTCACCATGAAGCACAGCAAACTTACTGCCGTTGGGTTCCCAGGCAAAGGCTTATGATGGTTTCCTTACTCAGATCTCCTGTCTAGTGGGTCATCCTGGCTAAAATATCTTTGTCTTTCAGCACCCAAAAGATAATGATGTTACCACTCAGAGACCAAGAAATACCTTTTATTCCAGAGATCTTCAATCTCATCTAAGAGGCCCATAAGAGGTGTTTCATAGGTGCTAAGAGTAACAATACCAAACAACCAGAGCCCCCAGGGTCTAAACCAACAGCCTGGGAGCACTTAGGCAGGGACCCATGGCTCCAGCTATATATGCAAGGGAAGATGGTCCTGTCAGGTATAGGTGGGAGAAGAGATCCTTGGTCCCATGAAGGCTGGACGCCGTGTGTAGGGGAATTCGAGGGTAGAGAAGATCTTGTAGATAACACTTTTGAGCTTCTCAATCTAGTCGGGTCCCACTCGATGAACATTGTCCACAACAATCACTGAGGCAATCCAATCTCATCTACTTCCTGAGGCTGATTTTTGAGTACACCTTCACCAAGTAGTTCTTCCTCGCTCATCTATCTACAAAGTCTTGAGAGTAGCTAAAGGAGGGCTCATCTGCCTATTGATTCTCCAAAGCCCCATTCCGACTCAGCCATGCTCCGCTGCTATCAGACCTTCCCTCCTCCTCCTGTCCAGCCTCAGTGACTTCCATCGCCCCCTTTGGACCTCCAGACTCTGTGACCCAGAGGCCCTCTGCTGCCTCAGGGCTTGACCAGTTCCTCAGCTGCCTCAGGCACCACCTCTTCTTAGTGCCCTGCATGGACCTGTACTGTTTCTCAGCAGGCTCAGCCACCCTTCTTCCAACTCCCACAAACGTTGCTAATTTTACAATAGTTTGGAAGAAAATCTTTGCCAGCTACACTTCATACAAAGTGCACTGTTTTAGTAAGTATTTATCCTTCTGAGAACATTATTTATTTATGAGAAGGACTTAAATATAGGGAAGAAATCAGCCTCGTACTCGCTACAATATGGAAAATGAAATGGAGGCATGTAGTAGGCACTTTTTCACAACTGGGGTTTTTTATAGAACATCTTATGTCTGTATACTTTCAGAACACAGTATGTAGAATTTGAAAGTTAGCATTCAGTGTCCAGCCTGCCATGGTCTCCGCCCTCATCTGGCCTCAGACGAACTAGTCTTTGATCCCTTGTGTTAGGTCTTCAGTTTCTTCGTGACTACACAGATCTGAAGTGTCAGTGTGATTACTGTTGGAGACTCATTCCTCTTCTATGCCCTTCCCTTATTACAGATAACTGTGAAAAAAAATAGCCCCGCCTAATACCATCTTATTAAACTATTGCTAAATATGGTTACTACGCTACTTACATCACCAACCTCTAGGTGACTTTTTGTGCAAATCCTTTGAGGCAGTACCTGTAGTCTTTCCAACCTGTCCAGGTATATTCCAAAGGTACAAAATAACTGGCTTGGGACTATTATTAATTTGGAATGGAAAACTGACTTTGTATCACTTGACATACAAAGAGAGAATATCATTGAATTCCTAGGATCAGTTTCTTAATCAATAAATGCTAATGGTACCTATATCTCATAGGATTTCAATCAGATTTGTGATATAAATTTGTATAAATTGTCTAGATGACTTTTGTTTGAAAGTAGCAGAGCAATAGCAGTTCTCAAAAAGGCCATAAATAGATGCAGTCATTTCTACATGTGTGAAGGACGTGCTTCCTGTTCAGAGTGTTGGTGAAAAGTATGAAGTCATTTCTACATAAGTGAAGGACATGGTTCCTGTTCAAGCAACTTTTATCTCAACACATTGCTATTTATAAAACAGAAAATGTTGGGATGCAGAAAAGGTTTAATTAGTAAAGAGAACTTGCTAGGGAAGCAAGAGGACATTAATTAGAATCCCTGGTCCTTATTTAAGGAAGCAGGGATAGATGGATTGATTTAGGTCAATGGCTGCCAGCATAGCTGAAACAGGGAATTCCACTTCAGTGAAGAGGGTTTGTTTTTTTAAAAATAAAATAAAAAATAAAATAATAAAAATAAATTCAAATAAGGTGCTATCCTGGTTCAGGTCCTGTTTAATGTAGGTTTTTAATATATTTTAGGAGGCAAAGATCTCACAGCACATGTCCTGTCCCTCTGGCTCTTGCAATATTTCCTCCCCTATGAGCCCCTTTCTACTATAAACCTGTGTGTGTGTGTGTGTGTGTGTGTGTGTGTGTGTGTGTGTGTGTGTGTGTGTTTGAAAAACTAAAGAGATAGAGGCCACAGATTTAAAAGAGAATAAAGATGTCTGACAAATGGGAAATTATAGAAGTAGGAGAAAAGAAGGGGAATGATGTAATTATGTGTGAGTTTGATAAATAAAAATATATTTTGATAAGTTAGGATGGACAAAGTTACAGATAGCTCCACACCCATGTAACAACACTAATTGGATTCAATTGGATTAAAGAAAAGAAGAGGACATAAAGTTAGGAATGACATGGGAAGGAAGAAATCCAGGAGGAGTTGGTGGAAAGGGCATCAATATATTTTGTAGAGATGTATGAAATACTTAAAGAATAAATAAAAAGTAAATAGAGCACATTTACTTTTGCATGCAACATATTTTAAAATACGGTGGTAGCAATAGGGAAAGACATCTGACCTATTGTCCTGGCTACTATGTGTATACAAATGTGAACATGCATCAAGAAGCTCACACACAAGCACCAAACACATATACAGGCACACATGGACACACAGACACACCCACAACAGACACACAAAGGAAATAACATGAAAAGTTAGTAGTTGAAACTTAGCACATCGTTGCCCTGTTCTGACATAAAAATAAAATAAAGCCATCCACAAATAAGGTCATTTGCACAAAAAGAATATGTACCCCTCAAATTCTCTTCATAAGGCATACTTCTGTTGACCTGTTGTGGCTTGTGTCAATGTGATATATTGGATAAATTATTTTCCATTTAATGTATGGAATCAGCATGCCTTTCCTTTTTTGACCTTGATATATCTCATCTGTAGAATTATGAGCACTCTATTTTCAAAAGACTTTATTACGCCCTGTGAGGTGCCAGCTGCATCCATATTGCCAATGTTAGGTATAGTTTTTGGAATTTACCTTCTAGCTTTTAAAATAATATACAACCTATAACTCTTTTTCTAAAGAGAATGAAGATTAATTTGGATGTAAATTTTAAAAAGTCTATTTATTTTTGCATTTTGTTACAGAATATAAAGTATAACTAATTTCTTATTTCAGAATAATTTCATAGCTATTAACAGTTGGTTCACCCACTATATAGTCATTATTTTACTCTCATAAAAAGCAAGCCCTGAGGCCACAGGGGTGTAGGCTGAGCTCAATAAGGCCACCAACCTACTTGAAGTTCTTCTCAGAGTACTTTGGTTCAATTCAGCAAACATGATTATTATAAAAGATATCAATACCCTCTATTAGCAAAGCTGTCATAATTTATTGCCCAATTAAAATAATCTCAAAATGAAAACAAGATATAGTTACTGGTTACCTCAAGAAAACAACAAAAGTTGCATTAATTCTATAAAAATATAAAATCAACCTGTTTTTCCACAATTGTTGACATTTCCACTGTGGGTCATATTACTTCTGTGCTAATTAAATGTGGTTTATCACTACCCTTTGAAATACTGTAAAGCATGTAGGGGTAAAAAATAATTGTGTACAGGGTAATTTTGTAGTTTAGCGTCAGTGAAGGGATTTGGAGTACAGCTTTGAGAGTGGGACTCTTTTCAGATGGTAACAGGCTGAAAAGTATATCGACATTTACACAGTGATATATTTGAAATTTTTCTGTAATTCAAGGCAACATTTTCAAGGAAAGAAAACTTTTTGAGGCTTAATATTTTAAGTAAAAAAGAAACACAAACAAGTTTTTAAAACAGGAAGGATTTCAGTAGTGCTAGCTTGTCTGGGTGAATTTTTATCTTTGAGCCTATAATTATTGCATTTTTAAAAGTCCAGGAATACAAATTTGGAACCTTGGTATGCACAGAAACAGAAATGAGATCACAATCTCCCATTTTCTCAATCAGTGGTTCTTAAACTCTTTGTTGGAATACCTTTTGGGGAGATTGAATGGCCTTTTCATAGGGGTCCTCTAAGACCATTGGAAAACACAGATAATTTACATTTTGTTTAATAACAGTGGAAAAATAACATTTATGAAGTAATAATGAAATAATTTTATGGTTGGAGATCACCACAACATTAAAAACTATTAAAGAGTCACAACATTAGGAAGACTGAGAATTACTGTTCTAAAATAAAATTACCCATCCTAAGGGACAGGGCCCAAAATACTAGGTCTGTTTAGTTGTCTAACAATTTTAGCTAATAAAAATGAATGGAGCTAGTATAGTAATTTAGGAAAGTGGCCATCTCCTGCAGCATAAAAGAAAATTAATAGAGGGTGAGCCACAGAATATAGCATTGTCTTAAAATGTGAATATTGGAAATTTAGTTGCTATCAAATGATAGGCAGGCATAATGAAAAGTTCTCATACCTCTTATGAAAGCATTAATCAGTATGTATTATATTTTATCCACTTCATAAAAAACAATGGCATAAAATATTCAGTTCCAACCAATTTTTAAGCATTTTCAGAAGCAAATAATTCCTGAAACACAGATAAAAAATGTGCCTTCATATGGATATATATCCTTTAAGAAATTTCTTAAATCATATACTTAAAAAAAAGGATATTTGAAATTCTCTCAGCAGTGCATCCTTGGGAATTATGAGACAAGGGGCTATAGAAATTTGCATACATTATCTACAGGCTCTTTGATGTGGTTTATAAAGAGAAAACATCTGTGGGTATAAATAACAGCTCATCTGAAAGCTTTGGAATCACATCTGTAATAATCAATACTCTGTATTCACTGAAAAGGCAGCATTTATTTTCTGCTTCCCATTCCTGATTCCTTTACAATCCTTTCTGAAAATTATGTGTTAAATTTAATCACAAGGGAATGTTGTAGGGAATTAAAATAGGCATAGTGTTTGTGGTTACTCTGAATGAGACCGCTCCTTCCAATATCTATCTGAGAGAGGGTAAATGCTTAACCTCTGAGAGACTACATACTCTCTGTGCCTTAAGTAAAGTATGGCTTCACTACAGGATGGATGTGATAACAATTAATAATTAATGCAGAGCTTCTAGTGTGATGTGCAGGTTTAGAATTGGTCATGATTATTACAACCACTCAGATGAATTATCTGAAGGTGCGTTACATTCAGAATGCCATTCAAGAAATCATTCTGTCTGGTTACATGGCCTGTTAACAAGACTACAGATGTCATGGGTAAGGACAGATCTTGACAATTGAGATTAAAAACAGGTACGCAGTGAGTTTTTGTGGGTTTGTTATTTAGTTTAGCTTCTCCCATACGCTCGTCAAACTTCATGGTTTGCAAAGTTCTCTTGTCCACCCTACCTAATTCTCTGAATCCTTCCTTCCCACACAGGTCACACACAGGTGATTCTGTAAGACTCATTTAATAACATTTTAAACATGCTATTAGAGAGGATTCAACTGAGTTTCAGTGAATTACCATCTTTCAGGTGACACGGATTAAGTATAGAAGTGAAGACAAAACATAGAACACGTGAATTCCCGAAGTCATCCTCCACAGAGACCTAGTGCAAAGGTCTCTTAAATTTCTTGCCATGCAGATTTCTTGCTGCTATTTTCTACCATCCAAAAGCATTCAGCTTATTTTCATTGTTGCATATTTGATTCTAACACATACCTTGCAAGTACATGTCTCCCTGATTTTGCAAGTGTGTTGTTCTGAAGATATCACGTAGAACATTAAAAAAATCTTATTCTAATCCTTTCTAATTAATTCTAATCATTTATTTCATTTACTGAAGTTTTAAGATGGAGCCTCACTGTTTAAGATGGGGCTAACTGGCTACATAGTTCAGGATTGTCTCAAACTTGTGATCATTTTGCTATAGTCTGCTGAGAGTTGGGATTACAGACCAGAGTCATCACATCAATACCTGAATGCCACTGGCACTCTGACTTTGCGAAGAAAGTTAAACAATGCAGTGACCCGTTAGGTGATGTAGAGCTCTTGTATTAGATACTCTAATGCTATTCTTTACTCTGGTGAACAGTTCTGCCACACATTTCCATTGTCACCTATGTAGAACCAGAACCTCTTGGAGGCAGAAGCATGCTGAAGAATAGATGGCACAGCATGGCATTCTGATTGTACTACTAGATGTGGCTGTTATAAGCACTTCCAAGTATCCTGGCACCTAGAGCATTTTTACTATCTCTCCCACATCTAAATTCCTAAAACACTGTTACTGTCAAAGGTCTAGATACAAATATGTGAAAATTGCAACATAAAAATTATTTGAAAGCATATGTTGTAGATTTATATATTGTCCACTGTGAAAAAAATCCTCCCTATGTGAATTTGGATATTTTTTAATCAAAAGGTCTATCATGGTAATTTCATATATCCCCTTTCATGGACCATGGTTCCAAGGCATATGGTCAACCATTTTCCCAAATATTTTTGAATGAAGTGAATATTAAAATTATGTTCTCTGAATAAATCAGATTTTTATGCATATTATAAATAATTCTCATTCAATCAGTATATAAGCCTTCCAATCTTCAGAAGGACTGAATAAAACAAATTTGTCATTTTCTGAGCCAAAGAGAATTCTGAAGCATGTAGTCCTTGATTTTGAATTTGGCTTTCTTCCAATTCGTGTGTGTGTGTGTGTGTGTGTGTGTGTGTGTGTGCAAATAAATATGCACAATATATATATATATATATATATATATATATATATATATATGTATTCATACACATACACAAATATGTACACACATGTGCATGAATGTGCTTGGGTTCCCTAGTACCCAATCTAATACAATGCCTTAACAATAAAATTCTTCCTAATCTTAGGAGTAGTAATTTAACAATAACTTAGATTTCTGCAGAGATTTTCTCTCTCCTGAGAATGAACATCTGCTATCTGTCAACATAAAGATGAGACACTGTGTTCTGTTTTCCCTTGCCAGAGAGAGACATAGGATATCTTCCTCCTACAGACAGAAATTACCTTAGCCCCCAAATGAAATTGGTCTGCAGTAAAATGATGATTATAACAGCGACATGACTACCAAATCAACATAAAATGACAGTGTTTCCACCTGGCTTATCCTCATTTGATTGCTTGTATATCTAATTTGCATGAAGCAATGCTTTTAAATTCATTAAAATTAATTAAACCCATTATTCTGATAAAATTATACTTTAATTTGTAGGTCCATTCAAATATCCTTGGGTCCCAGCAAAATCAACATATTATAGTTACAGCTAGCTGTTCAGAACCTATTTACTGTAACACAAAGTATATAATTAGTGTGTCTCTAAAATCATATTCAGAGCATTTAATGTTTTATAGAGCATTCTTGCATCATGACTTGTAGAAGAAAATAATGAAATGAATTAAGAAGTTTGCTTTGTCTTGCTTTACCAACTATGTTTTAAAGCACAAAAAGAACATTTGACAAATGACCCACTGAGACTCATATATGTGCCTCCTTAAATATATGATAAAGGGTGGAGGGGTAATTCCCTAATAATAGATCAACTACACAGCATTACATGTATTGTACTCAGTCTTTGTGCTTTGAACAAAGTGGTAGAATAATGCTTTTTAATGGCAATTACAAATAAAGTAATTCATGTAATTATTCTGTAATAATGTAATTGTTGCCATGTAGACTATAGACCATAAAAAGCATTAAGTAATTGCAGGGTTATTTATGGCCTGAAAATTGTCTGGCAATTATGCTAGAGGTAATAGTAGCATGAAATTCACAGCTTAATTGTTTCTTGATTTTAAAATGTAAAATGTGGGTATATTTTTATTATAGACCTAAGCATCTTACCTGGTAATTATGTCACATGTTCCACAGTAGAAAATTGGGCATAATCCCACAAAAAGCACATGTTCCTATTTAATGTTTAGTTCTTGAAAAATTAGCTACATTTAAAAGGTGGATTATGTCATTCAATTTCACTTCACAGAATTCAAAACAGGAAGTTCTTGTTAAGAAAAAAAATTGATACTGGGCTCCTTTTTGTGTAAGTGTGCATGTAGGTGTGACAGATGCAATTTTAACAGAAACTACTTTGTAAGTTAAACACATTATTATAGGAAGTTGGTGGTGTTCATGATAAAATTATTGACAAGAACTTGACACATATGATTCATCTAATTCCTTACTACAAAGAGAAATGTTAACTTTTGGAGAGAAGCAGACTTCTTTTGGAACATTTCTGTAGGAGCAGTTAGGGTATATTCTTCAGAGATAAGCATTATTATTATTCAGAAACTTACTCTAAGCTTGGGTATGACAGCAATGTTTGTAATTCTGGCATCCCAAAGCCAGTAATGTGAACACTGCAAGTTCAAAGACAACTGAGGTGAGGAAAGGCTGGGGCAGGAGGAGAGAGAGAGAGGACAGAGAGACATAGACAGAAAGTCAAAGAAAGAGACATACACAGAGAAAGAGATAGAAAGAGGGTAATCAGACAAGGCATACTTACAACTTATCTATTAGTTTTTTATTGTTATGGTGAAACACCATGACTAAGGCAACTTATAGGAGACTTCTTTTTTTTTTGCTTACAGTTCTAGAGGGTTACAGTCCTTAATGGTGGGGACAGCATGTTGATGGTCTCCCTCCCAGAGCAGGAAGCTGAGAGAACATATATCTTTAACCTCAAACATGATGCCCAGAAAAGAAAAGTAGACACAAGACAAAGCTGTAAACAGCATCACTGACTGGGGATTACGTTTAAATATCTCAGCATACATTTCTCATTCAAAACAAGCATAGCATGCCTCCAATGACCCATGTCCTACAAATAGCCTAGACCTATAACCTTCCCATTTAGCTTCTTCACTGTCACAGTTAACAGTGTCAACTGCACAGAATCTAGAAGGACTTGACAAAGCTCTACATGTGTCTGTGACTGTGATAACATTTCTAGATTTGGTTAAGTGAGGTGGAAAGATGTGAGAACACCATTCCCTGAGCTGACCCTACAACGAATCAAAATGAGAAAGCACACATCTTCCTTTTCTTCCTAATTGAGACTCTTGTGTGACCAGCCACCTCAAGCTCCGGCTGCCATGTCTTTCCTGGCAGGATAAGCTGTAGCTCTATGAGTGAAAAAAAAAAAAAAAAAAACCCACCTTCCTCTCTCAATCCCTTGAGTTGCTTTTGTCAGGTATTTTGCAATTGTAATGAGAAAAATTAACTAATATTTTCAACAGATTTATCCTCAAAGCAGCTTTCAACTATGCAATCAGCTGCGGTCTAACTTGTACTATGTGAGCTTTTGGGGACAAATGATATGTGTAAGTTACGGTCTCATCTTTTGAATGCTTCTGATTCATTTATGAAAAAGGCATTGCCTGTCTTTCTCATCTACCCAGGAACAGCCTGCTCTCTCTGTTCTATAGGAAAACAGGATTCATCCTTGAGGACTTTGGGTGCCCTAAAGGACTCTGAAATGATTGGTATTTCCCCTGCCTTTAGGTTTGCTGCCTCCCTTTTTGTGTGGCATCTTTTTATACCATGTGTCTATGCACAGATCCGTTCTTTCTTATTTTCTGCTCCCTCCCTGGCAATTTGAAATCATATAGCTGTGTATTTATCCCACTTCATTGCTGTTCTTGTCTACCAACTCCCAAGACAATTTTACCTCCTGGTTCACTATCAGTCTTAACAATTCCATCTCAGTTATTTACCTGAACATGCTGAAAGAAAAATCCTTATACTTAATAGAGTTTACTACAGCAAAGAACTCTTCATGAGTTGGGCAGACCTCAGAACCAAAAAAGATGCAGAAATCTCCATTCAACAACATGGAAATGCACTTAGGAATTAAAAATAAAAGTAAGATATATGGAAGAAAGAGGGACCCTCATTTCATAATAAAAGTGTCAGTGAGTCAGAGTAGCAGAAACAAAGCAGTCTTATTTCATTACCTTGTGAAGTGAGGCATCAGCCTAGAAGAGCAGCCATGCTGACTGAGCACAGAGCATAGGTTTTACAACCCCAATGGATGCCCCTTTCCCTGACCTTATTGTCTGAGTACCAAGGAGAGCACAAACTCACATAGCATCCAAATCTCACTTTTCTCTGACACTTTCCTTTAACTTGTTTTTTTCCAACAAAATCTATGTACAACTTCTACTCTATGTTTTGTGTTGTTTATTTTAAAGCTTATTAGATGACCTTGCAGGGAAGACTGACTGTTAGTAATTTTCTACTCTGAACTTCTAGTTGAGGATGAATAAAGGCTTACTTCAATTTGAGTGGGGGAAGTAGATAGAGTCGGGCATTATAAGGGGCCTAGTGTTTTTTACTAATTTGTTTCTGGACCTAAGTAGGCATGAGAAAATGATTTTATTCATAGTGATGTAGACATATCTTGATTTGTTTATAACTGGGCAACTAACTTAGCAGGGCATTTGAGTTTCTGATCATATATTTGTTTTATATAGACATAGTATAATCTTCTATCTACTTGAAATTAGCTAAAATTTGGCTGGCGTAACGGGCTGACATTGTTATTTGCTTTAAGAATATATCTTTAAGCTGGGCAGTGGTTGGCACATGCCTTTAATCCCAGCATTTGGGAGGCAGAGGCAGGCAGATTTCTGAGTTCGAGGTCAGCCTGGTCTACAGAGTGAGTTCCAGGACAGCCAGGGCTACACATAGAAACCCTTTCTCAAAAAAAAAAAAAAAAAAAAAAAGAAAAAAAAAAGAAAAAAAAGAATATATCCTTAAAGTAATCTATGGTTTGTTAAATGCTAAGATATCTCTCAAATTTACTTTAAAGAATTTAAAAATACCAAAGTCTGGAGATGCGGCTCAGTGGTTGAGAACACTTGTTCTTGCATGGGACTAAGCTCCAATTCTCCCTGTTATATGGTGACCTACAACTGTCTGTAATTTCTATTTCAAGGGATCCAACTCCCTCTTTTGACTCCCATGGGTACCAGACACAGTTTGTGCACATATGTACAGAAAAAATATCCACACATATCAGATGAATAATATAAAGACAGAGTGATATAAAGGACACCGTTAAACCAAAATTAATCTTCCTAACTATTGACCTTGAAGAATATGGAAAGCTTTCGTCTTATTACCTGAGCCAATCATTTTCAATTTCAATACATAAGGTCAATGAAACACATAGTTTTAATCTGCTTTGAATGATGATATGATACTTACTAAACCAACCCAAGTCCATGGCATGTTCTCCACATACATAAACAAAATAAATTGATTTTATTGTAGATCAAAAGGAGAGAAGAGAGAAGCCAGTAAGACAGCAATGCCACACCTAAGGATTCTTTCAAGAACCTACTGCCTTCAAAGGTAGAAATAACAAATGTTAGAAAAACAAAATAGATTTCTTTAGCATTTAACAATTATTCCTCCTATACTTCATATGAATGTTCTATTAAATGAGCAAACTGAATATAAAGAAACAATGAGATAAGTCTGTATAATTTATGCTGTCAGTCTATACCTGCCTAATGACAAAGCTTCTGGAATTATTTAGTATACAATTATATAGTCGTGTGTTTAAATGTTTCCATGTTTCATCAGTTTTAAGTAGCTATGACAAAATACCTGTCACAGCTTAAAATGGAAGCAAGGCACTGTTTACTTCTCTGTTTCAGAAGTGAGCCAAAGTTTTCTGCCTCTATTCCATGATTACATTGGGCCTGAGATTTTCAAAGTTATTTGCAGTGGCAGAATCACATGGCACAGATGTCTGCTCACCTTAAGGAAGCCAGGAAAGAGGGGGAGATAAAATGGGGCTGAGGATGTAGACTGTAAGAAGTGAAAGGAATGAGAGAGAAAAGATAGAAAGAAGAAAAGGTAGGAAGTGGAAAGAAGACACAGAAAGTGATAGAGGGGAGAAATAGCAGAAAAAGAGAAGACAAAGCCAAAAGGGAGAAGCTCACAAGGCAGAGAGATGTAACCACTAAGGGAACACTTCCAAGGACCTACTGCCATCAAAGGGCATCCAATTTCTACCTCTTCTTGATAGCTCCTTCACTTATGAGCCTGAGTTAGAGGCCTTAATTCAATCACTTCCCCAAAAGTACTACCTCTGAACCAGTAAAAGTTGTTCTGTTGGGGACCAAGCCTTCAATATAAGATCCTTTGTACTTTTCAGCCCTGAACTGCAATAATTTGGATATAGAATAAATGTGGTACTTTGCATGCAAACATACACATTTCCAACATTATAAAATGGTGGATCGCAATCGCATCTAAGGCTACACACTGGGTAAGGTGATTGATCAAAGCATGACAGCAGGAAAAGTTTCCTGAACACACAGGGCCAGAAATTAGTTTAAAAATCAAATGTGAAATGAAAAGTGTTTTTGGTAGCTTTCATTTATGCTATATCAGCAACTTTACTGCAGCTTTGGTTCTGAACAAATGAACACTGTGAAATGACCTGAGATGCCTGTGTTCAGATCTAGAAGATCATGTGGTATTAATTACTTTTTCCACATAGGGTTTTTTATTTTGTAGAAGCAATTAAAAATTTTTTATATTCTTATGTTGCTGTTCTTTAGCATGCTAGGTGTAGTTATCACAAACCTGATCCCAAAGTAACTATGAATGCCTACATTGGGTCAACACAAAAAGGTGCAGATTGGTAGTCATACATAGGTGTTGAAGGGTCTCAGGGTCACTCACCATTCATTGATGAACTATTTGCCACTGATAGATTCAGGGACAACAGGGCCCAGAGATTTCATGTGTATACCTACTGGTGACTCCTCTAGGCTCCAGTGTGTATTTCCAGGCCCAGTGCTCATATAGATGGGCCTGTACAAGCTAAATGGGTCATAAGCCAAAAATAAAACTCACTAATCTGGGAATGGAATAGGTTTGAATGGGGGTGAGTTGATAGATTTGGGGAGATGGTGAAATGTTGGAGAAGACTCTAATCAGAACAAATTATATGGATATATGGAATTGTTAAAGATCACATATTAGGGGCTGGACAGATTTCATAGTGACTAGAATGATTGATATTCTTTTAAATAGGAGTCATGTTTGGCTTCCATCACTGATATCTTTAAGGTTATAAGATTCATTGCATCATTTCTCATAACTCTCTTTAATAATTGTACCAATATCTGCTCAAGGTTCTTCCTACAATTCTATATTTAATTTGCATAGAAACTTATGGAATCATATCTCAGTCTTTGGTACATAAAGGTTTTTTGAATTAATAATATTACCCAAACACATTTCTTTTTTTCAACTAACTGACATTCATGTTTCCAAATCAAAGTCATAAAGATAATCTCATGCAATGATAAATAACAAATCGCTGTGTACAATCTATTCCTGACAGCAAGATAAAATCTTGCTGTCGCTCCTGCTTCGTCTAGAGTAACCACCACTTACTTTCTTTGTAACTGAATGATGAGAAGTAGACTTAATTTATCTATATACCACTAATTCAAGAGATATAAACTAGTTATTTGTTGCATGGGCCCATGTTGCAATTACCTAGATAATATCTGAATTTATTAAATCCTTAAGAGAAACCAATGACAATACAATGTTATAACAATTATAATCTCTTATCTATATACTACAATTACTAAGGATACTGTCATTAACCTGTTTTTAAAATCTGTTCTGTATTAAATATATGAATAATTCATTTCAAATATAATAACTATGGTAACTAATACATCATCACATGATATTTCTATGATTTTTCATGATTATTTTTATGTTATTACTATTATATATATTAATTTTCATGAATGGCATTGTGCCTCAGCCATGTTTGACCTCTTTTCTATCTTCTTGATACCCTGCCCCCCACACACATCTATTTTTTCCTTTTCCCTTAGAATAGTGGTTTGTGTCTGTCTGGCTTATTTAATGTATTTCTTGACATTTAATATGGATCTATGCTGTGAGCTATATAGTTTTGCTCCTCCTTGGAAACATTTGAAAAATTTGTAGAGAATATTACTTGATCATGAATGCCTTTGGCATTTTGTCTGTTTTCTAATAAAGTCTTTGTTTTTCCTTGTTCATTACTCTCAGAAACAAAATCCTAGAATTCAAATCAATACAACTGTAGAGTCTCCCACGACTTTGAATTTCAAAGTTTTCTCACTACTAAGCTTATCAAATTGCTTTGAAAATATCTGCTTTTTTCTGGATATAATCCCTACTGGGTACCCCCATCATGTTGACAGTTCCCATTCACTGTCTTTGTGTAGCTGTTGCTGAGTAAGTAGACTACAATGTCTGATTTTGCTGTATAGAGTAGCACATACCACTGTTTACATGTTGTACTCTTTAAGGATATTGCCCTTGTCTTTGACTTTCTGTCAGCAGGATAAAACTCCTAGTTGCAATTGCTCTGTCTATATTTTATTTTGTTTTGTTTTTCCTTTCTTTTTTTTATTTATAGCACCTTGTCTTAGAAAGTTCTGTGGTTTGGAATCTAAGTTCTTATCTGTAGTTAGATAGTCCAGACAGCTTTATTCTCATGCTTCTCTTTTGATATTCTTATTACAGTAACCTCTGAGTTTGGGATTTCTACATAGGACTCAATAAACACCTTTTCTGTGTTTTCTTCTCTATCTCAGACAGTTCTTGTCTATGATTCCTGCTACTGAAAAAAGCATGTCCACTATGCCAGCTTTTGAAATCATTCTTCACATATATTATACTATTTTTTTATTTCTAGTATTTTATGTTCATGTGTTTCTTCCTTACTACTAATCTCACACATTGTCCTGTAATACTGTCTCCTTTATCCACTGAAATGTTTAATGCAGTATTCATATTAATGTTAATATCATTGGCTAATAATTCCTACTTATTTTCTGTGTGTCTTCTCTTTGTTCTTAAATGTTTACTCTTTGTTGGGCCTTGATTTTATTTTTTGTGAAGGTTTCACAGGATTAGTTATTACTGCCTTGGATGGACAAACCTGTGCTATAATAGTTTGTATTGATTTTGCTCATTTTGAGGTGTATTTATTATCCTTTGCAATGTTGTCACTGGAGCTAAGACATACTCTAATGTGGATGACTTTTTTTTTTTTTACATTGGGTTTTCCTAGTAATTCTTAAAATTAACTCACAGCCCTGTAGCTTTTCCAGCTAGGGTCTCTTGTGTTTATACTGAAGCCTGTTTATGTAGTAATGAGAGAGATAGGTGAAATATACTACAATCTTAGGATGCCTCCCTTTGCTTAGGTGGCAAAAATGAATGTTTAGCCAGATTCCTTTGAGTGGCTGTTCTTGAACCACCATGAGCAAGCTCATTCTAAGTAGACTTGGTCTTTCTTAAGAGAACATACTGGGAATGTTTCAGATGGTTCATTCTTTTCATCACTTTTCAGAGACCTTCACACATCACTGTGAGAACTATTCGAGACCCTGGAATTAAGATTTGTAAAAGTGCAAAGCCTCTGGGAATTTCTTGCTATTTTATTAATTTTATCAGAAGACCGTTCAAATATTCCTGCCTAGTTATGACTCCGGTAATTTTTATTTGACATGGTCTGAGTTTGGATGAATTCCCTGTCTTTACCTGGCTCTCTCCTCATATCAAGTTGGCAGTCTGTCCTGTGATTGGAAATCTCTGATGAAGCTAGAAAAGTTAATTGAATTTCAATGTATTCAGCTCCTCTGACCTAAGATCTCCTCACAAGTCTAAGAGTGGTTTGGATGATGTCTTGGCAATATCTCAATCTTTCTTGTTTGTCCCCTCATAAAATCATGAAAAATTATTTCTTTTAACATCATTAATTAATTTTATTAGTTAAGTTTATGTCTGCCAAAAGCCTTGGGGAATGATTTTATTGGAGTTTTAAAACCAAGCTCATTCCCATTATGCTTAGATTCCAGTTCCAGATAAAAATCAATAATTTGATAAGCAAGGGAAGAAACCACATCAAGTAACAAATCAGCTATGAACAGGTAATTCTGTCACAGTAAAGAGTGTCAAAGCCCTGATATGTCTTTCCTGGCAGAAGTCCCTGTCCTTCATTCATTTATTCTCTCTCTCTCTCTCTCTCTCTCTCTCTCTCTCTCTCTCTCTCTCTCTCTCTCTCTCTCTGTCTCTCCCTCCCCCACCCCTTCTCCTCCCCTCCCCCTCCCTTCCTCTCTCTCTCTCACACACACACACACACACACACACACACACACACACACACATCTCTCTAAAATACAACTGTTAAAATAATGGCATACAAAGTCAATCAAGAAAAATGGATTTGTGCAGACACTGTCATAAAACCACCGTTACAGCTCTTTCCCCAGCTTTTATGCCTTGTCACCATATCTCATCTAGAAGGGTTGTCCATTAAGTAAAGGCTATTTGTCATTTGTCACTTAGAAGACAGTTAATCATGGGGGTGGTACAAACTGCTTGGGACCAACAGAAATTATTTTTTATTACATAGATGATTTTATACAAAATAATTTATTTTCAAGCCACATATATATTTTATCAAATGACTAGTTCACAGTTCTCATCTCAAAATGATTACCTGCTACTAGAGAAAAATTTGGTTATGTTTATCATCAAGTGTGATTACCTCTGGGAGACTTCTTCATGTTTAGGATCAAGTTTGAGTATGTCTGAGAGACTTCTGACTGTTAATAGACATAGTTTGAATATGGTACTAAACTCCCCAGAGTCATAAAACAGTTTAAATGATAAAATGGCTACTTTGAGCAAATGTTGAGAGAGTATCAAGTTAATACCTTTGATAATTGGTTCACGTTTCTCTCATACACTCTTCTGTATGATCTCCATTGTTGTCAGTGAAGAATGTCCTTGCTGGAACCCCAATTCATACACACTTCAGTGGCTATCATCTTGACTAATAATCCAAGATGACTACTTTCTATGTCCTCAGACAAATTTGAGGTCAGACAGTCTAAAGGATAAATCTGACAGAGTTCTCATATTCAAGGTGGGGCTAATAGTATTTGATAGTCTTTTCTAAAAGTAAACTTTGGTCACTGAGCAAATAATACGTGTGAAATTTCAAGGGAAAATTTAAATATCATTTTGATAACAGCATTCTTTGTTGAAATATGTAAACAATAAAGTCATAAGGCACCTCTGTATCTGCTGACAACCTAGATCTTACAATTTTCTAAAAAAACACCATATGTCAGTTTAGGAATAATATAATATGTAATATATATTAAGTATAATAACATAGAATAAGCAGTACATATAGTACATAGAACATATGTATGTTGTATGATACATAGATTGCAGTATACAATTACAAATACATGGTTGTTAAATGTGTGGTTTTTGGAAGAAAATACATACATGTATACATACATATATATGAAAAGTATTGTACATGACATATTACTAAATATTACATAAACACTATATAACCTTAATTTACATTTTAAAAGAAGATATTTTTTACTGCTTCAATCTGACTTAGAAATCACAGGGTACATCTATAAATAGCACTCTTACTCAGCTATTTCCAAAACTTAACAGTAATTTTACTGGAAGTGCAGATAATTTATTTCATTTTATGACAGGTACTCAGGAATATGTTTATTTTTTAAAAAACTGAAAGTCTAGTTCAGAAAGTTTCCCCTCTCTGGCATAACTTAATGTATTTGTTGCTGCTTTTCTCTGTCCCAGTGTCAATGTGGATCTGACTCAGCACCCTGTACATGAACTTTTAGTTTGTTTGACTCATGCATAAATTCATTTTATCTACTTTTCTTCCCTAGATTATATGAGCTCATTAAATAAAGCACTGAACTTTTCTGATATGTCTATTTAGTTGCAACTTTAAGACAGTTTGAGAACCATGTGTTAATTTATATTTAGCTATCTATAAAGGTGGAGAAATGTTCCAGAAAATTATTAAACCAGCTTGAAAGCCTGGGTGCTGAGTGACTGTGGTATGCTTGGCAATAATAATAATAATAATAATAATAATGATTCCAGCTTTGGTCAGGAACTCTATGATTCCAACTCTGAGCTAAATTCTTTCAGTCTTTAAAAAAATATTTATCATGAATATTTTGTATCTTTCTCCGACATTTTCTTTTTTTATTTGTTAATTAATTTACATTTCAAATGTTATTCCCCTTCTTGAGTTCCTCTCTGCATCACCCCGATCCCATCCTCCTTTCTCCCTTCTTCTTTGAGGTGCTTCCTCACCCTCTCATCCACCCACTCCTGACTCACTGCCCTAGCATTCCCTAGGCTGGGGCATTCAGTATCCACAGGACCAAAGGCCTCCCCTCCCATTGATGCCAGATAAAGCTATCCTCTGCTACATATGCAGATGGAATCATGGGTCCCTCCAGGTATACTCTTTGGTTGGTGGTTTCCACCCATCTGAAAAATATTAACTAAGAATTGCTCCCATCTAAAGGAAATTCAGGGACAAAGAGTAGACCAGAGACCAAAAGAAAGGCTATCCAAAGACGGCCCCATCTCGGGACCCATCCCCATCTGCAAACACCAAACCCAGACACTATTGATGATGCCAAGAAGTGCTTGCTGACAGGAACCTGATATAGCTGTCTTGAGAGGCTCTGCCAAAGCGTCACCAATACAAATGCTCGCAGCCAACTATCCTGAGTATTTTAATGTAGATGTATTTGTGTACATGTACTTGTGAGTGCAGTGCCGTAAAGTGACCAGAAGAGGGAAACAAATCCATTGGAGCAGGAGTTACAGGCAGTTGCAAGCTACCCAAGAGTCCTGGATCTTGTGTTCTCTGCCATAGCCATATGTACTCTGAACCAGGGAGCGATTTGTCCTGCCCCATTCTCTCACCTTTTGACAGTTGTACTTACCTCACCACTCTGACAGCCAGCGTGAAATGACATACATCATTAATAATCGCTACCACAACGACTAGAATGTAATCTTGTTCAGGGTTGTTGTAGCTACTTCATGCCTCATGGAAAACTGCATAGGCTTGGAATTGCTTCTAACATCATAATTATGTTTGGTAATCAAATTGTATCAGGTGTCTTCCTCTTTATCTGTCTGCTTTCTGTGCCTTATAATTGTATCTGAAGATCAAAATCCCACATTTTTGATATGATTTTACTCAGTATTACAAATGATAACATTGACACTATCTTAAAATTTTACTAGAAAACATTGTTAAATAAAGCATCATAGATTGTAATAGATTTATTTATGCAGAAAATTACACCGAATTTGGTTGCATGTAACTCTATAGAGTATGTGTTAGCAAAAAGTGAGAACTAAATTTTAATTTCTTTATTAAGTAATCATACTCCTGACATGTAATCACTATGAGAAATTTTGACAGGATTAATCTTCGAAATTATTTCCTCTAACTTATAACATGGCTGACTACCTTCATCATTTGAGTAAGGCACTCAAGTGAACATTTATTAAATATCCATTTGTATTAACTGATAAGTATATTTAGAAATTGAATGCCTACACTTCAAATTTTTGTAGAAAAAAAAAAGGCTTCGCAATCAGAAAAACTAATTACTGAGTCCTATAACAAAAGAATAATGATATATGGTAAAATCCCTAATATGGACGTGTTGGGTGTTATTCTGGTTAAGCCAAATGATTATTCAAATTGTAAATGATGTAACAAAGCCTAAACTGTTTTTTTTTTTTTTTTGTTTTGTTTTTTTTTTTGTTTTTGCCACACTATTAAGAATGTAGCTAAAACTCTTCTTCAAATGTTATGAAACATTCTACTCTGGAATTGGAATAAGATAAATTGTCAAATTTGGAGAAAATATGAATAAATTGAGAATATGTTTACTTATTAGAAATAAATATCCACTCACTTTGGCACATGGAGACAGACCTTTTATCAGAAAAGCAATTGTCAAATTATTCTGATTACATTTCCTAAGGTAGTTGTTCAATTAGTCTAAGCAATTTCCTATAGGTCTGAGTCATACTATATGTCAAAAAGAAAAAGAGAGAGAGAGACAGAGAGAAAGAGAGAGAGAGAGAGAAAGTTTTTGATATATATTCCAGGAAATGGTAACTTACAGGCACAATCCTTTCTTTTTAGGCCAATTCTACCTCAATTGTCTCTCCCGAGGTAACAATTTTTCTTAAATAGGAAAGGCAACTTTGGCTCCCTGGGAGCTCAGAAGGCTAAAGAAGACACAGTATTCTGTGCTTGTGTCCAGAGAAATTACACATCTTAGAAGAGCCTGGCCTGTAGAGATGTGAGAATCACAAGATCTGTATGGACCCAGGGAGCTAAGCATGTCTAAAATATTTGCTGAACATGAATCTTACATAATATACCTATCTAAAAGCATCAGAAACATATAAGACATCACAGGAGAGGTGACTTGGTGGATAAAGTACTTGCTGCACATGCACAAGGACCTGAGTTCAGATCTCCAATGCTCTTGTTAAAGTTGGCAGTAACAACACACACCGGTGACCTCAGCACTGGAAGGTACATGGAAAGAAGACAGGTCTATCTCCAGAACTCAGTGGTCAACTACTGTAGTGAAATGATGATCTCCAGAGTCAGGGAATAGATCTGTCTCAAAAGTTAAGCTGTAATGTGGTAGAGGAAATGCAAAGGCAAGTAGATCTTTTGCATCCACACGCTAACACACAGGCACTTACATCTACACAAGCATGCATATACCACTATCCAAGAACATATAAGACACAGAGACAAGAGACAAAAATTATTTACAAGGACTATGAACATATCACAGCTTATTAAAAAGTCTGGATTTATAATATTAATATTTTATTCATCTTTTCTATTGGAAACTTTGAAATATTTGTATAGTTTATATAGAATTAGCAAAACCTGGATTTATGGAAATTATATTTAATAATTTATTTTTATTATTTGTGTGTGTGTGTGCATGTGTGTGTGTGTGTGTGTGTGTGTCTGTCTGTCTGTCTGTCTGTAACTGAAAAAGACAGAAGAGGATACACGATCATCTGGAGGTAGAATTATAGGCAATTGTGAGACAATAGGAACCTAACGTGGGTCCTTTAGAAGAGCAGCATGCATTCTCAGTGTCTCAGCCAACTCTCCAGCCCCATGATATTACTTCAACTTTCTTAATAAATGTTTATAATGTTTAATAAATGCTATAGACCTTCTGTTACTTTTCTTCTTCATTTATTTTCTTTTTAAAGTATTGTTATAGGATCTTATACATCTCAGGCTGATTTAGAACTCACTGTGCTGCAAAAGCTACACTGAGTTCTCAGAAGTCCTGCTTATCTTAAGCACTGTATGCAGTGTCATGCTTGAGCATTCCTTATAGTTTTACATGTACAATAACTCTTGTCTTATAATCTTAAAGTGGAAATGCCTTAACAATTATGTATCTTAGAAATATATTTCAAATAATCTCTACAAATTGAATTTGTATCCAAGCGTCTTGAAATGCCAAGAAAGGAAAAATGAAAAACTCTAAGGTAAACTTAGGACTAGAGATAGTAGCAAAAAGAATATGAAATATACATTTAAAGAAAAGAAGTTAGAAAATACAGGAATATTAATAAAATTCAAAGATGTAAGTACAGATTTAAGTTAGTAATAGTGTATAGACACTGGCTCCCTAATTGCTATTACTAAGTGTTGATAATGATAATAACGTACAGGTGCACTGTAGTATCACCACCATGGATCTGTACACTTAAATATGTCCTAGGAGATCAAATGTTAGAAGATTTTGAGGTGAAATGTACTGTATTAATAATGTATACTTGACTTGGGAGAACTTAGGTCAGAGAGAAGAGGTGACAAAGGAAGGAAAACTATCATCAAATATAACTCCAGAGCTGAGTAACTGAGGGCAGAAAAGTTCAATTAAAATGAGTAGAATTACTTACCATTGAAGAAAAAAAAATAGGTAGTACAAAGTTGCTTGCTGAGAGTCAAAGCAGATTCAAAATTCTCTTCTAGAAAAATTAAAAATGCCAGAAGATGAGGCAGAGAGGTATAAGGACAACCTCAAGGATATCCCATTACTGGGGACCAGATGTTGAAGCAGCAGATGAGCAGCTGTTTTAGGCAGAAGTCTAGGAAAAGTCACCTGGCAGCTCAAGGGAGTATAAAATTACCATTGGAGCCATATGAAGCATGGTAACAGGAGGTCTGTTGTATCAAAGTGACATTTGTCACTGGCAGATGAAGGCAGTTCTAATAACTTATTAATGTTTTCTTGTTATTATACATCTCCACAAGCTTGTTAAAGGTCAAAGCAAGGGATTCATAATTGAATTCAGAACAACAGGGACAGGTACTCTGGCTTGAAAGTCCTAAACAGACTCCAACAGAAAGAATAGATTTCAGTAGATTAATTCAGATATTAATTTGAATCCCTCTATGAACTTTAAGATTTTGACATTTGGAAGTGCATCGAGACTTATTCCATGGCACTGGAAAGAAGCTTAGGTAGAGATTGAAACTATCCCAGCTGAGTGGTAATGAATGATTTTCTTTCTTGTTTCAACAGAGAACAGGATGGATCCTGAGCCTCGACTCTTAAGTGATGGCAACAGGATATCTGTCCATCTTTTAGCACGAGAGTTGTGCTCAAAAAGCTAACAGAATCAGAATTTTCACTAATTCACAGAATAACAAGGTAGAAAAGATCCCTTGTCAATGTAGACTGAGGGTCTTATCTAGGCATTATGCTGTTCCTCTCATAAGGGTCTAGGGAGTGGTTCTGCTGCTAAGGTTCTCTTCTCCAATTGGTTCTTGATCGATGAATAAAGATGCCAGGGGCTGAATGCTGGATGGAAGGAAAGAGGCAAGACTTCTGGGTCCCCGTAGGCATGCTAAGAGACACAGAAAGAGAAAGGGAAATTGTTATCATGCTTCAGAGGGAAAAAAGGTGACCAGCCATGTGAGACCTCAGGTGGAACAACCATAGCCCATTATGGTGGGAGATTAGAAAGATAACTAAGTTGAGGGCAGTTTTGGGTTGTTGAACAAGGAAAAGGTAACTGGACACTAAGATAAGGGCAGACTAAGGTGCTGAGCTAAGAGTATTAGGAAGGACACGCTAGCCATGGTGCATTAAAAGTACCCAGCAATTGAGCCAATGAGTCAGGTTGAAATTGAGCTACTTGTTTGTGTACGTGTGTGTGTGTGTGTAGTATGTGTGTGTGTGTTTCATCTCTGGATTCAATATTCTCTGGGCAGGGGCTGTTAGTGCAGTCCTCCCAGAGCTTCTTAATCTGAGTAAGAAAACACAATTCATAGATAGGAAAACAGCTACATTTAAAAATTGTTTACTTATTTATTTATTTATTATATTTTTATTCACTTTATATTCCACTCACTGTCCCCATCCAGTCACTCCATCTCACAATCGTTCCCCCATCCCCTTCTCCTCTAAATGGGTGCCCCCTGTACTCCCTCCACATGGCACTTTAAGTCTCTGTGAGACTAGGTGCTTCCTCTCCCATTGAAGCCAGACAAGGTACTCCAGCTAGAAGACCATATACCATGTACAGGCAACAGCTTTTGAAATAGCCCCCATTCCTGTTGTTCTGGACCCACATGAAGACCAAGCTGCACACTACTACATACATGCAAGGCGACCTAGGTCCAGCCCATGTATGGTTTTTAGTTGGTTTAGTTAGACACTGAAAGCACCAAGGATCCATGTTAATTAAATCTTTTGGTCTCCCTATGAAGTTTCTATCCCCTCCTGGGCCAGCAATCCTTCCTCCTGTTCTTCCTAAGAGTAGCCAAGCTCCATCCACTGTTTGGCTGTGGGCGTCTGTATCTGTCTGAGTCAGCCTCTGGGTGGAGCCTCTTACAGAAAGATTTTATTTACTTATTTATTTACTTACTTACTTTTGGTGCAGTAGAGCAGATGTGTACCTTCTGCAGGAGATGCTTGCAACTTGTCACTGAGCCAAACTCTGGTTCTATAAAGGAGTTTAAAGCATCAAGTACACAAAAATTCTTGATGAAAAAGTGAGAAAACTGGAGCTAAAGAGTTGGCTCAGTGGTAATAGCCCTGGCTGCTCTTGCAGAGGACCTAACTTTGCTTCCTGGGTCCCTTGTCTGGAATCTCATAGCTGCGTAACTCTAGTTCCAGGTGATCCAACACCCTCTTCTGTTCTCTGAGAGCATCTACATACAAATGGCATCCATATGACAGACAGACAGACAGACAGCAGACAGACAGACAGAAACAGAATCTCACACACACACACTGAACAGATCAAGGTACATTTCTGAATTTTACAAACACTGAAAACCTATTGAAATCAGTGAGACTGAATCACCTAAAAGTATAATGGAAACAAGGAGAACAATAGTAGTGACAGTTTTTATAATTAGAAAAAACTTTGTCTACTGTGATGCTGACAAATTGCTAAAGCATGATATAATATCAACCTATTCAAAGGGGAAAAAATGTAACTGAAGAATGAGAGGTGAATCCAAGCATTCTTAGAAAAGGAAGAGTAAGTGAATTTGTAAAAAAAAAAAAAAAAAAAATGAAGATTCAGTTATGAGTATGTGTCTGTATGAGTTTATGTGCATGCTGTACCTAAGGCAACCAGAAGATGATGATATATTTCTGGATCTGGATTTTCAGTCAGTTGTGAGCTGCTAAACAGCTATGCTGGGAAACAAACTTGGGTCCTTTGCAGAAGGGTTAAGCAAATTTCTGAGCTTCTCTTCCTCCCTATGTAATTTTACAAAAACCATCAGATTTTCTCTAAATATTGGCAAAAGATTTCTCGATTTCTGGTGTGTGTGTTGTGTGTGTGGATTTTATGCCACTGTGGTAATTTGTTACAGTAGAAATAGAAATTGAGCAATATTCTAAAAAGAGGATTAAGACAGGGAAACAAGAACCTAGTAATGTACTTTGAAGATAAGTTAACCTGTTTGCTCTAACAGTGGGAAGCAGGAATGGTGGAGGTGCCTTAAGAATGCCTTTGTCAAAGCTCAGATAAAGGCTTGATGTTTTCTCTTCTCTGTTGGGAGAAATGTGTTGCCAAAGAGACATTAAGTGCAGACAATTAGAAACTTGAAACAAACTGGATATGTAAATACCCCTTTAGCAGAGATGATCTTCAAATGCTGTATCTTTTTTTTTTTTTTTTTTTTTTTTTTGGTTTTTTCGAGACAGGGTTTCTCTGTGTAGCCCGGCTGTCCTGGAACTCACTATGTAGACCAGGCTGGCCTCGAACTCAGAAATCCGCCTGCCTCTGCCTCCCAAGTGCTAGGATTAAAGGCGTGCGCCACCACCGCCCGGCTAAATGCTGTATCTCTTAGGAATGACATAAACCCCATCTGTTACTCTACAAACAGCAAAAAACAGGACAAGGAATGGATGCTGCAGCTTGGTCTGAAAGCCGGGGGAGAGACTTAAATGTTCTTTTCAGAGACTGAAATTAAATAGTTGCTTCTCATCCTAGCCTGGTGACTGGCTCCTGCTTAAAGCATTGTGTCATATGCACTTGAATGTTGTTAACTCTTGATTCAATCTGGAGCTATTATCTAAACCAGGAAGAGTTATTGGTAGAATGCTGTATTCTCTCTCATGGAAGTGATTTAGGTATAATTTATATGTGTAGATTACGTAGAATATAGATAATTAATAGATATGAAAAATAAATGGCAAATGGAATCTATGCTGTGGTGTTTTTTTGGTTTTTGTTTTTTTTTTATGTTTTAGTTTTTGACATTTCAGTCAAACATGGGTTTGATTTCTTATGACCAATACTAGAACTAAAAGAATATAATAATCACAAAAATAGTCTTACAGTTTTTTATTTTTTAATTTACTTTATTGCTTTAACTCAGTAGAGACGTCTAGAATACATGATTACAAACATAATAGATATAGGCCCTGAGCTTATTGTTCAGGATATTATACTGTGACATAAGTTATAGAAACAGACACAGATGTGAAGACTTTTTAGTTCACATCATCTTTGCAACATCATTTGCCTGTGCTTAGTGGGAATGAGGAATATCCATTGGCATAAGTGATATTTAAAGATGTAGGATTAAACACAATATAGGAGACAAAATATTGAACAGAAGAAATCTCAAAGTAACTGGGTGCTGATGAAAGTTTAGAACTCATATTGAGTACTTACCATTTTTTTTTCAGTATAAGGATGGAATCTGTGTTTTGTGGAAGTCATAAGATATTATCTGCATAAACTAGAACACAGGTTATTTCCTGAATTATGCAAATAAAGGGGTTGGTAGCAGAGTTTAGGCTATAGGAAGATTGAGTGAGACTAAACCAAGAGAAGAAAAGAAAAGCAAATACAAAAACAACAAACAGACACAATAAAAAAACAAGAAATCCCACTCTTTATCATAGTGAAATTCTCAAAATTGAGTGTCTTAGAATTTATATTTAATAGCTAGAGATAATAATGTAATTATGTCTGCATGCCTATTATATGAACATATAAATATCTATATCTTGCTTGAGTTAAACTTTATACTTTAACCCTAAAGAGGTAAATATTTCTTAGTGAAATTTCAATACTTCTCTTTTTTTTCTTTGAATTTTTCATAAATAGGAAAGAAGTTCATGATTCCTTTCCTTCCTTATGACTTTTGTCCTCCTTCCTTCCCTCTGCCTCCTCTTTCTTCTGCTGCTATACTGGGCCTCTTGTTTTCTAAGCAAGTTCTCCACCATTGAGATGTACTTGAGTGCCAGTACATTCCCTGATATAAAAAGTTAAATACATCGCAGCATTTAAATACTGTGTGAATTTGGACCACATAGATTATAATATACATGGTATACCATATATGTATATCTATATGCCATATATAAATGTATCATCTATATTAATATACACATACATTTCTTTCTTTCAGTCCAGTGACTTGCTCTGCCAACACAGTGATTCATAGAAAAGAAGAAAATATTTCTACCTATATTCTCTGTCATTTAGAAGACTTCTAGACAAATAGTGCTACTGGTGATGGATAGTTCTTTTTAATGTTTTGAGTTACCATTGAATGGCTGTAACTTTCATGGTTAAGCAGACATCATTTCTTATACAGCTCAGAATTCCTTCAGCTTCATGCACTTTCTATCCACATGGCTAATTACGTTTAACTTAGGAAGACTTTTATTCTTTGGAGTCATGGTTGAGTTCTTACCTTAACTTTTATGGAAATGTCATATAAGGCTCCAAGATACAAAATATCTTGTTGAAAACAAAGGTTTAAGAAAGGAAGGATGGTTTTAGTTTTGGGCTGTACTGATGAAGGCAAATGAACCTTCAGCAAGGGCTTGTTGGAGATGAGATAAGCTTCATCATTTAGGAATTCATGTGTAGAATAGGGAGCTATTAAATACCTCATAGAAACCTTCAGTGCAGAAACATGCTGAGTGCTTAATATTTACCGGATGATTTAATGCATGGATTCATTTAATTGCTTCTGAAATGCTATAAGTGAACAGCAGATAGCCTTGTTTTACAAATGAAGACAGAGAATTTCAAGGCACCAAGTAGTATGGCCAAGGTTATTGGTGGTAAGCTGTAACTGTGTACCCAACCCCACTCATTGCATTGCCATAGGAAACTAGAACATTTTTTTCAACTTAATCTAAGTGCTTTTGGATTGGAGAGTTTTCTCAACACAAGTGATTCTCATACATACTTCTAAAAAGAACAAAGGAGAATGTGGTAGAAATCTGAGCTCTTCATTCCTGAATCAGGTTGGGTGTTTTCTAACACCTAGTAGGAAATGCCAGTATGTGGAGTTGCCTTATGATCTCTGTCCAACTGGCATTCAAAGTTAAATTTCTCTTTCAAGATTGCTGATGGTGGACCACAGCTGTGTACAAATATAGTTGATGCTATAGCAACCATATCTTTTCCCAGAGTTTAAAGTTTGAAGCAGCAGAATTGAAAGTTTCCACAGTAACAAATGCAATGATTATTGATGATATAAACAAGATTAGAAGCAAGTTTCTACCATGTAAACCTGCCCAAATAATGCTGCCAACAGAGGAACAAGTGTTCAAATACCCAAGAGAGAAAGGGGCATCTCTCATTCCAACCATGACAGCTACTGACTAAGTTATTTGGAACACATAATGCTGTCAAGGATGTGAGCCATATAAGCTTCTGCTCACCAATTGTAAGAACAAAAAGTGCAGCCCCTTTGGAAGATAATTTTCCAAAAAAAAAAAAATAACCAAAACAAAAACAAACAAACAAACAAACAAACCCAAAAAAACAAAAAACAAAAACAAAAACCCTAAACATAATCTAATCCTATAATCTGGCAATTATAGTCCTGGATAATTCTGTTTGGAGAAAAGAAGAGAATACAAATACAAACACGTTGAACACAAAGGGATTTTAAGGCATTGAGGTCTTCTTTAAGGTAATAAAATAGTGGCTTCGTTTCTAAATATTACTTATCTATTTATTTTGTGTGTGTATGTATTTATGCCATAACGAGGAAGTGGACATAAGAGGATAAAGTACAGGGGAAAGTTGTAAGAATTGAATTTACAGGATGAAGCATGATGACAAGATAAATGCACTTGCTGTTTGTGCTATTTATCAGCCTGTTTAAAATAATACAACCTAGGAATTACTTTTATAATTTTTTTAAAAATATTTTTCTACAAATGCAAAATTGCTCTAAATAAAATCTGTTCACAAAAATTATTGTATACTACTTTGCATTAAATATGTGCCGTTCTCTACAGTTGATGGCTTCTGGAAGGCATACAATGGAGAAGAACTCTGTTTTCTTTAAGCAGCTGGCCACTGAGAGTTTGATCATGCTCCAGTGAGGAAATGGGCAACTCAAATTGGACTTTATCGTTTTGGTTATTTTTTTTCTTTCTGTTCTTCCCCACTGACAGGACTTGGATGTTACTGTGATAGGGGTTGATTATATGAAATTCACAAATAATCAATAAAAATATTATAAAAACAAAAGAAAATAATGAAGCACACTGAAAAAAGAGTCTTTTTAACATAATCTGATTATAAGATACATAAATATCTGCATTGTTAGTTGTATATAGTTTATGTCGAAGGCATCAGTTATCTGTAACTATTTGGTATCATAATGTCTGTATAATTTTTTAGGAACTTTAAAACCCATGTGTTTATATGAATTTCAATTTATTGTCAAAACTCAAGAATTAAAATTGTGCTGTCTTCTGGAATTCTATACCTACTACTTCTAATGGTAATCTTTCAAAATTGAAACAGAAACCACTGTTTTTTGGTGGGATTTTAAGTAGCCTAAAACTAATCATGTGGGGGTGTAGATATTGAGGATCAGATTCCAGCCTTGTTCATGTTCTGCAAGTCCTCCCTCCATCTTTGAGCTATTTATTTATTTACTTATTTATTTACTTATTTATCTATTTATCTATCTATTTAGAATTTCATGTAACCCAAAGTGATTTGGCTGTGCAATGAATACTAGCCAAACCATTGAATCTCCTGTCTCTACCTTCTAGTACTGGGATGAAATAAGTATGCCATTATAGCTTGTTGACATATAGTTAACATTTTACCAACAGATACGAGGTCATACTGTTCAAAATCTTTTCACTGTTTTTCTTTATTTATTTTTGTTTTAGATGTTTTGAGGTTTGGTCTGACTGCCTGGTTCTGTGGAACTGGAGTTACAGATAGTTGTGAGCTGACATGTGGATTCTGGGAATTGAACCTGTGTGGGAAAAACCTGGGGGGCCGCAGCAGTGGCCCCTGGGACCACGAGGCAGCACAGCGGCAGGCCCCCAGGCGGCAGCGGCCTGGGACCTGCGTGGTGGAGGCTGCCTGGAGGCTTCCAGGCAGCCTGTCTCACATACCGGAGAAAGGTCCCTGGTTCCAGTGGCTGGAGGCTTCAGCGGCGGCAGGCCCGGCAGGCCCAGCAGGCCCGGCAGGCCCCAATGATACGGGGAAGTCCTTGGTTCCATAAGGCTTTATTGTCATGGCGGATGGTGGATGGATCTGGATGTACCCCCCCCCAAACTCAGGGCAGGCCTGAGTTAAATAGGGAGGGAGAAAGGGGGAAGTTCTGGGGGCAATGCTTAATTGGCTCCACCCTCTGACCTTCATTAGTATGTAAATCTCTAAGGCCTGAGGCCTGTAGTTACACCCTCTACCTGTGCACTTTGGGAGGGGCTGTAATGGCCTACGTGACTGAACAATGTAGGTCTATGGAGATTGGACTGCTTGTTAGGACTCTGAGTTCTGGGGACGTGGCCCAACTCCTGCCGTTTTTCCCTTGGAGTCTCGGGGTTCCAGGCCCATGCCCAGCCAAGAACCAGGATACCCTTAAGCAGTCCCACAAACTTGGTCCTCTGAAAGAGCAGCCAATATTCTTGACTGCTGAGCCATCTCTCCATCTTTTATCACTGTTTATATATAAAACTTTATGGTTAGCCAATGTTAGTCACTGTGCAGACATGTTCTAAATGAAGAGAATCATTAATACCTCACAAACAATGACCTTTTAGTTATGCTGAGTTATTGGTGTAAGAATAATTTGGCATACTGAGATGAAAGTGCAGTATACATATCATAGCTCATATACAGGGTTGGATATCTACTTAAATTTTCCATGTTCCAGTCATAGTTAATCAGACACAAAAGGACAATCAAGAAGTGGGATTTATCAGGTTACTCAGAAATGCTTAGAGTACTGGTTATACCATCATAGTAAGTTAGGAAGAAGCCTGGGCATCGGCCTAGTGCTAGCGAAGCCATGAATCTTTGAATAGAACTTAAAACTGCCAATTTACTAAATCAGCATAGTCCCTAACTACATTCTGAATATTTATCCTTAAACTCGAAGGTGAGAGTAGTCCTCATCATTTGTCAAGGAAACTTTTCTTTGCAACAGATGGAGACTATTATATAAAACTACAAATGATCAAAATACAGACTTGATGAGTCCAGTCCCAATGGATACATCTATAAAACAAATCCTAATTCAAGGAAAGAATGTAAGAGTCAGAGAACCAGGGATTTTTACTGTGTAACTATGTCTTCTTTAATATCAGATGCAACAGTCATAACAATTTCACCAACGTGCCTGCCTAAACATGAGCTTTAACAAGCAACAACAGGCATGCCAAGCGATAAGAGAATGCCTACTCTCAACCCCACACAAAGAATTACAGGAAACTATGGAAAAGTAAGGTGTAACTATCATCTACCTCAATATTAACAGCAATTCTATGGGTTGGAAATTGCATTACCTGATTTAAGCTAAGGAAAAGAGCTATCCAACCAGTCTACCCACCTCCAAGGATTATGCTGTAGAATATTTTTCTTAATACTGCATGCCTTCCTATAGAGTTCCCTTAATAGTCCATGCCTTGGTGATTTTATTTAGACAGGCTAAATTTGTATTTCTATGACGAGTGAAACACTCAGGGGAAAGAGTTGAGTCTACTGTGGAGCTACTGTGGGGGTATAGATGTCATTTTAAATAATGGATTCTTGTGTTACTTTTGCCTTAATTTAGAGCAAATTATTTTACAGATAATTTTTTGACTCATGATGCCTTTGCTTTCTTTTGCTTATTCATAAATAATAAATGCAGATTTAAAAATTTTTGGCCCTTCTTCCTGGTTTTGCTTCCAAGCCTTACTGTTTTCCTTCTCATCTTTCCATCCACACACTTTCTGCTTCATTTTTCACGTTCCCACTAGTAAATTCATCTTGTCTTCTGACATCAGCTATCACCAAATCTACAGAATTAATCTCCTGTTATCTACTAAACAAATAGCATAATGAAAAGGAACTCATTAGCTCTCCACGATAAAATTCATTCTTTTTAATGTGATTATTTGAAACTTTGTTAATAGTATGCTAGAATAATCTTTTATTTTAAAATCAAATAATGACTGAAATTGCCTTGCAGTGGTGCTATTTAAATGAATAATCAGATGAGCATTGTGTGATTCATGAATAAGTCATCTCCATCAGCAAACAGAAGAGAATGGCAGAGTGATGTGGTAAAAGTAGAGGAGCAGATTTCTTCAGTTAGCACTAAATAGTCAGTTGTGTTGTAAATGCTGAGGTGAACATCTATTCTAGCTTTGGGACAATTGGATTAACAATGAATGCAAAATCAACTTACCTAGTCTAATAACGTATCTAGAGGCTGGGTAGACACTTTCCAGAATTATTAATGTGGTTAAAAAAGTAAAAACTCTCTGGAAAGAAATATGTTTATAGAAACTATATAGGAAATGGAGTGCCAAAACATATATGTCTGTTTCTCTGGACTGGTGTCTTTTGCCTACTTTAGACAGCCATGTCTACAGTGAGCTATTCTCAAGCTAAGACTCACCCTTGCATTCACCATACAATAGCATCCTAATATTTTCCTATTCTCTCCTGGAGTCTTCTTCAGTTGTAATTGTAATCTTAAAAGGTTGGAAATTAGCAACCCAAAGTCTACTTCCTACTAAAGAAGTGTGTCTTAACCAATGTGTCACATATTTCCTGTGGTCTTAGAACCCTCAACCACAAATATTTGTTGCTACTTTATAACTGTAATTTTGCTACTGAATGGTATAACAGTTCCTAAGACCATTGGAAAGGTGTTTACCCATGGTCAAAACTCATAGGTTGAGAACCTCTGCAAAAGAACAATAGAAGGTGAATAGATGCTATAGTTGGAAATTTTTCTTATTATCATTTTTTAAGGTTGGAATTCATCAATAATTTACTGTGATCTTCAAAAGTCTCAGGTTGCTACTGAGAAATATCAACAACATGCCTTATATTTATATTTTTGTTTTTCAGAATCAATTAATTCCAATCTTCATTCTTACAAATATTTCTCCACAAATCGTTCCAAATTCTTTTAAATATAGAATTTTAGTGCCTAATATTAATGAATTCTACAGTCACCTTTCAAACAAACACAAATATTTTACCCTGATATTTCTTCAAGAGAAATATTTTTCTTCATATTTTTCTTCCAGATTACAGGAATATTGTAATGACTTACTTCAGGGTCCCAGTTTCAAGATATCTAACTGCAGCCAGCTTAACACTGGATTCAGGGTAGACCCTGTAACTCTATTTCATTGTTCCAATTAATTACATCTCACAGGTGTTTTACTCTTTCCCTTTAATTTTCTATAGTATCCTCTGCATTGTGCCACTACTTCATCATTAGTAACCTGGGGACAGGTTAGAAACTCAATTTCCACAATAGTATTTTCTTTCTAAACTCTCAGGCTTTAATGTACCTGATATCTTTTGTTTTGTGTGTTTCAACCATATTTACCTTTCTCGTGATGAACACATCTCTCAAGCTATGGAGATCAGAAAACATGTGTTAACATTATCTGCTGAAATGACTCACTGTTTTGTGTGCCCTGAACAGAGAATGCACTCACTATGTTATGCTGGTATAGAGTAGAAAAATGGGGAAATTAAGATTAAGGGTGTATTCAAAAAGCAAGAGCCTCTCACTACCTGGGATGTAGTTAGAATCTTGCTGGCTGAGAGTCAAACATTTCAATGTAACTGATCAAACCTTTGCAAGAGCTCCTGTAAAGAAATATACTCTGTTTCATGAGAAATATTTCAAGCAAAACTATTAAGATAGCTAACACAGGTCAGTGATTTGACTCAGTGAAAAAGATGGTTGTCCCCAAGCTTGATGACTGGAGTTCAATCTCTAGGAACTACATGCTTCAAGGGACAAGTAAACACTGAAAATTCTTTGGCTTCTATATGCATACTGTGACATACATATCAAAACACATATATACATAAACACACACACATACACATACACATACACACACACACATATATATATATAAGAAAGCATGCTTAATATAAAAGACATGCCATAAAACATAGTGCTTTTCTTGTATGTTATCAACATACCTTTCTCAATTGTAAACCTGTAAGATTCCCTTCAGAAATCATTATATACCCATGTAACTTTATAAGGTGATTTTTATTCAATTTAAAAAGTTTACTCCAAAATTAAATTTATAAGCTTATAGGTTATACACATTGAATAATATGGCAATTGAACCCACAGAATCACCTATGAAACTATTGTTAAGATATTTGAACATATTTCATTCTGGCTGTTAACAAATTTTAGAATCAAGATAATTTGTTTGAATTCTGAAATCTAGTCTTCTGGAGGCCTACCTCTATCATGTCTGATCCATATAATTCTGGGAGATATAACTAGTATCTTAATCATTTCTTTTGAAAACATACAGACATAATCTTCTAATAGGCTGTAAGGATTGCTGTCTGTATCCTTTAGCACTGAACTAATAGATGATGAGTTGTATCTTGAGGCAGGCCGGGGAATAGGCAGGGGTCTCCTTCCCTGGCCCCAATTGGCTGCCTCCTGCTTTCTTCTCCACGGCTTGAGGGATCTCTGTCACCAGGTCCTACTCGACTTAGACTCCTCTCTCTTTTCTGACTCTGTCTCAGAAGCTGTGGAGGGGTCTAAGCTGGGGCCATAGGCAGGACCACCAGTCCTCTGGCTCCTGCCCCCATAGCTTCTGGTTAGCAGTGCCTGGCATTACTGATATTCTCTCAGGTGCTAACAAATATGAAGGGAACCATTCCCTCCTCCCTGGGGTTCTTCTTGTCGTTATCACCTTCCACACGCACCCTCACCACACCAGACCTATCCACAATCTCCTGAATCACTTTCCCATTCTTTCCAATCATTTTGCTAACCAAGTTCCTGGGCACTTGTACAGAGTCCTCAGAAAATTCAAGGTAGCTTTGAGCCTGTCTGCATGCCTCTGGCATCTCCCCATAGATTCTGAAAGTGCAGGTTTCTTTGCCCAACTCAATGGCAGTCACTCCTAGCACTTTTCGAACCTGCTGGATGTTCGCACTATAAGTTCCAAATGCCAGACCTATCAGGTCCTCTTGAACTGTAAACTCCTTTTCCCTAAACAGAATATCCTTGAACCAGTAACCAGAAAAACTTTTATCCTCACTTCTTTCCCAGAGGAAAAATATAACCACAAAACTGAAAATTACACCCATCTTCTTTCCACATTTTTGTCTCTTTACCGAGCACTTTATTATCTTAAACTCATTTCCTTCCAAGAACCTTAAACTCCTCATCCCTAAACCGGGAACCTTAAACTCCTTGTCCCTAAACCAGGAGCCTTCTCTTGCCGCTTTACCACGGTCTTGAAATTGTCTCTTTCCGAGAACCTTAAAACCTATTGTCCCTAAACCAGGGAACCTTACCGATCGATCGCCCTGTCTGCCAGGAATTTCTTTCTTCCCATACCGGACCACCAATTGTCCGGAGCTCTTCCTGGCCAACAGGAAATTAGACACAAGACAACAAGGTTCCTTCTCAAGGCAGTTTACTCAGGATTGTAGCTTTCTGGTGGTGGCGGCCCCACCTACCCCGGGGACCAGGCTTATATCTAAGCAAAGGCCAATGAGCATATGCCACGTATCATCTCTCCATACATCCACGTATGACCATTCCCTGCCCCTGCACAGCTGAATAGCCAAATGAGGACTTGTTTACCACAAGGAGCAATCTCAGCCAGCACCATCCTCAGGTGCAGCGCATAGCGGCTCTCTACACTAATGTGCTATCCATAGAAAAATCTCTGGCCTAAGGAAAGGAGACCTAAAGCTTTACACCCAACCATCTTTATGTTTGTGAGTAAGGTATTCATCTTCTTTTCCGTCTTTATTTTCATAACTATGAAAATAAAGAAAATTGAATGTAGTGGATTTGCAATTACTTAGCCACTCTCAAGTTTTCTATGAGGAGTATATGGCTTTTGTTTTTATATCTATCTTGTTAATATTACCCAACATTCCTAGAGGCTCTAGGATTCCAGCCACAACCTTTCTATTCCTTAAAGGCAAACAATAGGACAGCTCCCTTCCATCCATTCAGAATTCTTCTGTCCTTTTATATTACATTATGTGTAACATTCAGCCAAAACCACACAGCATGAGTTTACTTTTGTTCCTAGCCATGTCTAATACTAGCTAGGGATGTGGATTTATATTTCAGCGTTCTACTTAATGTTCTTTCTCTAAAGCTTGCTGGAATGATTTATCCATTTTTCTAGCACATCAGTTATATCTTCTGTATTGACAAATTCACTTCTACTTAATTGTATTATCAAAAGAGTTCTCATAGCATTTTGCTTATAGACTATGCCTTTGGAAAGAGGATTTTGGGATATAAAAATCAAATCATTTGAAATCAGTTCTATACATCTACCATAACTGGGTTTTGAACTTATCTGAGTGTATCATGATTCCTGACAATAAATATTTAATCAGAAATTTGAGAATTAAATAGCATGGTATCTATAAAAGTCTAACATAAGGTCTAGTATATAATGTTATTAACACAGATCATATTTTAGGGTTGAAAAGATGAATTAGCAGTTTAAAAGCATTTGCTGCTTCTCCTGAGCATCAAGATTCCATTTTTTAGCATCCACATAGTGGCTCATCATTGCCTCTAGCTCCATGTGGGAATTAAATGCCCTCTTTTGGCTTTCATGGACACCTGAATATAAGCTTCACCAATAGACCCTCCTATTCATACATACATAAAATAAATAAATATTTTAAATAAATACTTTCATGAAAAAATATAGGTGGTATAGAACACAGGAAAACAACAACAACAAAAACAATACAAGACAAAAAAACAGAATTATTTCAAACCTAATATAGGATAACCAAAATGTGTAATCAACATTCTATAGATTTTTATAAATCAATGAAGAAAATTCAGGCTTTATGGTTGGAAGCAAGGTCTGTATGTTACCAGCTAGATATGTACTTACGAGAAAATTCCCCCTGATGGACGATAATCTGTAATGATAATCTAAAACATATTCTCTCACAGGATTTTTAAAAAACCTCATCAGGGTTTTTTATTACAGCACTAGAAATAGACTATGATACAAATCAGTACTGATAATTAGGATCAATGCGATGGTTTCTCTGTCTATGTGGCTTTTCAATGTTTAGAACTGTTATGTTTAAGAAATATGGGAAGACGTTAAACTTTAGACTAGAAAAGATCATGTGTATTATAGGAAGATCTTCATGGGATGTTGTTATGGGAGCTTGTAAGAAAAGAATGCTTAGAGAATTATTAACAGGGGATGCTCAGCTCATGAAATTTCAAAGAGGAAAAAGGCTGCCATGAACAGTGCTAGTAATTTTTACTTGTGTGATATTTGCCCAAGATATTTGCCCAAGGTATCATTCTCTCCATGCCCTGAGAACTTGGGTGAGGATAAATTGAGAGATAATGGACCAATCTGTTTAATAGAGGAAACTTCAATGTGGCCTGCTATGAGCCTCGTGCTAATGAAACAGCTATGTTTGCCAGAGTGGTGAGAATAGTTGGAGAGAATTCTCCTGAACCACACTGGAGAACAGGAATATCTCTGCTCAGCTGATATAGTTATGGTCCAAGAGCAGGCTACATCTTGTGCTTTTAGCAGAACTTGGCAATGTCATAAGTGTCACCCATGTGGTATTGATTTTGAATTCACAAAGGAATCACAAAAGTAGCAAAATGGAGAGGGTCATGAAGAGCACCTGAGCAGGCACCATGTGATGAGGCCACAGTCTTTGTAGAACTTTCCAGAGAGACCATTGCAAAGGTTGTAATGGAGACCTTTAAATACTGGAACTTCCAGAATCCAGGGATGTCTACCAAGGAGAGTTGCAGGTGTAAAGTAGTTGACCTGAAGGGCAATCTGTGGCTCAGGTGGCAGGCTCACATAGGTGGGATACCAAGGTATTTGAAATTTAGAGGTTACATTGTAAACCCCAGGTACCAGACATTGACCTGCAGGATTTACTAATTTTTCTGTTAGATTTTGATTTTTTTTATTTGATTCCAAATTCCAATGTTCTAATCCTTCTAATCATTTTGAACTGGAAATGCTTATTATCTGCCACTATAGGTTGAAAATATCGATTTTTAAAAAAAGACATTTTATATTACAGAAGCTAACAGTTAAGAAATTTTATGACTTTTATAGATGAAAAGATTTTCAAGACACAAGAATTTTGCATTATGAGGTAAATATGGATTTTTTTAAGCTAATGAATAGAATGTTAAAGCTTAAAGTGTTGTGTTTGTATGTCAAGGTAAGAAACGGTGGAGTTGGTAATGATCAGTTTATATTGTCCAGCTGAAGCAGTTTAGAAATACCTTAGAAGAGAGCCTCAATGAGAAACTATCTAAATCAGGTTGGATTGTGGGTATATCTATGGGAATTATCTTGATTATGTTATGATTATGAGATGAGAAGACAAGTCCAATGTAGGTATGCCATTCCCTATGCAAGGCATCTTGAGCTGTAATGGAGAGGAAAATTACAAGCTGTTGTGGTTTGAATGATGTCTCTGATAATCTCATGTAAACACATGTCTTCTTGATGGTCTGTGTGAAATGATAACAGACTATTGAAGTTCAAGTTTCAGGCTGATTACTTGTAGTAATAACAAATCTGGGTTCTTTGGAAAGATTATCATCTATATTATTAGTGTTTGCATGTATAATAGCAATTAAAATAGAGATCATGAATTTGAGTACAAGGAGGAAGTGTATGACAGGGTTAGAGGGAAAATAAGTGTAAATGGTATAATCATATTTAAATTTAAAAAATATGTTTAAATTAAAGAGATATTTTAGATCATTGAGAATGTTGACTCCAGTGGATTTTAGGACACTGATATGTCTCCCTGTCTCCATTCTCCCCTTCCTTCTTTCTCCACTGTTCCTTCTTCCATCTTTCTCTTTCTAATCTCTGTCTCATTATTGAGTTCTCACTCCAGAATACACTGCTTCACTAAAATATCACCTTTTCCAGGTTTGCAAGGAAATGGAGCTCTCTGATCTAAGAATTGAACCAACAAAACTATGAGCCAATGAAACATTTATTCAATACAAACATTTCAGTTTTTATTTATAATAATGTAAAGCTGATTAAGACTTAAGCATTTCTTTATTTCAATAATAAATTTTTAAATTATTCTATCTCTCTGTCTCTGTCTCTCTCTTCTCCTCTCTCTCTCTGTCTCTCACTAGTGATCTCAATTACCAATTATCAGAACACTGTTATAAAGAAGAAGAATTTATGCATACTTAAAGGAAAACATGACCCTTTCATTCACATGTGATCAGCTATGCAAGCCATTGTCTGATTGCTCATCAGAATGTTAGATAATAAGGGATGGGTGGTGTGAAACATATTTAATACACTAGTTGCTCTGGAGGGACGAGGTCTGTATTAAATTACCCTTTAGCACAATGATGTAAGTATTAATGTGGGACAATCAACAAATTACTAATTACACTGCAGTTGTATTATAATTAGAAATCTGAGTGGAATAAATTACACATCCCAGCCAGCAAAAACAAGGATCAGTTCAAACAAATAAACTTTGTCCACCTTAGGATCAGTTTGAGAATCTAAGTAACTGAAAAGGAATTCTATATAATTATCTCTTCCTTGTATTTTTCCATCTCTTTCCTTATTAAAAAGAAGCTATATTTCCTTTCTTCTTTAAAGAAGTATTCACTCATAAACTAAGTACAAAAATAAGTGCAATATAATCCCCAAATCTTAAAACAACACAAGCGAAATTTATTTATGTATATATCTACTCATCACTGTTCATCTTAACATTTCAGATATTCTATCATATCTATCAGGAAGTCTAGGTCTCTCTCTCTCTTTTCTTCTTCTCTCTCTCTCTCTCTCTCCTCTCTCTCTCTCTCCTCTCTCTCTCTCTCTCTGCCCTGTTATATGTGTGATTTCCACTCATCTTGAGGCAAGTAGTGAATCCTATAAATATCTTCAATTTTGTGTCCTTTTACTCAACAGTGCTCTTGTGAGGTTGAGTTCTTGAAGAGAAGGTGCTCATTACAAAGCCATAGCTTGGCCGGGCAGAGGTGGCACACGCCTTTTAATCCCAGCACTTGGGAGGCAGAGGGCAGTGGAATTTCTGAGTTCGAGGCCAGCCTGGTCTACAGAGTGAGTTCCAGGACAGCCAGGGCTAAACAGAGAAACCCTGTCTCAAAAAACAAAAACAAAAAACAATGGCATAGTTGAACTTGTTATGAGTGCCTCCATGAATTAATTGCATTCATTCCCCTCCCCCTCTGTGTATGTGTGTGTCTGTGTGTATTTGTATGTGTGTGTATGGACATGTGTGTCTTCTTGTTGCCATGGCCGTCATGTGGTGATGCAGGAGTCTGTTCTCTCATTCATTCACAGGAGTCTTGGAAATTGAACTTGAGCTATTGGGTTTGCCAGAAATCATCCCTTCCTGCTGAGTCATTCCACTGACATTAATATATTCATATTTATGAGACAAACTTTATTTCCTTCTGAGGAGTAACATTTTGGATAGTCTTTGTTTATCAACTTAAAATTTTTGAATGACCTTCTTGACATTATTTTCATTATGGTGAAACACTTGAGAAATTTAGAAACTACTCATTTAAACTTCATGACATACAGCAAGGTGAAAGATCTGTATGTGAAAGTCCCTAGTTTACTTTACAGACCACAAAATGAAATAAAATATTACTCGGAGATGAATTTCAGTAAATGAACTCATTTCATTGGAAGTTGACACCAAGAGAACTCTGATAAATTCAGTCAATGAACAGATTTCTGTGCCTTCAGACATAATGGTCTTGGCTCACATCTTAGATTTCCCATCATAGAATAAATTTTCCTTCATGTGCTTTTGGAACACTTGAAGCTATGTCTTTCTAACATTCAAAATATCTGTATATAAACAACAGAAGAGGCAAAAAGGAACACTAATTTTCAGCCTGAGTTTCCTTGACTAATGGACTCTGAAAAATAGATATAACTATCATGTTAGCACATAATGCCTTGGGCTGCTTTCGATAAAGACACAAAGAAAAGAAGCACCATAGAATCTTTTACTAATATAAAAAATTGTATAGTGTCATCACCAAGATACTTTTACTCAAAATTTCTTGTAACTGCTATAACGTTTTCATTGATATGAAGTAATTTGAAAAATTTTTAAAAAGATGCAGAAAATTCCAGCATCCCCCCAATGCTGTTGATCAATAAGCCTCAACAACTTAGAGAACATACTCAAGAGGTACAGAAGTTGATTTCCTTCTCCAGTTAGTGAGACCCTTAGCTATAAGCAATCTGGTAGCTATAGCAATCCCCATGGTGTTCTCTTCTTACTAGCCATTGCCTGGTAGTCTCTGCATTCTCTATTCCTCAAAAATATAAAGAATAATTATTCTATAGTGAACAAATGCTCATGGTTCTGCACATATAGCACCTTATTTTACTAAGAGATACATCTTAAGTGTGCAAATCATTTTTACACACCCCTCATGCTTTTACCATGTTGTCATGATGTCTTAAATGATACAGTTTAACAGATCTGGCTGGCATTGTTTTTAAGAGAAGAGTCTTTGTGTTGTCTAGGATAGCCTAGCCCAGTAGTTCTCAGTAATGACCCCTTTGGAAGGGTCAAATGACCCATTCATGGAGGTCACCTATGACCATCAGAAAACACAGATATTTCTATTACAATTTATAATTGTAGCAGACTTACAGTTATGAAGTGGTGACAAAAATAATTTTATGGTTAGGGGTCACCACAACATGAAGAACTGTAATAAAGGGTGGTGGCATGAGGAAGGTTTAGAACCACTGGCCTAGAGCTAGCTGTATGTACCAAGGGATGACAATGAACTCCTAATCTTTCTCCTTGTGGCTACCAAGTACTAAGGCTATAACATGCATCACTATGCCCAGGTCATGCAGTGCTGAGACTTGAACTAAGGGTTTCATGGATACTAGGTAAGCAATCTCCCAACAAATGTCTCAATCTGACTACATGTCACAATTTCAACAATATTGTTGGTGCCTCATCACCTATTTTGTTTTAAAATACTAGAAAAACAACAACATTAGTTTTTTTTTTTTTTTTACCAAAAAATAAAATTTAAAGCATCAATGGTTCCCTCATAGTTATTGAATATATACGTTTATTTGTCTTTGCTTACTTTGTTTATATAAATTGTCTTATGATCATTTTTCTTTTGAAAATACTGAACATACCATATTAAAAACTTAATATACATTTTTTCTCATAAGATTGCTAGCATATATATATTGACCATTTAAGAAATGATTGTTCTTATAAATAGATTCTGACAACTTAGGATACAAAGGTAACCTACTGTTTTAGCAGTGGTCAAACCTTATTCTCTGAGTGACTATTAAATTTCTGCAGACTCTGAGTGTGCTCACACTACACTATACACTTGATGAACTTTACTTACCATAAATGGTCCAAAAGCAGCTTAATCAATTAACACCTTCTCAGGGTTTATCATGAGGGATACTGGGGGCAAGGTCCAGATGCTGAGAACAGTAAAGATGGTATAATTAGGATAATTAGAGTTGCAGTCTGAGTCCTCAGTACCTGCTATATAACACTTTTCTTAATGATGCCCCTGCTTTGTTGTCTAAGATTTGTTTGTAACTGTGTGAGGGGCTGAGGGTACACATGAGTACTGATGACCATAGAAGCTAGCTGTGTGAATCCCCCTCATGCTGGATTTACATAGAGTTGTAAATGACCTTAAATCACCTGACATGTGTGTCTGGAATTGAACTTATGTCTTTTGCAAAAGCAGTTTACACTTTAATGTATACATCTCTCCAGCCCCAGAACATTCCTTCTTTAATATCATTTTAATATATCCTTTATTCATTGTATCTTTTTCATATCCACCAGTACTACCCCCTCTGAATACTCGTTATATCCCAAATTCATCTGTCTGCTGAAAACATACTCATTCTTTTTTAAACTATAACCCACTGAGTACAATCAGTGCTGCCTATATGAACATGGGAGTGAGGGCTCTCACTGGAATATTGGCAACTCACTGGACTAGCTACATCTCTTAAGGTTATGGCACTCTTGCTCTCAGTACCTCTCATAAAGCTTCTCAGTTAAAAGAAGATGAAGTGAGCCCCTCCCCAATTCATGCTGGAGATTTGACTGGCTTGACCTAGTGCTGTGAATTCTTGAGTGCAGAGGTCCCTTCCACATCTACAGAGGCTTCACAGCACTCTCCCCATTTCTCCCTTCTTCCCAGAAGTCCCCTGAGATTTGGGGGAAAGGTTATAAGTGACCCATTTAGGGTTGAGCACATTTTGTTACTTATTCTCAGGGTTTTGAGTATTATAACTGCTTGCATGAACTGGTTCCCACTACACCAAGAAGTTTCCCCATTCAAGATTGAGAGCTGTACAAATCAATGAGTTTAAACACAGATATTTAGAGGCCAGATTGAAAACATGAAGAAAAATGTAACATTTTAACAGAAATGATATTATCCCTATCATAAAAGATCCCGAAAATTCATCCCCTCCCACCCCCCAAAAGCTATTTGCTCAAATTCACCTTGACAATGAAGAGAAAAGACATGATTCAAACCCACTTTTGCCTTATACAAATTCTTATTTTTCTCCAAGATGCGAAATTGCCATTTCTTGACAAGTGAAAGAGTTCTATGTAGGTCAACTAATTTAGAATCTTTGAAAATCATGTTATTCCTTTAAAATGAAGCACACATATTATAAATATCTTAAAGGTTGAATATGAAAATATGTTCAAAACCCCACTCAACTATATGTTATTAAATATCCATTCATTCAAAAACATTTATCGAGAAGCATCTTTGTGGCAGACTCCTTCCTAAGCATCCTAAGTACAAAGGCAATAAATGATAGTAACACAAATCTTTGCTTTGGAGGCATTTTTATTCTAGTGAGGCAGACAATAAAATAAGCGAAATAACCAAAGTGGGTGAATGCTTACAGATATAATAGAATTGCTTTCCTTTAACTACAACATAGTCCTGAAAGAATATGTGTGTCCTGTCTGTGGCTACTATGGAGAATGGCAGCTAAAGGATAGCAGGGTAGTTCTAAGAACTGTAAAGAGCCAATGCCCCAATTCAACAAAGACAACTGAATTTCAAATGATAGTGAGTGTCTCAGAGGACAGATATATAGGAATCATTACATATTCAATAAGGTTGAGAGAAAAACCTAAAAAACAGAGGAAGAAAAAAGAAGTGTGGTCAAGTATTTCAGAGAAACACAAATGTCATTAATAAGAGATTCAAACAAGGCAGGGGCATTATAACGTAATTGTAACTTTCAGGGCAACTTGAAGAGAAAAGGAGACACATTTTCCTGGTGTTTTCTGTGACCAGTGTTCTATGCTCAGCCCCCCTGGTCTTCTCAATAATGCCAAGCAGAATACATTTTTGTTTCTACCTGTTGGCCTTTCAATATATCTTTGTGCTCACCATAAATTTTACTGTTCCTTTTTTAATGGCTTTATTTTAAAACGTGTGCAGTTTTTAAACAAAGTTACATAAATTTATTTGCCATTTATCTTGTGATACATTGAAGCAGCAGTAATCTCCATTTTGGGTGGTACTTTATTTACTTTTTTAATAATATTAACATGATTGCACTTATCTAAAATTCTCCCTTAGAAAGTTTGTAGAGTTGGTCTTTAGGAATTTTACAAAACTAGATTTTCTTTCATTTTTTTTCTTTCTTTTACTTTTGATACAATATTATGTTACTTTATCCTGTGAAGTGTGTGTGTGTGTTTGTGTGTGTGTGTATTCTCACACTGTATCAGACACACCTAGTAAATCTATAGAACAAGACAAGTACAGTGAAATTAACACTAGTAAAAGTATTTATCAAAATCTAGAGCCTGTGCTATGACTCTCACTTGTAATTGATTTCTCATTCATTCTTAAATAATTCTGTGAGATATTTTTATTCCTATCATAAATGAGAAGCCAAAGTTGAGAAACCTAATAAAACTGTTTAAGTTGTTCAATCTATTAAGGAGGAGTCAAACTGTGAGTTTGTCTGTTAACTCCAAAGCTGCAAGGAACATATGACATGAAATACTTAAAAAGCATCAACCCAAACTTGTTTCAATATATATTATGGTATATTTACAAAAATATACCTTCTAATGTTATGCTTCTTAAAATATTAATTTTAATTTTTTGAGATTGTGTTTTATAACATTTATTTCTATGTGTATGGTGTGTTTTCTTGCATGTATATCTATGCACTACATCTGTTCCTGGTATCTGTGGAGGTCAGAAGGGGGTGTCAGATCCCTTGAAATTGGAGTTACAGACAATTATGAGTTGCATGTGGGTACTTGGAAATAAATCTGGGAAGAGCAGACAGTATCTTTAACTCCTGACACATCTCTCCAGTCCTCATATATTCTTTAAATCCTCTCAAACTGTATTAGGTATGATTTTACAACCCTGCTTCTACCTGCCCTCATTGTTGTTTTCAGCATCTTGGAAATATGGTAGTTGTGGTTTCTTGGTTCCTTAATGAAAGCGTTTTGGACAGAAATACTGGGCTTCGTTATAGAACTCATAGATAGATTATATCATATTCTTTAAGATTATTATTGTTATTATTTAAATTCTTAATTGTGTGAATATTTTGGCATGGGTAGTGAACATGTGTAGACATGTCCTGGAAGGTCAGAGTTGTGGGATCTCCATGTGTAGGTGGTCATTGGTCACTAGGTGTAGATTCAGGGAAGTGACTCTGGATTCTTTGTAATGGCATCAAGCTGATAACCTGTGTCCCCTATATTACATTCTTGATCTCCCTATGGCTTCATCAGCCAATACTATCAATGACAAGATGAACGGCCATTTTATTGTTTATTGTCTCCTAAATTTGTACAAATAGTACTGGTCAAGAATACAGGTATTAGCCAAGGTAGCCATTTCAGTGATTTTCAGTTACGATTAACTTCATATAATTAAGAATCAGGGAGTTAATGAAAATGTGTTATCCAATTGGTTTCTGTATCTAATTGTTCCTGACCAATGTTTCTGGAACACATCACATATGATACTGTAATTGTTGGTACAGCTAGAATAGAAAGATCATCTGACCAAAACATGGCTTGTTTTGCACTTTGCAGACTTGGAAAAGCTGTCCAACTTCATGTGCACTCTTTACAAGAGATGTTTCTGTCCCTGTCATACTCACTATCATTACCTGTGCTTTCTATCAGGCTGCCATGAACCTCATCTTGTTAATATTACATTCAATGTCTACAGACAGCACAGAGTGCAGGGGAGTAGTCAAAGTCCTGGCTGCTCTTTGCAAACCATGTGTGAATGAAGATCAAAGAGAACCACAGGACTTCTCGTATAATCTACCAGCTAGCTTTTAATGATGATAATTTTAAGGAATAGTAGACTGGATTTAAAAAGAAAAAAATTTGAATAAGGGATTGGATTTGGGGCAAATGAAATTATAATTAGCATTTGGAAAAAGTGATGACAAATACCACCCTGTTACATTTTAACAGCCCCACAAAATGATATCTCACCATTATCTAGTTCTTTATTAGTACAAAAGTATTCTTTTTGATTCCTTATAACTTATTGAGAACTGGACACCTAACTGGGCTGCCTTGTCTCACCTCAACTCGAGAAGGTGCATAGTTGCAGAGCAACTTGATATGCCAAGGCAGGTTTATATCCTTAGGAGGCCTCCCATTCTCTGAGGAGAAGGGAAGTAGGGATGGGAGGATGGGAGGTGGGAAGGAGCGAGTGGCAGAAGAGGAGAGGGGAAGCTGGGATCTGGATGAAAGTAAATAAAATTATTTAATAACCAATAAAATAAAATAGAAAAGAACTGGACAACTGAAAAAGTGAGATTGTAACAGCAACCCCAATACAATTTGTCCACTTCTGTCTTATCAAATGAGGAAGACATTTCTGTACTTTTGAAGCAATAGAAAAGTTTTCAAGCATGGTCCAGAAAAAGCGGAAAACCAGAAATATGTAGAAACACACCAACTTCTAGTCCTAAAGAATAACTGAAAGAGGATATTCCTGTTAAGTTTGACAGTGTGTCCTTAAGACAGGCAAGGGTGAGTCTGTGCATTGGGCTCCACTAAATGGAATATTTTGTAAAAGATATTCACCCATTTTACTGTTTCTCATAACATGAATATCAGATCACCCCTATTCTAAGAGGGTTTATATTTTCTATTTTCACCAGTAGTGTTTATATTAATGCTCATGTTTATTGTGGTAATACATAGGTTCTTTCAACTTTGACCAATCCTCCCCTGTCTTTGCCTGGCAGTCAGTGCTTTAATGTCTATTTTACTCAAGACTTTTCCTTTGTTAACCACTAGTACTATACACAGCTTTATTCTTCCACAGAGCATGGGAAATGTGAAGTAGTGCCGGACAGGATTTAAACCAGATGCAGTTTTAACCTAAAAGCCACTGATGAAGTGAGGAAATGAATTGTACATGCTGAGCTGGGGAAGGGACTGTCGTGGTGAGACTAAGTATGTGATCTTTGTTTTATGAAGTTCTCTTTCCAAAGGTGGCTTTGAAAACTAGGAAGAGCAATCAAATTTTCTCTGTGCAGCTCTTCTTTTCCATTTTCTTTTATAAAGCAGAAGCTCTACTACTGTCCACCCCGTTGTACTTGTGTGAGGTTTAACATGAGCAATTGGAAAGCATTTAGCTCTGAGAATAGATCAAATGATGTGAGAGTTGCTGTTACCTACAGACTACAGGGGAATTCAGGGCCCTTGCCCAGTCTTTGGCTGAGGGGATAAGCAAAGTGCTCATCAAAGCCTCGTTTGCTGTCACAGACTGACACTTGCAACCTGTATAGCTTTCGGGTTAACATCTCTGTCATCTTCATCTTCATCACGGGCAGTCATTCTGGCTGTTCCTAGCGGGTCTGACACATCAATTCTGTTTGCATTTGGTCATGTGCTATGCCTTGCTTGTTTTATCAATAGGCATTCAGTTGCAGGCCTTAACATTAACCTTAGTTATTCATGATGGGAAGAATTTTGCATTGACAGTGTTTAGTCAGTGAAATGTATACCTCAGAAAATGAAAACTAAAAAGTAATGTTAGAAAGGCAATATATTTATCAATATCATTTATATAACCTGCTATAAAATTATTTAAGAGTTAAAAGTGTATGTTACCTTAAGCCTTCTTTTCTTTTTTTTTTAATTTATTTTTTATTTAATCTTTTTTTATAGTCCAGATTTTATACCCCTCCTGGTCCACCCTCTGACTGTTCCACATCCCATACCTCCTTCCTTCCCCACTCCCACCCCACCAGAACTACCCACTCTCTGGGACCTCCAGTCTTTTGAGGGTTAGGTGCACCTTTTCTGACTGAGTCCAGACCCAGGAATCCTCTGCTGTAAATGTGTTGGGGGACTCATATCCACTGGTGCATAATGCCCGGTTGGTGGCTCATTGTTTGAGAGATCTTGGGGGTCCAGGTTAGTTGAGACTGCTGGTCATTTTATAGGCTGGGGAGAAGGCAGCTTGGCATCTCAGGCAGGTTCCAGAAGATGGACTTGTTCCACTGGACTTATGGGAGCACCTATAGGATAATTACAACAGGGAAGCAGCACCCTGGCAGCAGGATGCCTGCAAAGGATGTGTAGTAAGCATTAGGCCTAGAAAAGCAAAGGTGTTTGAGGAAATTTAGTCTTAGAAGGCACCTTCGAGTAACAAAAAGTGAAAAAATTTTGGGTTGAAAAGCACAAACACTGTTGTTTTAGGTCTTCCTGTTGGGGAGAAAATGTATTAAAGGCAGGTTAGAAGCAGTAGGGGAGGGGCCTGCTCTGCCATGTGGTGGCTGGGTGCTCTAGCAGAGAGGCCAGGGTATTCCCCATTTGTTTTTCTTAGCAGCCTTAAATGTAGAGAAGTAAAAGGCCAACCTTGAAGAAAAGCTCATAGCAAGAAACACAGGGGCTTGATAGGAGAGTCAGAGTTAGAAGGAGTGAGATTCTGTGTGAGAGACTGGGTTATGGGAGAGAGACACATGGAGACTGGATTCTCCTGGGAGAAGCTGGCAGGAGGTGCTCACAGTTCTTACAGGCCCAGCCTGGCATTTTTAGCCATGAGAAAGAAACTGAGAGGAACACAGGGGTGAAGGGGAGCAAGCAGGGTGCCAGTCCTTTTGCTTCAGGCAAGCCAGAACTGGCTGCAAATGACAGAGGAGTTGGGGAAGTCTACAGTAGGCTAGCAGGCAGCCTGTGAAAGACTGACCCTCTGAGGGAAAAATCACTGGGGACTAGAGTTCAGAGCCAGTGTTCCTGAGAAACTAGCAGGCAGACCATGAAAGGCTGACCCTTGGGGGAGGAGCAGAGAGCAGAAATTAGGGCGTTGCTGCGATCTTGTTGAGTTGGAGAACACATTGGAAGAAAGAAACCTATGCTAGCAGGCAGTGTGCCAAAGACTGAAATGGCACTCTTGAGAACGACAGGACAGTCTCAGCCTTGAGGAGTCTCTCACTCAAGGAAAAGAGTCTTAGAATGAGGATGGCAGCAGGCACTGTGGCCTTAAAGACAGCAGTTAGCTGTGAAGGAGCCCTCTCTGTGGAGCTAGGGGATGGGCAGAGTGGAGGCTAGGGAGTCACTGCCATCTTGCCCTTGAGCTGGAGAACATGTGGAGAAGAGGGAGAGAGAGAGAGAGAGAGAGAGAGAGAGAGAGAGAGAGAGAGAGAGAGAAAGAGAGAGAGAGAGAAACCTAGTCCTTTGAGTCAGGCAAGAGTTAGTGATAGCTAAGAGTCAGAGAGAAGATGCTGGCCAGAAACACATGGAGAGAGAAAGGTGAGGGGGGGGGCCAGAGAGAGACCTGCCTAGTCTTGTGGACTAGGCTGGAGTTACTCAAGTTTCCGTGGAGAGGTTCTTGGTGGGCACCAGTAGGGGGTATTCTTGGAGCTGGCTTTGCCCACATCCTCTACCACCTGTAGGGAACAATGTAGGCCTGCACATGGGCATTCGAGTTGTGGGTCTGTGTGTCTGCCATGATACAGTAGGCTGGGATGGTAGTTCAGCATGACAGGAGTGCAGGGGATCTTGGCTGAGTTTGTTCCATGCAACACCAGGCGAGTGTGGCAGGACCCCGCACGGAATGGGGAATTCTCACTCAGTCTTGGGTTCCGCAAGGCTGGGCAGAGCTCTCAGGTGGATCCAAGGGTGTTCGATGTCTCTATTTGGAGCCTCCAGACACAACTGGGTGAGGGGGCACAGCAAAACAGAGATGGGGATGCGCGAGCTCGCCTGGCGGCTGGCGGCTTCTCTCACTGAGAGAGACAGAGAGAGCCCTGGTGCCACACCTTGTGGAAAATGTTCGCCTGTTATACTTGCTTGGCTGAGAGATGGCTGTTCGAGGCTCCACATTGGCCTCGCCAAGTAGATGCAGCTGGGCTCCTACTTGGGCAGGGAACGAACTCAGTCTGATTTCAGCAGGGCTGGGAAAGGGGGGGGGGGCTGCAGTGGTGGAGTCTAGGTCCATGCCCAGCCAAGAACCAGGATACCCTTATGCAGTCCCACAAATAGACATTTACATACTAGGACACAGAGAGGTTTGGTAGAATGAAGGTGAATGTGAACAATGTGTGAAACCTGCTTTCCCATTTCCCATTCCTCAGTACTTGCTTGGTTTGTCAAATCTAAGAATCATCCTCTTAGTTTTATAACACTCTGCATTTAACTCAAATACATTTAGAACATTGGATATTTCACAAGTCAGAAAAAGTATTAGTGTCAGGGATGCTCAAGGTTGCAGTGGCTCTAGCTTTCCTTTTATTTAAAATAATTTTATATAATATTTTGTAATGGTTTCCCACAAACATCCCATGAGAGGAAAAAGGAAAATAATAATAATAATAATAATAATAATAATAATATACCACCACCAATAAGACCTCCCAATGAAAAAACAAAATGAACCAAAAAGTCCCAAAAATACAATTGAGTCTCTTTGACCTACTTCTAGGCATGGAGTTGACCCCGGACTATGTTTGATATATCCAGTGTCACTCTATTAGAGCAAACTGATACTCCTTTGCCAGTCAGTATCCACTGCAAATAGTTTCTAAGTTATGGATGGGATCCTGCATCTAGCTTCCCCTCTCAGTTACTGAATTCTGTCTGACTTAAACCTCTGCAGATCTAGTAGATATCTATGGCCACAGTCTTTGTGAGTTTACATGTATACCAGTCCTTTGTTTCTGGGAAATGTTTCCCTGTACTTATCCATCTTCTGCAGCTTCTGCAATCTTTCTGTCTCTTTTTGTGGTTACATTCCTGAGGCTTTTGGACAGAGATATGATGAGGATATTCCATTCATCTGAACACCGTCTGGATGTAGGTCTCTACAGTAATTACCATCTACTGCAGGAAGAAGCTTCTCTGATGAGGGCTGAGCAAGGCACTGATTTTTGGGTCTAGTTGAATTCCACTAGGAATCATTTTATTGCTATGTTCCTTTAGGAGAACAATAGCATTAGATTGTCTCCTAGACTATAAATATTTAAACAAATTTCTAAATCTTATTATTGTCTGTAATTTTATTTCATGAGGGAATGGGTAGACATTTAGAGAACATTCAAGTATTTTTGGCACTTATAAAGGATGAATAGGAAAAATAAAATCATTTGACATTATAACTACTGAAGTTAAGAGGACTTATATAATGTAGATGTATTTTACATAGTCTTTTTAGACTCCATTACAAAAATCATGCTTCCATTTACATATCATAATACTGTTAAAGGACAAGAAAATGATATAGAGTAATTCTCAGGAGAATATACATCTCAGCTGGAATCACAGCTAAGTATTTGCTAGGAAATGTTTTACAATTTCCCCATCTTATTCTATCAGCTTTCAGGGAGCCAAATGGTACCAGTTACCTATACATACACATATAATATTTTCTGAGTTAAACAGGACATGTAATTTGATACAATTGTTAAGTATTTAAATAATACAGGAATTATTTCGGCTGATTCACTGAAACAGGAGCACCTCGCAGTATTAGCATAGTTGAGCTCCACAGGGTCGTTGGGAGTCTCTCAAGCTTCTGTAATTATATTTGGTCAATTATAATTCTACAGTTCCTTAAAGTTGATGTCACCAACTACTGTCACAGCAAAGACGCCCAGTTTGAAGAGTTGTTTTAAATTTCCTTCTGCTTAAAACTATAATTATAAGAGTTCAACTTTTTATTTGTTCGGTTGTTCAAAATTTACTTATTGTAGATTCACATAATGGAAATATGACATTTAAAAGTGCATCATTTGGCTTTGTGATTAAATTTTAAGGTCTCTAAATTATTTTCATTACATAAATATGCATATGCATCCATGGATGTGGGGTATGTGTATGCAACTCTCTCTCTCTCTCTCTCCTCTCTCTCTCTCTCTCTCTCTCTCTCTCTCTCCGTGTGTGTGTGTGTGTGTGTGTGTGTGTGTATGTGTTACATAGTATATTTGTATGTGGCATATGCATAGGAGTAGAAATATCTGCATATGCAGAGGCCAGAAAAGCATGCTGAGTAGCTTCTTCTATTGACATCCACATTCTTCCCTTCAGACGTGCTCCATTATTAAACTGGAAGCGCTTCATTTCAGTAAGGATTGCTGGCCTATTAGCTCTCTGGATCTGTCTGTCTCCATGCTCTAACTCTAGAGTCACAGAATCCAACTGGCTTGCAAAGCTTTATATATGGATGTGATGATTTGAACTCAGATTCTAAGGCTTGTAGAATAAATACTCTCATCCACAAAGACATCTCTCCAACATGATTAGTACCTATAATGTAGATCATTCCTTAATATTTTATACAATATATTGCATTAAATCCTCATACATTATAAATCCTGTGTAAGTAAATGTGCTATAAATATTAAGACCCATCCTGATGTCTTTTTACTGGAGAGTGGAGACTTGACATCAACCCCTACGCAGTCAGGCCCAGCCGATACCCTGTTCTGAAAGATATCTGTACTCGCTCTGAACACCTATGCTCCAGTGTCATCCCCTTCCCCACATCCTGCCTTTTTGTGTTTATAACCCCTGTGTGAATAAGTAAAAATTACGATTTGATTTAAATAATTAAATAAATAAATAAAATCTAAAAAAAAGAAAAAAGAAAAAAATGCTAGTGATACAGATTTATATATATTTTTTTTACCAAATAAAGATTAGTATTTTTACTTAAAAAAATATTAAGACAACTAATGCATGAGAATACTAATGATTAGAGAGCCTACAGGCTCCTTATCTAGATTAATAATTACTGATTTTGTACAATGTAGCATTCATGACAATATGGAATTTCATTCTCAGCTATTGGGACACAGACTCCAGGTTTTATATTCCCATGACAAAATAGTCCAGCAAATAATGACTCTTCATTTTGTGCAGAGATCACGTAAGAATATGTATTGTCCATTACCAGACTGCAAATCATATTTTGCATTTGTCATTTCCAACTGCCTGCCTCACACCCACTCTTCCATCAACACATATACTTGAAAATGGACTTGCAGTTAGAGAAAGATTATATTGAACCATTTCCTTAATATAAAAGTTTCTTTCACTCTTATAATTTTCTGCTTATTGCTTGAGCTAGAGAATAATAAATGCTTGATTACTTGTTCTTTTATGGCTGCAAGGATTGTCTGTTTCTACAAAACAGGGCTATTTGTATATTGCGTTTTACAAAAGATTAGATCTATCACCTCATTACCTGGGAGTATGCCTCCATACATAATGTTTATCCCACAATCTTTCTTCTGTCCTACCTACTTCAATTATCTCCCTCCCAGTCTTATTGCTTGGCATCTATTGCCTGAATTACTAAGGCATGAAATGTTCTTTTTTTATATAACTCAGTCTCTGACATTTCCAAATTTTCCTTGTGAGAGGTATCAAGATGGAGTACTTCATTTCTTTAGAGAATTAATAAGACATGTGGTCCTAATTGCAATCGTTTGTTGCCAATTAGAATGCATGTGATATAGATAATGTTTGAATTGAGTGTGGAAATATTCATGAGTTTTCAATTTTATGCTTTGGAAATTATTCTATTATTTGTTTATTCAAATATATACAAATATATGGAATTCTGTTACACAAAACAATGAAGGTGGAAAACTAACTTAATTGTTCTTTGCTGTTTAGGGTATTCTTCCATGGTAGTTTAATTTATGATTATAATATATTAAAAAAGATTTCTGATTTTTACTAATTTTCCCTAAATTTCATTTAACTTTGACAATAAATAATGAATCCTGAAAGCAATAGCTCACATTTTTTACAAATTTGAAAATGAAGTTCAGTGCATATATTCCTTATAGGTGTATAAAACGTATTATGTATCAACTGAAACTCCATCCATAAACAAAGACAAAGTGTGTGTGTGTGTGTGTGTGTGTGTGTGTTGTGTGTTGTGTGTGTGGCCCATGGAGGTCAAAAGCTGGTATGGGATCCCTGGGACCTAGAGTCTCAGATGGTTGTGAACCGCCAGATATGCTGGAAATAGGACTAAGAACCCTTGGAAGAGAAGCAAGCACTCTGAAGACTCTCTCAGGCCATTGGCCCTTTATTATTGTATATAATATTATAAAGTTCTGTTAGATGGTAGACTAATGTTAAGAAATGGAAAAAGAAATAATTGTTTTAAACAAAGGCCATTATAAAGATAAATATGCCCACATTTATTTTAAGTGATAATAAGAATGAACCTATTCAAAAGCAAATGAACAAAAAACTATATCTTTTACCTACAAAGTTTTCAGTGGGGTAAATGCTAACATGTTATTCCAATATTGAACAAGCAGCAGCAGTGCATGTCACAGGGAGCTATATGCCTTGCCATGTGGATTTCCTGATTTATGTTCCTTATGACATCTTTTCTATGTGACCAAAGAAAGAAAAACTGTTCCTTTGTCTTTTTCTTCAGTCCAAGAGAAGTATTTACAACGAAAGGCCAGAAAATGAGTTTCTAAAACTTCCTAACTCCCACTGTCTGCTATGGCTTATAAATAACTTAGAAGACAGAATTCTCAAGCATACAGTGCTACCAGAAAACATTGGCCAAACAGAACTGGCAACTTTTCTGGGGCCCACAAAAGAATAGTTATTCAAGCAAATAATACTAGCCACACAGTCACACAGACCTACATCCTGGATCGGCTTCCCTGTAGGGATGTTAGTGGGACAATATTGGGTGTAACAGTGAAATGAGACATTTTTTGAATTACTTGATGTTATTTGTGGAGAAACTTAATCCATAAAATATAGATATTGCTGAGGATGATAGTCTTCAATGCATCACTGTCACCATTATGGTTGTTACCTACTTTGAGATACACCATGATATCACTATGAGATCTCAATATCCTCTTTCGAACTTGAAATGAGAGAAATATCATATTCCTTTTTCAGTACACTCAGAATTTTCTTATAAAGATATATTGCATGGAGCAACAATAACCAGCTTGATAAGATATGCCCATGAGTCTAACAGTGGCATAAATATTATAAGTAACTAATTGATATCAAAATATATTTAAGACTCACTACACAAAAAGAAACTCATGCCTAGTGCTGCAAGTTGTAAATATGGCCCAGAACTAATGGTTGGGAGCTCCTAGGCCCTAAAGGAGAGTCCCTACTATTATTTTGATAAATTGATGATGTATGAAATGGCCCTCTAAATATTTACTTCTATAATCATAGACAAATTCAACTCACAGTCCTCAAATCATTTTTTACTGTGAACAGCAGTGAGTACAGAGACTCATAAATAGTCAAAGTACAAAGAGTATGAGGGATGGTGTACTCAGTCACATGTTCCCTCTCTCCAAGGATTAAGAAATATGGGAAGAGAGTTGGGAGGATTGTGGGAGCCAGAGCTCAGGGAAGACGGCTCTGAAAAAGTGTTGTGTGAATATGACAGAGCCACTGCACACATGAACTCATACGAACTGCAGTTGCCAGCACCAGGTCTTCACACAGTTAACGAATATTTCATCATGGTTGAAGGAAAGGCCCCAGAGGTCCACTCATTGGTAAGAAGCTTTTGGAAGTTGATTACAGCTAAGAGTCATTTTTTTTCAAGGAAGTGTTCCGTACTCTATTAGACAGCTGCACTCCCATGTACATAAGAGGCATCACTAACTGCATTCAGTGGTTGAAGAATGAGTCAAGTTTGGTTTAAGGTTCCAGAGAGAGGGTCCATTGTTCCAGATTTAACAGGATGCCACATTAGGAGTCTGGTAGAATTCATCTTTAATCAAACACAAAAGCAGAAAGCAGCCCAGAAATGGCATCAGGGTATAAAGTCTCAGAGCCCAACTCCAGTGATGTACATCATCCAGAAAGACTCCATGTCCTAATGATTCCAAAACCTCCCAAACAGCACCAAAAAAGACAACCAAATGTTTAGATGCCTGAGATTTTGGGGGACCTTTCTGTTTCAAACCACTATGCATTTTGAAGAGGAAAATGAGTATCAGAGACATGATCAGACATGTGGGGATTATCAATATTATATAATCAATGTTTGAAGGCTCCAACTAGAAAACATGGCAAGAGCAGATGAGTAATGCAAAGAGATGGAACTTCTATAAGAGAGTCAAATTGAAATAAAATAAATTTCAACAAAAATAAGCAATGCTTTTGATGTGCTCACCCACATTCTCAACATGGTTCAGAGGGAATCAATGAGCCAAATAATGAGTAGCTTAGACTCTACACAGGGAAATGCAAATGGAAAGATGGATGTGAGATGAGGAACTGTGCGGTGATTTTCAAAAGGTATGAGTTAGGCATAATTACAATATCAGGAGTTCAGGATATGGAGTGAAGAAATATTCAACACCATAATGGCTAAGGTTTCCAAAATGAATAAGCCACTTCCAATAAGCCACATGTCTTAAAAAAAAAACAAAAAAACAAAAAAGCAATCAGTGGTTATCATACCTGTTGCTTTCTGAGCATCCATTTGCAAAAATGATGGAATTTTTGCTTGTAGTGTTTTGGATGAAAACTATTTCAGACCTCCCTACATGCCTTGTTTACACATTGATGCTCCAAGCCAATAAAACATTGCAGAAGTTCATATTAGCAAAATATTTTTATTAATAATTTTATTTGTTTACATTTCAAATGATAGCCCCCTTCCCAGTTTTCTCTCCACAAAGTCTCTATGCCATCCCCCATCCCCTTTGCCTCTATGAGGTGCTCCTCCACCCACACACCTCCCCCTCCTCACCACTCCAGCATCCCCCTACACTGGGGTATCAAACCTCTACAAAACCAAGGGCCATATCTCCCAATGATGCCAGATAAGGCTATCCTCTGCTACATATGTAGCTGGAGCCATGGATACTCTTTGGTCAGTGGTTTAGCCCCTGGAGGCTCTGGGTGGTCCAGTTCATTGATAATGTTCTTCCTATGGGGTTGTAATCCCCTTTAGCTCCTTCAGTTCTTCCTTAGCAAAATATTTTAAAAGTTATTTTGTTTTTGATTATGTGTATATGCCAGTGGTGGGCAGAGGGTATGTTCATGTGATCACAGAGCCCACCAAAGCCTGAACATACATCAGATCCATTGAAGCTATATTTATTGGCAGTTATGAATTGTCTGACATGGGAGCCCAACTAGAGTCCTCTACAGGGGCAGTACATGCTCTTTACCAGTGATACACCTCTCCAGTCTCCTGGTGAAAAATATTTAATCATTTTCTATCAATATTCTTATAATTCTCACCTGAACCCTTTTGACTCTAAGTTTTGATTTAATAGTGTGTATCCTTTAATATTTGGTTTTCTTAAAATTCTTCTTTTGCTTTGGGTTATATCCAAAGTATCAACAAACATCCAAGAAGATTTATGTTGTCTGCTGTTCAATAGTCATTGCTGTAGTAGCAAAAATTCATTCAATTTCTGTGTTCACTTTCAGAATTTATTATCTCTTTAAATGCTCATAAGTTGATAAGGCACATAGCCAAGGTTTTATGAGGATTTATAATGTCATATTTCATTAAATATATATTTAAATCTAGCATTTTAATAGAGAGGAACAGGCTTTTAAATTTTAAAACATAGTAATATAATGGCCCAAAAGGAGAAATGAATGGGAAGTTTGAATATATTTAAAAATTTATTTGAATACATGGAGAACAGTAGGAATACATTCCTTTCTTTAGCACTGAAGAGTTATGTTTGTTAGTTTGAACTTGAGAGATTTATCTTTATAGAATAATCTATTTCATGGCTACCAAGGGGAAGACACGTGGTATGAAAATTTTGAAAGTGAAATAAAAAGAAAAGGTTAAAATGGCAAAATAAAAAATAATATGGAGCTGGTTCAGATGCAGGCATAACTGCAGAAGGATGCCTGGTCACTGTGAAGGAACTCTGTTTTTAAAATCTGGGAATGTAAGGTCAGTGGATTCCCTGAGATTTATTATACTTATTAAGAAATAATTCATAATATAGGCTTTGAATGACCCAAGAGGGATATTGGAGCAATGCAGAATAGGAATGAATGCTAGACACTTTGTTATTTTGGTATCATGCCTAATATCTTATTAGGATAACACTTAGTCTACTGATTACAGATTACAAAAACAATTAAACTTTCAAATAAAGCCTGTTTCAGATTGATAACACATTACTGGCCATTTTATAGAGATATCATTTGGGTTTTCATCTCTCTCTGTTTTTCCTATCACACACACACACACACACACACACACACACACATATATGTTTAGAGAAAAACCTCCTATTAATATACAAAAGTATGTGTGTGTATGTGTGTGTCTGTGTGTGTCTCTGTGTGTGTCTGTGAAAGAAATAGAGAATTGTCATTGCAAACCAAATTTATGAATCCCTAATAGCTGAAAAATTACTTCGTAGTTTTAAGTTTGATATATTAGCAAAGTTCAAAAAGAATGGTTGCACTTTATGAAAAATGGAAAAACATTTTGTAAAATATCTTTTTCCTTGGAATATAGTGCAACATTTGAAAATAACAGATAATTCACTAATATAATCATATAATATACATAAATGCTAAAAAATAAATAAATATTCCTTGACTTTAACCTTGTTAGACTTTTGCCCACTTTTTGCAAGAATAATTATTTTTAGTTTATGTTCATGAGTACTTTGACTACATGTTATGTTGGTCCTACATCATATGAAATCATTTCCTGCTAAGGCCAGAAGGAGCTTGATCCTCTAGACCTAGAGTTACTGATGGTTGGGAGCTACCATGTGGTACTGGGAATAGAATCTTGGTCCTCTGCAAGAGTACAAAGTGCTTATAACCTCTGAGACACCTTTCCAGCTCTCCTCCTCTCCTACTAAAGTTTGAGTAAGCAAAATTTTGTGAAACTATTTCTAGGGGAAATATGTTGCTGTCATTATTGTTGTTATATTACAAGTTTAAGAAATTTCAATTAAGTGTTTGTTTTATAGATAATTGCCATCTATATGACAGATAATTCGTCCATAAAACCAAATCAGTTTTAATGTGTTTAATGTTACTGTTGGACACAGGCAAGGGACTTACAGTCCAAATGGGGGTGCTGATCTGGAAAGTCAGGTAGCTGGTGTCATGTCCATAGCTATCTCTCCTTGACATGCTGTCCTAACTACATGTTGGGACATATTTATCATCCCTATCATCTTTCTTCTTTACTGTTGTTAATGAGGAAGAACTAGATGCAATTATGAAAGAAGATGTGCTTACAGAAAACCTCCCTTGAATTGAAACTAAAAAAAGAGAAGGCTGGAAAAGAGGTAGGATATTCATGAACGTTGGTATTCTTTTACCACCTGTATCTCCCCAGCATTTAGCGTACTGTATCTTGCTACATGTTAGAAGATTATACTAATTAACAAGCAAGTGCACACAGCCAAAGGGATGAACTGAATGTTCACTTGCCTTTCCGAAAGGCTTTACATAACAATCTTCTGAGGCCACAGAGGGCTATAGCTTGGACAGTCTTAATAAACACACAAGTGATAAATGTTCTTATTTAGGAATTATTTTTAACTGAGCCACATAAGAAGAATCATTTTAAATTCAATATTTTCCTTTTTTCAAAACCACAAGAAATTTCAGTGCCCAGTTCTGCAGAACAGGACATTTTATGTTTTATTTTATTTCATCTTGTTTTAAGCTCGGTGGGTTAGAATTTGTTAGCTCATTGGATTGTAAAAAATATCACTGTAGAAAACCATTATTGAAGTTCTTTGTCATCGAAGCATAGATTTTGACATCCCTTAGGATTATCCAGCCTGTGGTTTTATATGTAGGACCCACTGGAGCCCTGCCTATTTGTTCTGCTGACAAGCCACCAACTCTAAACTTTTAAAAGAATTGAGCTATGCTTAATGCCATCTCTTCAATTCGTAAAATGAAATGAAATATTTAGAGAAGGTCTCAGTAATAGGAAGCAGCTACGGGTTGTCACTGGAAACTACTGTGTTTCCGAGCTATGAGATATGCAGCTTATGAGAGATACACAGCTTGATAGGATCGTACCTGTAGACAACCTGTAGCACTGATGGCATCTTTAAAGCCTGTGGCATTGCTGGGCCAGGCTGAGAAGTCCTTTTGTATCCTGGTAGAAACCTGGGTGGGAATATTGACTCTTATCTGAGAATTGAAACACATGACAGGTTCATGGGAGTTTTCATATGAGGCAAAAAGCCTGACCAGAAGCAAGAAGTGGTTATTTTTGCATAGGAAGCCACAGGAAGCTCATTGAGTGCTGAGAATTTAATGAACTTGGTCTGCAAGAAAGAGTTGAACAGTATGCATTATGAGGAGGTAGGGAAAAACAATCTCTTCTGACCTGGCCCATTCTGTCACCTGGAAAGGATGATGACAGTTTTTACAAAGAAGGCTTTAGTCAATTAGACCTTGAAAAGATATCTGTGCATCTGACTTGGAAACAAAGAATCCATGTAACAAAAACAACAATGAATTTCCTTTTCTACTAATTTTGACATTATTATGGCCTCTCTGGGTTGTCAATACCATCAATTCTATTCAAAAATCTGTTTTGTAATTCCTTTCCAGTTTTTAACTCTGCATCATAGACTCCAGAAGACAAATTCTTATAAGGCCACCCTTTTCATTTCTAAACTATTCTTTAATCTCCAAGTTTATTATGCCATAAAATCCTATAAGGGTAATAATACTGAAATTGAGATTACTCAGTAGAGAACACCTGAATTCTCAGAATAAAATATTATAAGTCATGTTAATTGTAGAGTATTTTAGTGATATTAAATATCCATCATTAAAGAGACCATTACAAATTCAATTTTGGGGACTTGGTATATACATGTTTCATAATTCATCTTGTTGTTGTTGTTGTGTGTGTGTGTGTGTGTGTGTGTGTGTGTGTGTGTGTGTGTATTACTGCAGGTATGTGCATACCATAGTATGCATGTGGAGGTCAAAAGACAGCTTTCCGAAGGCTGACCTTCCACCTTACACTCAGGAGACAAGCTTGGGTCATCAGGCTTGCAGAGCAAGCTTTTATATTTCAAATCATCAGTCTAGCCTGGTATACATCCTCTAAGGCTATCAGAGTACAAAGACAAAGTAGGCATAGTTACAGTAACCATAAACATTATTGCAAATGGCAGGTGATTGGGAAGGTTTGGAAGACAAATAAGACAAGATCTTCTATTTTCTACTAGAGCTAGATGTTGTTCCTTTAAGGTTGGGTGGAAGGGATACACTGTGCTATTCATTAGAAGATAATCATCTTTGTGAAAATTAGGAAATAACATATTGATTGTTCTAAGCCCAAAAGAATATACTAAGAATTGGTGATAATATTGGGCTGTTGGTAAGGAATTAGTTGCATTTTTTGATTAGCTATAGGGAGGTGGAACAGGAAAGAGGGAACAGGATAGAAGCATGAAAGAAGGAAGGACAAGACAAAATGAATGTTTAAGTTATAATGTGGACTAGGTTACTGAAGCTAAATCATAAGATAATGGAATTATAAGATTTAATTTTCTAAACCTAACAAATTCGTAAGATATTTGATCATGGGAATACTTGGATGGATCAGATATAATAATTTTACAAGCATAAAAGAAGCAGATTTGAGGAAAATAGGAAACAATCTATAAAAACACTCCCAGCTGTAACTACAGCTGGGAGAAAGATACAGAGGGTGACTTGAATCAGCTACCCTTTGGAATGCAGGCAGCAGTAAGGTATAAATTATATTTCCAAGCAAGCATTTGCTCATCAAATACAGGAAAAGCAAATGCTAATAGTTTTCATTTCTAAACTAATTTATATTCAATGATCTCATATGCATGTGTGTCTACCATGCCCAATGAAATCTTGAGTATTAGGTTGACTCAGCTGAAATTCCTCCTTTCTGTAGGTCAGATGCCATTAAATATTATAAATGTGATATCCTTCTGCATAATATAATATGATGTTACCTATCATATGAAATCAGGGAAATGAATCAGCGAAGTGACCAATCAATCACACAAAGAGTATTAAGTGGTGGATGTTCTCATGTAAGTGTCAAAATTCCTAATGGTGTTGAGTGATGCTATAGGATCACATAAACGCAGCAGATACACACCATTACCAACAAGTCAAATTAAACCAAATGTCTTTGGGGTGTCCTTCTTGTGATAGGCAAGCCATTATGCAATAGACAGCAGAAACCTAGCCCAGAGGTGCAGTCACTAGTTTTCCCAAAACATCTGGTGAATGCTGCTTGCTCTTCAATATGTCAAACGCCTATTCTGGCTGAGAGAACACCATAGATTTACTAGTCGATCCTTATTTACTTATTTCCTTCAAGAGTTTGGAGACTGGTTCTTGTCACTTCTTGTCAATAAAGATTTTTTTCTGACCTGTCTATCTATGGATTGAATATCCATCACATTTAAATTCAACTACTGAAGTCCTGAATCCCAGTGTGAGTAGATGGATCTGGAGATTTTTAAAAAGGCAATAAGAGACAAAAGAGGAGAATTTCCAATCTAATGAGTTGATGTCTTTAAGGGAAGATAAAAAGTAGTCTGTTTTCCTTTTAAGCTTGGGCATCATGAAAGGACCGTGTCAGCATATGGAAAATGAAGTCATCTGAAAGCCAGACCTAAATTCTTCAGCAGACCCAGCCACTGTGGCTCATGCTTATGGGATTCTAGACTCTGAAATTACCAGAATCTAAAAGGAATGAGAAGGAAGAATAAGTAGCAGAGAGAAAGGAACATGATAACAAAGATGAAGGAACAAAATCCTGTTTTCTAAGTTACCTACCTGGTCTATACTATTCTGTCATGTTGGCCCTAGCAGCGTATGACATAAGTTATTGAATTGATCTGAAGTAAAAGCAACATAAAAATATGAATGTTATCTGTCTCATGAGGTAGATATCCTGATCACTGCTAAAAAGCTATCCTGCTGTTTCCCAGGGATTCTGTTTATATTTGTCCCCCTGAAATATTCCTATCCAGCATTAATGAAGAAATAATCAATTTTACATTACTGCTAACTTTAAATCTATCTCCTTGAGATGTGGAGATTGCTCAATGGGTAAACACGTTCTTTTAGAATGTGAGGTCTTGAGTTTGACTCTCCAGAACCCATGTAACCAATGCTAGGCATAACAGTGCACATATGTCTTCCCAGTGCTGTATTAGTGAGATTAAAGGTAGAAATGGGAGCATCTCTGCAAACTCAGGGACTAGCTTGCCTACTGTATGTTGCACTGAATAATGAAGACACGCTATCTCAAATAAGATAGAAGACAAAGGCAAACTCCTAATGTTATACTCTGGTATCCAAATGTGCACTGTATGATGTACTCTGCCTATGAACTCCCTAAGCTATTTATAAATACACAACCTTCATAAAATTTAAAGGCTTAAGGTTGTATAAATACTTTTAAATCCTCTCTTTTACATTGCTTTAGATATGAAACTTAAAAATCACAGTGTTTTTAATCAGTATCTAGTTGTAAATCTTCCTGACCATCTCTGTGTACTTTTACAAACATTTCATCCTTATAGTCACTGGTGATATAAACCAAATACCTAAACTGAACCCCCAAGACTTGTGGTCAAATGAATGATGTGTCTGACAGGCACATAGTGGCTCTGCCTATGTGTCTGGTTCCCTTTCTGCCTGTGAGTCTGATAGAAAATCGGAAACAGAGAAGAAAAATACTGGAGATAAAACAACAAAATATACAACGCTTATTTTTCCTACCTATTTGTGATTTACAAATATCTTCAGAAGTGGCTTAGCAATTTGAGCCTCTATACTCACTCTGCTCCCAAAGGGAAATAACTTTAATATGAAAATTGTCACATAGAGAGAATCAAAGATGACATCGTACACAGAGAGGTCCCCTGCCTCACCTTGACCTCAGCCCTCCAAATTTTTTTTTTTTTTTACAAAGTATTTATATCTCAGTGGTGGTTTGTCTGCTCCATGGACTGGTTTTAGATGACTATACTCTATGACAACCTTGCTCCATCTGATTCAGTTAGTATATTGTGTTTCATTCCAATTTCACAACTTATGTGAGTTTAGAAAGTTTTTTGAGAACAATTATGAGGACTAATAAATGGAAATATATATCTATACACACATATAAATATTATATAAAATATATGTGACACACATGTATATAGTACATACAAATACATGTGTATGTATATTTGTGTTTTTATTTTGAATTCACATTAGCAAAGATATTTGTATTTAATTCAGCATTTAATAAAACAAGGTAGTAGTTATTATGAATATGTGTGTCTCATGTGTATGCACATATATGTAGATATATAGTTCCATTAATTATTTCTCATAATTGTTCTTTGAAATTACAAAAAGACTGAATTACATTAAACATTATATAGATTAAAAGTAATTAATTTGTAATGATTGCAAGAATCTGACACAAGCAGAGGCTTACTATCAAGAGTTTCACCTGAAACTCAAACCATCAGGAATTCTAAAGATAAAGTAAAATATGAATATTAACAGTAAATAATAAATATATACATTAATATTATTAGCAATATTTTTTTCACTGGATCTGAATACTGACACCAGTTTGTTACATTGAATCATATATTTATTTAATGATTGATATCTGTTCATTCCAAAGCCTCCAGGAAGTTTTGAAAATTTGATGTGAGGACAAGACATTATTAATCCTGAGATTTATAGCTCTGAAACTAAAAATGATATGTTTTTATTCTTACAGCCACTGGCCATAATCCTATAGTTTGAGCATTCCAAATGATGAAGGAGATAGTTTTCATTAGATGCATTGACTTTGAATGCTGCACTAATCCAGTTTGTCATTACTAAGGCACACAATGACGGATATGATGGATATCACATTTTAACTACAACTAAAAGCGAAGGGGATCAGTTCAGGGAACACATAAGGGTCCACTCAGACATGGATTTCCATGTAAGTTTTGTGAGAAAATAAGTTTCGAAGGGAGTCACTGAAAAGAAAAATGATGTGGGGGTTAGGGATTTAGCTCAGTGGTAGAGCGCTTGCCTAGCAAGTGCAAGGTCCTGGGTTCAGTCCTCAGCTCTGAAAAAGAGAGAGAGAAAGAGAGAGAGAGAGAGAGAGAGAGAGAGAGAGAGAGAGAGAGAGAGAGAGAGAGGAATGATGTGACTTTATGAACATTATATGTCTTGTCTCATTTATTTACCAAGATAATCATTCAAATATTGCTGTAAAATGTTCTTGTGAATATGTTTTTAAATGAGTTAAATATCTAAATAAATAGGCTTTGAGTTGAGAAAATTGATTTTCTTTTATTTCTTTTTTTTTTAAATTTGGATATTTATTTATTTACATGTCAGATGTTATTCCCTTTCCCCATTCCCTGCCCAGAAACCCCTACCCCCTTCCCTTTCCTCCTGTTTCTATGAGGGTGTGCCCCCACCCCTCACCCACTCCCATCTCTCCAACCACTAATTCCCCCACACTGGGGCATCCAGCCTTCATAGGACCAAGGATCTCATCTCCCATCTATGCCCCACATATACAGCTGGAGCCATGGGCCCCTCCCTATGTGCTCCCAGGCTGGTGGTTTAGATCCTGGGAGCTATGGTTGATTGGTATTGGTGCTTCAAAAGTTGCTGTCTTATAGCTGGCAGTGAATGGAGTCTGAAGTTGTCTACTCTATAATTCAGTAAAGTTTGCTACTTTGGGAAAGTGGGAGTATGGTCAGACCCATAAAGTCCTTGAGCATAAGCATAGACCTGTATCAGTAATGTCAGTATCCTCCAAACTTTATTTCCATCATTATCCCACACACATTTTACAGATTCCTGGTTGTATAAGTTATAAACTTTGTGCATGTAGCTATTTTGGAGTGTGCACAGTTCTGCATTTGCTATAATTTAGACATCCTGCAAAATAGCACACTTTGAGTCCAGTTATGAGTCTAAAAGCAAAAATAAAGAAGTATTGATGCAGAGAAGGATATCTGGGACAGAACTATTCATTTATGAGGTTAAGTCTTTTTCTCTATAAAGTCAACTAATTGAATGAGTCTCACCTTAAGAACGTCAAATTGCTGAGTAATACTCCATCGTGTATTGAGTAATCACCCATTGTGGTGGGTGAGGAAGTCCTTGGTCCAGTGAAGGCTGGACACCCCAGTGTGGGGTAAATGGTGGAAAGGTGAGAATGGGAGGGTGGGCAGGGGCATATCCTCATAGAAGCGGGGGAAAGGGGATTACATCTGAAATGTAAATAAAATATCCAATAAAAAATGAAAAAAACAAGCAGCAACTTTCAAAGATTACGGACATTTTCCCAGTAGGGCATACATGCTCAAAATTAGCATCTCATATATGATGAAGCCTCTCTTATAGACATGGGAAACTGTACTACTGTTTCACAATAGATTTGAGGAAGGATCTTGAACATCAAGTGGCTCTAAGATATTTGTGAATATTTCTATGTCTGGTCACTATGGTCAGTGGAAAACTGTCAGAAACAGCTTAATGCACGCAGAGTTCCTCATGCCCTTCATACTTGAATAATTAATGATTTGAGTCACAACTCAAAGGTTCAGAGTCAGCTAAAGGAACAGGAACTACAGCAAAGCATGTATTTTGGAAAAACACACACAGATCTTACCTTAGCTGCTGCTTGAACTGTAGGACCTGCCATAGAAAAGGAAACTAGAGGTTACAAGTGTTTCTTCCTTATTTTAATGATTTTGTTTCTTTCTATATAAACACTTTCATTTTTATCTTAGACCTTTATTTTATAATTTTCAATGGATTTGCATAATATTATTTTAATATCATTATTAATACTATTTACTAATGGATATTTTTATATTAATGTTACTTTAGGCAAAATAGTTGACATATATAATCATTTGTTATTTGTTATGTCATATATTATATGACATATATATGTTAACATTATGTGTTACATAAAGATAAAATGTATATATATATATAATATATATATATATATATATATAATAATATAATGTGTGTGTGGGGTTTTTAATAGCTTATACTTATTTGATGGCCTAAGGTTTTGTGTGGGTTGTAGAATTCATATAATTCCATTTACCAGCAGTGGCCAAATTAAAATCAACTTCAAAGCAAACTCTGGAGAGGATAGAAAATTGACTTCATGAAACAAACCAATTTTAAAGATCATGCACATTCAGTGAATGGAGCATGTCTGAATTACTCTTGTACATATCAACTCCATAGGGCTTTACTTCTTTTACTTTCCCAAGAAATACAGTTGTATAGTTTTAGAGAATCCCTCCAAGGTTTTTGAGGACAAAGGAAATTCAATAGAGATCAATAGATACAAGTTAGATGCTTAAATAATTGGACGCGTGCTGTCAGAAAAGAATAGGTAGAACTCTTAAGTCACATTCTTGGAATGGCCCATGAAGTTTAAAGCAGAGGCTCAGCTGGGAGTTGCTTTATTTTCTTGGAGCAGCTAGCCATTTGTTCTGACATATAATGCAGCGAATCAATTCAGTAGGTATTTGTGTTAGAGAGCAGACACTCAAAATACTCCTGTAGACACAGAAGCTATGAATCACAATGAAGTCTAAAGTGCTGGTAGTTTTTTTGACTTAGGGAAAAAATAGAACAAATCATTTTACCCATTGACATAAGTCCATATTTTGTCAGACATGGCAGTTCTTACTGCACCCACTGGATAGATAAGTTTGTATCTTTCCTTTAAACTGTTTCTAATGTGGGTTAGAATGCTTTCCCAAAAGTAGAACATTTTATGTCATCAATTTGAAGGCTCAGATATAAGAAAACATATTTCATTGATGTTTTCACATACGTGTTAGATAAGAAACAATTCAAAACATTACAAACTGCTTGACCCAAAATGCGAACATATATGTATATATATATATGCACATGTATGTATAACTTTGTGTATGTTGATATAACTGCATAGTTATATATTCAACTGTGGGCAGAAACTTGACTTGATATGATTTTAATTTTTTTTAAATATTAAAAATTAAGTTCACACACATGAATGGAATCTACTGTCAGGGAGTTTATGAACAGAAGAGATGTTTAAATACCACATTTATAAACAACAGTCTCAGAAGATGAGGCATGATCTATAGAAAGGTACACTGTAGTTTTAAGTATTGTGTGTGTGTGTGTGTGTTTGTGCGTGTTCATTCGTGTGTGTGTGTGTATTTGTAGAGGAAATTTATTACATTAGTTTCCATAATCTAACTGATTTCTTCAATAAAATTGGTGTGCAACTCTAAAGTGAAATAGCCAAATGTTTGTCCCATTCAGGAACCTAGAAACTTTAAAAGAGGAATAAGATATAGTCTTAGTTTTCTAGTTTCATCACAAAATATTGTGGTTTAAAACATTAAGTTTAATAACTGTTGCTAGTATAAAAAATAGTCAAATTTACCATTTACATACCCTTATTTTGCTTCAGACCTAATGGAAAATGTTTGTTGTGCTCTCCTACTCTTTGAACCCTGATAGTGTTTTGAGTGAGCCACACACTGAATTTGACATGTCTGAAGTCAGCTAATTTGGTTTGCTATAACAGGCATGGGTTCTGTCTTCTGGCTCACATCTGAAATCCAATCAGAGACCAACTGCTTACTCCTATTGTGGTAGTTACACCATTCTACCTCTAAATGCACTTACCTTGACAGATTTGCACTTACGTTAATTTGTTTCCTAGCTGGTATACTGGCTAGTTTTATGTCAACTTGACACAATCTAGAGTCATCTGAGAGAAAAAAAACTCCAATTCAGAAAATGCCTTCATAATGGCAGGCTGTAGGCAGGTAAGACTGTAGGACATTTCCTTAATTAATAAAATTTATTCAGAAGGGCCCAGCCCATTGTGAATGAGGATATCCCTGGGCTGATGGTCCTGGATGCTTTAGAAAAGCAAGTTGAAAGGACTTGGAAAGCAAACCAGTAAGCAGCACTCCAAACCTGAGCACTATGGCTTAGGTTCCTGCCTGACTTTTACTTCTGCCTTTGCTTCACTCAATGGACTGTGTTCCAAAGTACTAAATCACTGTCAAAGGCTTCAGGATATCCTAAAATTCTTCTTTATCATTGAGGAAATCATTGATTCTGAACTATTGGCAGGATTTTATAAAGAGCTACTGAAATCTTCAAACAAATGTATAACTCAGTTTAAGACTTTAAGTTCAGTAGTCAGATTAAATAGAACATTAAAACAGAAAGTACAAAAGTTTTATATATATATATATATATATATATATATATATATATATATGTATATATATATATATATATTCAGAAACCAAGAAAATCTCAGTGAGCTCATTCAGAAATTGAATGGTATACTACTGATAGAGATCAACTTTTTGTAGCCAATGATCAAAAACTTGAGTTTAATATGAATGTTGTAGAAAAGATTGATGTATTTCTGACAGACACACTGATTTTTCATTCTACTTAAGTGTATCCAGTGTGACCACATTTCTTTAGAATACATGTACAGTTGAAAGAGTAGACATCTGTACTAGTCCTATGATTCTAGCTCTCTTGTAGCTTTTACCAAAGTCAAGCCAATCATTTGAAAGAAAGAATGGCTCTCTACAATATAATTTTCCCAAATAACTTATGAGATCCAACTCTCAAATTCTTTTAAATTGGTAGATATCTAAAGATTCCAAAAGAATATCATACATTAAATAGAATATATGTATTATAGCACTCATCCATATCCCAGTTTATATGTGTCCAAAGGCCTTTAAATCACAAACTGTATTGATTACTTTTATTTTCTATTAAGGATTTGTTTAGGGTTGAAAAGATGACTCAACTCTCAGATGTACTTGCTTCTCTTCAAAGGGGAACTGGATTACACTTACAGCATCCATAATGCTCTACTTATAACCCCCTCTAGCTCCTGAGGCTCTGACTACCTTTTCTGGACCCCACAGCCACCCAAATATTCATGGCATATACCCAGAGAGAATGAGCTTGCAAGCTCACTCAAGAGAAACAAAAAATTTCAAAGAGGGAATGCTTATGAAGACAGATTTTAAAATCCTGATGATATCTAAATTTTCTTTAGACATTTAGTAGTTTTTAATGTTGTATTTCATATATAATTTTTTTAGACTAAGATTTAAGTGTTTCTATTATTTATTTTATAACTTCATAGCCTTAGGTTTTAAATGTCTATCTGTTGACATCCAGTTGATATAATTATTAGACATTTCATTGATTATACACATAGAACATGAAGCTGGAGGATAGTTTTTTAAATTTAGATTTAGACTTGATTTAACAATATTTGCTAAAAAGACTACCTTTTCCCTAAACTGGATTCCTACAATCATGAGAGAAATTCTTTTATAGTATTTTGATTTAAAACTATTGTTCTTATCCAAATCTTTACCTTTGTAGACTTTGTAAACATTTTTTTGTTCTATGTTACATCATTAACATTAGGTAGTACTATTGGCATATATGCTTTAATTTGTATAGAAATATACCTTTAGTTGAGGCTAATACATTTTTAATTAATGGATTAGATTATTCTTTTTATTTTCCAGAAAATATTTTCCATTGATGTGTAAATGTATTTTAGAATTATTATTTCTAGGTCCCAAAGAAAGCCTATTATAAAAAGAATCAACATTAATAAAGCGATGAGTTTTATGTTTCAAATCACTACATAACTTGACTTATTAATGATTCAGTTTATATTATTTAAAACTAATCATTTATGTCATAAATTATTTAAACTCAATTTCAGAGCTGTAGTACAGTACATTTTCCTCTAGAGTGGTCTCAAGCCATCTACACTGGTTATGTGCTAGAGACAGAAAATGTAAACACATATAAACAGAACAACGTATTTACATCCTGGTGCATATTAGATAATATTTTTATTAGACAATAGGGAGTGATAGCATTCAATAAGCAATCTCATTTCATGTCTATGATGGAAAAGATCACCAAATAAACACTGCTGTGATACGAGGCAAAAGATTATTTGAGGTTTTAAAAATATTTATGATTATTATATGCTTTTTAGAAGTATATTATCTCCCCAAGAGTACTATAAAAAATGTAAACACAGACTTGGTATTTTTCTAACCAGAAGGATTTTTGTCATTATACTGGAAGTTAGAATACCAAGGTCAAGGATCCAGTAGGTTTATATCTGTGAGTTCTGTCTTCTTAACCAACTTCTCTTTTTTATTTTACAAGTGCATCCTAGTGTCATTCTGTCCTTTAAATGTCCCAGCACTGTTCTAATATGGCCTTCATTTTTTGGAACATTTTTGACTTTATTATATTTTAAAGGCTTTCTTTCCAAATATACTTACATGAAGGTTAAGGGTCTAACTACAAGTTTAGAGAAGACAGTTCCATCTAAATGGAAGCATTCATTTCAAATATGTTTATTCTGACTAGAAGTATTTGTGTGGGAACCTTATAACAGTAAATAACAATAAACCAATTTCATTGTTTTTTGAGTGGGCTTACATTGTAAAAGTTGTTTATTGTATAGGTGGTAACAGTGGTGGTGTTTGCCTGCATGCCATGTGTACCTGTGGATATTAGAGAACAAATTTGTAGATGGTTCCTTCCTTTCTTTCATCTTTATGTAGATTGCAAACAACATTAGTTAGACTTGCATTAAGTATCTTTGCTGCAGATTATCTTATTGGCATTCAGTGTGAATTTGGGGTGAGTGTGTTTGTGTGTGTGCTGTGTATTTCATTAATCAAATATGAGAGAAATAATCAGTTAAAGTACATAATGTGTGTGGTAATAAAGTTCCAGAGAAGGAAACTAAGCGTTATCCAATGTCAGTGAAGAATAATCTTGTAATAACACCCAAAAGGGTTTTCACCTGTATCATATATAATTTTGTTGAATCCATTAAGTAAGTAGTTTAGGCTGGTGCCCACTGGTGTGTGCAATACACTTGTGTCCTGTGCATGGCTGTGTTTGAGAATAAAATGGAGAATACATAGAGAAAATAAAAAGATATATATATATATATATATATATATATATATATATATATATATATATCACAACACACACACACATTATATATCTATATATATATCTTCAGAAACCAAGAAAATCTCAGTGAGCTCATTCAGAAATTGAATGGTATACTACTGATAGAGATCAACTTTTTGTAGCCAATGATCAAAAACTTGAGTTTAATATGAATGTTGTAGAAAAGATTGATGTATTTCTGACAGACACACTGATTTTTCATTCTACTTAAGTGTATCCAGTGTGACCACATTTCTTTAGAATACATGTAGAGTTGAAAGAGTAGACATCTGTACTAGTCCTATGATCCTAGCTCTCTTGTAGCTTTTACCAAAGTCAAGCCTATCATTTGAAAGAAACAATGGCTCTCTACAATATAATTTTCCCAAATAACTTATGAGATCCAACTCTCAAATTCTTTTAAATTGGTAGATATCTAAAGATTCCAAAAGAATATCATACATAAATAGAATATATGTATCATAGCACTCATCCATATCCTGGTTTATATGTGTCCAAAGGCCTTTAAATCACATACTGTATTGATTACTTTTATTTTCTATTAAGGATTTGTTTAGGGGCTGAAAAGATGACTCAACACTCAGCTGTACTTGCTTCTCTTCAAAGGGGAACTGGATTACACTTACAACATCCATAATGGTCTGCTTATAACCCCCTCTAACTCCAGAGGCTCTGACTACCTTTTCTGGACCCCACAGCCACCCAAATATTCATGGCATATACCCAGAGAGAATGAGCTTGCAAGCTCACTCAAGAGAAACAAAAAATTTCAAAGAGGGAATGCTCATGAAGATAGATTTTAAAATCCTGATGATATCTAAATTTTCTTTAGACATTTGGTAGTTTTTAATGTTGTATTTAATATATAATTTTTTTAGACTAAGATTTAAGTGTTTCTATTATTTAGTTTTATAACTTCATAGCCTTAGGTTTTAAATGTCTATCTGTTGACATCCAGTTGATATAATTATTAGACATTTCACTCATTATACACATAGAACATGAAGCTGGAGGATAGTTTTTTTAAAATTTAGATTTAGACTTGATTTAACAATATTTGCTAAAAAGACTACCTTTTTCCCTAAACTGGATTCCTACAATCATGAGAGAAATTCATTTATAGTATTTTGATTTAAAACTATTGTTCTTATCCAAATCTTTAGCTTTGTAGACTTTGTAAACATTTTTTTGTTCTATGTTACATCATTAACATTAGGTAGTACTATTGGCATATATGCTTTAATTTGTATAGAAATATACCTTTAGTTGAGGCTTATACATTTTTAATTAATGGATTAGATTATTCTTTTTATTTTCCAGAAAATATTTTCCATTGATGTGTAAATGTATTTTAGAATTATTATTTCTAGGTCCCAAAGAAAGCCTATTATAAAAAGAATCAACATTAATAAAGTGATGAGTTTTATGTTTCAAATCACTACATAACTTGACTTATTAATGATTCAGTTTATATTATTTAAAACTAATCATTTATGTCATAAATTATTTAAACTCAATTTCAGAGCTGTAGTACAGTACATTTTCCTCTAGAGTGGTCTCAAGCCATCTACACTGGTTATGTGCTAGAGACAGAAAATGTAACACATATAAACAGAACAACGTATTTACATCCTGGTGCATATTAGATAATATTTTATTAGACAATAGGGAGTGATAGCATTCAATAAGCAATCTCATTTCATGTCTATGATGGAAGAGATCACCAAATAAACACTGCTGTGATATGAGGCAAAAGATTATTTGAGGTTTTAAAAATATTTATGATTATTATATGCTTTTTAGAAGTATATTATCTCCCCAAGAGTACTATAAAAAATGTAAACACAGACTTGGTATTTTTCCAACCAGAAGGATTTTTGTCATTATACTGGAAGTTAGAATACCAAGGTCAAGGATCCAGTAGGTTTATATCTGTGAGTTCTGTCTTCTTAGCCAACTTCTCTTTTTATTTTACAAGTGCATCCTAGTGTCATTCTGTCCTTTAAATGTCCCAGCACTGTTCTAATATGGCCTTCATTTTTTGGAACATTTTTGACTTTATTATAGTTTTAAAGGCTTTCTTTCCAAATATACTTACATTAAGGATTAAGGGTCTAACTACAAGTTTAGAGAAGACAGTTCCATCTAAATGGAATCATTCATTTCAAATATGTTTATTCTGACTAGAAGTATTTGTGTGGGAACCTTATAACAGTAAATAACAATAAACACATTTCATTGTTTTTTCTCAGTGGGCTTACATTTTAAAAGTTGTTTATTGTATAGGTGGTAACAGTGGTGGTGTTTGCCTGCATGCCATGTGTACCTGTGGATATTAGAGAACAAATCTGTAGATGGTTCCTTCCTTTCTTTCATCTTTATGTAGATTGCAAACAACATTAGTTAGACTTGGCATTAAGTATCTTTGCTGCAGAATCATCTTATTGGCCTTCAGTGTGAATTCTGGGGTGAGTGTGTCTGTGTGTGTGCTGTGTATTTCATTAATCAAATATAAGAGAAATAATCAGTTAAAGTACATAATGTGTGTGGTAATAAAGTTCCAGAGAAGGAAACTAAGCAGTTATCCAATGTCCAGTGAAGAATAATCTTGTAATAACACCCAAAAGGGTTTTCACCTGTATCATATATAATTTTGTTGAATCCATTAAGTAAGTAGTTTAGGCTGGTGCCCACTGGTGTGTTCATACACTTGTGTACCTGTGCATGGCTGTGTTTAAGATAAAATGGAGAATACATAGAGAAAATAAAAAGAGGAAAACCTCCTCGGATGAAGAATCTCTAGCAGACAGAACAATAAATGGTGCCTCAGCACTGAGATTACTCCAAATGAACAATTTTACCCAACTAAAATGTAATTTCAAAACTAGTTCCAACAGCAAAAGCAATCACAACTTAAACTCATCTTCAAAGTTTGCCATTCATAAAGCTTTTCCTTTGTCTTGTGATTTGTCTTTTTTGTGGGAAGAGTTCAACATTGATCCAGGTTTTTGATATATATCCCAGGATAGCTTTATAATCAGAGTAGTTCTGCCAGCCTTCCTTAGCCAAGAATCTTAATACACTCTAAATATTGTAGTCAAGATCTTGTACTTCAAGATCACAATCTTCACCATACGCATCACTATGCTGATGAAATCATCAAACATAACTTAATATTAGATTATGTAGAGGAATTAGTGTTTACTTGTAGAAAGTTGAATTTAAAAGGTTCCCAAAACATCATTTTAACATGCACACATGAACTTTAGTGGGTATATGTGAGGCCAGAGATCATACGTGGGTGTCAGTAATTCCTCTGGTACTGATCATTTTTTCCCCAGGGAGACAAGGTCAAAAACTGGTCCGGTGCTCACCAAATAGTTTGGCTGTGTTAGAGTCTAAAGGCCTTGGTTAGATTTGTTTTCCGTACCAGTTAAAAACAATTAAAAAGCAGAAAAAAATCTCAAATGCAACAGGTAACAGCAGAGAAATATCAAAAACCACTAACAGGAGCAGACAGAATAACAGATGATAAAGGCCATTCTTAAGGATGAAGAAATACACACATACAGAAGTCACACGGAGACAAATAGTCTTTGCAATGCAGAGGGGGACCTTAGATGCAGAGAAATCCTGGATAAATCTCTTCTTGATAGCTGGAATATGTTTAAACCACTGAAGGTTCTTCATTCCCTAATTTAGAGTTGCTCTGTTTGACAAAGGTGGGATAGTTGATTGGTCTACAACTGTTGTGTGACATGTCTGGATCTAGATTCAAAACTTTTGAGCCAGTTCATCAATAGGCTTCTGGCAGGAAGGCTTTTGTTTGAAGCTATGAAGTTTGTCCATGTGATCAGCAGGGTGAGAAAGAAGTTATATCACCTTAAAATTCCATTACCTTCATTACCTAGTCATGGTCCCCTTTCCTCTCTGTCTGCCTTTCAGGGAGTTTGTCTAACTCCTAGTTTCTCATTCCTAACTCCTAGTACCCTGTTTGGCCAGTGATCCCTAGAGATTCACATATCTCTGTTATTACAAGAATAAATCACTGGGATCAAGTCCTAATATTTATAAGGCAAGTACTTCACTGAATAAGTTATATGTCTAACCCAGAAACTTATATTTTTTTTTACCATTTTTAGTCCTTTTATTTTCTCACAGCAAATATGCATATAAGAGATAATTTTACATTATCAAAACATATCTTATCTTAATATTATTTATTAATCTAAAATAAGCCACTTTATAACATTGCAAAAACAAGTTGTACTTATAAAAAATTTACTTATAAAAATTAACAATTGGCTATACAAATTTACAGTAGTATTGTAAAATTACAATAGCATCAGCAAAGTATTAAAACATATCTATTATAGGTAAATGACTCATAGATGACTAAGATCAACTGATAGCATAAAATACATATGAAAGTTTAAAAAATAAACAATTATGTATAATTTATGTAACTGACAATATTTCTAGCCTATGAATAATCAATTAACCATTGCATTGTATGGCTAATGGGAGGATTTTATTGTAGCTATGAGAGAGAGGACAGCCAGAGACATCAGGAAGAGTCCAGAACAGGGAGAGAAAGAGGTGTACTAAACATGATAGCAGAGTAGACCTGGCCATAGAGAAACAGGAGGAGCAAGAGTGAGAGTGAGAGAGACAGAAAGAGACAGAGACAGATGGAGACAGAGACAGAGATGAGAGACAAGAGAAACAGAGAGTGTGACAGAGAGAAAGATATAGGGAAAGAGACATATATAGAGAGATGGGGAGGAGAAAAAGATTGAGAAACTGCAAGAGAGGGCATAGGCAAAAGAGCAGGATTGTAAGGAGAATGAGTAGGTGATGGCAAGGAAGATCATTAGTGAGGTGTTTGGTAGAGGAGGAGGTGAGAAGAGCTAGAAGGCCAGAATAGACTCTAAAATGTATAAGAGGTACTCGTGATATTGAGGGATGCACTTTGATATGTTAATCGGCACTGAAGCAGCCATTTTTTCTTTCTACCAGTGATAAGGGAAATGGCTCCTCTGGGTAAAGGGTAAGAGCTTCACAAGTTCCTGGGTAATCTTGGCTTCTTTCTACTTGCTTCATTTTGAGAAAATGGGAGTTTCCTTTGGAGCTGACAGTTAAGAATCATGGTTTATCATTCTCATCACAATGAGAGATGTGATATTATGAGTTTTCAATCTGACAACACTCCATAGGTGTAAAGGGAAAAAATATATATATATGCCAAAGCTCAAGGTCTTACCAAGCAGAGCAAACCAGAGACCAGTGAACATGCAAAAAGAAAAAATCTTTAATGGGCACCAAGAGAGAGAGGCAGGACCCAACTTGAGCTCCTAGCAATTAACACTAGCAAGGTAGGGAGATTTTAAAAGCTATAATGAGGTTCTGGCTGACGGGCAAAAAGTAAACTTTTCACATCTTCCCAACAGGCAGTGGGCTTTATTTTTGAAGTCAGACACCTAACAGAGTTAAGTTTCTGTTTTCCAAAACAACCTGTGAGGTAAGGGTAGTATTTTCCTTGATGATTGTATTTCAAAGGCTAGGTCCCCAGGTCCTTGAGAAAGACAGTTCTGGGTTGTAAAACTGTCAATAGGCTTTTATTAAGATTTATACATCAAAAGGCTCAAGAAAGAATTTGCACTGTGAGGTTTTTTTTTTTTTTTTTAAATAAGTACTCTAAGCAGAGAGAGGCCAGTAGACCTAGACAGAATGCATCCACAGAATTCGTGCCCTAAAAATGCCATTAGTATGCTAGTCTCCCTTACAAGGCTAGCTTTTTTTTTCTTTTTTTGCATAGATGTTGTAAGTCAAGGAAAGCACACAAAAAAGGCCAGCTAATCTCAATGGAAGACAGTGTGAATGGAAGAGACGTTGTGAACGTGTTTGCCAGCTCAGATAGTCAAACATGGACCTCATTCCCTTCATTCACCCACTTCATGATTTTATAGAAATTAATCCTTTGAAATTCTCATTTGATTTGTGGGTGGTAATGAACAGATGGTTCCATGGTAAGAGTACTTGATGTTCTTGGAAAGAACCGAGATTCATTTTCCAGCCTCTATTAAGAGCTTACAACTATCTGTTACTCCAGTCCCAGAGGATCTTATGTCTTCTCTTTGTGGTCTTCATAGGTACTACATGCGGGTGGTAAACATATATCCATGTAGAAAAGTAGTCATACATAAAAAGTAAAAATAAAATATCATTTGAAATTTTGATTTCTAGTGTGGACAGTGATGCAAGGAATGTCTCCATCATATATTATAAACAGAATTTGATAAGGATATGAGTATGAGGTAGTTCATGGTGTATTGAATACTGAATGAGTTTAATAGACTATATTAGGATTTTTCTGTGGTAAATGTCTTAGTGCCATGGTTCTCAATGTTGTGAACCTTTAATATAGTTCCTCATGTTGTGGTGACCCACTACCATAAAATTATTTTTGTTGCTACTTCATAGTTTTGTACCTGTTATGAATTATAATATAAATATTTGATATGCAGGATATATGATATATGACTCCTGTGAGGTCATTGTAGAGAACATTTAAACAAGAAATAAGATCTGGACTGAGTTAGATTTTGCAGATGTGAGCAGCCAGCTCATGTCAGCTCTGTGTAGCAGAGAAGAATTAAGGAATAACCCATGATGTAAAGCTTCATTGGCTAGAGTGTGACTGCCCCCTTGTAGCAAATAAAGTACAGGCTCACGGCAGGCAGGTAGAGGGTCTTGATGCTACAACAGTGAGGAGAGTCTTGACATCTTGCTCTCTGACCAGAGGACAACTGAATGTGCCCCTCCACAGGAAAACCCTGCTGTGACAGACAGATCTCCAGCCTTGCCTGTGAGCCTCTCAGCTGAGTGCTTCAGAGTCAGGTATTGCATGCATGTGTTATGGGCTGATGCTTGTCATTGTAATGAATAAACCTTGAGAACGAACAGTATCCGGACTCTGTCTCTCCTTTCTGACCTTAAGCTGGACACAACTCATGACAGCCATTCAACCCCCAAAGGATCACAACACAAAGGTTGAGAAACCTTAGAAAAACAGTTTAAGAAGAGTTTGGTTTGGTATATGATTTCAGATATTTACAGCTATGATTAAATATCTTTGTTGCTGTAGGCTTGAGGTAAGGCAAAATGCCATGGAGGAGGAGGAGAACAAAGAGGAGGAGGTATGGTTAGCTGTTATCTCTGTAGTAGCCTTAAAGCAGCAAAGAGGGCTCAGGGCAAAATATACTCATGAGGATACCTTCAGACTGAGCCCCTCCCTTCATCTTGGCCTACTTCTAAAGACTTTTATTGTCACCTAATAATGCCATTAGTTTATGGTATGTCCATTGGATGAATTCATGGATTATCTCAAAGTCCTCATAATCCAATCCCATCTCAATGGTTAGATTCAGTAGCTGTACACTCTAAGTCTAGCATATGAACCATTTAGTGGGCAATTCATATCCAAACCACCACAGGATATTAGCAAGGGTTATCATAAACAGTCAAAAGGCAACTCATAATATGAAGGTTAATGAGGACAGGAAGAAGAAACTAAACAGGTAGTTTAGGGAAGGGATCTTGAAAATAAAGTTCTGTTTCTTGGTAATGACAACTGGTTCTGTCTTGGACAGACAACAGAAAATGTCCTTGGTTTTCCTGATGTTCTATTCCAGCAAGAAATACCCAAAACATTCAGTTTCCATTTTTTGTTACTTTCTTCTCTTCTTTCATAGCAACTATAGTGAGCTCATTGTATTGTAAGATATGTATGACTCCGGAAGTTATAACAGTACACTTAGATGGAGAGCCCATGGACACCTAATGGGTAGGGCGACTAGATGGCTCACCATCTTACTTCTCATGTTACAATCCAGTAAATACTTAATAAAGACAAGTGCAGGACTCTTGGTCACATGTATAGTACTTACTTACCTGTTGTTATGATACAACGTTGTGACATGGCAACTTGGACTAAAAGAAGGCTGGTTCAGGCTTGGGGCTTCAGAGAGTTAGAACTCATGACAACAAGATGAGCCATATTAGCAGGAATAGCCACAATTAGGAAGCATAGAACAAAACTGGACCCACAAAACCCAACCCTAGTAACACACTTCCCCCAGCAAAGCCAAACCTAAGCTTGCCCAAATAACATAGCCTGGGAACAAAGTATTTAAATACCAGAAAAAATGAGGGCATTTATTCTTTAAACTTCCATAGCATCCTTTTCTATACAGGAGTTTTGATTGCTTCCTTTGCTTTATTGTTCTCCTCTACAATAAAACTCCTTATTAAAATATCTCTTCCCTTATTCATAGAATTAAACCTCAAGATTGGGAGATAGAACTCTACGTACTAGTGGTTTTGATAGTCATTACCGATCTAGTAACCTATTCTTCTACCTGAGTAAGAAAATCTGTATCACAGTTAAGTCGTAGTGTACATGTTCTTTCTTTTAAAGAAATAAAAGTAGAACCAAATGTACTGTTCAAGATACTCAAGAGACTACCATTTTGTCTTAGTCAATAATTTCTATAATTCTTTGCTGAGGAGAGACACTGGATTAGAATAGACAGGGACATTCAGTTTAGGAGATTAGGCAGTGAGAGAACAATGCCATCCTATCCCTATATGAATTCCATAGGAGGACACTGCCTTTGGGCCTTGACACTAAGGCTTTTCAAATACTTAGTACTCATTATTAAATGATTTAGTTTACTGATTACAATGCTAAAGGTAATTAGATATGCTCAACTATTCAGAATATGGCAATATGAATAAACACTGACATCCTTAATAAGTAGGGCATTGTAGGGAAAGAGGTTGAAGAAAGGAGCAAATTCTTATACTCCAGGTGCTACTATAAAAATTCTGGTTATTTCCCTAAAATATACATTTATTTATCTCCATCCATAGAATGGCTAAAATAAACCCTTCAAGGAATTTCTGTACAAAGCTCTACTAGGATTCTAAACTGAGTACCAAGTGAAAAGACACTGTATTGATATCTATAGCTTAAGAAAGACTAAATATTCTGTATCTTTCATTTTTTCTGGGTATATTTGGTGACATTTAAACTCAGGAGGCTAATGAAGGATAATCATGAATTCTAGGCCAAAAACTACACTGAACGATTAAAAGAACAGAGATGAAAACCAATATAGCATTCATAATTGTGAGATTTGAATGTCTGCAGGCTTTCCTAACTTATATTTATTTCATACATTTAATTCATTTAACACAAAAGGCTCTATTCATCTTGTGTCTGTAAAAATAGGCAAAAAGATTCCCAAATAAGAACAAGTAGCCTACCTCTTCAGAGGTAGGTATAGCAAGAATCTCAGTTACTCTTTTCACAGACTCAAAGGCAGGAGGAGTACTAGCAAGCTCCACTGTGGAAAAAGAAGCTTGCAATTGTGTTCTGATTGGAGGTTCATATCCTGGGGAGATTGAATTGATTAGCAGGGTATCTGAGACATAGATTAGGGAAATACATTTGGCTTTCCTTGATTGATTGATCATCTCCAAGAAAAGGATGCTAAAAACAAAGAAGTAATTCTTATTGCAATACTCCATGCCTAGAACAATTGGTATGCCTGGGGTTTAGCTTCCTGAACTAGTGCCTGCAGAGGTTGTAGGCTATATCCTGTTATTATGTGTGTGCTGATTGTTGTCCCTTTGTATAATTAAAATATCAGTATGAACTCTTTCTAAATGCTAATCACTTTTTGTTCATACACAAGAAAATTCATTTCTGTGTATATATTAATAATATTTGGGGCCCAGTGGAAATCGTAAGCTGATAAAGATACCTGCTGTGCTGCCAAGCTTGCAGACACTGAGTATACTTCCCAGAACACAAATGATGGATGCGGAAAACCACCTCCTGTAATTTATCTTTTGATTTCCTCGTGACATGTATGTACTCACATATTCATACATAGGCATGATAAACAGGCAAATAAATGAAGATGTTAAACAACTAAATAAGTAAAAATAATAAAAAATAAGTAAAATATTTTACTCATATTTTAATCTTCATTGCCTACATGTTAGAATCCAAAAGCTGTGATCATGTAATTCATAAATGGTTCATCAACTCCCAGGTGGACTGCTGATTCATCTGCTTTCAAATGTAGGTAATTTGTCAGTGTTCTGGGGAATATATCTAGTGGAGTATAGATCAGAAGCAAAGTACTTCCTTGATATGTATGAAGACTTTGGTTTAATCCCCAGCACCTAATAATAAATAAATAATGGTTTCATATTATTAATCATCCTCTGGTTTAAGCGTACAAATTATTTTTCATTTTCATCAGATTTATACTTACAAAATCAATCCCATGATGTTTCTCTGGGATCGAAGCAAATATAAGTATAATAAGATTAAATTAATATCTTTTGCTTTGTAAAATAAACCTAACCTAATTTTGGAGATTTAGAACAAAACCATAGGTTTATGACCACACATTCTGAAAAAAATCCAATCATGCTCAATTAAGCATATATAATAAGGAAAAGATTTATAAAAATGCAATTTATTAATCTTTTCAAGTTTACAGGTTCTGTTTCTACATGTTATTATTTTTGAAGAAAAAATGTGAACACATTAATTTATCTTGAAAATCCAAGAACCAACAAATGCATATGAATTATACTTAATTTTAAATTATTATTATTATTATTATTATTATATTATTTTGGTTTTTCAAGACAGGGTTTCTCTGTATAGCCCTGGCTGTCCTGGAACTCACTCTGTAGACCAGGCTGGCCTGAACTCAGAAATCCACCTGCCTCTGCTTCCCAAGTGCTGGGATTAAAGGCGTGCGCCACCACCGCCCGGCTAATTTTAAAGTATTTTAAATTATTTTGATATTTTATCTTATTCAGCTTTTAGTTAAACATTTTGAGTTTATACGTACATACATACAGACATACAGACACATACACACACGGTTACAGGTTTATAATAAACAATATAGTTATCTACTAACTACTATTGATTAGTTACTTACTCATTCATGTTTTGTTGTATTTAATAATTATCAAATATAAGATATTGTCCTAGGTTGTGATAAAATAAAAATGAAACTTTGATTAATAGTTAGAAGTGGTTTTATTTGCATACATGCAAATATACATAATACAAATATATGACTATATATTAATATATAGATGATATAAAAATACTATGTCATACAGAACATCCTATAATGTTATGTTTATGTATATAACTTCCAACCACTTGTTCAATAAACACTAAATGAACTTCTACCAGTTGCTGGCCACTGGTGTTTAGAGACAACCAAAACTAAAGAGCAGAAATGTTTATACCAAGTTCTGTCACTTCTCTATTCTCGGAAAACTGTTCATAGATGTCACTGGAGTTGGATCTTTGAACTGTATCACAGTTTACTAAGCTACACATCTGCTTCGTATGTGTAGAGTTAGTTAATATAATTAGACTTTATTATTCAATGTACTGCTTTTGAAATATTTGTTTGACTTCCTATAGCTAACCTTCTCATAGCTAATCTTCTCAGTCTCATCTCTGTCATTAAATTACTTTGAATGGGAGTGAGGTGATCCCTTGGTCCTTTCATTATGTATGTCTTCTTCTCCATTTTAGCCATGGTTTTGAAAAATATTCTGTATGTCTTACAAGTTATGATGTAAGCAAATAAGAATAACACAGATTCTGTCCTTTATATATGTATGTGCCAAAATTAGCAGTGGCTCCTGAGTGTGTAAGGTAACAAACACCATTCATTACCAGGAGTATTTTTAAACTACTCTCCTAAAGATACTTTCGTGTGTCATACGGCTCTGTCATGTTGAGCACTACTCATTTGTAAAGTTATTTTCTATCTGTTCTTCATTCTTTCCTGTAGCCGTCCAGTGGCTATGGATGAACTGGGTTTACCTGACAGGGGTGGCTGGAAATGAAAAAGAGACTGGGGTTGGAGCAAGCAAAGTCTATTCAGCCTGTTTAAGGCTGGGAAGGGCACACTTTTCCTCTTTTCTTATCCATCTTGCTTTCTTTGCTATCTATAATAGGAACAACAATGTGAACTATATAAAATTCAGAGAAATACACGTTTCACAACTCCATTTTAAATGAATGTCCAGGCCCAAATCACATATCCAAATATAGGCTGAGTACACTTGAATAACACAAGAACAAGTGTATGTTTTCTAAGTCTCCAACTCCTTCATGAAAGAATAACACTTAAGATCAGATTTCTACAGCTAACCTCAGCATACTGGCTGGCCTCACTATTGTCTATTTCTCATTATCAATAACCAGGAAGTTCAGGGCCAAGGTACTCATGAATGTGGTGGTTGGTAAGGAGCCTCTTCCTTGTTTGCAAATTCTTGATAAATTTTCACAATGGAGAGAAAGGGAAGAGGCAAGTTATTGCCTCCTTCTCTTGCCATAAGGACATAGATCCTGGCATGAGAGATCTAGAGTCATACCTAATCTAGACCTGTTTATCCCCAAAGTTACTCTTACTTTAAACACTTAATTTGTGGATGTAATTTAAATGTACAAAACTTTATAGTAGAAAACCCTTCTGTACATAACAAATTTCTCTCTCTCTCTCTCTCTCTCTCTCTCTCTCTCTCTCTCTCTTACTTTGAATGAACTTTTTTTTTTTGACAGTCTAACTCATTCAGTTCAGGTAGTACTGCCAATATGCTCATGAATGTGGGAACAATCACTGAAACATTGATTACACAAGAATGGTCACATCCACAAAGAAAACTGATTCTTCCCCGCCCATCAGACATCAGTTGCCAATAGTTTCTCTGGCATGGGACCTCTGGTGCTTCATCATCTTTGTTAAAATCCTAACTAGCTTTATCTTATGCAGGTCTTTTTGAGGCCACCACAGTAGCTATGAGTTCATATCTGAGACAGGCACAACGTCTTTAAGCTGGCATTTCACAATTCATCTCAATCCTTTCAACCTTACATTCTTCCTGACTCCTATTTCAAAATTTCTCTGAACCTTGATGGGGAGGAAGTGGATATAGATGTCCTGTCTATGAGTAAGTACTCAGTTGTTAATTCTCAGTACTTTGACCAGTTATCAGTCTCTGCATTGACCACTATCCACTGTGTGTGTGTTAGGGGGTGGTGGTCGGTGGCTTCTCTGATCAATGATGAAAGTGGCATAAATTATAAGTATTATAGTATTATTAATATTAAGCAAAATATTTAAACATAAATATTTAAGAGGCATGACCATCAAGAAATCAATGCTCAAATTGATCAAGAAACTCTCTCCTTGATTACCAACTTTTATGGTTCTGAAAGGTGTTATGCAGACTCCTGGGTAGGAAAAGATATCAATGATCTTATTTTACCCATCACTGGACCTTCCAGCCAAAGTGGGCTTACTTGTGTGAATATGTCGTGGCTAATTTGGATGAAGGCAATCACCCTCCGATTGGATTTGAAGTATTCTTTGTTGAAGGTATTTCATGCTTTGTAAAATAAACCCAGTCAAAAACTATGACTAAGCAGTTCATAGGCCATAAGGGGTAATCTATTTAAGTTATTTTGCTAAATGGTCATTCTCTCAAAGTTACATTTTTAAAAAGGCAGTAGCGAATTTTTAATACCATTGAAACCTTTGATATTTGAGGTATATAAATCAACAGTGGAGCATACTATCAAGTTGCCTGGTCAGAAAAAGCCTCATCAAGCAAGACTGAGTACTAGATTCTTAGAGCCCAGTATTTCTCTGAGAAGTGAGTGCAGTCCATGTACATCTCTGAAACAACTCAGAATATGATAAATTGGGAAATTGTGACACACAGTAGACATTTTCAGCCACTCTCAATAATATGAGGTATTTGCCCATAGTTGTTTTCTGGGATCTATAATATGAAATAATAAATTCTGAAGTGCTTCATTAAATACAAAAGTTAATTTATATTATGATTAGTAAAATGTATTTTCCTTAGGCTCTGAATAAAATTTCAATATTTCCCACAAGAATGATTTAAGGAAATTTATTAGTATTCATTAGTAAATAACTGTATTAGATTGTAGATTATAGCCACCCCTGAACTTTTCACTAGTAAAATTTTTTATATATAGGTCAATGATCAAATCACTAAAACAAATTCTATAACATGCTCATTTAAAACATAGCAACATTTAGACAATTTAAATCATTTTATTATTTTAAAATAAGTAAATTGAAAATGGTTGCTGTTATTTAGACAATTGTAGTTCCCCTAATTTAGTAATTTTGAATCAAAATTCTAAGTAAGAATACTAGGGTTCAAATTATTTCTCAACAACTTTCTGAATTCTGTGATCTTAAGAAAGTTAAGTAACTTATTTCTATAACTGCATCACTGTAAGGTATTTATAAGACAATAATATGGGGTTAGAAAGATGCTCAGCCCTTCAGTGTACTGGCTGCTCTTGTGTACGACCTGGGTTCAAGTGTCAGCATCCACATGACAGCTCACAATTGTCTATAACTCCTGTTCCAGAAGCTCCAATAGCCTTTCCTTGATTCTATGAGCACCAGGCATGCAAGTAATTCACAGATGTGCATACAAGCAAAATGCCCACACATGTAAAATAAAATTAAACTTAATTTAATTAAAGAAATAAGATTATGTATATTTATATTATTGTGAAACTAAATTAGTCAATGAATATTTTTTAAATATGTGTTTTTAAAGACTTATTTTATTCATACATGAATATTTATATGGACTGCATGTAGTTGTTAGAGGCCATAAAAAGACCTTACATCCCCTGGACAGGTGGCTACAGGTGACCGTGAGGCTGTGACCCACCTGTTATGGGTGCTGGGAAGTGAATATAGGTCTTCTGGAAAAAAACGCCATAGGCTCTTAAACCACAGAGCCACTTCTCTAACACCCATGCAAATATCATTGGATTTATTTGCATTGGATTTCTATATAGAAGGAAAAAGAAAGAAGAATAGCAGTTCTTACTGATATCAATGTCTGATACTATAATCTTGACATGGTTTCTCCCAGTGAGTATAATTGCATTTACTGTTTAAATCAGTCAGTTAACCACTGAATGATTTCAGCACACACAGGACTGTATTTTAGGCACATCAACATCTGTGGTATCACCACCACAATAATGATTGCTCACATACATGTCCCATACTGCAAAACTTTTTATATGTCTTCATTTTCGACATGTTGTATTCCACATTGTATTAGATTAATGTAATTCTTTTAATGTTTTCTTAGGTCTGTCATGCTAACTCCATGTATAGGATTCTTAAGCACCCCAAACTACTCCGCACAATGATCTAAGATTGGGCATCACATGCTGAGACTTGCAAAATTCTTCTCTGTCTTGTATTCAGCCTGCTAGTACTCAAAAAACCATAAGAATAAGCTAAATTTCTTTCTTATTATAAAGACACTAATCATATTAGGATGACCCCATCTTTGTTATCAATTCAGATCCCAAAGACATTACCTCTGAAACACCATCCACTGAGAGAAGATTTCAATACGGGAGTTCTCATGTCTGCTTCTTATATTCCTTCATTGTTCTCTGGTCCACAGATGAGAAGTAGGCTGTTTAGTTTCAAGTGTTTGGAGGTAATGTTCTGTTTTCTTGCATTTAACATTTAATTATTACTTTTAGATGGATCCCAATATGCTTCAAAAAACAGCCCGTATTATTTTTATGCTTTTAGTTCTGTGAAGGTACTATAAATTATGTTTATATTTTGGGAATATACTTGATATATATTTTGGAAATGCTTGAAAATACATGTTCTTCTATTAAACAATATGATGACATCACCTTCAATAAGCAAAAACTCAAAAACTAACCCCCTTTCTTATTTAAATGTTTCCCTTTATTCCCTATGAGCAGTTCATTTTCCCGTGGTGTCCATTTTCCCAACATAGTTCACATAATCACAATGTGAACTTAATACATATGGGCTAGCAATTAACAGGAGGACCACTGAGACACCATCTCAGAAAAGCAGCAAATAAATTAAAAATAAATACTCCCTCCTAATCCAAGTACATTGGGTTCTATTTTCCTGAACATTGTTCTTCGTTTTATAATTTAAGTGAAATCCAGAGAAATGATCAGTCCTTGGGAATATGCTCGACTTCCTTTGGAATATGTTTGTTCTCCTGTTTGCTTTTCTCTTCACTGAGTTTTGTTTTATTTTCTATCATTATCCACCTGTAATTAGGCATAGACAATTCCGAACTTCTCATTTAGTCATACTTGACAGGAAAACTCTGTTTACAGGGTTGCAAGGGGAAAGGGCTAAGTCAGTACAACATATTTGCAAGCTTTCTAACTGAAAATGAAAGATTATAGAAAACAAAACAGATGAGACTTCCCAGAATGTGCTGCAAGCACAATTATCCTGCTTAAGATGTTTTATCTGTCTAGAGTGTGCTCCCTGAGGCTCATAGCAAATCTCCTCTGGAGGTGATTTCTGGCATCTTGTTTGCTGTGCCACATGATTACAGTGACTAATAAGATTGGGAAAACCACATTGCTAGTCCATTGGGTGAATAAGTATTATTACTGTCAATTTCCTTTCTATAGAAACCATTTGGTTTTGTAACACAGTGTTTGGGTTTCTCCATAAAATTGCTAATTTGAGTTTATGCTACATCTTGCAGGGATGGGATGTACCGTCTGCTACGGCCCTTTCTTAGCATCTATGAGGATCTAGATTCCATCCCTAGTATCACAGAAAGCTGTCTCTGGTTCCTCAGGCTGGCTATCTCAAGATTGGAGAGTTGCAGACAGAAGGATTATATTTTAAACAATACTTGGAAAGTCAACGTTATCATAGGGAATAGAAGTTCTCTTTACCTTTTAATATATCTTACATAGAAAAAGTATTTAACACATTTCTAGCAGATGATAGATTGAAGCAATGATTCTCAATAGCCTCTTATATTCCAAGATATCTCTACAGATCAGAGATGTACAAGATTGTTTTATTGGTCAGACAAATTTACTATTGATCTAGAACTATCAAGGTGATTGTTCCTAAGAGTCTCAGGGACTAGAAAAAAGGAGGCAGCATGCAGAAGGAAATATATGAGAGCAGAGTTAACAAAAGCATGAAAACTTAGGTCATATTCCTGTCCTTGAGGAAATGTACTGCAGAATTCTTTAGCACTTCTGTCCATAGGTCCCTGATTCTCTATCAGATCTGACAAGATTGATTCTCCTATTGGATCCCACTGAGGTTCTGACACTTGGCAGCTATCTAAGAATCTTTCCTCTCCACACACTTCAATTCCCATGGTTTCCTGTATGGGCAGAAAACAACTACTGCACCTGGTGTTCCTGTACTGACAACCCTTAATTAATTTCACTGGCCCCAAGCACCTTAGTTCTTTTTGCCTTGCCATTTGATGCTGTCCTATAACTTTGTTCATTATTTCTTGCTCTTTCTGTACTGAGGGGTACCTGTTTAACACCTACTAGGCTCTATTCTAAAACTGGGCTCACTCATGTTGCAATGCCATATGCATTCTAGAAAAATATTTGTATTTATTCTTTCTCATTTCCACTCTTATACACAATGTATTTGATCACACCCATCCCTTACTCCCCGTCTTTGAATCCATTTGTACATTCTCTTAACTTTATATCATATATATATATATATATATATATATATATATATATATTATAACTTACTGATTCTAATTAGTTATGCTCCTCTGTGCATGGGTATGAGATTATCCATAGGAGCAGGGATAACCTACCAATGATGACACCCTTATTCTCTTACCGCAGCAGCCATCAACTGCCACTCTATGCCTCGGGTATGTCTGGATTTTTCCCTCCTCTATTCCATTTTAGAATTTTAATCTGACCTGATATGCTTACATCTGTGAGGTAAACACACCTGGTATGAGTTCTCAAGTGTAATAGCCAAGCCATACCTAGTATACATTATGTCATAGCACTCCTCTGCATCTTCTGGCTCTTAAATTCTGTTCCTCTTCTCTTCCATGGTTTTCTCTGTGCCTTTGAGGAATGGGAGAGGTTGGTATTAATACCCTCATCTATGACTAAAGCTTCAGAATTGCTTATCCATAAAACTTTGCCTCTAAATACAGTGAATTGCAATTATCCTTATATGCTTCCTAAGAGACAATGAATAATGATACTTCTCTGTTGATTCTTTTAGGTAGCCTTTTCCAGACACAAGAAACAAAGCATCTTGTGTTGAAAAAACTATTGACTGTGGGGCTGTCCTTTAAGGTCATCCTGATTAATTCCTAGAACAAAATACTAATTTCATTTGTTCCTATTATTGAGTATTTTTATTTATTTTACCTTGATAATTTATATTTTAAAATCTGGAACACTTTTCATAATGACATATGTAGATATTTAATTATGAATCAAGAAGTAACAAAGGGCTATCTACATAAAATATCCTTCCCAACTAAAATTGCAGCCACTGTATAGGAAATAGACATGAAATTCAAATAGTCAAGAGATGACTGCTAGGGACTTCGAGATAAGATAGAAGATGTCAGATGGTAACATGAAGTATCTGGCTTATTTGTAATATTCAGACTTGATGGTGCTGGGCTAGAAAGTAAAATATGAAAACAATCATCAAGTGATAGAACAAGGGAAAAGAAAGGCAAGGGGCAGGGGCAAAGAAAGAAGGAAGGAAAGAATATTCACTAACGGCTAAATCAATATTACTCTGTACAGACAGGGGTGAGGGAAGGGTAGCCTGGCAAACTCTGTACTCAAGCAAAAGCAGACAAAACGGGTCATCTCCTTACCAGCAATAATGAAGTAGAGAACTTTGACTTCTACCACCACCAGAAATGAGCCACCATAGCCTCCCAGTATTTCTGACTAGAGTCATGTTAGCTGAGGGAATGAGGGGAGTATGACATTTAATCCCTGCCGCCAAAGTGTCACAAGTTTTCTGCCTTCCTCTTGTTGGATGAGTTGAGTCTGCGCTTCAATCTTTACTATCCAAAGCCTGACCTCTGAAAGATCTGGTTTTGAATGAGGGCTTTTTATTCATACATGCTCAGAAATAACAAGGCCTACTCAGAAACCTAGATAAAAGGAGAGATTGGGAAAGTAGTGATAAGGTTCTTTAAATCCTGCCAGCTCAGATAATAATAAAGGGGATACCTTGGGGAGCAACAGTTATGCAGCAGGAAAGAAGAAATCTCCTGGTGTGGGTGACATGAGGTAGTGTATACTATTGTTACTATTATGAAGATATGTGAAGCATAAATTTTGATTTACTCTTGTGTTTCCTATGAAATATTGTTTCAGGGGAAAGAATGCAAAAATACTCACCTCAGGTAAACTTTAGAAATTTTCAACACCATTCTTTGAATATGTGGATTTCAGTATAAAACCATTTATAAAATCATGAAGAATTACAATCAACAATTTAAATAATTGGCTGAGGATATGGGCCAGTGCTTGTTGCAACCCTGATATCCTTTTTTTTTTTTTTGACCAATATACATACTTTAGTAATGAGCCCCTACACACACACACACACACACACACACACACAAAACACACACACACACACATACTAAAACATATCAATGTAGCAAACAAGACATTTAATGAAGAAGACAGAGATATACTTGAAAGAAATACAAAGATTGTCCACTTTACCAAATTAATGAAGTATAAAATATATCTTCAAGAAATCTTGGAATTAAAAATGTAATATAAATATTTTAGCTGACAGAGAGTATGTGGACTCATTGCCATTATAAAGATGTGTGAAGCATCAATAAATTGTAAATTATAGCAATAGGAATAATTTATCTTAAAACCAATGGACATTGAAAATAAATTTTGAGAAAATAAAGATATCAATGCCATGATGATACAAAATGCATAATTGTTTGAGCATTCCAAAACTACCTGAAATTTATTACAAGATGGATTTTAAATTAATTGTTGACTATTGTACATTCAGAAAACGTTAACCTTGCTGAATATTTGGAGATATGTGCATTCATTTATATAACCTTAATAGCATCACGAACCATATTTTAACTAGGACTATCACCGATTATTCTTCTTCCAAATATGTTGTGCTAGTACCAAAATAACCACACCACTTTTGCCAAGTATTATCATTGATAATTTCAGCAATATATATGAGCAACATATACTGTCCATTCTTTATTTTAAATTAATTAATTGATTTACTTCACATCCAGACTGAACTTCCCCTCCTTCCTCTTCTTCCAGTCCTTTACCCCAACATCTTTTGTCCCTGTCTACTTCTCCTCCTTCTCTCCTCAGAAATAGGAAGCCTCCTGTAGATATCAACCAGCCTTGGCATATCAAGCTGCAAAAGACTTCTTCTACTGAGATTAGACAAGGCAGCCAATAAAGGGAAAGGTTCCCAAAGGCAATCAACAGAGTCAGAGACAGCCCTTGCTCCAGCTGTTAGGAATTTACATGAAGATCAAGCTATACAACTGTTATATATGTGTCGAAGGCTTTGGTCATGCCTGCTCTCTGGTTGGCAGTTCAGTGTCTGTGAACCCCTATGAGGCCATGTTAGTTAATTATGTAGGTTTGCTTGAAGTTTCCTTGACACCTTTGGCTCTTAAAAACCATCCTCTCCTCTTCTGTGGATTTCCCAATCTCCATCTAGTATTTGGTTGAAGGTCTATGCATCTGTTTCCATCAGTTGCTGGGTGAACCTCTCAGATGAAAGTTATGCTAGGCTCTTGTCTGCATGTATAGCAGACCAATACCTCATAATATTTTTGATATCAAGAATTTAGTAAAAAGCATAAGGAGTCTCATTAAAAAGAAGCACAAAATGTTGATAGTGAGACTTAGGAATGTTTAAAATATATATCTATATTTAAAAATAAATATATGATCTGAAGAAATGGAGAAAATCCATAGTAGTGTAATCCTAGCTAGCCAACATGTTGTCCAGACATCAAATACTAACAGGAAGATGAATAAATAAAATAGAGAGGAAGAAAACAAATGGTTTTCAATATAGCCTGAAATAATTTATAAGAATTTTTTAATCCACCTTCAGGGAATGAACAACTTATCATTCTTTGAAAGAAAATGACTTAAGTGACAGTTAATATGTCATCAAATTCTTCAGAGGCAAAACAGAAGTGGGTCATTTTTCAAATGATGAAAGAAAAAAGACCTTCAACCTAGGATCCTTTGTGCACAGAACATAGCTTTTAGACATCAAAATTAAATCAATGTATTCTGAGGTAATGAAGACTAAAGGAACTTCCTAGCAGTGTACTCATTCTCTGAGAAAGTCCAAGTCAAGTGACCTAAGAAAAACAGACAAGATAAAGAAAACATGTGATGAGAAGAAGCAGTTAGGAAAATCTTTGCTGATCAAGTTTAAAGACAATGAAAAAACTGTAAGTATGCACTTGTAATCTCAGAATCACAGACATGAGACAGATGGATTACTGGGGCTTGTTGGTCAGCCCAGACTAATTTGTGAGCTCCAGGTACCAGTGAGAGATTCTGTCTCAAGGAACAAAGGAAGAAATACTAAGGAACACTACCTAAGGTTGATCTGTGGTCTCCAGTTACATGTAAGTGGAGTGGATGTTTAAAATTAGTGTTTTCAACTTAAATTACAAGACGTAAATAGTCCTGCTTTTATCTGGTATGGTACTTTACATTCTATAGTTTATATGTGTTAAAGGAACTCATGCTCCCTCACACATATAGAGGTCAGAAGAGAATATATCAGGAGTCAGGTTCTTTTCCTTCTACCATGGGGGACCCAGGGGCTTGGTGGCAAGTGATTTTTTCTCACTGAGTCATACTATTAATATGAGGATTGCAATGTGAGGATCCATTGTGTTTTTATGGAATCGACAAAAATTTCACAGCAGTAGGCAGGATGAAACTATTTATTTATAATGTAACTATTGGAATAAATTTTGCAAAGCTATAAAAAAACATACATTCAATAACATCCTGGACAAATCATAATAAACAACACCAAAATATAAAGATAATGTCCCAGATTGGGTGGCACACATCATTAACATCAGGACTTAGAATACTAAGGCAGAGAACGTGAATTGGAGATCAGTCTCAGCTATATGCTTAGACATGATCTCAATTTAAAAAACAAAGGGCGTTAAAGTGACTCAGAAAGAATTTGAATTGAAAATATAAAAGCTAAATAGAAAACTGAGCCTGTTGATCAATGTTGTCGTTTTAGTTTCTCTCTAGGATGAGACAGGATTCACAAGTTCAAGGTTTACTTAGACTGTAGTAAGACTTTGTCTTCAAACAAAAAGTAAAGATGACAGGATATAGCTTAGAAGCAAGAGACTTGTCTAGCAATTGTGAGATATGTTGTTGATTTCACAGTACAAAACTATAATAAACAAATAAAGAATCAGAGAACGAGCTGTAAGTCCCATTCCACAGGATGAACCTGTACTTGTACAGACTATTCTACTCAATTAACTCCCTTTATCTGAACTTTTCCAAGTTTCTACTCATTTTGAAACAAGGAAGACACACAGTAGCCATGTAAGTTCAAACACTATTCTCCATACTGTGTTGCCATGCCCCTTGGTGTTGAGATCAACTTTGATCCTCATGTTTACATTTAGATCTATTATGACAATTAATTAATTTCTAAAAATTTCTGATCAACTATTTCTTTCCCTCAGTAGGCATCTATTGATATAAGAAAAATTCCAAATACATATTGTAAACTGCTAGAGTTTTCAGGGCATTAAACATTTTCTTCATATTTAGTATATGCTGAAACTAAAACAGGAGTTAAGAAAGTATTATTTTAATTTAAAATCATCTGCTGATTTACAGGTTTTCTTTACTAAGACAAAACAAGACAGAAACACAGCCTTAAATAATTAACATAGTGTTTAGATCCTGTGTGTTTCTGGGAAAAAAATGGTTAATTTTATTTCATTTTATTCTTTGATAGAAAAGGCTATATTCTATGTTTTCAAATTATTAACAGTCATAAAATAAAATTTCTGGGTGTTAGGTAAAGTCTTGATTGCAGTTTTCTGTGGTGAATATGTTTGCTTTGTTTGATTTTATTTCCATGGGAAAGCTATTATGTCCTCTGCAACCCTCAAGAGAGTATTCCTTTTTAAACTGAAGTTCTTTAATTTCAGATGCATAAATTGGCTATAATTCAGAGTGAAATGTGTCATTGTGGTGTAACAGTATTACCAGTGTTCATAGATGTTAAATTACGAGCCATTCAAACTCTTCAAAGAAACCGTGCCTGTACATCGGGCAGCATATAATGAGAAAATTTATCTTTAATGTTTGGCTGCACAATCTATTTCTTGTCCTGGGACTCATTTAATTCATCATTTAAACCTGGTTCTAAATCTTCCGCTGGAAAGTGTTTCTAATGGGGCCAATCAAGACTGTCAAGTACTAGTCAATGGTACTTATTCTCTGGGAAAGTTTATGATTAAAATATGTCTAGGTCATCTTAATAGTATAATATTGGCTGAACAAACATAGTATAAACTATACTTTTTAAAGTGGTAATAATTATTACTAACATTCACTCTGAGTTAGCTCCTGATAGTCTTAGTTCTCCTTCCAAATTATTTTATTCCAGAAAATGACTACTGCTTTACTTTTGATTATTTTGTGCCAGTTGTTTATAATTTATTACCTATATTGAATAATATATTGAAATAGAGAGTGACATAACTCAGTTCAGAGCTCAAATAAGTTCTTAATCAATGGAGTAATATATTTCTCAATAGAATCATTTGTTTTTATTCTCTGCAATTTTATTGAATAACAAATCTTATAGTCAACTCACATAGCTCAGAGCATGCTTTCTTTTTATATTTTAAATTATATACTTTATTATGTGAGATTATAATAAAATTACATCATTTATTCTTAGAAACATTTAAAGGAGTATATACTTCCAGGGTTCTCAATAATGGTCATAATTTCCAAAATTTACATTGAGGTTAAGCAGATCATCAAGATAGAGGAATGTGATGAATGACAAATGCTTATCTTGTTCAGTCATGAACCAGAGAGAAAACCAGAGAGAACTCTAGACGATTATGATAATAAATTATATGATAAATGGGTGTGTATGTATTTTAAACTCTCTCTTCTCTGTGTATATATGTATATATACACACATACATAAGATCATGATAATAAATTATATGATAAATGTGTGTGTATGTATTTAAACTCTCTCTCTCTCTCTATGTATATGTATATATATGTATGTATATATACATATACATACATAAAGTCATGATAATAAATTATATGATAAAAGTGTGTATGTATTTTAAACTCTCAATGTGTATATATATATACATATATATATAAATGAATATGTATAAGTATATATATGTATACATACATATGTAAGCATATATACATGTATATTCACAAATATTCTTAATTGTAGGGACCTTTAAGTGAAGATATACTGGCTTTTTTTCCATCTTCTTCCTCTTCTTTCCCTCCTTCTCACCTTTGTCCTATTTCCTGAATAAACCCCACTTGGAACCATTAAAAAAATGTGAAGATATACTGTATAGTATCTAGAGATAGGTAACTTTTGTTCTTAATTGTTCTAAGACAATTTATTTTCATAAATTGTCATAACTTTGATGAGAAACTATGCAATGAACATTCAAATAATATCCATTAATTTATATGTAAAGGAGAGAAAAGAATATTTAACTAGATGGTTATAAAAGAATGAATTTCATTCATTTTTAATTATTCAGGGAGATAAAAATGTTTATTTATGAGACTGATTAGGCAGCCACTATATTAGCAAGACACCTCCAAAGTCACCATGCATAAAAGTGTTGGATGTAAAAGATCCTATATGTTATAGTTGAAAATTCTCAAGTATGGTATAGATTCATTTTAAGTTAGTAAAATTTTCAAACATAGTTTAGCATGCATATGTAGAAAGAGATCAACTTCAGTGAATTTTCACATAGTAAACACAAAGGAATGGATGCTTCAGAGACCAAGAGTAGAATAAGCTGGATGCCAGACATTTCAGACTGGCTAACAACAGGATTGAAACCAAGAGTGTGGAAGTCTCTCCTGCTCTGTTGCTGTGGTCATGAACAGATTTGGGATAAAGACATGTAAAGGGAACGCTAGAGTACATCAACAGTAATGTGTATTATTATTGTTATTTAAAGGTATTTATTGCCAGTTAATAGAGAGCTAAGGAATTTCATATCATGTGACTGTGATACACATAATGGTCATTTGAAATCCAAGTACTATGTATTTTTTAAAATTTTATAAAAATTTATTTAATATTTTTTTACACTCCAGATTTTATCCCCCTCCTGGTCTACTCTCTGACTATTTCACATCTCATTATTCCTCCCCCTGTCTTCATGAGAATATCCCTACACTGCCATCTCCCATCCTCCATGCCACCAGACCTCCCCATTCCCTGGGACCTCCAGTCTCTTGAGGGTTAGGTATATCTTCTCTGAAAGAGTCCAGACCCAGCAGTCCTCTGCTATATATGTTTTGTGGGCCTCATATCAGCTGGTGTATGCTTCATGGTTGGTGGTCCAGTGTCTGAGAGATCTAGGGGGTCCAGGTTAGTTGAGGCTGCTGATCCTCCAACAGTGTCACCCTCCTCCTTAGCTTCTTTCAGCTTTTCCTTAATTCAACCACAGGTGTCAGCAGCTTCTGTCCATTGGTTGGGTGTAAATATCTGCATCTCACTCTTCAGGGGCTTGTCAGGTCTTTTGGAGGACAGTCTTGATAGATCTCTTTGTGTGAGCACTCCATAGCTTCAGTAGTAGTGTCAGGCCTTAGGGCCTCCCCTTGGACTGAATATTTACAAAGTATATATACAGGATTCAAAAACATGTCTACATGCTCGACTGCGTGAGCCTTGCAATAGGGTGATGATATTCAATGTTTCTATTAAACTGGGTTGAGATAGTAGTCTATCCAAGCTACACTTTTCAGAGTTCTACTCCCCCGTCTAAGGTCTAGTAGCTTTACAATAGCAAAAATAATTTGATTAATGGCCTCTATTCTGTCTTTCTTATATCTCTGAGATGGCCCTTATAGTACCTTACCCCAGTTTTGCTTTTTATGAGAAAGATTTGTCATAATATCTTTTTGTTAGAAGTAGCCTCTCTAAACCTTATTGCATGTTAGATAAAATTAAGAATCCACAAGTCGTTTTATGTTTCTGTCACAGAAATAGAAATTGAGGAGTTATTGTTCAATGATAGAACATTTAGCACTGTGTGCCTAAAGCACTGGGTTCAATGCCAAGCATTCACAAAAATTTGAGGAAGAAGAAAGAAAAAGAAGAAGGAAGAGGAGGCAGGGGAGGAGGAGGAGGAGGAGGAAGAGGAAAAGGAGAGGAGAAGAATGAAATTAGAATGATAAAAGAAAGAAACATGAACACCTTAAGTAAACATAAAAATTCCAAGTAATTTTAAACTCAAACTGAGTTTTCAAATACAATGTAATAATGATGATCATTATTGCAATTCAAGAATTCAAGATTTGGAGCACTTACTTTTGGCATTTTTATTTTCTGATGTGGAAATTGTTTAATCTTTTCCTGAGTTACTAATAGAATCCTTAAAAAATTAGAACTATTCAAATTACTGATACATAAGTGAATATATATTGCAGTAGTTTTATGTTATTTGAAACTACAGTGTCCCCCATTTTGAGGCAGATTCATCTATTAGTATTGTTTATTTTTAGAGTTAGTGTTTATTCAGAGGAGATCATCTGACTATGGCAATATAGACCTTGTTACAATTTCTGTTCCATTGGATTAATTTAAAATACTTTAATTTTACACATCTTACGAAGAAGATGTAATATGTTTCTTTGAGGAAATCAGATGTTATTCCAAGAATGGCAAGGCTCCCAGAAGGGTGATATGTAATATTGGAGATTTATAACCAAATCAATAATTGGTGTTTTTGTTCCTTCCAGAACTTTGATGTTTATTGCATCCTACATCTGACTCAGTTTTTGTACCTGTATCTTATAAAATCTCCCTTTTATCCAATTTCATAAACTGTAATGGAAAATTTAAGTGCCTCTCTTTATTCTGCTTTATATTCTCATACTATATTCTTTCCATTTTGGGGGATTCCCTACAGATGTGAAAGCAAAGACCCACAATGGAATACACCATTTCTGTGAATAACCATGTCCAACCCAACTTAATGTGTCTCCTGTAAAATCTAACAGTCTCATTTCCCTTTCCTCAATTCCACAAGAAACTTTCCCCTTTCCACAGACTCTACGCAGTCAGTAGTCTAGATTAACTCCATATCCTTTGAAAATGTCCCCATATTTACAAACCACGTCCACTTCCTATGAGGCTAGATCTGAATTCTGAGGCAAGTGCTAATAAGATATCTGTGTTCGTTATAGAATTCTTATGACACACTGGTAGATAAAGAAGAGAAAAGTGAGATCTACTATTGGCAGGGAAAACTGCCTTTTAAACATTTGTATTGATATCTGTAGATGATTGCTACTCTCAGCTTTGACTAGTGAAATTTCTTTGCAGTGGCTGAGGGTCAACTAATAACCAATCTAAGTACTAAGTTAGGTGACTATTGTCTGCTCAGTCCTAAAGAAGACATATCACCATGGGGCCCATGGAACATCATGGAAAATGAGGTTGAAAGCATGTAAGGTATGGGATGAGGATGATTGCTACGAACCAAACTTTCTGCATATTACATGGTACCTGTGACTATGTGTTCAAACCTACATAAAGTCAACAAGGCATTTAATAAGAGGGGTTGAGTTGGTGACACAGAAGACTAAAGAGGAGAAGAGAGGATGAATGAAGGGTGTGAATTTGGTCACTATCTGTAGTGTATGTGTATGAATTCCTCACAAATTCAATGTAAAAATGTATACAAAAATTCAAAAGCATCTGAAAGTGACAGATGTAATAAAATACCAGAATATTCATGCTTTGATTTTAAAATTTATTATTTTAAGCCAACTTCTAATGTATAGTAATAAGAAATTGGTCTACTATTGATACTTTGTGCTAAAAGCTATTGTTTATGATAATAAATTCTCACAGTTTCTGATTTAGCTCATCATCATTTTAATTTCATAGGTGCCTTTTTACTGTATTTCCTTGACACAGAGTCATATCTTGACATCCAGGCTGAGACATTCATACTCAAGCAATCATCCTGCCTCCACCTTTTAAGTATGTAGAATGTATCTATGCCTGATGCTTCAGACTGTAAATATTGTTGTGTTTTTCAAACATTAGTAGAAATTCAAACTATCTATAACAACCACTGAACAATTTATAGCGTTTAAAATTAAACTAGCAACTGTGAAAATAAGAAGGCTATAACCCAGAGCCTACGCTTTAGATTCACAGCACCAGGATACCATGATTGATGGACAGTTGAATGATCAAACTACATTTGAAACTAGACAGTGTAGGAGGCACAAGGAGTATAGTCTAAAGTTGAGGTGAAACCCCAAGATATAGTTTTTGATAATATGTCTTTGTTTTGTTTATTTTATTGTTTCTTTAGAAAAAGAAAAGTCCTTATTTGATTACGTCACTGTATAAAATTTGCTTTTCTGGATAGTAGTAAGAAAAGGGGAATAAGAGTATCGTATATTTTGGGCACATAAAATGCAGATAGTTTGTGCCAAATTGGTAACGAATTTCAAAACTGAGAGTTGAGCCTATGAATGAACAGTATTTATGGGAATGATTCAATTTCAAGTCATTTTCTGAGATGTTGTCTTAATATTAAATTAGGCTGGGGAGCATATTCTACAGTTAGTAAATTTTACTTCCACTGGGCATAGGAGGGTGGGTAACATTATGATATGGGTAAAGATAAAGATTAGGAATTTTTATGTGCATAAAGTTTGAGCACTTAAAGGAAAGTATTATAGTTTCCACTTAAAATGGATTATACCTGTATAGGCGCAGGTATATACATTGTTTGATTTTACAAGTTTTCCAGCTCAAAAAAAAAAAAAAAAAAAAACCCTATGTACAAACAGTACAGATTTACAGGAAAAAAATATGTTTTTCACTTGTGTAGCAAGAACATTGTATATGATAAATAAGGGTTCATTTACTTCAATTTGTTGACAATAATCTGTGGAAATGATGATTTATCTTAGCAATATACATGCTGAAATTTGTTTATAGAAATATGTAAACAAGCAAAAGCTATATTTCCAAATTTAATATATTAGGTTGTTGGAATTGAAACTATTACCAGGTAGGCAACAAATTAATCAACAGCATGAAATTTATACAGTTCAGCCCAACAACTAAGTTAGTTTTCTGGAATTGTAAGTCAGTACTTATAAGTCACTTGCACTACTATCTAGATTGAAACCATCACCTCAGCAGTCTCATTTATTCCATCAGCATTACTCTGTATAACCTATACAACTATTAAGGTCTGCTGTGGCTACTATTCTCATTTGTATTTAATTACTGAATGAATTAATATATATATATATATATATATATATATATATATATATATATATATATATATTTACCAAGTGTATTAAGATGAATGCACTTCTATCAAGTCATTTTATACTTGCTCTAATTATACTGGTCATATTTTCAAATTCATATTTCCAAATGAATTTGGGAAGTAAAAAAGATGGAAAAATTATTTGATAATTACACTTGAGTAAATTTTAATCGCTTTTCTCTTTTTTAGAATTTCAGACTAGATAGAACTCATTTAAATGTTTTAACAAATTTTTGAGTATTTACTATCTAAAAATGGCTATGATAGGCTCCAGATCTACAATGTAGACAAAAGAGTCTTCCTTCCAACAGAGAGCTAAGGGAAGAAAATACAAAATTAACAGTCATTTCACCAATGCCCTGGTTTTCTACTTAAGGATGCTTTATGTAGCTGGGATGTAGAATTCAGTGACAATTAGGCAGGGAAATCATTTCTTTTAATACCATTTTAAATGAAATTCCTCCTGAAGAAATAAGCTCCAGGAAAGTGAGAGATCCTACCTCAAAAACTAAAGGAGCAAGTAATGAAAATAGACATGTAATACCAGTCCCTGGTTTCCACATACATACAGTATACAGGTGTACACATAGACATATAAATAGAGAAGGATATATAATATATATATATATATATAATATATATATATATATATGTATCTTCACTTACCATGGGTTCCACTCCTCCATCACTGATCAGCCCAACTAAAAAAAGAATATTGAGCCCATAACCATTTTATTTTAAAATGAACTAGAGTTAGAGAGGTAAGAACATGGTTCTTTCCATTTTTAACTAGCTAATACCAGTAATTAACTCAGTTTCTCTCTCTTATTCAAAATCTATTTAAAAAGTTTTCCTTTCTAAAATAAAATAATTGAAAGCTCCTATAATTCAGAATAATCCAATGTTTTCTTTTAATAACAGTAGTTCCAGGTAAATCAATTTAGAAGGATTTCAAGATTCTGGCCGTGTTTCAAATGCTGTGATACGTATAGCATAGAAAATGGATTAAATAATCTAACGCCCACTTTTTAAACTTTGAAAAAATTTTATGTGTATGATTATTTTTCCTAAATGTCTATTTGTGCACCATGTGCATGCTTGATGCCCACAGTGGCCAAAAGAGAGATTTCCATCCCCTGGAACCAGAGGTGCTGATGGTTATATCTCACCACATGCATGGTAGGAACTCACCCCTGGTCCTCTACAACATTAGTGTGTGCTTTTCCAGCCCCAGATGCACCTCAATAAGATTTCTTATATATTTGAATCTATTTAGAATAGTGTAACATCAGTTTTACAGAAAGTACTAATCATGAAGAAGAGAAACCAATAAACTGTCTGTCATATTTGGAAAGAATTGAATTCCTGTCCTTTTAAATGTAACCCTTTTACTGAATCACTTGGATAAATTATCAGAGTGGAAATTCCCTCCTGAGGTCTCTACATAGAGAACAAGTATACTCAGAGATATTTGAATTGCCAAGCACAGAATGCCCGCTGAGGCAAGGGAACAGGATGTATATACTTCTAAGCAGAGGCAATAGGACCTCAAAGTTCAAAGGCAGGCTGGACTACAAAGAGAGACTGTCTCAAACTAGAACACTAGAGCTGGCGCAGCTGACACCTAAATGTGCATGTTTATATATGCATTGTGTCCTCTGGCTTCAGACAGACAGAAGTTCTTACTTTGCTGTTGCGTGAGTGTTATGGAACATATCTCTGTCGATGAGTTATGCTTCCTAACCCCCAAGGAAATGAGGATGAGAGTATTGATTGTATGGACAGTTCTCTTCACATTTAAGATCAAAAGAACAAACAGCTATAATTTTCTTGTTGTGAATTGGAAAGTACTGTGTAATTGTTTACTTACATATCATATCACTAAAAAAAATGCAAAATCATGAATAATAAAAATTTATAGAAAGGAAAGAGCTAAGATTTTAAACATCTTCCCATGTATAAAGCATTGGGAGAATCATTGATAGAACAGAGATTAAGGTTCTCCACATGACCCGTGATGCTTTTGATCCTTGCAGACTATTATGGTACAAAACACTCCCAAGTTTTAAAAATGTTAATTTTGTTACTTAACTTTTTGCTCCTGGATTTCATGCTCCTCTCAATTGTATGTCAAATTCTTTAGTGAATGTGTTTTGCAAAGTGTTGCTTTTGCTGTGTTTGGATCCTGGAATAAACAGAAAGGAAAAACAAACAGAAATTCCTCATAGATGTTCTCAAGAAATCAATCAGAGATCACAAAAGTAACTTTCATCTAATGTACTTGTTCACCCAGTCAATAAATTCATTGGCTAAGGCGTGCCCATTTCCAGAGCCAGGTCTAATCAGCCATGGGGAGCTATCTGTCTAGAATCTGTGAGATGTGCTTCATGTTTATTTGATCAGGACAGGCGATTTTCTGCATGAACTCCCTAGATGTATTTTTTTTTTGCCAGTGTTGTCATCTAACAATGTAATATTTTCAAGTTCAGTAAAGCACAGTGAAGGCATTATACTAAAACACACTTGCTTTCAGCAATTGTAATACTCTTGCAAAGAGGAAACTTTTTCATGCATATTATTGAGCATAGACAGATGAAATCTTATTTTAAAAGAACATTGAGGATACTTCTTTCATTGGAGCCAAATGAAGAGAATTTTCTCTCAAAACTGAATGACAAAGAAATGGGATGGGAATGTTGAAATGTGAAAATGTTGAAAGGAACAAAGGTAAAGAAGAAATCCTCCCTTGGTCAACTCATGGAAGCAGTAGCTAAAACCCTCAATAGAAAGGAAAACTTCCAACCAGGGATTCATGAAGTTACATGTGTTAAATAACAGGGGTGGTGGCAGGAACTATAATTTTCCTCATCTCAATAACAAGATTCAAGTCAACATTTAAACACAAAAGGTTTCTTTCTAGCCTTTCTATGTTTCTATATTGTCTTATGGGTTTTTTTTTGTTGTTGTTGTTTGTTTGTTTTCTTTTTATAAAGCCGTTAGTGTGATGCTGTGGGTACTATAGCCTTGTTTTATAATTTGAAGTTGAGTTGAGGAATGCTTCCAGCTTTATTGATGTTGTTGTTCTTACAAAGTCATATTCACTATTCAAGGTCTTTTTGCTTCTTCACAGATTTTAAGTTCATTCTCTCATGATTTTTCTGTACCTATGAAGAATTTATTGACTTTGCAGATAGAAATTTTTTAAAACCAAAAGACTACCTTCAGTAACACAGACACTGTAACAATATTTATCCTCTCTGTGAATTTGACCATTATTCTCCTTCTTTATGTCTTTGATTTATTTAACTGACTTTTTAATGAAAATTATATTATCAATGCAGGGATATTTTTGGCTTCCTTGGTTAAATATTTTTATCATTTAATGGTCCCATTCTGGTCTCCCAAATAATACTATTTACTTTTGAGTTGAAGAAGTCATTAATCACCTGACACTGATGCATGTCTATAATGCTAAACATTTAAAAGTAAACAAGGGAGGTAACACAAGTGAGTGTGCTAAGACAGATGATATTAGCATTATCCACTAAAGCCAGGAAATTGACTTGTCTGACTCAGAGTTCACTAAAACTATACAGAAACAAGCCTTAGGTGTTTATCAACTTCTGTACTTGGTATATTTCCCTAGTACCCCAAGTTTGAGTATCAGTAGTTTGTGACATTTTATTTTTACACTGTATTTTATTGTGTCGGATACCACAATTAATTTCACTGTTGTTTCCTGGATGAAGGACATTGTATCTGTTCCATGTTTTCTTACTATTAACTGAGTTGTTATTTTCACTTTGAAATTTTTATGTGATTATTTATTTTTTCTAGAATATACTCCTAAGAATGTATTTGCTACATTATATACTAAAAATATTTGTTTTGAAAGAAAATAACAGGGAACCCAGGAGAGAGCTGTGTAAGTCCTGGCACCTGAGCTTAAACCCCTAGTGCTTTGTGGCTTCTACACTTTACGACTCCTTCCTGTTGTCTCTTTAGTTTTACGTTGTTCCTCTCTTTTATATTCTCAACTCAGGAACTCAGATTCTCGATTGGATACTTTTATCCATGTCTAACAGATGCATCAAATTTCTATCATGTCTTCTCAGTCTTGTCTGAAATACATTTGTCTTTTCATTTTCATTTATTCCTCGAAATTTTTTTATCTCAAAGCTTCATTTTTTTTTAATAACTGCCATTTATTTTAGTTCTAGGTCAGAAAAACTTTCAGAGTGCTCACTTCAACAAGTATTAGAATCTACTATATAGTGAGAGACATGGCTATTTTGGTAAATATCAAAGGAGTAATTTATGTGCTTGTGTAGGTGTTCTGAATATGAATAGCAAGTATATCATATGTGTTTTTCCATTTTATTTTATGTAAATATGTGATTTCCCTGAATGTGCTACTGTACACTACATGCATGCTGTGTCCATGGAGGCCAGAGAGATCATCAGGTCCCTCCAAAATGAAGCTACAAATAATTGTGAGCTTCCATGTAAGTAGTGTAAATTCAGGAACCCTGAATTTCCCTGAAAGATTAGTCAGTGCTCTCAACTACTGGTCATCTTTCCAGTTAAGCACTTCATATAGTCTCACATACTCTTCTTTTATCTTAAATCATATTCTTTCAATATAACATTTTAGGTTAATACTATTTTAATCATAATTCTTTTGGCTATTCACTTTTTATATATGTATTTATTTTGTATCTACTTAAAATTATTATACATTATTAATTTGGGATTTGGCTTCTATTTTATGAGTTTGTTTTCTATCCTCACCTTATAATTTCTATACTTTTATTTTCATGCTTTCCTTGCATTGCTACAATATATTTTAGGATAACATTGTTATTACTGCAACTTGAAGCATACTGATTTGAATAGTTCTATAGTGATTGCTCTCACTTTACCATATAAACATAAAAGTTATCACAAGCTACATGTATTAATGTTTAATCACAATGTAGACATATAAAATATTTCCATGAAGAGTCAATTATACTTATCAAATACTTTATTCACATATAATCACCATATTATTGTTGCTATAGTTTTTTAATTAAAATCAAACATTACATATCTGGTAGTACAGGTTTGTAATTCAAGCTATGAAGGCAACTGAAGCTAGATGATGCCAAGTTCAAGAAATATATTGTCTGTAGAGAATATTAAGGCCAGCCAGGACAACTTAGATTCCATCTCAAAATGCAAGAAGCATGAATCTAACACAGTGGGAGAGTACTTATTTTTCCTCATGTAAAAGGTCCAAGGTTAAATGCCCAGCACTAAAAAAATAAATATAAAATAAAACAAAAATCAAATATGACTCTACAAATTTAGCCTACTTTATTTACCACGTTTTCAGTCCCTCTGTGGTTCTTCCTTTTGTAGATTTTTAAGTGTTCACTCAAGTGGAAGGATGTGGGGTTTTGTTGTTTGGTCCTTTTGAAGGATGTCTATGTTCTTGATGGTTGTTCTGTCGATAGCAGATTCTCTAATGTTTTATTCTCAAGAATGTCCTTTCTTCACTCGTTCATTGAATCTGGCAATGCAGTCTAGGACATGGAGTTAACTTCTACGCACTTTGGGTGTCTGATCGGTCCTTATCAGTTTCTTTGTGCTTCCATGCCTTCATATGAGAGACTTTGTTCGATTTTACTGTGAGTTTCCTTATACAAAATGTGTCCTGTGCCTTTGTGTCTTTCACATCATCTTTTATCTCTTAGTTTCAAATTTCAAAATTAGTATTTTGTGAGTCTGTGGTACCCGTGAGGAGGCGTGGGTCCTGTTGGGCTGAGTTGTGGATCCTCCATGTTTGTGTCTATCTGTCGCCCCAGGAGGCTGGAACTGCAGCTCAGGAGAAGAAGCATGGGAATTTGGATGAGTTCACTCCACACAGCACTGGGCAGACACTGGGTTGTGAGAAGCCACCGAGCTCTGTCAGGGCATGGAGAGGTCTTAGTCTGAAGTCCTGCGGGGGCAGAGCTCCTGGGTTGGGGGTCTCCTGGCCAAAGTGGCTAGATAGAGACTGGCTAGTCTCTGTCCTTGGGCTCCCAGACGCACTGGGAGCTGCCGAAGGGCGGGCCTGAGGTTAAATACCATTTGTAAGGAGGAGGGTCTGGGAAGGAATGCTTAATTGGCTATACCCTCTGGCCTTTAGGTATCTCATTAATTAATATGGAGATCTCTTGAGGCTTTGTATCCTGTAATCACGACTCTACCTGTGGAGGAGCGGCTGGTAGGGGTGTTGCCCTACATGACTGAAAGGCATGGATCAATGGAGGTCTTAGGCCTCCTGTCAGGAGCCTGGATTCTGGGAGCATGGCTAAATGCATGCGGTCTCTTGCAGGGTCTCTGGCCATCTCTAGCCAGTGCTCGACCAGAAACCAAGCTATCATTTCATGGTCCCACAATATTTAATTTTACCAACTGGTAAATTTCTTTTGTTTGTTATCTCAAAGTGTTTTGAATCTTACCACAGTTGGAAACTTCATAAGACATTCTTCAATACATTATTTGTTCTCATAGTACACATTACTTCTGTCTGTGAGCCACATGATTGGGAATGTTTAGTCTTTTGTTATTATGCACAAATCTCCGGGGCTCTGATTTGCACTGTTATCTCCTATCCTAGCATTCACTTTTCATAAACACTGCTGTGCTGTCCTCACAGGTACTGAGTCTGACATCTCTCATCTTCAGGCTTCTATTTAAACAGTTCAATAGGAGCCTTAAAAATCAAGATATTAGACATTTCAAATACAGGATCTCTACTTAGTTCTTTTTATATTGTTTTGCTTTATTTATTGTATTGCCCATAATACTGAATCACAGAAAGACATTCCCACGTAGATTTCCACAGTAAATCTCCAGCTCTTTGTGGTCATATTCCTTTCCATGCTATACTACTGTGATTTGGGATTGGACTCTTTGTTTGGATAATAGCTGCTAGCAAAAATAGCTCAAATAGAGGCTTTAAAACAAGACAAAACAAAATAAAATCCTAACTATGCAGTTGCATTAACTATGCATTTGCACTTACATCTCTGCTAGTGCCGGGAGAACTCTATAGGCCACTTACATCTCTGCTAGTGCCAGGAGAACTCTATAGGCAAGATACATGGGAAATAAAAGCTGTGTCAATCAAACCATATCTGAAAAATCCATACTATAGTAGCCAGGTGACAATCATGTCCCAGACATAGAAACACCTCCACTCAGGGTGATATGTCTCCTCCATAGCGAGCTAGAGATGACAGCAGATGCAGAAGCCGAAGAAGCCAAGATGAGGCCATTCAAGCCTTGCACAGGGTAGCTAACCATCACAAGTCAATGGGCTAAATATCAATAAATGACTGAGTGAATATGTGTACAGAGTACTATACAGAATGTTGTTTTATATCTTTTATTTACAACACTTGTATCTACATATCTAATAAATTATATATTTTTAGTTTGAAAAACCAAATGCAAACTTGGAGAATTACTGAATACATTTTTTTCCTAAATTTTAATTGAAACAATTTAAGTACATTGTATAAATGTATGAAACTGTAAAATAAGAGTAGGTGAACAGAAGAATATTCTGTTGTTTTATCATGTGCTCAGTTTCTCCCATAACCATAGCTGTATGGATTAACATGCTAAATATCAAGCTGAATATAATAGCATTTTGCCATCTATTAAACTTCTCTAACACTTACTGTTTTGTTTTGTTTTGTTCTGTTCTTCGAGACAGGGTTTCTCTGTGTAGCCCTGGCTGTCTTGGAACACACTCTATACCAGGCTGGCCTCGAACTCAGAAATCTGCCTGCCTCTGCCTCCCAAGTGCTAGGATTAAAGGCATGTGCCACCACTGCCTAGCACACTTACTGTTATAAACAGCAAACCAGACAAGTTCCTAAGGATTATCCAAGTGAGTAATTTAGTGGGCTCTACAACATACTTAGTCTGCTGTTGCCACAGACCCCTGCCAATCACAGAGGCAGTTTCTTACCAAATTACCTAAATTCAGTATGTACACAGTCACTATGTTTGCTGGTATTTATCCAAATAAATAAAAACAAATAATATACGTATACCCAACAAAAATTTATCCACATGTCTTAGGGATATAGCTCAATGGTAGAGTTCTTGCCAAAGATATATGCCTTCTACTGATAACAAGACATAAAATTTGTTTTTTGATATGGACATCAACTTCAATTATAATTCCCAAAACACAGAAAGATCTTGAAATCAACCTACATGGAGTTGGGTAAGTAGATGGGTAAATTTACTTTATAAATTTAGTCCACAAATGTTCAACACTAACCCAAACATCAGGATATTATACAACATGATAAGCATAACAGTTGTCAAGCTCAGAATGTGCAGAGGGCATTTAAATGTCTATTTCTACATGAAAATAGCCATCTCTTTCATTAGTACAATTATATTTGTTTGTTTTTGTTTATTTAGTTTACATCCTGATTCCTGCCACCCACTCCCAGTGCCCCCATGATACAGTACTCCCCCTAGTCCCCCTTTGTCATCTGTGACAGTGGAGGTGCTGCCCCCTTCCCCTCTACAGCATATAAAACCTCTGCAGGTTTAGGTGATTCTCTTTCACTGAGGCCAGGCCAGGTAGCCCAGTTAGGGGGACTTATTCCACAGACAGGCAACAGCTTTAGGGGTAGCCCCAACTCTCTTTGCTGAGGAACCAACATGAAGACTGAGCTGCATATCTGCTACATATGTATGGAGAGCCTCACTCCTTCCCATGTATGCTCTTTGATTGGTGATTGAGTCTCTGAGAGACCTCAAGGATCCAGATTAGTTCCCAGTAGTTGATCGTCTTGTAGAGTTCCTACCCCATTCACGGTTCTAACATTTCCTCCCCACCTCTTCCATAGGAGTGCCTGAGCTCTATACAATATTTGGCTGTGGGTCTCTGCACCTGCTTCAGTCAACTGCTAGGAGAGGCCTCTCAGAACAGTTATGCTAGGCTCTTCACTATAAGCATAAAAGAGTATCATTAGTAGTGTCAGAGATTGGTGCTTTCTCTTGGAATGGGTCTCATGTTGGGCCAGTTATTGGTTGGCCATTCCCTCAGTTTCTGCTCTATCCTTTGTCCTGTGCCTATATTTCTTATATACAGGATAAATTTTGGTTCAAAAGTTTTGTCTCTGGGTTGGTGTCCCTATCTCTTCAATAGTATTCCTTTCTGTCTACAGGAAGTGGCCTCTTCAGGTTCCATATTCAAACTGCTATAAGTCAGCTAAGTCACCTTGCATTGATTCCTGGGAGCCTCCCTCATCCCAGGTCTCAGCATATCCTCTAGCTGTCCCCTATTCCCCAACCCTGCCAGATGCAGATTTCCATTTATTCTCCTGGCCCTCTGTCCCTCCACATACCTTATCTTGAACGCAGCCACCTCCCCCCGCCCCCCTACACACATTTCCCTTCCTGTTTTCTTTACTGTCCAGGTCCCTCTATCTTTCTGCCTCCTGTGACTATTTTATTCCTCTTTCTAAGTAAGACTCAAGCATCCTTGCTTGAGCCTTCTTTCTTCTTTATCTTCGTTGGGTCTGTGGAGTATTGTGTGGTTATCTTGTACTTTATGGCTAATATCCACTTATAAATGAGTACATACCATGCATGTCCTTTCACCTCACTCAGGATGGTATTCTCAAGTTCCATCCATTTGCCTGCAAAATTCATGATGTCTTTGATTTTAATGGCAGAATAGTATTTCATTATATAGATGTGCCACGTTTTCATTATACATTCTTCAGCTGAAGGACATCTAGGTTGTTTCTAGTTTCCTCCTATTATGAATAAAGATGCTATGAACATAATTGGACAAGTTTCCCTGTTGCATTAGGGCATCTTTGGTGTATATGCCCTGGTATACCTGAATCTTGAGATAGAGTTATTTCCAGTTTTCTAAGAAAACACCAAACTAATTTCTAAAGTGGTTGTACAAGTTTGCATTCCCATCATCAATGGAGGGGTATTCTAGATGCTCCACATCCTTGCTAGAATGTACTATCACTTGAAGTTTTGATCTTAGCCATTCTGATAGGGCTAACTAATGTCCTTGATGACTAAAATGTTGAATATATCTTTAAGTGCTTCTCAGTAATTTAAAGTTCTTCTGCTGAGAATTCTCTGTTTAGCTCTGTACTCCATATTTTAACTGGGCTATCTGGATTGTTGATATCTAACTTCTTGAGTTCTTCATATATTTTGGATATTAGCCCTCTATCAGACGTAGGGATGGTTAAAGATCCTTTCCCACCCTCTAGGCCATTTTGTGACATTGACAGTGTCCTTTGCCCTACAGAAGCTTTTCAGTTTCATGAGGTCACACTGATCAATTGTTGATCTTAGACCCTGAGTCATTGCTGCTCTGTACAGTAAGTTGTTTCCTGTACCAATGAGTTCAAGGCTATTTCCCACTTTCTGTTCTATTAGATTTGCTATTTCCAGTTTTACATTGAGGTCTTTGAGTCACTTGGACTCGACTTTTGAGCAGGGTGATAGATATGGATCTATTTGCAGACATCCAGTTTAGACCAGCACCAGTTGTTGAAGATGCTTTCTTTTGTCCATTGTATGATTTTGCTTTCTTTGTCAAAAATCAAGTGTTTGTATGTATGTGGGTTTATTTCAGGGACTTCATTTCGATTTCATCAGTCAACCTGTATGTTCCTATACCAATACTATGCAGTTTTTATTACTATTTCTGTGTAATACAGCTTGAGGTCAGGGATGGTAATACCTCTAGAAGTATTTTTATTGTTCAATATTGTTTACAAAAGACAAAACAGTATGTAATGAGAAAATTCAAAGAATCATTCAGTCTTACTTCAAAAGATTTCCAAATATTTGGAAAGTTTTAATGAAATTGATGAGTTTCTAGAAAGACATCACTTACCAAAGTTAAATAAAGACCAGGTAAACTATTTAAATAGCCATATAACCCCTAAAAAATTAGAAACAGTCCTTAAAAGTCTACCCCCCATCAAAAAAGCCCAAGGCCAGATGGCTTTAGTGTAGAATTTTACCAGACTTTCTAAGAAGAGCTAATGCCAATATTTTCAAAATATTTCACAAAATAGAAACAGAAGGAACACTGCCAAACTCATTTTATGAAGCCACAGTCATCCTGATACCTATTTAAATGGTAAAAATGGCACTTTGTAAGTGATAGGAAAGAATTCAATGAATTTATTGACTGACTGCTATGCTCTCTGTGTAACATTTGGAATTAATTCTCTGGAATTATATAATACAATTCTCTGTAAAGCAGGTGTCTAAAATGTTATGAAAATGAAAAGATAACTAGGTGCTGGATACATGTTTATATCAAGGATTTAATGACAATGATAGCAAGAAGAGGCAGAAGAAACCAATAACCATCCTATACATTACTTACAGATGTGTACATCTCTTCCTTTTCAAGAAAAGTTTATGTTAAATAAGCCATTGTAACACTTTAGAATATTTCTAAAGGCTTTCTTTGATAAGGAAAGGAAAAGGCTATATATAAATTTCCAGACTGTGTCACCACACTGATCGTTTTAATTCTTACACGTAGCATTGATGGTGTTATTAAAGCATTTAGTATCTATTTTTATAGGTAAGTAAAATGGCATGCTGAAGTTATTAAATCATTTGCTGTCTATTTTTATAGGTTGGGGAAATGACATCCTGGAGTTATTAAACCATTTAGTGTCTATTTTTGTAGACAGGCAAAACCATATTCCAGTGAAGTTAGTTGCTGAATCCTTAAATGAAAAGCTAGTAAATAACATAGACAGAGTTAAGCTCCCAAAAGTTATCTAAAACTATTGAGTGATCTCAATACAAATACTTCTGATATCTAATTGTATTTAACTATTAATATTATATTAAAATTATTATTTTAAACATTTCCAGTCTTACAGTCTGAAAGTTCAATACTAAACATCAAAAACGTATATTTAGTAATGGAACAAATAGTGATCTATCAAAGCAAAAATTGAATTACAATAAATTAGATGAATGAAAAATAGGAAATATAATGAATATGTATGTTTGGGAAGTAAAATAAAGGGTACCTGGGGCTTGAGTGAGTAAAAGGACTTGTTTTACATACATGAAGACCTGAGTTCAAATCTCAGATACTCACATATAAAGCTGTATAATAGGAAAGAAAAGATATGTGTTATTCAATGCTGTCTCCTGACAATGCCTCTCCAGAGCCTGACGAATACAGAGGTGAGTGCTCTCAGCCAACCATTGGACTGAGCACAAGGTCCCCAATGGAGGACTTAGAGAAAGGACTGAAGGAGATTAAGACAACCCCATAGGAAGAACAAGAATGTCAACCAACCAGACCCCCCCTCAGAGCTCCCAGGGACTAAACCACCAACCATAGAGTATACATGGAGGAACTCATGGCTCCAGACTCATATATAGCAGAGGATGGTGTTGTCGGGCATCAATGAGAGGAGAGACCCTTGGTCCCGTGAATGCTCGATGCTCAGTGTAGGAGAATGCCAGGGCAAGGAGGCAGGAGTCGGTGGATTGGTGGGGGAACACCATGATTGAAGCAGGGAGAGGGGGGATGGGATAGGAGGTTTGAGGGGTGACCAGGAGAGGGGATAGCATTAGAAATATAAAGGAATAAAACATTCAATTACAAAATTTTAAAAAATGGTTGAAAGTGACAAGCAAAAATTGTGAGCTTGAAGAAGTCAGTGATGTGCTCTTAACTGCCTCTACTTTGCCTTCACACATGACGTACGACGAAAACGTGAAATCATTCTAAGCAGTGCAGTTTTGCAGATTTATATTCTCCACTTACACATACCACACCAGGAAGAAGTCAGATTATTAAATCTTGATTAGTTCTAAGTATCAGGTAGACAAATCTTTGGAAAGAGAAGAAGAATTGTATGGTGCAGGAAAAATTCATCACATTGAAGTGTTGGAAAATCTAGGACTCTGTATATTTATTCACACACTTAATTAAGGCTCTTGTTCGAGTTCCTAGTATTATTAGAATATACTTTTGGAGTATAGGCATCATGCATAGAATTAGAAGATACCAGAGCATGGACTATTTTTCTGTTTTAGAAGCATTCAATCTAATTTTGAAAGTAAATGGGTATGATGTCAGTCATGGTATTTTTTTATTTTGATAAAATTAGTCATATCTTTTTTTTTTCATTTTTGGTATTTTAAGATAGGGGTTTTTTTTCTGTGTAAAAGTCCTGGCTGTTCTAAAAATATCTCTGTAGACCAGGCTGACCTTGATTTCATAGAGACCTGCCTGCCTCTGCCTCCCAAGTGCTGGAATTAAAGGCATGCATCAGCACACTGGGCAAAAATATTCATATTATTACAAATTTCTCTATATTAAATCCCATCAGTTTTTTTAGATATTCCACAAAGAGATATAGAAGAGATAATAGTAAAGGTAGGAAAAATATAACCCAAGATTCCTGTGATGCCTTTTGAATATTACAAAATAATGCATCATCAAAAAATGTCTTACTTATTGTTTATATTCCACAGTATGTATGCTATCCTTAACTTTAGTAAGAGAATCTTCAATTTATCAGTAGACTGTGACCACAGCAGAGACACAACCCAAATGTCGTACTCTGTGACTTGTAATGTGTAGCCATAGATGGACATTGATATCAAACACCCTGCCCTTCCTCGGTTTAGGGTATACTAGGGGAGAGGGGACAGAAGGCACGGAGGAACAGAAGTATGGGGAGGAGTGTTTTGAAATGCTGTCCTTTGCAAATAGCATGGCTGTTGCACATGTGATAGCTCAGTTGCTATGGTTACCTGTCCAAGATCAAGCTAGTGCAAGTTCCATCATGGATGAGGAGGAGCCCACTCAGCCTTAATCGAGTTGGTTTATTTTCTTTAGGTGTATGGCAACTGGAAGAATGCTCATACTTCAGTGGATGTGTACATACCCACATGCGTATGGACAGCACTATCCAGATTCAGTAGCTCAGATTTTAAAAAGGAAAGCATGTTAGAAGAGCATGTTGAAAAGAATGTATTAAGTGAAGCTATGGTTAGTTGGAGCAGAGAGTAGGTAATTTGATCCAGATAGATTGTACATATGTATGTATAAAAATTTCAAAAAATATATAAACTATTATTATAAAAATAAAAATGAATAAAAGAAAATAATGTCAGAACAAGTCAATGGAAATGAAATATGCAAAATAAGCACCCTTTGGTTTTTACTACAAAATTTGTTCTATATTTTTAGGACGAGGTTTGATAGTTTAAAGAAGTAGTAATTCACCAGCGGCATGGAAGACCTATATTAATTGTCTACCACCCACTTATATTTTTGATGTTTGTTTCTACCAGCATGAGACTCAGCCTAAGTTGTCGGTCTTTCTTATCAAATTTCCTCACAAGTACTTCTTTACCACATTTGTGGTTGCCTGTTTATCTTTTAAGGTGGTATCATTGTATAGCCCTGGCTGGATTGTGTGGCCCACTCTGCTTCCTGAGAGTTGGGACTTCAAGAGTCTGCCTAAATACCTTGCTTCCAACACCTCTTATATCAGACATTTCAGTCAAAAGAAATGGATCATGCAGTTATGTGATAGATCAAAGTATATTTTACATGAATAGATCTCAGAGACCAGGATTACATGAAACTCTAATAAATTACTTAGCATTATAATTTTGCTTAATAAAGAGCAAGCCTGTGGCATATTATTTAAGTTTTTATATTGAGCTTAGATTATATATGGAGATACATAATTAGTATCAGATGTACAGGTTGCTGAAGGTGGAGCATGCTATTATTTTCTAGGGTAATTTTTTTCTTTATGATTGATGATATAAAACATTATCTTTATGTTAAAATATGTAAACCTGGTATATACATCATATGTGTGTGTGTGTGTGTGTGTGTGTGTGTGTGTGTGTATTCATACATGTATATTTAGTTTCTTAATTTGGATAGGTAGATGTTAAAGTATATTTTCTGTTCCCATCTATCCAGTCTTCCCAAGGTCATCCTTGCCACAGCTCAGCTATTTCCAGAAACTATAAAGATTAGCTGATATTATTGTCTGCTGTCTATCATTCCAGATTAATTTTGAAAAAGTATCAAAATAATCCTTACTGGTTTAGGTTAAATTTCTGTTAGCATATCATACAAAGTTTATAGTAGTTTCCTTAACAGATAAAGATCATGGCAAATCCTCTCATATTCAGTGTGTGTCCATGCATGTTTGTGCATGGGTATGTGTTCTTACATGTTTGTGTGTGTGTGTGTGCACGCGTGTGTGTTTGTGGTGCATGAATACACACAACTATGCATGATATGTAGAGACCAGAAGTCAGTATTGTGTATCTCCCACTTATTCATGCATTCACCACTCACTCTTTGGCACAAGCTCTCTCAATAAACCTGAAGCTCACCAGTCAGCAGAACTGACTCGCCAGTGAGTACTTAGTATCTTCATTTCCCCTTCTTCAGTGATAAAATTACAGAGGTGGTCCTCGGTGTCCAGCTTTTTATGTGAGTTCTGGGAACCCAAGCTTGGATCCCATTTTGGTGCCCACAATCAATAGTTTAAAAAATTATTTAACTTTTAGCAAATTCACCAGTGGACTTATAATGAGTTAGCATGAAAGAATCAAAGATTTGAGAGTCAACAGTCTTAATTAATCAGAGAATAGAAATGTTAATATGATGGATTCTTATCATCTCAGAGAATATACTTCCATCCATAGAACTGACATAATACTTCCTTTAAAACTACGGTTAGGATGCAGTGAAAAGCCTAGAGCTATTATTTTTACTTTTCATATGGTCAAAATCATCAGACATTATTATTCTTTAGTGCCTCTTGGGAACTGAATTATATATAATGAAATTCATAAAAATGAAAATACTTTATGTAAAATACAATTGCATTTTTCTAATGACGTGTTTAGGACAATGTACTTCCCCATCAAAGGAGTTTAACCATATACTTTCTCTTCCTTCGTTTGTTATAATTCCTTGTCTGTGGTCAGATAGAAGATTCCTACACCAGGAACATTTTTTTTTCTTAGAGACATAAAAAGGTACAGATTTTAATATTTTTAAAAATTATATATGGATGTGCTTCATCCTAAAACCAAGTTAATTTTCTTTTAATGGGCCTGGAACTTTTCCAAGATTAAATTGGAATTTTGAATCTGATTTTCTGTAAAGGAATTGATATTTTATAGCATGGCTTTTTTTTTTTAAACTATAAGACTTAGGTCATCAAAATAATGCTTCTTGCAGGGTTTATGCTTACAGCACTGGGAAATAATTTGTTAGAAGTAGCTTGACTTTCAGAGTCTCCATAGCATGAATATTTGGGGGACATGTTCCTTGGCCATCTTCTAGAGAAGATAAATCCAGTTCAAACACCGACCTATAACTCCCTGACTCCTTCAATTTAAGGTACAACCTGGGCTGGGAAGAGGACTATCCCAGAGACAAAAGGCTCATGATGAATGATTCAGTCAAGTGAAACTCCCACTCACCCAAGTTAAATTGTCTATGAAATACGTAAAATGAGTCTACTCTCTCCAAGGAAGTAAGACATTGATAAACAACAAAATGGATTCCAAAATGCAACAAAGTTAAAGCTGCCTAGGACATAAATGTTTGTTGCCTATCTACAACAGGGAGACCCTGGGAGATGTACAACTCAGATACAATTTATGGCTTCATCTGATTTTTCAGTGTACTACAGCAAGGAACACTCAATGAAACCTCAAGCATCACATAAAAAGAAGGAAGCGGTGGAGGAAAAAATTAATGAAAGGTCTTTAGTGACTTGACAAAGATATTGCTGCTTCATGTTGACAAATAAAATGTGATAATTTTTTCTTAATTGATTTTATGTTTTCACAGGTTAAAACATGTAAGAAAAATGTATGCTAAGTAAACATTGAAAAATAGTACAGAGAGAAAAAAACAAATATGAATAGTTATTGTCTTAGGGTGACAATATTCATCTTTTTTTTTCCTTTTTTCTTCTCTGCACTTCTTTTCCAGCATGGTAATAACTGCCCTTGCCAAGTTTCTGTAGGCATGTGTTCATCAGAGACACAAATATAGAGAACTCACTGAGGTCAGAGACATGCTATAAAATTTTTAGCTTGAAAGAACCAGACAGGGCTTAAACAGCTTTTATTCTGTAGTTCTAAGAGAGGGATTTGCATATGAATAAAAGCAAATAGTTTGAACACATTTCCAAAGGATTGACAAGGCAACTCTATGCAAAACACCAAATCAGTGTTCTAAAGAAATCCACCAAGGAAAACCATCAAAAGATTCAAATTCCACATTTGACAAGTAATGTCCTTTGTTTCGGTGTACATGTTTCTTTTTCTAGTATTTTAATTAATATGAGATTTCCACACTGGTCCCCTTCCTCACTTCTCTTCCTTCCTTCTCAGCAGTTTAGTAAGATGTGGGGAAATAACATACAGATTTAGAGAGAAGCAACAGAAACCCTTCAGTAGAGTAGATACTGTCTACATTTTTCCAAAACCCAAGTATAGAATGGCGATCTCTAGGAAAGGAAGCTTTGCTAAACAATATTCAATTATCATGTGCTTATGAAAAATATTGGGAAGCTATAAAAACTTTTGAAAAATTATAAGTGAATCTTATTATTATAGTTTTAAATACACTTTAAACTTTGTTAATAATATATTGCAATTCTGTCTGTCTCTGTCTCTGTCTTTCCTCTGTCCCTCTGTTGTTGTCTCTGCTCTGTCTCTGTGTCTCTGTCTAGGTCTCTCTCTCTCTCCCCCTCCCCCTCCCTCCCTCCCTCTCTCTCTCCCTCTCTTCTCTCTCTCTCCTCTCTCTCTCTCTCTCTCTCTCTCTCTCTGTGTGTGTGTGTGTGTGTGTGTGTGTGTGGTGTGTGTATTCCAGTGTCTGTGGTACCTTCATGAGTATGGATGGATATGGACATGGGTGAATGAACATGTGACCATGTGTGTGCACTAGCAAATGTGGGTCAAAGGCCAATCATGGTGACATTTTTCAGGCAGTATCTACCTTGTTTCTGAGGTACAAATATATTGACCAAAATATTGCCAGGTAGGCTAGAAAGGATTACTAATCTGTGCCTGCCACTATGCCACCCAGTTTTCTGTGCCTTGTATAAAGCAAACTCAGTTATTCATGTTTGCATGGCAAAGAGTTTACCAAGTCAGTTTCCTCCTTAGCCCATGTTATTTTGTAGATGAGAAAGATGACACACAGAACAACTAACTCAGCTCTGTCTTACCTTTGTGATACTATAGCTGAAACTGCCTTGGTATCAGCATAGGGGTGTATCAGGCACATCTGCTAACCTCTGCAGAGCATTTGAAGGCATAGAAGATGCACAACAGCCCTTTATTTGATGAGTAGGTGCCACATATTTTCAGAGGGTGTCAGACGTGACTTCAGAAGCAAGATCATTCTGTTACCAGAAGTAAGTTTTATCCACCCTCTTTGCTTTATGAGGCTGCACATAGTTTAAGTGTAAAGCTCCATTTGTCTCAGTTAATAACAACATGATAACGTTAGCCTAAAATTAGAGATGTTTGGAATGCATCTGAAACCCTATCAATGTTCGCCCACTTACAGAGTTCAGAAAGAGGAAGATTTATTTTCCATGCCTGATATGTAAGCTTCATTTCATTTCTTCTGGGAATCTCCGGGGTCGGATTCCACTATATTTGTCCAATGGCATATGATTACTTGGCAATACAGCATTGCATCGTAATATAAATGGGCAAGTGTAAGGCTCTATTATAAGCATGTCCACGAGGAAAATTGAATAATGTTTTACAGTTTATAAAGGACAAGAATGAGGAGAAATTGTGGAAAGTTGAATCAAGACTAGTGTAGGCCCATTCACTGAGTAGCCCTGGTACTGTGATAACATTACCTTTCTCCACCTATCACCTCTTAAAGACACTTAAGAGCCATGGAAGAACATAGACAGACAGTGAAGCAAGAGTTGAGCCAAAATATTGTGTTCTGAGGATGTTCTCCAACTTCCTATGTGCTTCTCATCAGGACCAATACTCTATCTCCATGATATAAGCCTGCGCATGAGGTTTTGCTATATGTTATTAAATAACACAGTACACTAAAGAAATTTTGACTGAATATCAATTTTCTACTAAGAACAACTTCACTGTAAAAATTCTACTAACCTCTGAATACAATGAAGTGTTCAGTAGCATAAAGCTCAATGCCGGTGTTCTCTTCTTAATAATTTAAAGAATCATATCTTTGTGTTGTTGACTCCCCGATTTTGTCCTGTATGATAACGCCCATTCTGTATTGCCAAGTAAGGCATATGCTACAGAGTCTTACTTTGGAGATTCCAGGTAGAAGATGTCCATCCTTTCAAAGAGAAGAAGGGAAAAGGGGAAGGAGGCATGGGGGAGGGACTATGGGAGGGGATAACTGGAAGGGCAGTGATCAGGATATAAAGTGAATAAAAACCAAACAAACAAAAACTTTGAAAATTTTTATGTTACAAATGCAGAAAACAGAATAGATAAGTTAATTTCTTTTCTAGAAAATGCTGTGAAGTCTAGAATTTCAGCATGCTAAATGCTTCCTCCCTTGCACTCCTCATGGATCTCTCTATTGTGCAGCTGTTCTTAGTAAAAACTGTGTATTCCATCAAATATGTTGAGCTTGTGAGTTAGTAAAACCTGATAAAACTCTGCAACCGCTCTTGACTTTACCTGGCTCTCTTTAATTAGATTGTACAGAACACTATTGGCTAATGTCATTCCTCCTGGGTTGCAATTAACTTAATCCGAAGTATCCTTCAGCCTTTAGTGGGCTTTTGATACGGGAGTGTTGTTTTGTTCAGGCTATCTCAAACTCATTGATTTGATGGGTCCTGGGTAACACTGATAACGGAGGTCATTCTCTCCAATTAATTTTAACTACTCTTTGGCTTTTGATGAAGTGGATAAAATGGATATTTATCTCTATTGTATCTTTCTTTAATAACTCCCTTTATGAAGGCATTTTAGATAAACTAATTTTCAAATAAATAAACTTTCTGTAAATGCTCTTGAGAAAATAATAATTTTCAAAATTCTTTCTTGTGTCCTTTTACTAAGAAGATGAGCATATTAAAAAGACGAATGCCAGGAGCAGCATTTAGGACAGGATTATTCAAATGCAGCCTTTGGCGAGCAATGAGCTGAGGGGTTCTCCATTGTAGGAGATTATAGAGTATGTGCCAGGCATACTCTTCGCAACACTTTTCAAAACTTATTTCCTATTGTGTAACAACCAAATATCTTTGCACACACTATTATTCGTCATGTAATGTATACAATTGCCCTAAGTTTAGAATTACTAACTTAACATATACAGGAATTATTCAGATAACTGTTATTCCAAGTTGAAATGCATGTAATTAGGAAAACACTTCATAGAATTTTCTATAACATATGAATATAAGAATAAATAAGGTGACACCTTATGCTGAAGACATTGATCTGCATTATACTTATGACTGAAAAAAAGAAATAACAAATGTCTTAAAAAAGTTTAGAAAAACAAACTTCGCATGTTAACTTTTCAGAATGTGTTAGGAGACATGCTAGACTGTCACATATGTTACTAAATTAATTTTCATAAACACTGCAAGATTTATGAATTTTTTTTGCTTTGCTTTACTTTGTGTCTGAGAAAACCAGCTCACTAGTGTTACAACTTGAATTTTAATGCACATCTGGGTCATGTTAAAACTCTGCTTGTTACCTTTCAACACAAAGGAGGTCTGTGAGACAATATGTTGATGCAATTGGTTAAAATATAAATGGCTTACAGAAATTATGAATAATAAATCTTGTCTAAATGATTAAGAAACAGAAAATATAAACTAAGTTACAATGACCACAATTAAACAAACTGGTGTGTATTTTGTTTATGTGTGTGTGTGTGTGTGTGTGTGTGTGTGTGTGTGAGACAGAGAGAGAGAGAGAGAGAGAGAGAGAGAGAGAGAGAGAGAGAGAGGGAGAGAGAGAGAGAGAGAGAGAGGAGAGAGAGAGAGAAAGAAAGAGAGAGAGAATACTAGGTATTCTTAGAATACACAAGACTTGAATGGCTCCTGCAAACGAAACAGTCATTTTTGGTTGCTGAGGATATGAAGTGAAATTGTCATGAACAACACTTACTATGTCTCTGTGAATGAAAAGTATAAAATATATATGCAAATAATTCATTTTTGGTCTTACATGCATGAAACCCCCATATATAAAAGTCCTTTTAAAATCAATGATTTATTCTAGTTTAAAAGAAAACAACATGCTGCATTTTAATAGCTTTTTAATGTGAGAATGTAGGGTGCTTTGTTGACCTCAGAGTATACAAAGGGTTTCTCTGAGTAGGAGTTTTAGAGAAAATCTTCTGAATTGCTGCTTCCTGAAAAGACCAGATGAATGGAACACGCATATTGACTTCAAACAGTGACACTTGAGAGCAGGACACTAGACTTCCCACTCTGAAGGGAGATATGCTATGTAAAACTAACTGTGTATCTGCAGTCAAGACAGGACCTGGACAAGACAGAGCAGTGCCTTGTACTCAGGCTGTACTAAAATGCAAGGCAATTTCTGTTTCTTATCCAAGTATTTATTATTTGGCTATTGGATTATTTCAAAGACACAGATTCAGAAGTTTAGCAAATACTACACAGCAACCAGAAATGCCAATCTTTTGTTACAAACAATCAAATGATGTCTAAGAAGGAGAAATATCATCCTCAGATTCACTGAAGAAAAAAAAAACAAAAGAAAAAGAGTAAAAAATACAGAAAAATGCTCATAGTACTTAGTGTGAGCTCTCAAATCTGTCTAGCCAACATTTGAAAATTTTAAGAGTTGAATTTGGGAAGCTAATTGCCATGTGAGTTTGCTTTGATTCTTCAGAAGAACAGTCAGTTTCTCCTATCTTCAGGGACTGAGTTAAATTTACAACTTTGAGCAATGGACCCACTCCACACCTGCTTCCATAGCCTGGGAGATTCTTGATTGAATTTCAAAGGCCTGGCTGCAAGGTCCCCAGAAAAGTCAGTCCTTTGTTACTGACATGCCGCTTTTGAAAAGATTTACATGTCAAAGTGCTCCAGAGAATCCTGAATCACCTTTAGGAATACAGATGTTCTAAAACCAGAGAAAGTGGAGGCTGAAGGTATTGATCAAGATGAGAGTAAGGCTAATATCATCCTGTCAAAGGTGAGTATCAAAATATTATGTTTCTTAAGTCAATACAATTATTAAGATTTGAGCTTCCACTTTTGGAGTTTAGCTTTATACATATACCCAAAGAAAATTATTTAGCGTTTAAACATAAATACTTTTCTTCTGCTTTTGAAACAGCCATTCTCCTGTCATAATATCCATGATTCATTACTGTTAGCTTCCTTTGCATTTAACAAAATAACTTTTACTGCATGTTACACTTGAAAAGAATTTAACGTTGGACTTTGAAACTTTCTTCATCAGTTTTATTTGCTCTAATTAAAACAGGATTAGTTGATATTCACAAGTCATTTACAAAAACACATTACTGCATTCAGAGAAAACATCTAATTATAGAAGCGAGTGGGGAATTGCAAGGCTTTGAATTTATCCTAATATTTTCTTTACACCGTCATTTTCAAAGCTTCATTAATAAACGCTTATTAACACCCTCTGTGGATGAGAGTCTGGGTCCCACACTTAACTCTGTCTTTTAAATGTAGCTACAGAATTTTCTAGAAAGAGTGTAAGACTTAAAATAGAAGGAGAAAGCAAGGGAAGGAGAGAGAGAGAGAGAGAGAGAGAGAGAGAGAGAGAGAGAGAGAGAGAGAGAGAGAGAGAGATACATAGTCTTCATATTTTTAAAAAAATCAGTAATGTTAATAATTCCTTACACCATCTAGCTCCATGTATGGAAACACATGATTGGTGAGGAGGTTTAGAACTTCCTCTGCTTCTGTTTTCTGACATTGACATTACTTCCTACATAACTGAAAAGCAATTCTTCACTCAATTGCCCATCGTTATGTCTGCTACCATCTCTAAACCAAACTTAAAATTAATAAACCTGGAGTTGGAGTAACGGTAAACTGTCACTGTCTTTGGTTTTAGGTGATGGATTCCTGTTAGATTTTGCTATGGATTCCAGGAACTATAATGGTCTCCTTGTATATATATTTTAGTGGTGTCAATATCAATTGAAGGCAAGCAATAGAAAGATATGCCCCTAAATAAAAGGATTGATAAAAAATAATATTTAAAAGTAACCCTGACTAAAAATACATCAAAACTTAGAGCCAAAGTAGATCTTAGTGGCTCTGCTTTATACTTTTCTGTGTACATGGAAGTGTGTTCAGGACCAGGTTCCCAATTTAAAAATAAGAACATATTAAAACCTTAGAACTGAACAAAATTAGGAAAGAAAATTTTTTTCAACCAATGTTTTATGGAAAAAGACATCTGAAATAGCATCTATCTATGTTTTTTGATCATACTTAGAGAGATACAGCCTTGATCAGACTTAGAGAAATAATTGAGTACATATGTAACTGTAAGCTAAAGTGAACAAGGTAACCAAACTATAGAAGTATAAATGTAAATAAATAACATATAAGTAGTTTAGGATGTCAGTTTAACACATCTCTCTTTATTTATTTACATTTATACTTACATGTTATTTATATATAAGTATATATTACTCATATTTATTTACATATTTATAGAAGTATAAATAACTCTCTGTATTACTAGATCTATCTTCAATAATTTCCAGATTTTGATAGTCTCAGAAAATGTATTTGATGTGGTCAACTTTACTTACTCCTTCCCCTAAGCAGGCCAGTTCCACTGACTAATATTTGCTTTGTTTTTCATTTGTGTTTTTGCTTTCAACATTTTATTATATTGATTACATTTTAAGCCTATAGTTAATGTTAGTAATTAATACTGTTATTGTAGGAATTGATGCTGTTATAGAAATTACAGTATGAACATCTATACATGTGGTAGTTAAATGAATATGAATGACTAAATTATTCCATGCTCCATTTAGTATGGTATCTTTAGCAATAGAGTCTTATCATCATGTACTGGAGAATAACCAAGGGCATTTGCAATAGCCTGTAACATTTGGGTTACTTTGTGACCACAATGGCTAACAACTCTTTACTCCCAATCAGAAATATTTCTTAAGGTTTAGTTGTTTAAATTCTCTTTGGGAATTCAATTTAGGATGATACACATTTTATTTTTTCCTTTGAATGTATTACTCATTTGGATTCTGGGATTGTAATTTTTCTTAAGAAACTTATGTTGTCTGTTTACTTTTTGGTTTTTATGACCAAGCTCATTTTAACACATCTCTCTTTTTAAAATCTCTTTGCTTTTGGTATTTTCTATTGCTTCTTATTCTGCATTTAGGATCACTTGCCTTTTTACTAATCACACAGTGATTACTTCTTGGAATTTGAAAATCTGAAGATTTATGTTGCTTGTTAATTCTATAAAGTGCTGTGTGCTGGGCTTTGGGAATATTTGTTTCCCAGAGGAACCACTTCTAGTGAAAGTTTAGTTCCCAGTTCGGGCATGTTGAGATGTTGTGCCTCTGAGAATTGTTGATCTTTAAAATAAATTAATACCCTTTATTGTATACTCTCATTCTATGGGACTAGATTCATTACATTGAAAGTGATTTATTAACTAAACCTGGACCCTTCCTTCAGTATCTGTCCTGTAACATGTGTTTCCATATGTATCCACTGAATACTCATACATATCATGCAACCCCATCCCCCAGCTGTGATTCTGAATAAGGCTCTCTGAAGGTGCAGTTACCTGATCTTGAATGTTGTTTTCTAAGGCTGACACTGAAATATACCTTTATTTATATAAATCATATGACCTCAATTATTTTGTTATAGCTATTTAAAATTGTTAAGGCCCAAGATGAAGACATTTTAAAATATTTTCTGCCTTATTTTTCTCTACTAAGTTCACCTTGTCATCTAAATAAAATATATAACTCACCTCATTCTATTTATTATTTGGTCATTTTTATTTTATTTCTTTACTGTCTATCTTCTGAATAATTTCATTACACTCATATTTGTAAATATATATATTATATATATATATATATAACAGATATAAGTATAATCTTGCATTTCATTTCTTAGAGTATAATCTATTAGAAAATGTACATTTATTCTTTATTTTTAAATGTGTTTGTGTGTGTGTGTGTGTGCGTGGTGTGTGTGTGGAGAGAGAGTGTTTGCACCTGTACTTGAGTATAAGTCAAAAGACAACTTACAAATTCCAATTCTTCCTACTCACCATGAAGTTCCAGTGGCCAAACTCAAGTCATTGGACTTAGTGACAGTTGCCTTTACCTGCTAAACCATCTGACTGTCCTAATATTTACACACTTTTAACATCCATGTTTGTATTTGTTATTCCTCTCATGCTCTATATCATATCCTTAAACAGTAACTGTACACACAATACACTTCCGTTATTAATTCAGGTATCCAAAAACTATGTGGATCTAATTCTCACTTACATGGCCTTTCACAGTTTATTCACTCTTACACTTCCTAGCCATTGGAAATGCCCTTGCTGGGATGCTGTAATGGAAAATCAGTTCAAGCTGATTCTGCCATGAGATTATCCCTCATATTGTTCAAGGAGGAAGGTCATAAAGATTTTGTTTTCAATAACACGTTAGAGTTAGCAGTTGGTTTGAGAATGGCACAGGATCTGGAATTGATGCTGTGGTTTCCTGTCTCCTCTCTGGGTACCCAGGAGTCACTGGGTACAGCCTGGAGAGGTAGTCAGGAACAGAGGTCCGCAGTCCATGTTTCACGTCAGGGCGTCTACAAGTCAGGCAGGAAGGGGAAAGCGGAGCCTGGACAAGTAGGATCGGTTGAATTGGGAGCTAGTGCCTAGTACCAGAAGGACAGGGGAAGAGAAAAGGCCCTCTTCTAGATACTTAGTGACACAGACCTTTAGGCAAAGGCTTTCCCAGTATCAATCTTTTTTTTTTAATCTTTATTAAATTATTTTATTTATTTACATTCTAAAAGTTGCCCCCCTTCCTGGTCCTTCCTCCCTGAGTTCTTCACCTATCCTCCCACCTCTGACAGGGTACTTCTCCACCTCACTCCCACCAACATCCCTCTTCCCTGGAGCATCAGGTTTCCACAAGATTAAGTACATCCTCTTCCACTGAAGACATAGAAGGCATTCTTCTGGTACACAAGTGCCAGGGCCACGAACTAGCCAATGTATGTTCCCTGGTTTTTGGCTTAGTCTCTGGGAGCTCTGAGGGGTCCAGGTTAGTTGACACTGTTGTTATTTTTCTATGGGGTTTCAATTCCCTTCAGCTCCTTTAGTCCTTCCTATAAACTCTCCCATTTCTTATGATCAGATCAAGGTTACTCTCATTCACAAAGAGTTCAAAGCCACAATGAGGCTACAGGGGAGCTTGTCTCAAAAAATGAATCAAACAAAAGGCATAAATAATAAGTCACATTTTCAAACACCTACCACAATTATCAGATTTTCATTGCAATTTATATATGTGTTTTTAATGTCAAAGGGATCAGTTGGCTTTTATAAGGAATGCAGAAAGCTATGGTAATTTATCTTGGCACTCTGTCGGGGCAAGGTAATAAAACTTTATAAAAGAGTTTCTTGAGATTTTTAAATCTATACTTTTTTTTTTACCTCTGATCATTTCTTATTCATCACAGGTTTGCCTAGTTATATGGAAATTTCAATAAATCATGTGAGCTAATGTTTATTACAGATTTTATGTGCTCAGGACTTTTAAAGAATAGCATGGGAAGCAAGTAGTTTAGTATTCACAGCCAAGTCTTGAGAAATTGTGCCATTATATCCATCTTATGGATGGCGATACTGAAAATCAGGGCAGGTTCTCAGTTTCTTGGAGCTCATGCATTTAGTAAGGGCTGAGCAATTTTGCCCTAAGGCACCGCTACCAGGTACCAAAATTACTACTGCAATATAAACATCCGTGTTTATCACACACAGTTGAGTTAGGAAGTTTCCATTTCTAAACGAAGCAAAAAATTTAAGCTTATTTTATTGTACTGTTACGTCTTTGTATTTCCTGACTAAAACATCCATAAAATATACCAGATATAAATGAATTGTATGAACTTTGCAAATATTAATGTCAGTAAAACTTTAAAATACGCTTTTAAAAAATAAAAAAGCACTCAAGTTGAAATCCAGCTGTTAATGCACCATTTAATATTAGGACAAGGAAGCAGCATTCAGCCTAGCAGAAATATTTTCATTAAGGGTATGTGCTTAAAGAAGTTATAAAATACTTCACTTTGAGTGATGGATAATTGACATTAGAAATTTATTCCAGTTATCTTGTACTAGTAGATGCCATCTCTAATAAAATCTGTTTCACTTACCCACTTAGTTAAAAAGCATGCTATTTATTTTTTGTTTATTTTCAATCTCACATAATTGGTATTTTATTACTTTAAAAGCCCAGTTAAATGGATCCATCAATTATAAGCTGCAAATTTAAGATTGGAGTGCAGTCTAGCTAGTAGATATGTGCCATTGGCTTGAATGTTTTTTAATTCTTATTTATGATTGGATAATAAGTTAAACCACAAAGATAATCCATAACAATCAAAATGTCTTTGTCCCTGTGTTGTACTCCCAGCCTAGAGCTTTGGCAGTGCCATTGTGAACTGAAGATATATAGAGTTCTCTTTCTATGAAATGGAACCTCTTCAGTGCTTCCTAGTTCCTATTGTGACTTCTCTTCTACTCATAGATGAGACATCCTATTTGGAGATATCAATAGTGCTTCAGAAACATCTATTAGAGCCCTAGCACAAAGAGAGTCACATGTACACACCATAAGAATGACTTGGATGGATAATTATTTTCAAAAGGAATGAAGTGGAAAACCAGATTTTGAGAAGCAAAGTATTCCATGTTCCCAGAAGCCCTCCTTTCCCTAGTCACTGTCTCCCTGTCCAAGAATTACCAGCACTGTAATCTTTACACTCTAGATTCATTTTCTCTTCTAATTTAATATAGTTTTGAGTAAAGACGATTATGAAGAACTCAGTATGGATTGCATCTTTCATTTTGCGGAATGTGTCTGTGGAAAGGTATTGACATCACTCCTTTATTCATGTATGATTTTGTTGTTGATGATGATGCAGATTCATGATTCTCTCATTTCAATTTCTGTATGGCACTGCCAGGAACAAATTACTGCCTGACTGTGAACTCATGGAAGCATTTGTGCTAGTGCCATTGGGCAATCTGTGGAGCTATCAGATGTGCCTAGGCTCCTTATGTGCAACTTCAGGAAGGACTGGTAGTCCCACATTGGCTGCAAGGACTCACGCCGAGAGTGAAATTTCCAGATGTTCCTTCCTCTTCAGCACTCCTGAATTTAGTCATCCCATGTTGTGTGGAGTGACATCTGATGGAGATAATTTGCTTTTTTTTTATTGGTTATTTTATTTTACTTTTATTTTATTTCAGATGTTTTCCCGTTCCCAGTTTCCCCTCTTCAAACCCATCCCCACTTCCCCTGCTTTGATGAGGGAGCTCCCTCACCCACCCACCCACTCCTGCCTTCTCACCCTGGCACTCCCCTACACTGGAACATTGAGCCCCACAGAACCAAGGGCCTCCCCTCCCATTGATGCCAGATATGGCCATCCCTGCTATATATGTGGCTGGAGCGATGGGTCCCTCCATGTGTACTCTTTGGTTGGTGGTTTCATAAATCCAGGACTCCGGGTTTTGTCAGTTTTTTCTTTTATATTGAGTTCCATCTTTCTGAGAATTACTTAAATATTTGCTACATACATGAACCTACGTATGTGAGCGTATGTGTTCACATATTATGTTTAGCAAGTATAAATTCCCAAGCAAAATGTCATTTCCAGTTTCAAAAATTCTTTTACAGAAATTGATCCTTCCTATTTTAATAAACTCTATTTTTCGTATATCCATTTTTCTGTACTGTTAGTTCTTTCCAAGTATCCTCCTTGGTAATTTTAAATGTTAAGTGTTTAATCTTTGAATTCAATCAATAGTCAATCTTTTTCTCTTTGATTTTAAGATGTGTAATGTAGAAATCATGATGACTTTTCTTTTTCCTGGTGAAAATCAAGTTGTTCCCTCATACCCTATTTCCATATGAGACAGTTTAGTCATTTCATTCTTCTTGATAATCTTGCTTGAGTTTTTATATCTAACATCAGAAGATTGCAACAGTAATTACTCCTTAATGAGATACACATTCCTGAATAAACAGCAGTAAGTGACCAGGCTGGTATATACTCACTGACAAGTGAATATTAGCCAAGATGTTCAAAGACCCACAATACACCTCACAGACCATAGGAAGCTTAACAAGAAGGAAGGCCCAAGTGTGGATAACTCAAACCCACTTAGAAGGGGAAACAAAATTATCATGGGAGGCAGAAGGAAGGAGGAACCTTGGCAGGGAAGGGAGGAGGAGGGAAAAGGGGGGGGGAAGCTGAATCAGGTATGGGGGAAGACAAGAAAGAAGCCCAGAGGGCTAGGAGAATGAATCAAAACATGCAGTAATGGAGGTTAGGGATCAGGAGGAACTTCTAGAAAGTCCTAGAGACCTGGGATGTGAGAGGCTACCAGGACTCAATGGAGAGGACATTAGCCAAAATGCCCAACAGTGGTGAGATGAAACTGGAAGAGACCACCTCCAGTAGACAGACATGGGCCCCATTTGAGGCATGGAACCACCCAAACGTCTTCAAAATTTTTGACTCATAATTGTTTAGGTCTAAAGAAAATGCAGGAACAAAACAGAACAGTGACCGAAGGAAAGGCTATCCAGAGACCTGCCTAACTTGGGATCCATACCATGTGCAGGTACCAAACCCTGACACTATTATTCATGCCATGTTGTACTTGCAGACAGGAACCTGGGCTGGCTGTCCTTTGAAAGGCTCAACAAGCAGCTGACTGAGACAGATGCACATACTTACAGCCAACCATTGGTCTTGTGATTTGGAGTGCAAAGACAGAGGTATTGGCCACTCTACCTTTAAAACATAGCTTGTTACTTCTTTTTACTTTATATTGCTTCACACAAATAAGACACACAGAAGCGTTCTTATATATATACATGTGATTGTGACTACATGTGTTAATTACTTCTTTATGTCTTTATTTTCAACGGTCTGTCATGACTGATAGCATATGACTTTTATCTCTAAATAACACACTGCAGGGTTTGAAAGCCAAACATTTAATTTGATTTTGCAATAATGCATATATGTTCAGGCCAGTTGCAAAGAAGGTAGTGAAGATGTACACATAAACATCACAGAACTGTAGCTGATTATAATATTCAACTACAAAGACTTCAGCATGGTTGTTTTTGTGTCATTTAAATGATATATAATTATTTTATGAAATTTTATTGGAAAGATACATTTCTCTTCCCAGACATCCCTCACCTTATTTTATTTACAGAAAACTTTTCCAACTTACTATACAATTTCAATAACTCCTACTAATGTTTTCCATTGCTAGATGTGTGCTTTCTTACTTTTTTTTTTGATTTTTAGTTGTTTCTGTGTGTTTTTGTGTATCTATGTGATTGTGTGATTATACACGTGTGTGATTGTACACTTGTGTGGTTGTGTGGCTGTCAAGGGTTTGTGTGTTAGTATGTATGTAGTGCTTGCTTGTGCTATAAGGTGTGCACCCTCGTGTATACAAGAGGAAGAAGAAGCTGGAAGATGATGTTGTGTGTTGTGTTTCACTGAACTTGAAGCTTACTGGTTCAGCTATGGTGCATGGCCTGTGAGTTCAGAGATCTGCTTGCCTTGTTATACAATACTAGGGTAATGGGCACACATGGTCATTCCAAGTTTTACATAGGTGCTGGCATACAAACTCTGGGTCTCATGCTTCTACAGCAAATAATGTTACTTTTCACCTTTTAACTTGAGTTTAAAAATTTAACCAGTGATGTGTGTGTGTGTGTGTATGTGTGTGTTGTGTGTATTTATAAAAAAACAATATGAAAAACATTCATTGACTATGTCATATTTTAAAATACATTTTAAAATAAACTCTGGCAGTAAATGTGAGAACAAAAGACCTTTTATTAGAACTATTTTACTGTACTAACATCATTTTTAAAAGGAGATAGCATCTTTATAATCATGAAATGACGAGCCAATGTGATGTTGTCTCTGACACTCATGAAGACACACACAGCCCCATTGTTACAAGTTCATGGTCCTACACGGCAGACCAAGTCTGATAATGAAGAACCACTACATTTTTTTGATATTTAAAAATATGTAATAGTTTTAAACTTCCTTTCAAGTTTTTGAAAGCAAGGCAAACAAGAGTCTAAACAGTTGGACCTGCTGGGGCCAGTAAATGGCTAAGAGATCAAAGAAGTTAAAAGTGCTTGCTGCCAAGCCAGAGGCCTTGAACTTGATCCCCAAGACTACCTTGGTAGAACTAGAGAACTGACTCCTTGATTGTCCTTTGACTTCTAAATGCTCACCATGGAATACACATATCACAAACTGTGTACTCAGGTAGACACAGAAACACACACACAAACACATGCACGCACTCACATACACACAAATGCACACACACACACACTATATCTTATAGAAAGAAGGCATGCTGATCACATTAAACAATTTTCTTTTTAATTTGTGCAATGGAAACTCAAATCACTAAAACTCTGTCAGCTCTAAGTTTTAGATATACATCACAGAAATTAAATCAAAGGAATTGAAATCAAGTTGTCACTCTTTCATGTTCATATTAGAATTAGTTATGATCATCAAGAAATGAAATCAATATAATTGTCCATCACAGATTGAGTAGACTTCAAAAATGGTCATTCATACTCATTAGACTTCTATATGATCTTTAAAAAGGTAATTCTGTCATTTGAGACAAAGTTTAGAGACAGAAATATCATAAGTAAAACAAAATAATCATAGAGTTCAAGTAATTGCATCGAAACTAGATGTATTAATTGTATTAATTAATTAATATTACAATATAAAGAGCAATAGAAGAATCATTAATATAACTAGAGAAGTATAAATGATATTCAATGTGTGATCAGAAACCCACTTTTAAACAGGCATCCCAATTTTTTTTTGTTGCTGTTTAAGTGATGGCATTTAATACACAGTTCTAAATAGTCAGAAGATTTTGAATATTTTCACTGCAACGAGAATACAAATACTTGAGGAAAAAGTTATTTTAAATACTGATTGGACAGTTTAAAAATATATGTATTTATTACAATATCACATATAAAGAAATTTAAGCACTATCAATGGAAAAATAAAATAAATATTTAAAAATATGCAATAAATTCAGATAATAAAATAAAAAAAATAAATTAACTCATTTATTTATTTTAACTCCCTTATTTATAATACAGTACCCCAAAATGGCAAGGTATTATATGTTTTATTTTAATCTGCTTATGGCTCTTCCTTAACATTTAGTAAAATTAACTGTGTTCTAACCTATAAAGACTTTGTCCTATTGTAAGTGTTGGCATCATGAAAAATATATTTCCTGACTTCAGTACAAATAACCTAGAAATAAATAACAAAGAGATAATGTCTAACTTCATGGGAATAAAGCAATACACTTCTGAAATAATTAAAAGAAAACTCAAAATGTAAACTAGAAAATGTTTTGAACTTAATAATAATGCCAATATGGCATCTGAAAATTTCATATATTATACAGTTTGAATTATTTAATTGAATCATAAAATGGATTCAAAATGCTATGTTAAATGTAATAAAATATCCATGTGTATAGAATTTTCAAGTCTCTGGCATGAGTTTACATGGACACAACCAGTAAAATTCATTCTTAAATATTTAGACAAATATTAACATACATAAATACATGTGCACATATTAACACAGAGAAATATATGTGTATATATTAACATACAGAAATATACTTTCACATATTAACATACAGAAACACATTTGCACGTATACAAGTTTTCCCTTATTGGTCAGTAGTTGTTTCACTCTCTTTACTACAGAAGATTCTTTGACCTTGATGTCACCCCATATTTCTAGAGTTTAGCTTATAGAAATCAATTAGTATTTTGGACAAATACATTGACTTGAAATCCAATCATTATTCTTCCCAGTTATCCCAGTTCTACCCGGTTTATGTGCCTCATAGTTACTGTGCTTCCCGAAACCGGGCAGAGATTTCTCTTAATTGAAGGATGACCACTACTTCAGGAAACCTTGCCTCTAATGCCATACTTTGGTTTTTCCATGGCATACTGCTTGAAGCTCTCTTAAAATGCTGAAACCAGAATACAAATTGTTACTATCACTCAAAGATACTGATTATTTACACAGAAACTGTTTTACATCAAAGCAGTTGGACATATGAATGCACAGTGGTTGTAACCACATGGATAAGACCTATGCAAGAACAAGCCAAACAAAAGTCTCAGCATAGAGGAGGGAGGGGAACGTGAAGTCTCACCTCCAGATGAGAAGTTGTTAGCACTTGATAGCATCTAGGCAAGGGAAAGTCAGTTTCCTCTAAGAGTAGTCTCTTATAAGCTCCCTTATAAGTCATCTGTGCTCCAGTGGAAAATCACACATCCAAGGATACATGAGCTGCACAAATAGGACCTGGTGGGTAATAAAATAAACGGTCATAATTTGGGTGCATAAAGAAAGGATAGGTGATATGTGGGTGGAGGGAAGAAGTTGGTGAATATAATGAACATATATTGTCTGACAGGAGCCTAACGTAACTATCTCCTTAGAGGTCTGTAAGAGTCTGACATATTTAAAGGCAGATGCTCACAGCTAACCATTAAACTGATCATGGGGTTCCCAATGGAAGAGTTAGAGTGAAGACTGGAGGAGTTGAAAGGGTTCGTGACCCAATGAGGAGAGCAAAAATACCAACCAACCAGAGCCTCCAGGGTCTGAACCATCAGCCTGGGAGCACTTAGTGAGGGACCCATAGCTCCAGCTGTATATGCAAGGGAGCTATATATAAGTGGGAGAAGAGATCCTTGGTCCCATGAAGGCTGGAATCGTGGGGGGTGGTATTCGAGGGTGGGGAGGTGAGGTACAGGGGAGGGTTTTGTGGGTACACCATCATAGAGGCAGGAGGAGGGTGAATGAGATGGGGGCTCCTGGGAGGGAGGGGGAAATGGGTAAGGGGAGAACATCTGAAATGTAAATAAAATATCCAATAAAAATAAATAAATAAAAAAAAGAAAACTCTCAAAAGAACTAATTTTTTAGCAAAAGAAAATGTTACCACTGGCAATAGTTCCCCAAACTTATAGGAAAGTAAATCATTGTTACCATATCATACTTAAAACATAAAAAAAATATATTCCTAGCTTACCAATCATGTGTGGACTTTATAGTGTTTCCAGAGCTTTGACATCATATGTTACCTGTGACATATGTGGATGTCCTGATGATCTCTCTCTTCCTACAATTCTCCTTTGTTTTCTTCTTGTAACACAATTCCCTGACTCTAAAATCAAGTCCATCAGTCTGTAAAGTTAAATATCTGAACATAATTACATCTACATTTCAAATTGTATTCAACTTAAATATTTTAAACCTTAGGGCGTGAAGGCAGTTAGACAATTCTGGCCTATCACCTGATTTATTCTACAAGACAGCTACAAGTTATGCTTATGGTGCTTCTTTGTAGGAAAATAATCATAAAATTTGATTCAATGACTAGCCATAGTTACTATATAGTAACCCAGAAGACTCTTCAACATAAGGATGAAAATAATCATAGCCTAGCTTTGGTTTATACAGATTGTTTCAATGTTAATAAAATTGTAAACTTTGAGGAGTCATTGCCATCACCAGTTCAAAGCCACAAAGCAGTCCAAAATATTTGCTTATAAAATAAATATGAATTAGTTGATTATGATAAAATAAAATTTGTAAAAATTTGTCATTAGTCAATATAGTTTCTCTGGCATTTCCAATGACAACATAGATTTTGAAAGATGATTGAGAAGCATAGATATTGCTAAAGTCCAGATAGGAAGCCTGTAAAAGCAAATGTCTAAGATGTAAATGTTCCGCAGAGCTTAGTTTATATGTAGGGCATTATGTTTGTATGTGTGTGTGTGTAGAGTGTATGTATTTGCCATGCACACCCATTTGTGACATTTGAAGTCTCAAGGTAGTAGTTTAGATTTCAAATAACCTAACTTCATAAACATGTCATCAGGCTCTTGAGAATTATTTCAGAGCTGCTTTTGTTGTTTTGCTGTTGCTTTATACTCATTTATTGCTGCAGATTTAAAGTGTGTTATATTCTTTTGAACAATATTGTCTTCAGTTATAGGTGAACATGACCAATTGTGATTTTCCCTGTCTAACATAAATCAAAGCTCAGCTCTTCCTACTTCTACAGTAAGCTGTCTTACATATTGAGTGACTTTTCTAGCCCAGGTTTATTGTTTTCAATGTAATAAATTTGAATAGTTATTTCTGAACAAAATGTGGCTATCAATACCAACAATGAAGCTATGGTAATTTTGAAATAAGTTCTATATATATGATAATCCACAATGATTTGGTACAGATTTTAAAATGAAAATTCACAGTACTGGGGCAAGTGATAAGAAAATGCCTAAGATAAAATTAAAAATAGCAATAACGATTACCTTAGTAGTGGAATTGTGTGGTGATGCTGAGATACACAGGATACTAAGTGCATCAGTTCTGCTGCTTCCTGCCAGATTTATTTTCATTTTATGTCCACTACATTCTTTTTTTAAGCATCTAGAAATATTTAACAACAAATATCATATGGAACTAACATGCTAATAAACGGAATGCTATCCTAGTTAGAAATAATATTAAAATAGTTTTTTGTTATAGCATTTATAAACATAAGCCTTGTCCTTACTATGTGGAAAGCATACACGTGTGTACTCTGTGTCGTTGGCCTGGAGTCCAGCTCCGCCACTCCTTTACTGTAACCCTCATCCAGCAAGATTCCGAGATTCTCTTAGGGAGGGCTTTGCTTATGTGTAAACCCCTCCCTTATTGGGTTTCACAAGGCACTTTTTTTTCCTCTCTACAACTTTCATTTCTCTTAGAAACAAAACAAACAGAAACCTATAACAGTCACTATGTTAGAAACCATGAAATTTAAAAGCAAAACTACTTCAGAGCAAAGACAAAGTGGCACCATTTCTACCTGGCAATCTTTTATTCCCACACAGTAACAACTCAGAGTGACTGAATCTTATGTTCCACACCTATGCACCAACCATTCTTTAACAGAATAGAAAGTTTATTTAAGATTGACCACAGATCATAGAAATACTTGTTATAGGTTTAATGGTATTTATACTTTGATTTTTTTCCCTTTTATTGAAAAAATATTTTTAAAATCACATAATATATCCCAACTATTTTTCCCTTGGATTCTTCCTAGTTCCTCCTTCCCTCCCTCCCACCCAGATCCTACGCCTTTCTGACTCCCATTAGAGAACAAATAGCCTTCTAAAGGATAATAGTAAAATAAAACAAGATAAAATATAGTAAGATAAAACAGAAATTAAGACATCTGAATAGGACAAAACAGTCCAACTGAGAACACAAGAAAAGGCACAAGAAACAGATGTAGGCTCAGACACTAACTCATTCACATACCCAGGAATCCTTAAAAACATTAAACTGGAATGTCTACTATATACCCAAAGGACCTTTAGGATTAAAAAGAGGTAAAACTGTATAATAAAGTAAAAAATAGATCAAATTTTAAAAAGTTAAAAAGTCCTGACATACTATTATGAGACAAGAGACCTCCAAAGATGCTGCTGCATTTGTTTTGTGTTGATCATCCACTGTTGGTCCTGTAGCCTACACTTAATAGTACTTTGTTTCCTTAGTGAGACGCCCTGTGAAAAATGAAATTTTCATTTGTAAGTGCTTATCAATTGGAGAAAGCTCCTGGGTTAGGGATAGGGAAAGGTATCCACTTCTTTCAATCCATGTAATGCAGTTCTGGTTGCCTCAGTCTCTCTGAGTTTCGATTTTGATTCTGATGATTTAGAGAGCCTTATTTCCTAGGTGTGCTCCATCCCCTTGAGCTCTTACATGCTCCCTGTCTGTGGAACTGTGCACTGAAGGGAGGGATTTGATGGAGGCATCCCATTTAGTGCTGTGTGTTCCAAGGCCTCTCAATGTCTGCACATTATTTGGTTGTGGGTCTCTGTACTTGTTCCCACCTGCTGCAGGGGAATGTTGAGGTTTTATCTGTTGGTAAATTGTAGTTACCTTTCTGTACCCAAGATGTAGATCAAAACAGTGAAGGCTCTTTGTAGTCATGGCTTGACTTCTCCATGTTCAATGAATCGTATAGGTGTTATCTTCAGCAATAGTTCTATGCTGTCAGTATGTAAGTTTTAGGAAACTTCTTCATATTATGTTTCCATAGTACTCCTCAGTGGTCCTCAGTTTTAGCTGTTTATCCAATAATTCCTTCTCTTATCCTTATCTTCCCTTCTGTCCACTTGATTCTTCCATTCCAGCCCCCTCAATAACTATATAACTTTCTTTTTATTTCCCTTTCCTAGAGACCTCTATCTGTTCATAAATCACTCTCCAGTCCCTTACTCTGTGCCTAACTCTGTAGTTCTATGGATTGTACTCAGTTTCTTTTTATTCAGGTAAATACATGTATTTTATTAGGACATCTTGTTATTTTATACTTTACACATGTACACTATTTTTTTAGACTCTTTTTCTCTGATTTGTTTCCTAGTTCTGAGGAATAGGTTACCTCTTTTCGAACTGTTGGTAAGTGTTTCACTATGGGTTTCTCAGACATTACAAGCTATTGAAATGCCCTAGATTACATTCCAGAACATGACAATAAGACACTGTTGCTCATGACACCACATATCTGAGTCATAAGAGAAACCAGATTGTTACTTAACTGGTAACTCCTCTCTACTAGCTAATATCATTATTTTTCATAGTGCTGGAAGATGCTATGCACATGAGCAGCAGAGAAAAGTAATCATCAGTATAACTTTGGCTTAAGCTTGGTGAGCTACACTAACAAGTTTCCTGGAAAGATGTACTCGTAGTGCAGTGGTGGCATGACTACCATAAGGATATACATGGCACAGTTATTGAGGCCAAAAACCTGTGAGTAGATAGGTCATACCCCCAGAATGACAACTCACTATTCACCAGGCTGAATAAACCTAGTTATGATATGACTCCTAATAGCTTGTTTTTATCTATAGATTGGTGCATCACTCAATTCTTAGCAAAGACTACTTTTTTGTAGTAAGTGGTGAATAACACAGAAACATACAACTAATTGTCCTAGGTGCTCAGCTGTAAAATGGGATATTTATTTTAAGACGGGGGCAATAAAGACTGGATTATTTCTCATAAAGAATATGGAACGTAAATCTGTGTTTAGAAAGGATAGAAACAACTTTGTTGTCACAGCAGAACTGAGACTGGAGAAATTATATCACAAGATGCCAGATTATATGAGACAGTAAGCTTCAGAAATACTTTGCACAAATTGGCCACAAACAGCTGTGAGTCAGTATCTGGGTCTAATTTAAAGGCAAGGTTGTAACTGAGGATAAGCTTAGTATATTTATCCCTGATTCCATAGAAGATCACCTCAATAAGGTGACCAAAGATATCACCAGAGGTTTGAAAAAATGTGTATTTATAAGACAATCAGACATGTAGTTCATTTTCTGTATCAGTAAGATTTATGTTTTCCAAGGATCTCCATAAATTAATGGTGTTACTATATTGCAGAACCTGGAGCAGTGTCCATCATGTATCCCTAGTCATACATGCTGGAAAAGTATATTTATAAACATCTTGGACATTTATGCTTTCATTTTCTAACTCCACCTCAGATTATAAAGAAAGAAACAGGCAAACAATAACAGTGGAATCAGAGCTCGAAAGTACTACATTCTACCCAAGCATTAAGATACCCACTCCCTCAGACCCGCAGTGATTGCCTGTACTCCATGGGAACAGAACCAACATTGACCCACAAACAGGCTCCCACCAGGAATAAGTAAGTAGACTCCTTTGGAGAAATCAGTGGAGACTCAAAGACTGGTTCTTCCCAAGATAGGAAAAAAATAAAGTAAGTACAGCTCATTATTTACAGAGAAAATGAAGACCTAAAATCATTTTGAATAAACTCAGAAGAACCTAGAAGAAAATCATGAAGAGAAAATTGATGTGAGCTAAGTGGCTCTTCTTTTAGCATTAAGAACTTTCCAATGCGCTGTTGTATGTATATTTTCCACTAACAGCCTCATAGGTTACATATTATTTATTGTCTTTATTTTATAAGTAAGAAAGATGAAGATCCAGGATTTAAACAAAATCAACCAATTCTTCTGGAATTAATGAATGAGAGATATTGATATTATACCAGATTCATTTTCATGAATGGGATATGGATAAATATTGTTACTTAATACTGCAAATCACAATCATTAAAAAGAATCCCTATGCAAGTCATTGTTCTATTACTGTGAGAAGACACCATGACTTGACAACTCTTATAAGAAAAAGAATTTAATTGGAGACTTTCCTTCAGTTGCAGAAGGCTTAGTCTATTTTCATCACAGGGTTTATCGTGGAAGGTGGGTGTCGTGCTGGAGATATAGCTAAGACCTATATCTAGTTAGACAATCAGGGAGAGAGGGGGAGGAAGGGAGAGAGAGAGAGAAAGAGGGAAGAGAGAGAGAGAGAGAGAGAGAGAGAGAGAGAGAGAGAGAGGAGGGAGGGACAAACAGACTAAGCCTAGTTAGGCACAAGCATTTGAAACCTCAAAACTTACTTCCAGTGACACACTTCCTCAATAGAGCCACATCTACTAATCCCTCTACAATCATGTAACTCCTTAATAACTAAGCTCTCAAATATATGAGCTTATGAGGGCCCTTCTTTTTCAAATGAGATACAATAAGAATATACACATATAGGTGTGTGTATAGATACAAATATCATAACTGGACTGAATTAAATGAGATGATTCAAGAAACACAAACAACTATAGAGTG